>OY763889.1:20131394-21331394 GCA_963667165.1 Barbarea vulgaris
GCACAAATTATAGTTTTTGTGACATATTTAGCACACATTCTCATTTAGAACAAAAATAACATTTTTATTAAAAAATATTTTTAAGCTCACATTTTTAAGGTTTATGATTTAGGGTTTAGGGTTTAGAAAACCCTAAACCCTAAGCGCTAAACCTTAAATCTTACCCCCTATCCCCTAAAAATTATACGCTAAATACTAATATAATCAACCCAAACAAAAAATATTAAATTATAAACTTTATAAAATGCTATTTTTGTTCTAAATAAAAATGTGTGCCAATTATGAAACAAAAACATCATTTGGTGCTATTTGAGGGAATTTATTTTATTGCTTACATATGTTTGGTCTATATTTTATTTTTCACATTAAAAAAATTAATTTATATACTTAGGTAAACACAAAATTATGTTGATGATGTTAGTTAAAAACTATGTTAATTAGATATAATATTATGGTGTGTATTGCTATATTGTTTGTGTTTTAAAATTAAGTATTGAATTCATGTTTATGTTTTTATATATTAAATTAATTAAATTCAAGTTAACGATGATGTGTCAAACGGATGATCGTTTTTTTTTTTTTTTTTTTTGTTAATTAAGAGATGTTGATATGATATACATGGAAAGACTCCTATCTATTATATGTAGAATATATAAATAGGTTTGATTGTTGCTATAAAATCAAAGAGAAAAAAAGGAACATAATATTGATGAGTCTCCTACTCCGAATTATCGGATAACCAAAAACACAATGCCTCCTCCCTGTACTAACTCCTCCGGCAACATAGCTGTCGCCGCTGCTCTCCTCTTTGCCGGAGCTCTATACATCTTCTTCTCCTCACGCTCAATCAAGGATCCCATTTTCCAAAAGGATATTGTTGACGCTCTGGTAAGTCGATATATTCCTAATATATTGTAATCTATCCTAAATATAGGAAGATTTGAAAATATATTGAAGTTGTTACAGAGAAGAACAGAATATCCCGTGGACGACCTAGAGGCGGCGCTGGACAGTGCGGCCACAGGAAACAACAAGACAGTGATAATAGCCATGGTGAACAAAGCGTACGTGGAGGAGGTTGGAGGAGGTAGGACGATGTTTGATCTGTTCTTAGAGAGTTTTTGGGAAGGAGAAGGGACTGTGCCGCTTCTGAACCATCTTATGGTGGTGGCACCGGATCAAACGGCCTACGATCGCTGCCGCTTCAAGAGGCTTCATTGTTACAAGATGGACACTGAAGGGGTTGACTTGGAAGGAGAGAAAGTATTCATGTCAAAGGATTTTATTGAGATGATGTGGCGAAGGACTCGCTTGCTCCTTGACGTCCTTAGCCGTGGCTACAATCTTATTTTCACGGTTAGGTCTATTTTTTTTTTTTTTTGGAATATTCGATAAAACGCTTAATAGGTTTCTCAACTAGTTTTGTTTATATTATTATATAATGTCAGGACACGGACGTGATGTGGCTAAGGAGTCCCTTTTCACGGCTAAGCAACAACGAGAGCTTTGATATGCAGATAAGTGTGGATAGTAATGGCGTGGGAGATCACTTGATCAACACAGGATTCTACCACGTCCGGTCTAACAACAAGACTATCTCCCTTTTCCAGAAATGGTATGACATGAGGCTTGACTTGCCTGGCGTAAAGGAACAAGACGTTCTCAAGAAGCTCCTTGACACTGGCTTCTTTGATGAGCTTGGTGTCACCGTTGGCTTCCTCAACACCATCGAGTTTAGTGGTTTCTGCCAAGACAGTACTGACATGGGTGTTGTCACCACCGTCCACGCTAATTGCTGTCGCCATATCCCTGCTAAGGTCTCTGATCTTACTCTTGTTCTTAGTGATTGGAAACGCTACAAAGCCTCTCGTGTCAATAGCAATTGGAGCCCTCATAATGAGTGCTGGCGTTCATGGCATGATGCCCACTATGTCCCCAAGTTCTGACCCTCTTCGTTTATATATACAAATTAATGACACTGCTAGAGCTATATTATACATGTCTTCTTTAGATTTCGGGGTTTTGTTTTTTTACCACCAATCAAGGATTAATCCTAGATTGCTAGAGAAGCAATGCATGCATTGTAAATGAGTTAATGCAGAACTGTTCTTGAAACTTGAATACATGATTTTTCTTTTCGGAAAACCTAGCAGCATATAAAAAGTTTTTGTGTAGCCAATGTAAGTCGCCGAATGTGAAAGCAAGGGAGTTTGTGTATCCAGTTGTATTAGTTGAAAAAACTTGAGCACTTAATTGCTGATGAGAAAGTCTTGATGGGGCATTGTTATGGTCTCTTAGCTTCTTGATTGTTATTATAAGTCCAGAGGCTCTAATGGTAGATGTTGTGTGTTGAATGGTATCACCAAATTATTACCATAAAAAAAGGTTATTTAACAGACATGCCTTCCAACGTGTCATGGAGCACTGATCAGGCCAGTGAGAGCAGAGTTCCTGAGATGGTGCTGAAGACAGTTAGGAATCAAAGTTGCAGCATTCTCTGAAGTTACACATTGTCGACATTTTAGCGCTCAGAGAGCTTTTCCAGCTCTATTAGTCTCTATATCTCCTCTCAGTCAAACCACATTCAGTTCTCTGCACACCTTTGAGATTTTCACTTTTAGCTTGTACGAGTCACAGAAGTCATACGAGTTTTCTGTCAAACTTACCCTCAAGACCTCTCAACTTAGCATCATTGACAGTCTTGCATATGCATAATGCATCCCAAACCTATCAAGAAGCTAAGGCCTCTAAGCTAGCCTTCTTCAAGATTTCTTGAACCTGTAAGAATGAATCTTGCAGCTAATGGATTCACTAACCTCTGCTTGTCTTTGCTGAAAAATCACCAACTTAATCAGATTAAACCTACCATTTACGATTAAAAGTAAAGCATACCCTTCTCTTCTCGAGGGAATGCAACCTTAGATATTAAAACGGTACCGTTTTTATGATTTCTTTTATCTCTTTGTTTTTTTTTGGGTCAACTGACTTCTCTTCTCTCTTTTTTTTTGTTGTCATTATGAAAAGTTGGAAACAGAGCCAATATAGTTACTCGGAAAGTTTCAATCTTTAGCACAATTCGCGGTTAATATAAGCATGAGAATCTTTAGATTCTCGTCAGTCTCACGGCGGATCATCCCATCGAATCACTACGCAACATTGCCGTCGAGTCAAGACGTTTCTTCTCTCTCACCGGCGAAATGCATTGCGGGAGCTCTTCAAGAACACATCAATTCTCCGTCCCCAAAACATGGGCAGAAGATTCACGCCGATATTATCAAAACTGGGTTTACACCAGATATGAACATATCCATCAAACTACTCATTCTCCATTTAAAATGCGGATACCTGAGTTATGCACGCCAAGTGTTCGACGAATTATCTAAGCCAACATTATCAGCTTATAACTACATGATTAGTGGGTACCTGAAGCATGGATTGGTAAACGAGTTTCTTCTCTTAGTTCAACGTATGGCTTACTCTGAGGAAAAGGCAGATGGGTACACGCTTTCCATGGTTCTAAAGGCATCTAGTAGTTTTGGCTCGACTATGATAATGCCGCGTAGCTTATGCAGGTTGGTCCATGCCCGGATTATAAAATGTGAAGTTGAGCTAGATGATGTATTGATTACTGCACTTGTGGATGCTTATGTGAAGAGTGGGAAGCTGGAGTGTGCAAGGACTGTCTTTGAAACAATGAAAGATGAGAATGTGATATGTTCTACATCAATGATCTCAGGTTACATGAATCGAGGTTTTGTTGAGGATGCGGAAGAGATTTTTAATACAACCAAAGTGAAGGATATTGTAGTTTACAATGCTATGGTGGAAGGTTTTAGCAAATCAGCTGAAACTGCTAAGAGATCAGTTGACATGTATATTTCAATGCAACGAGCCGGTTTCCATCCAAATATTTCAACTTTTGCCAGCGTGATTGGAGCGTGTTCGGTTTTGACAGCCCATGAAGTTGGTCAGCAAGTGCACACTCAGATTATGAAGAGTGGAATTTATACACATATCAAAATGGGGAGCTCTTTGTTAGACATGTATGCCAAATGCGGAGGAATCGATGATGCAAGAAGGGTCTTTGACCAAATGCAAGAGAAAAACGTGTTTTCGTGGACTTCGATGATTGATGGATATGGAAAGAATGGAAACCCTGAGGAAGCACTCGAACTCTTCACTAAGATGAAGGAGTTCCATATAGAACCCAATTATGTAACCTTTCTCGGAGCTCTCTCTGCTTGTTCACATTCTGGTTTAGTCGATAAAGGTTATGAGATCTTTGAGAGCATGCAGAGATATTATGCCATGAAACCAAGGATGGAACACTATGCTTGCATGGTTGATCTCATGGGACGCGCTGGAGAGTTGAATAAAGCTTTGGAATTTGTTAGGGCCATACCAGAAAGGCCTAACTCAGATGTTTGGGCAGCTCTTCTCAGTTCTTGTAGACTGCACGGTGATGTTGACCTCGCAAGCGTTGCTGCAAATGAGCTTTTCAAACTGAATGCTGACAAAAGACCTGGAGCTTATTTAGCATTATCCAATGTCTTAGCTTCTGCTGGTAAATGGGAAAACGTGAGCAAGATCCGAGAGGTGATGAAAGCTAGAAAGATATCTAAAAATATTGGCCGCAGTTGGACCAGTGAAGATTGATTAGGCTTTTCGGTTTAGGTGCATTCATAGAAGATTGATTGGAGATGAGACTTTTTTGCCACCGAGTGTTATTACAGAAGTGATATTATGAAACATACAGTAAGACTTCTCGCATTCGTGCTCTTCAAATCAAATACAGTGAGCTCGAAAACAATTGCTCTGTGATGAAACTGAAAGTTATAATGGTTGATGATTTTGTGTTTGTGTTTCTGTTTTATTGTGCGTATATAGAGGTTGTTTTTATCGGTGATCAAGACAGAGCAAATTCACCCTTGTGGAACTTATCCATGGCTTCCTTAAACTCAGACATTGCAGATTCGCGTAGATTCACCAAAACTTTAAACCCACTGTCCTTCTTGCTTCCTGCTGCAGCATCAGCAGAATATGGCAAGAAAAAACATGGTTCCATGCTTCCAAGCAACTTGTTCGATAGTGGCAAAACCGTCACAGGTCCTCCCCATCCGAAATCCACTGTCGAATGCCCTAAGTATCGCCAGTCCGTGAATCCAGTCACTCCTGTTTTAGTAGAAAAAACAAGAAAAAGCATGAAACTTTGACTTTGGTAATTCCTCAATTTCCAAAAACAAATCGTTATACTATCTACCTGAACCCGCATTGATTCCATCTTTGTGATGCAGCTCTTGGAAGTCGATAAAGGAGCGTACGTATTCATCACTAGCGTTTGACTTGCTCTGTTTTATGAGCTCTGCAGTTTTCCAGATTGGTTGCTCCATGAGTTCTCCAGCTTTGATCTGAGCATACATCGGCACACATCCATTTCCCCAGTAGCCTTTAGGCAAAGGTGGATTCATCAATCTCCTTATATTAATCGAATACACATATTTCACATTCTCTTCTTCCCCAATCTTCGCAGCTTTTACCCTGAAATTTCAAAACTTTCTTGTTTCAGATCAAAAACACTTGAAGAAATTTACTGCACAGAAGAGGTTACTTACTTAGCACGCCAAATATAAGCACCAAGAGCTTCAAATGTAGTGAAATTCAAACCCGATTTCTCGAGTAATTGCGCCTTGAACCTATCCAAAGACTCATCAGTCACGAAGAAACACTCTCTTTTCACAGCTCCAATGGTTTGTCCATAAGGATCAAAGTCCTTATCCAAGCTCAAAAAGTCACGAACCGGAGCTCCAACCCAAGGCTTATCTCTTGGACCAAGTAAACGTTCTCGATCCCAAACCGGTTCGATCGAGATCTTAGTAGCTCCACGAGCTAATTCCGCCATAGCGTTGAAGAACAGACTCGCACCTAACCCATCACAGATGGCGTGGTGAATCGCCGCTCCTAGAACCCAACCACCACACTGAAACGTCGTGACCTGGAGAATACAAGGATTGAGCATTCCTTCTTCCCCGGTCGGATCCGGTACCAATTTATCCACAAAACATGGATCGGGTCCATCCAAATACCCAACGGATTCAAGCGTGCAGTTAACAGTAGCGTTGACTAAAGGAACGGTTTGACCAGCGCTGCAGTATAGTTCAAATCGGTTATCGGAATCGGAGCGGCGGAGAGAGCCGGCGAGGGGGTAATACTGGACAAGAGCGGTGGCGAGAGAGGCGGAGACGACGGCGGAGGGGATTTTTCCGGCGACGGTGGAAGAGGAGGAGTAGACGCGGAGGTAACGGAAGCTGACGTGGAGGTTGTTATCGTTGTCGAGATGAGAGAGGGAGAGAGTTTGGTCGTTGGAAAATGGTTGGTGGGAAGGATGAACCAAGGCTATTTCTGTAATTTCAAGTGTCGCCATCCCTAATAATAATTTTTCGATTCGTCTTGATTTGAGTGGTATGGGTCTTTGTTGCTTCCAAAATAACTTTTGGGGTCAATTTATATAAATCAATTTAGAAAAAGGCAAAATAAATGACTTGAGGACAGCTCATCATCAATCATCAACTACCAAACAGTCAAGTTACATGAACTCTCCCCCACCTACAACAGTTTTTAGTTTCTCACTCTGACCAAACCCTTTCATTTTATTATCGTGTTTGGTATGCTTTTATTAACCATTCATTAAACTATGGTTAAAGAATATATTCAAATCATACATGTCTTCCCTGTTTTCTTCTCGTCCACTAGATTAGAATATATATATTTTTGAATTTCATAAGCGTAGTAGAGAATAATATTTGAATTCTCTATTTTTGAATCAAGTTGTAGTTGAAAAAGAGAGATAATTTGCATGGACTAGAATATGAAGTATTCGGTAAGGAAAACTAGTCCTGGGCTTACCGTAGAAACCGAGAAACTCGAACCGAGGAAACCGACTTGTTCGGTTATCGGCCACTAATAATGCAAAGAGGAGTAAACCGATCGGCGTAATTAATTTCAGAAATTGGATTTCAGTTCGGGTCGGTACGGTACTCGGTTTCCGATGTAAACCGAGAATCATGAGTCATATAGAAACCTAATAACTCATTAACCTATTTTTTTTGTTTTCGATTTCTCTTAGGCTGCCTCTTGCGATTCAAGACCAATTCTCATCTTCTTCGACCACACCTCATCTTCTCCGACCAAGCTCATCTTCTCCGACCAAACACATCCTCTTCATCTATTCGTCATCTTCTACAACCTGTTTCATCCTCTCAAATCTCAATCGTGCTTAAGCTCTTCTTCTTCTAAGAGATTCAACCCGAAACCACAATTCTTTTAGGGTAAGCTCTTCTTCTTTCTCCCTAATTGCTACTTCGTTTGATCTCTAAGCTATGTGTGGTCTCAATAATCTCTGTTTTCGAAGTTGAAAACCTTAAATTCTCCAGATCGATTAGGGTTTTTTTTTTTTTTGGTCGCCAATCGATTAGGGTTTCTAAACTTCAAAAGCAAAGATTATTGATTGTTTACTTATTTTAATCCGTAAATCTGATATGGTTTAAATACAAACATTCGTATTGGATTAAGATTTCATTGTGGTGGATCAATTGTGGAACATTTGGATATCTATATGTATTGATTTTCGGATTTATGTTCTTTAAGATTACATTCGGATTTATCTATTTGTTTGTTAAGAAAAAACATCAGGCTTAGCTATCTCCTCTTGCTTGAATGATTCATTTGATTGAGAATTGAGATTATCACTTTAGAAACGTTGAATTATGCAAAGTTGGTTTCAACTTTATATATGTGAGATTGATTGAGGTCTGTGTGTTCATTCATTGTGTTGCTGTGTTTTTGTATCTATTTGGAGAATTTTAGTTTTAGGATTAGAGTTTAGTTTTAAACTTGAAATCAAAGATTATGGACTGCTTTTTTTAGTTTTGTTATGTGTTAATGGTACTTGAGTTATGGTTGTGTATTATGTATTGTACTTATGCTAAGCTATAATTGTGTACGTTTTACAGATTTCTGAAGAGTTTAACTAGAGGGAGCCTCCGGTTCAACTTGATTCTGAAGAGGTTAATATTGGGAGTCGAGTATTTGTGTTTGTTGTTTTTCATTTCTGATTTTTTTGTGTAGTTCGGTTAAAATAAACCGAACTAAAAAAAATTTCGGTTGTTGTCGGAACACATTTAATTCCAGAAAACCAATCCGAACAAACCGATTACCGAACCGATTTACCCGATTTAAGATTCGGTTTATTTCGGCAATATTTTCGAGAAACCGAATTTCAAAAAAACTAATTAAACCGACCTGAATTTAACCGATAAAACCGAACGCCCATGACCAATATTCTGGAAAACAATAGAAAACCATAATCCAATTCAATTGGTGAAAAGACTAATTTAATCTGAGATCTGAGCAACACGATGGTTAATAAATTTTTTTTTTTTTTGATAAAGTAATAAACAAACAATAACAATATATATAAACTAGCTAGAAGTCTAAGACCATATATAGTATAGAGTATAAATTAATGGAACTAAGTGACTGTGGTTCATTAGTTTTGTTTTCTTTTATGAATGGAGGTTGTTGATCAAGTTCAACCAGAATTATATAAGCTGGTAAGTGGTAACACTAATTATAATTGTTTTATAGTCACTTAATAGATGCTGATTCCAAAATTATTTTGACTGGTAACTGTTTTTGAAAAAAAATTGGAATAAATGTTTCGGTTAGATCAGTATTGTCAAGTATTTGAATGCTAGATATTGTAAAACTCAGTCATACAATATATCTATTAATTTTCATTTGATTTATAAGGTTTAAATCAAAATGGAATCGCATTGACAATTGACAGGTGGGATTTCTTGAAAATTGTTGAGTATTTTTGCTTCAAGATCGAAAATGAGCTCAAGTTGGCATGGTCAGCCGGAAATTTTTAAATGGTGAAATAAAGTGAATCCAAAAATAAGATACCACTTTGACACACAAACCAAAAAAGCCTAAAATGGAACATGTGAGTTTTTGGACAAATGGTTATGTGAGTTTTCGGCCACCACTGGACCACAGACTAGTTTTTGTTTATACGTAAGCAGTTTTGATGACGTCGGAGAAATGCCAATTTATAGGACTTTCAAATTTGTTTTTAAGCAGAGTTAGAAATAATTTATGTTAGTTCTTTCGAATGTTAAAGAAAAACTATTAGGAAACCATAAAGAATAACATGATTAATTAAAAGTGAATTTAGTAATAGTAGATTTCACGTTTGTATAAGATACTTCTTAGTTCTTAACAAAAGAAAAAGGAAGATCCATATTAATTTTTAGGTACTTTTACCTAAAAATTTATAGATTTTTATATAGGAAACTAGTTTACGTCAAGAGACTCGTGATCTTTTATATAATTGATTTGAGTAGTCTCCGTAAAAGGAAGGACACTGATACGTTCTATGAGTTCGTCTTAATCTTATATTTAAATTTTTCAAACCGGTTTACAACTTATATAATGCTAAAATTTTAATTCAACGCATGTATGTACTTCAAGATATACAAATACAAGTTATTTCTTTGTCAACATATTCAAAGTTAGATATACCAACCATTTTTTGAGATCTAAGCTAAATCAAAATGTAAAGTAATAGCCTCACATTGTTTTTTGATGTTTTATAGCTTGTTTCTTCCTATGCTCAATTTAAAAATTTAATTTATATGTAATCTTTTTTTTTTACTATTATTAAATATAAAACCATAATGAAATATCTAGATTTTTTATATATTAATAATTTAAAATATTCATCAGACATTTTTCAACATACAGCGTGTTCCACGAAAATGGGATGTATTTGTTTGTTAGTGTGGTTTCTCTATCACTCGTTTAATCATTTTCAATGGGCTAGGTAACGAATCCATTTTTATGATTAAAAAAAATGTAAGGAAAGAATCTTTCGATACTATTTTCACGATTTCTATTTCATAATGGAGCGTCCAACTTGTCTAGACGTTTCTGAAGTCATTTCACTCTTTTATTGCTGTCATAATAAATGAAAACCAATAATTTCCTTATCTCTTGCATTACAAGATTCAGTGATTTAAAAAGATTATAAATGTTTGACAAAAAAAAAAGAAAAAGAAAAAAAAAGATTATAAATATTGAGGACAGAGAAGACGACGATTGTGTTAAAAAAAAAAAAAAGAGAGAAGTCGACGACGACGACTCTTCACATGGCTTCTCCACTGAAGAAGCTCATCTCAAGATTTCTACTTGTCTTATACTCCACCACCATGATCGTTGCTTCATCAGAATCTCGATGTCGGCGTTTTAAATCGATCATCAGCTTCGGTGATTCCATCGCCGACACCGGAAATTATCTCAGTCTCTCCGGCGTCAATCATCTTCCTCAAACAGCCTTTTTCCCTTACGGTGAAACCTTCTTCCGTCCTCCCTCCGGCCGTGCCTCTGACGGCCGTCTCATCATTGACTTTATAGGTACGTAATGGTTGGTCTCTTTCTTGTTATCGTCTAGGTCTTTCTTTCTTGAACGGCACGTTATAAACCCTACATCCTCCTGAGGTTTTGTATTGTTGTTTGGATAGCCGAATTCTTAGGACTACCGTACGTACCACCTTACTTTGGATCGCAAAACGTGAGCTTCGATACAGGGATGAATTTCGCGGTGTATGGAGCAACCGCCTTGGATCGTGCGTTTCTTGTGGGAAAAGGAATTGAATCTGATTTTACCAATGTTAGTTTAAGTGTACAGATTAACACATTCAAGCAGATATTACCTAACCTCTGCACTTCATCTTCTCGTGGTTAGAAACTTAGCCTTTTACTCTCCTCTTTCATATCTATGATAATGAATCGAACTCGTTTGTAATAATGGTCTTTCTTTCCGGTTTAGATTGCAGAGATATGCTTGGAGACTCGCTAATACTCATGGGAGAGATTGGAGGGAACGACTATAATTACCCGTTCTTTGAAGACAAAAGTGTCAATGAAATCAAAGAGCTTGTTCCTCTAATCATCAAAGCTATTTCTTCTGCACTTGTGGTAAACAAATCTTTACATTTCCCGAATCACATGTTTATAATTTTAACTATTTGACAAAATTAAGCAATATTAAACCTACAGGATTTAATCGATTTGGGAGGCAAAACATTTGTGGTCCCCGGAAACTTCCCAATAGGATGTTCTGCAGCGTATCTTACTTTATTTAAGACCGCCAAAGAAGAAGAATACGACCCTTCTACAGGTTGTCTCACATGGCTCAACGAAATCGGAGAGCAACACAACGTACAGCTCATGACAGAACTCAAGAGACTTCAAAAACTATACCCTCATGTCAAAATCATTTACGCCGACTACTACAACTCTTTGCACCGGTTATACCAAAAACCAGCCAAATATGGTCGGTGTCCTTTAAAAAACACTTTCTCGACCCGCAAGAATTGATTCCTTAACCGATGCTTTTATGGATCTTTTTTTTCAGGGTTTAAGAGCCGACCTTTGGCTGCTTGTTGTGGAGTCGGAGGTCAATACAACTTCACTATTGGTGACGAGTGTGGAAACGGAAGAGTTAACTATTGTCAAAATCCTTTTGAGTATGTGAATTGGGACGGTTATCATTTAACCGAAGCCGCGTACGAGAAGATAGCTCATGGTTTACTCAAGGGTCCTTATACAACTCCTGCTTTTGATTGGTCTTGCCTTGGCTCTGGATCAGTGGATGAAGAGTATTCTTTCAGCACTTAAATTAAATATCCATTGGTTGTGGGAAATAAGGAAGACAAATATGTGGTATTGATGATTATTAACCAGAACAGGTTGCTTGTACGGCAAGGTTTTGGTACAAATAATATAAGTAATTTCCGACTCCAAACTTGCATATGCACAACCATCGTCACTCGAATCAAGGTGATGGAGATGTTTAAAGATATGTGCCTCATTTTTTTAACATTTAACCAGGAAAACAAATATATATAATATATTTGCCACCGAGAGACTAATAATTGTGGTGATCTTCTTGCTAAACATAGTTTTCAATGTATTAATGCATTCTCTGTTTTCAATATGATTTCACTATGGTTTTTAATATCACATCGAAATCTGGATTTAACATTTATACTAAGCAACTTTAAACCATGAATGATATATTTAATTTAAAAAAAAAAATTAATTAAAATAATATATAACTTGTGTATAGCGTGCAAAATTTCATGTAATGAGTTTATAAATTCCAGAAAAAGGTTAGATGGTGGATTAAGAGTTAATCAAACTATTTCAACTTGTATTGGAACTTTTAAAAAAGCTTTATAGTTTTCCGATTCATGTGTAATCGATTTTAAACCAATTTAAAATTATGAAGAGAATTCAGAAGAATTAATTTAATTTCAAGGGCTGAGATTCGAAAGGAATATTGGATTAAAACGAGAGATTAGCCCATGTGTATCCATGCATAAAGTTAGGTGTCCTTATACGAGGCACTTAAGGGCCACTTAGCCATCTAGCTAGTCTAAACTGGAAGTTTCTCAAGTTACTTTCATTGACGACTCACAATGCTTCAAACTCTGCATTATTGACTGGTCGAAAAAAGATTACAAAAGTTGAGTAACAGAGACAACGACGACTCTTCCCATGGCTTCGCTCATCTCAAGCTTTCTATTTATCTTATACTCCACAACCATAATCGTTGCTTCGTCGGAATCTCGTTGTCCGCGTTACAAATCGATCATCAGCTTCGGTGATTCCATCGCCGATACCGGAAATCAACTCCGTCTCTCCGACGTCAATCATCTTCCTCAGTCCGCCTTTCTCCCTTACGGCGAAACCTTCTTCCATCCACCCTCCGGCCGTTACTCTGACGGCCGTCTCATCATTGATTTCATCGGTACCTAGTTTTCCCTCTCTTCAGGCAAAACCGTTTTATTAATTATCATTTGTTTTAGCTTTTTTCTTTCTTGTACTGCAAGTTAAGAACCCTACTTGCTTCTAAGTTTTGTAAGGTTATCATACCATTTGAACCGCCGAATTCTAAGGACTACCTTTCGTACCGCCTTATTTCGGATCCCAAATCGTGAGCTTCGATCAAGGGATCAATTTCGCGGTGTATGGAGCAACCTCCTAGGACCGAGCCTTTCTTGTGGCAAAAGGAATTGAATCTGATTTCACCAATGTTAGTTTAAGTGTTCAGCTTGACATCTTCAAGCAGATTTTGCCCAAACCTCTGCGCCTCGTCTTCTCGTGGTTTGAGACTCTCTCTTCTATATCTATGAATGGAGCTCGGGTACTGGGTTAATCTCCTTTCTTGTTTAGATTGCAAAGAGATGCTTGGAGACTCGCTGATACTCATGGGAGAGATTGGAGGGAATTACCTGTTCTTTGAAGGCAAAAGTGTCAATGAAATCAAAGAGCTTGTTCCTCTAATCATCAAAGCTATTTCTTCTGCACTTGTGGTAACAAATCTTTACATTTCCCTCCCCCAAAAATGGATCGCATGTTTGTTTTAAATCATTAACAGATTAAGCAATAAACCTACAGGATTTGATCGACTTGGGGGCAAAACATTTCTGGTTCCCGGAAACTTCCCAATAGGATGTTTTGCGGCGTATCTTACTCTATTTTATACCGCCAAAGAACAAGAACACGACCCTTCCACAGGTTGTCTCCCATGGCTCAACGAATTCGGAGAGTACCACAATGTACAGCTCAAGACAGAGCTCAAAAGACTCCAAAAACTATACCCTCATGTCAACATCATTTACGCCGACTACTACAACTCTTTGTACCGGTTGTACCAAGAACCAACCAAATATGGTTCGTTTTCTTTAAAAACACTATTCTCCACCTGCATGATTTGATTCTTTAACCGATGTTTTTTTGTGGATCCTTTATCAGGGTTTAAGAGCCGACCTTTGGCTGCTTGTTGTGGAGTCGGAGGTCAATACAACTTCACTATTGGTGACGAGTGTGGAAACGGAGAAGTTAACTATTGTCAAAATCCTTCTGAGTATGTGAATTGGGACGGTTATCATTTAACCGAAGCCGTGTACCAGAAGATTGCTCATGGTTTAATCAAGGGTCCCTATGCAACTCCTGCTTTCGACTTCTCTTGCCTTGGCTCTGGATCCGTGAACGAGGAGAATTCTTTCAGCAGTTTAACTTCATTTGTTGTGAAAAAGGAAGAGAAATATATGTAGTAATGGTTAACCAGAACTGATTCTTGTACACAATAATATAAATAATTTCCTAGATACTTTTACGAACATATATTAAAATAAAACCTTAAACATGCATGAAGTATATATATATATACACACATCCAATTAAAACTTAATTCGAAACAAAAACCTAACCTTCTAATATATGTGATGTATTGAGTCTATTGACATATAATATACGTAGATAATTTCTGAAATGTAATTGACTGGTTCGTTGTTACCCAAACCAAACAAAGAAAATCAAACTAAAATTTGATTAAAATGTAAATACAAACAAAATTTGAAACCATATATATCAACTCATCCATATTTTAGGTTTTAGTTTATATACTAATATTCATAAACTAAAAGTCTCAAAGAGCTAAGAATGTGGATTGAACACCATAAACAATCTTAAATCATGAATGATGTCTTTAGAATATATTGTATATTTAATTAATATTTAATTCATGCATAGCACAATGTATAAATTCTAAGAAAATGCTAAATGATGGATTAAGAGTTAAATGTTGACCCAAAAAAAAGATTAAGCGTTAAATAAGCTATTTTAAATTGTATTGGAATTCATAAAAAAGATATGTGTGATCGATTTAAAACCAATTTGACATGAGTTGATGGTTAGTGGTGTCAGTTCTTCATGTCATTCCCAATTTGCCTGGATTCAAATTCTATATTGGAAATTTTCTCCAAAACTAAAAAAATTGGGGTTAGTCGACCAGTTAGCTGTGATCCACGAACTACCAAACAAAAAAAAAAACGTAAAAGTTATTAAAAAATGTAGAAGAACTAAAATAATTTTAAGGGCTGAGATTCGAAAGGAATCTTTAAGCGCATGTGTAATCCATTGATAAAATTAGGTGTCTTATTACACGTATGAGCATGATTAGTGGGAATCATAACTGGACAGTCAGATGTTTCTGAAGTTACATAACTGACGACTCACTCACAAGTCATTGACCATTTTCCCCAATTTACTCTCCAAAGGCATTATTTAATGGTCGAAAAAGATGAATAAAAAACTTAAAGAAACGACGAAGGCTCACTCCATCCATGGCTTCGCTCATCTCAAGCTTTCTATTTATCTTATGCTCCGCCACCATAACCGTTGCTTCATCGGAATCTCGTTGTCCCCGTTATAAATCGATCATCAGCTTCGGTGATTCTAGCGCTGATACCGGAAATTATCTCAGTCTCTCCGAGGTTAAGAACCTTCCTCAGTCCGCCTTTCTTCCTTATGGTGAAACCTTCTTCCATCCACCATCCGGCCGTTACTCGGATGGCCGTCTTATCATCGACTTTATCGGTACCTTATTTTTTTTAAAACAGAGATTTAGGCAAAACCACTTGTTTTCCTCTGCTTTAGGTCTTTCTTGTTTGGACAGCAAGTTAGAAACCCTACATCCTCCTGAGTTTTTGTAAATTTTGTCTTACTATTGTGGACAGCCGAATTCTTGGGACTACCGTACGTACCACCTTACTTCGGATCCCAAAACCATAGCTTCGATCAAGGCGTCAATTTCGCGGTGTATGGAGCAACTGCATTGGATCGTGTGTTTCTTTTGGCAAAAGGAATTGAATTTGATTTCACCAATGTTAGTCTAAGTGTTCAGGTTAATATCTTCCAGCAGATTCTACCTAACCTTTGCACCTCTTGTGGTTAGAAACTTAGCCTTGTTCTCTTCCTTATCTATGCATCGAAATGGTTTTATCATATATTTTTCCGAGTTTAGACTACAGAGAAATGCTTGGAGACTCGCTGATACTCATGGGAGAGATAGGAGTGAATGACTACACTTACCCCTTTTTCCAAGGCAAAAGTATCAATGAAATCAAAGAGTTTGTTCCTCTAGTCACCAAAGCTATTTCTTCTGCAATTGTGGTAATTAACAATTCTTTACATTTCTCTCCGCTCCTCCTTAGAAAAACTGGTCACATTTTATGTTATAAATTTTAACAAATTTGGCAACAAAAACTACTCACAGGATTTGGTCGATTTGGGGGGCAAAACATTTCTGGTCCCCGGAAACTTCCCATTAGGATGTAACGCGGCGTATCTTACTCTATTTCAGACCGTGCCAGAAGAAGACCATGACCCTTTCACAGGTTGTCTCCCATGGCTCAACGAATTCGGAGAGCACCACAACGAACAGCTCAAAATAGAACTCAAAAGACTCCAAAAATTATACCCTAACGTCAACATCATTTACGCTGACTACTACAACTCATTGTACCGGTTATACCAAGAACCGGAGAAATACGGTCTGTGCCTTCTAAATGTTTTGTCCTTGACCGCCACTTTTGGATCTCTTGACCCATGTTTTATGGTTCCTTTCGTTAGGATTAAAGAACCGACCTTTGGCTGCTTGTTGTGGAGTCGGAGGGCAATACAACTTCACTATTGGTAAAGAGTGTGGACATGAAGGAGTTAGCTATTGTCAAAATATTTCTGAGTATGTTAATTGGGATGGTTACCATTTAACCGAAGCGACGCACCAGAAGATGGTTCAGAGTTTACTTAACGGTCTCTATGCAACTCCCGCTTTCGACTGGTCCTGTCCAGAGCTGGCTCAATATTATTAAGGGACCTAAGGCAATAAAAAAATGTTAAGCCCGTATACCTATGATTTTATGATCACTAGCTAGTTGAACCCAAAAAGAAGAATTTTTTTTTGGTTATAAAGCAAGTCAGATAAGCCAAAAAAGAAAAAGAAAAAACTTTTAGTTTTTTTGGTTTTAAATATTTTTAGGTCCGAATGGTTATAATTAAAAAGTGGAACCGATCAAGATTTTTTTTTTGAAAATTTGCTGTTTTAAGAAAAAGTATTGCAGATTTTAATTTATATGTATTTATGTGTGTTAGAAAAAAAAACTGCATTTCAAAAACGCACTATAAATAATACCTAGCGGTTCAAAAAAAAATGCATGAACCGCCGTTGAACCGTATCGCATCTTTAATTCGCACTTTTAACATTACCAAATATGCGGTCACCATTCGGACTCTAGTCCCCATCGTAATTACCGTTATTCAAATTCATTTAAAATAAAAAATTTAAGACAACATTACCAGATAGTGTATTCTTTTTAGATTTTTTTTAAGATAAGAAAATATGAGTTTTTTCTAACATTGAGATTTAAGAGTTTTTGTTTTAAAAAATTTTGGGTTCTTGTTCAATTTGAATTTGGGTTTGGTTGAATTTTATGGGGTAATTTTAGTCCAATTTTATTTTCATTAAAATTAAAAGAGATTTTTAAAGGTGTAATTAAAGTTAATGGGCTGGACTGTCAACGGGTTAATGTATAAGCGTAATCGTTACTTCATGTATTAATATGGGTTGAATAAATAGTTTGGATATCTTTTTGTTAAACAAATTTTTTGTTTCATATATTTACATTAAAATTTTGTGAGATAATAATACTTCTACAAATTTTTAATAGACTAGTTCCTTGTTCTTTTTGTCAAATAATCTCAAATGTAGAAAATTTTCTTTTACAACAGGTGTATCCTAAGGAAAAAGGTAGAACTATGATTTTAAAATTTTTAAACCTATTTAATAAATTAATACATATTTTTCCCCAGATAAAGCTGAACATAATTAATTTTTTTTTTTAAAGCAAAATGCTTTTTAGAGATAAAATTATAAAAGGAAAAAAATCTCATTACTTTGTATCTTTCCTAAAAACAATATTTAAAATTTCCATGTTTGAAAAATATGTAACGGCCATTATCAATAAAAAACAAACAAACTTGTAACGGTTGTAAAATCTTTTTTTTTTTCTTTTTAAACAAAAGTTATAGTTTAAATTTGACAGACATTTTTGATCCAGAAAAAGGAAAAAAGAGTGACACTCTTGTTTTTTTTATAGACATGCATCACAAAAGATAAACGGTGAGTGATTAGGTAGAATCCAATATAACTGGCACGTGTAACAATCTCTTTTTTTTTTGTTTTTTTTCGTTTTTTTTCCTTACATAAATTTCCATGTTTTCCATATCATATCATCTTTTATAGTATCCTTTTATTCTTTTAAAATTAAAAATATATTTTATAAATAACATCTGTTTTAGGCAGAATAGTTTAGTATTCTCAAGTTAATGTTTGGTTTTTCAAGTTAATTTGGTACATATTGCGGAATAGTTTAGTACTAAAACATTAGAAAATATAATCTATACAATGGACATAATAGTAAAATTTATCTATAACACAAGTAATTATCTTTGTAGTAAATTTATGTTTACTCAATTTAAATAATAAATCTATAGAATTATAACATCCCACATTAGTTTACATAACATGCTAAATAATGATTAGATGTTTACGATATTTACTATTAATTAATCATGATTTTTGGCATCAATTCATATATTGAATCAATTTTTTACATAACATTTCGTTATTTTTGCACATTTATAACTTTCAAAACATATAAATTTTGGATAACCAATGTTAATTAGATTTTGTATAAAGACAATCAATAAAATGTATATCGGACAGTACCACAACAACAGCTCAAAATAGAATTCAAAAGACTCCAAAAACTATATCCTCATGTCAACATCATCTAGCTGACTACTACACAACTCATTGCACCGGTTATACCAATTCCGCGCCTTCTAAAAGATTTGTCCTTGACCACCATGCATGGTTTAATCTCCTGACCGATGTTTTATGGTTTCTTTTGTTAGAGTTAAAGAACCGACATTTGGCTGCTTGTTGTGGAGTCAGAGGTCAATAAACTTCACTATTGGTAAAAAGTGTGTATATGAAGGAGTTAGCTATTGTCAAAATATTTTTGAGTATGTTAATTGGGATGGCTATCTTTTAACCGAAGCAATGGCTCAGGGTTTACTCAACGGTTTCGATGCAATTCCTGCTTTCGACTGGTCCTGCTCAGAGCCGGTTCAATACTATTAGACTGAGAAGCTATTTTGTTTTTATCCTAAAATAAAGATTTCATAAAAATATAACAACTATTTTTCATCAAATCACTCACAAGATTTAGATGTAAAAAAAATAGATAATTATTTTTTGTTATGATATATAATTTTAAGTTATATTTATCTACCAGGCACGAGTTGATAAAAATTAACTTAATTAAATTTTCTTATTTTTAGTAAAATTTTTAATGTTTAGATAATTTAAAATATCTAAAAATCCAACAAATCAATAAGTTCTTTCAAATTCTAAAAATCTAAAACTTTAATTTTTAAAAATTTAAATTTAATAAATAAAATTTATTACGTATTTAATTTTATGTCAAAATGAGAAATTTGGAGTATATATATACATATATTTCTATTTTTAATAAAATAAAAAGATTTAGTTTTATGTGATATGAAGAACATTTTATCTTAATTATAAAAGAAAAAACTTGTTTTTATGATTTATAATTTTAGGTAATTAAGTGTGTTTTTATAGTTAACTAATTTGAGTTATTATGCTACGTACATTCGTCTAAAATAAACTTAGAACTAAACTATTAAGAAGTTTTAGAAAATGCCACCTTTTTCTACCGACATGGGTCTGAGAGTTGCAAACTAATTTTTAAGACAATATACAAATAAATTCATACCCAGTTGGAAAATTAATTTAATAAAGGTTATACTACATCAGATTCTTATAAACATATTACATATTTGGGTTTATAAAATCTTTTTAGTTCTACTTCAATTTTGTATTAAATACATAGTTCCGTTTATGTCATTCCTAAATCTTACTCCTTTATTACATTTCAAATCAAATTAAAAGTACTCTTTAAATGAATGTAGTTACAAGTTTTTGTTTAATTATATTTTATGAAATTTTGGAGAAATTTTCATAGAACAATTAAGAACGTATTAAGAATTTTTAAAGCATTTTCAAAGATGTACAAAATTATTTATATAATATATGAAACTTTATAGAATTGTCATATGAATGTTTTAAGATTATTTGAGATTCCTTTTATTTTTAGGATCTTTATTTTATTTTTATCTTTTACTATATATATATATTTAAAATAATAGACATCAGTTTTTGTCAACTTGTGAGTGTTATTAATTTTTTTTTTAATAATATCAAATTAGTTCATGTACATTTTTATCATAAACATATTTAAGAGGCTAATGACTAAAACAATAATAATAAATTTAGTGAAAATAGTTAATTAGATACTGATGAAAAGAAAACATATTTTTCTCTAAAATTTGGATATAGAGTTTTTGTTTTGCAAATTTTGGGTTCTTGTTCAATTTTAGTTTGGGCTTTGTTTAATTATTTTGGTTAATTTTGGTCCAATTTTATTTTCAAATTAAAATTTAAATAGGGGTTTAAAGGTGTAAGTAAAGTTAATGGGCTGGGCTATCAATGGGTTAGTATAGAAGCACAATGGTTAATTCATGTATTAATAGTATAAATAGTTTGGATTTTTGTTTTGTGAAACACAAAAAATCATAACTTTACATTAAAATCCATATGTTTAAGAGACTAGTTTATTTTTCTCTTTTTTAGTCAAAGAATCTACAATGTAAAAATATTTCTTTTACAACAGATGTATCCTAACGAAAAAGGTAGAACTATAGATTTAAAACATAAGTTTTTCCAGATACAGCTAAACATAATTACTTTACATTTAATAAAATAAAATATCTTTGAAAAATAAAATTATAAAAGGAAAAAAAAAATATCATTACCTTGTCTCTTTCCTAAAAACAATATTTAAAAATTAAAGTTTAAATTTTCTATGTTTAAAAAATATGTAACGGTCATTATAAAAATAATAAAATAAAAAACTTGTAACGGTTGTAAATCTATAAAAAAAACAAGAGTTAAACCTTGAAAATGTCAGACACTTTTGACCAAAAAAGGAAAAAAAAACTGACACTCTTAATTTTTTAAAATCATGCATCATAAAAAATGAACGGTGACTAATTAGTTAGAATCTAATATAATTATCACATGTAACAATCTCCATTTTTCCTTTTTGTTTTTTTTTTCCTTACATAACTTTCCATGTTTTCTTTGTCATATCTCCTTTTATAGTATCCTTTACGACTCTTTTAAAATTAAAAATATAATAACTTAAACTAACTTTAATTTTTAGGCAGAAAAACCAACAAAAGCTTTTCTATTATAAGTAAAAGCCATTAAATATACTAACCTATAGTAAATTAACATCTTTTTCCAATCTGGAATTTTCTTGAGTCTAAGAAACAATATCTATATATAATTATACCTCATTAATTTGTATTTTTTTTTTCTGAAAATGCAACTAATTAATTTGTATTTGCATAATGATCATCAAAATACTCAGTATTTTGGATTCTCATGTTAATTTGGTATATGTTGTAAAATATTTTTAAACTTTAGAACATATAACATCTATCTTCTATGAAAATATAGTAAACTTTATCTATATTACAAGTAATATTTTGTAGTAAAATTATGTATATTGAATTTAAATAAATATATAGATAAATTATAGCATCCCACAAATTTTTACATAATATGCTAAATGATGATTAGATGTTGATGCTTACAATTAGAATGATATTTACTATGATTTATTAACGATTCTTGGCATCAATTCATATATTGTATCAACTTCTTACATAATTTGTCTTTATTTTCACACATGTATAGCTTAAAAATATACAAATTTTGGATAAAAAAATATTAATTAGACATTGTATAACGACAATCAATAAATTTTGAATAATGACAATATGAATAAACTGTAAAACGACACTATGAATAAACAGTATAACGGCAATATGAATAACTAATTTATCCGATGTCACTATAACAACACTATGAATAAACCGTATAACGACAATATGAATAACTATTTGATCCGATGTCACTACGTAAAAGAATAATTTTCTTTTCATTAATAATATATTGACGGCGCCGCCACGAAAATATTATATAAGTTATAAGTAGTGAATATGCGTATTTTACTTAAGATTTATAGTGAACTAGTTTAAATTTTATAAACTTGACTATCTATTACAATTATTTCTTCATTTTAAGAAGATTATTTTGGTATCCTTCATATCAAGTTTATTATATATATTTTAGCAAAATAAAAAGTGTATTACTAAAATTAATGTTAAATTAGTGGAGTTATGAATTGTGAGAAAACAAATATTTTGATTTTTTCACTATAAACATAAAAATACAAAAACACAAAAGTTGTAAATTAAAGAAAAAAAGAAGAAACGAATCAACACATGTCATTAAGAAGGATAAGGTAGCTAAGATCCCCTTCACATTGTGTGTATATATAAGGTAGCTAAGATGTTCTTTCCTAATTTCGATATCTCTCAAGTTTGTTCCAGTAAATTTCCTTTTCTCTGTTAGTTTATATTAGGTACTTTTTATCTTTATTTCCTTTCATTTTTTTTTTCTTTTTTGCTTTTCAGCTCTACAACAGTTCCAGGTTTAGGATTCTTTTTAGAAAAGAGTATATTATGTTGATTTGCAACATATAACCATCTGTTTATTTTGAGTTTTATGTAATATATGAATTCTACATATTTCTTCAAAAATTTTAGTTTATTTTTCACTGCCTTCAGTTTATTCACACAAATTTATTTTTTTCCTTTGATATTAGTTTTTTAAAAATAAATTTCTTTGAGTAAAACTACATATGTCTACTTATTTTCATATATCAAGGAGAAAGTTTTTAAGAAAAAAAAATCAGTATTGTCATTTTGATGGATGCACATGAAATTCATGTTTCGATTTTGGAAATGTTCACAAAATATTTTATTATATACTGAGTCAGCTTTGATATATTTTTAAGGTACTAAGCGACTTAAAAATAAATTAAATTTTTTCTTTCTAAAAAGCTATTTTGTAGAAATAAAAATCAATTGGGAATTTTAAAGAAAAAATAACTTTTTAAAGCAAATTATTATTATTATTTTTAATAAGAAAATGATGGGATTTTTTCTTAGAAACAAAATTAACATTTTTTCAGAAAAATATTAACATAATAAAAAAAATATGGGCCACACAGGCTGGTGCTCGACATACCTTATATATCTAAGTAGCAGGATGGTCAAGATACCAAAAAAAAAAGATTTCAAATTTTATATGGAAAGAACTGATGTACTTACCAAACTAATCAAAAGCACTTGTTTATCCAATTTGTGATTTTCTTAGGTGTCGAGCTTCCATTTAAACCAAGTCAATATGGATAACTTTGATGATTTGCCCGATGATGATCAACCACTGCCATTTTCTCCTTCGTGGTTTCCTCCATCACCAGACCCATTTGAAATTATGGTAAAACTTTTTGAAAATTTTCTTTCTCCCACTTTAGTTTCTACTGATAAAAAACTAAAATGTTGAAATTTTTTTTTATGTTGAAATTTTTTCAAAATATAGGAATTTCCGCAGAATGGAGAATCTGGTGGATTAGTAGCTACTCCTGCAATGAACGAAGCTAATCCCTCCACCAGTGCACAGCAAAATCCACCTGACATGGTATCTTATTTATTTTATTATTATTTTTTCCTTTTTTCTTTTTGACGTCCGTTACTTATATTTTTCCATCAAAAACTAAACCACTTATGAAAATAAACTCTTAACAATCAAATTGGTTTTTATTTTTATCTAAGCAGGTGGATCTGTTCAGTAATTCAAACGGATTTCAACAACAAGATTTCTCAAGTTCAGACATGCTGAATGCTTTTCAAGACGAAAATGTTTCTCTCATGGTATATTTCATTTTTTTTTTTTCAATTATCAGTTGTCGAACATACATTCATGAGCCAGGTAAAATCTTTACTATATCTCGTCAAAACTATACCATAGATTTATTATTAAATTCGTTTTCAGCAGCAACAGCCTGAATATCAACAACAGGATTTATTTAATCCAAACCTGCTGGATTCTTTTCAAGATCCAGATTTTTCTCTAATGGTAAATTTCATTTGCTTCCAGTTAATTATCAGTTATTTTTAATTAGATTTTTTTTATGAATAAACTTCATCAGCCATATATAATCTTACTATATGTCATTAAAACTAAACCATATATTAATTATTAAATTCGTTTCTAATTTTCTAAGGAGCAATTGTTAGCCAGTTCAGATGGATATCAACAAGCTGATCAAGAGGTAAATGTGTTTGTAATGGTCAATTTCACTTTATTTCAATTATAAATTATGTTTAACTGGATCTTTTATAACTATATATATATATATATATATATATTCATGAGCCATTCTGAGTACTCTTTACTATATGCCATCAAAACTAACCATATATTAATTATTAAATTTGTTTTCATTGTATATAAGCAGCAACAACAACAATTGTTATACAACTCAGATGGAAATCAAGAGCAATTTGATCTACAAGATCTTATTAATCCAAACATGCTGAACTCTTTTCAACAGCGAGATGTTTCTTTAATGGTAAATCTTTTTTTTTTTTTTTTTTGAGAAAATTTGATGCAGTTATTAGCTATATTTAGTTAAATTTTTATAAATATAAATTCATGAGCCAGATATAATATTTACTATAAGCCATCAAAACTATACAATCTATTAATTATTAAATTTCTTTTCATTTTCTTAAAGCAGTAACAAGACATTGTTATGTAATTCACATTCACATGGGTATTATTTACAGGGCAACATACCAAACACACAATCAGATCAGCAACACTTGTTATATCAAAGCATGATGAACTCTTTTCCAGAACCAAGTGCTTCTACAAGGGTAAATAGAACTTTTTTTTTTTTTTTTTTTTTTTTTTTTTTTGTTATGGGTCATCAATTACTTTTAGTTAAGTTTTTGATGATCATATATGTGCATGAGCCAGGTAGATATTGGTCGACGAGTGGAAGAAGAATACAGTGGGTTTGGGTTTGGACATCAACCACTGATTGATTCTTTTGAGTTACCAATCCATCCTCAAGAGCAGCTTCTACCAGTACCTTTGTATGTAACAAATCAATTACAAAAACAAATACTTTGTGTCACACTGATTAACAAACTTTTAATATGGATATTATCTTCATGAAGTACAGATCAGAAGGTTACCCGTCATTTCCGACGTATCAACATGGTCCAGTTGCTTCACATTTGAACATGAACGACCAGCAACCACCTCCATCGGTTGTAGCCACCAATGAAGACAGGCCTCTCGCCCCAAGGATGGATACAGATTTGGCTCGGTATGATTCCATAAGTTTTGCTTCAAATTTAAAATTAATTGACTAATAACTAGTTTGTTTTATTTTTTTCAATATATATATATATATATAAAATTTTAGGTCTCATCTTACTTATGAATTTTAACATGAAATCTCGAAATGCTAGCCATTTATCCGAAAAAACTATAGGAATGAATTTTTAGTCGGTTCAGTCGGATCAATTGTACGTCGGGTTGGATCGTTTAGAGTCAGGTCAATCGGACTGTTCGGGTTAGGTCGGCCTGTTTTGGGGTTCCTATTATTTATATTTAATATGTTTCACTATAACAATTACGATTTATATAAGAACATAATTATCTTTGTTAAATAATTTGGGTTGACGCAGGACTAGTCCTCAGGAGAACCAAGTTTCTACGATGACTACACCACCTTCAGTGCCGTCGAGCTCTACCAGGTATCAAGTTATATAGTCGATCATGTAAACTAGTGGGATATATTAAGTTTTTTTCTGCACTACAATATTATTGAGCTTTTACAATTTAAATTTATAATCTTTTACTACTTTTTCTCATTTTTTTTTTTTATAGCCAACATGGCAACGTGCAAGAGTTAGTAAATCAGCCTTCGCCGACAACACGTCGTTATAGAGAAATACGTCCACGCCCAACCCCTTTCTTTCCTCCTCCCACATGGATTCCTCCACCACAGGTGCCATATTTTTCATTCAATAAAAATAACTATTTTTGAGAAATTTTTCTTATTAATTTCTAATAAGAAAGTATTAAACATTAATAAGAAATCAGCTCGAATTAGTGTCACATCTGGAAGATAGAAAACTTTGACTACACACACATGCATACGTGTATATATAATGTAATTTTTTTTAATTACTACATATGTGCTAATAACTAAAATGTTGTTGATTAACGTGTACATTACAGAGCATTGTTTTAGGGCGTCGACAAAGAAATCACCAAAATCAATTTGAGCAGGGAGAATCATCATCTTCTGCACAACGAAGGGTATTAATTATTTCTCAAAAAAAAAAACACATTAACTTTAACCCTCCAAAATAAACAAAATTGATTAACGAAAAGAATATTAATACGGTTCAATTTAATAATGCAGAGGGTGATCTTGCCAAGAAGAGATGATGATTCAACTGCAGTCGGAATTCCTCAAGAAAGGTTAATACTATTCCATCTATTTTTCATTTATGATCATTCGCTATTAAGAAAAGAAAAAAAACATATTTAGGAACATAACTAATCAATATGTTTTACTCGTTTATTTCAGGATACAAAACTATTTATATAGTCAAAATTATGAAAGCCTTGGGATACCCGTTGATCCTCACTTGAGGAACTTTTTCCCGCCAAGAAGAAGACCGTAGCTGTATGGTTTATAACCTGCTTGTCCATTAATTTACAGCCTCTATGGTTTAATCTTGCTTTATTTATGAATTCTACCGATAATTTTGAACCAAAGAACATTGATGATGAATTTGAATATTGTTCTTCCTTTCAAGCCTATTGTAATCATTCATCATTCATGGTTTGTTTTCCTTAACTTAATCTATGGGCTAGTGATCAAATTTATTCGATGTTTTTAGTAGAAGATTCCTAAAACTATAAAACTGGAGGCACAACTAGCACCTTTTAGATATTCTACCTGCGAGATAAATGCTCTAAAAATTGCTGAAACCATCTAAAAATTGTAGATCCAGAACCATCGGACTGATCCTCCTTAACCTCATGGCCCCTCCCTAGACTTCAAACCAGATGATCACGAGTGTGGTGTGGCCAGGGTCAGCCCAAAGCGGTGTTGGGCCTAAAGCAAAACATTTTTTAATAATGTAAAATATGTAGATGATAAAACTTAAACTTGCACTAATTATTACTAAAGTATTGAATTAAGCCATTATAACAAGATATATTTTTCAATAACAATGTCCAAAATAAATTGATCATATATTTGACATCTAAAGCAATTGTTTTACAAACTTTAGGTCAGAGCCAGGGCTTTCATATATACAGAATACAATGCGATGAACGACTTATATGTTTTTTTTTTTTTTTTTTTTTGGATATATGAACGACTTATATGTTCAGAAGGGATAATCAGTCCATATTAATTTTGCATAACCCGGTTTTACTAGACCGTGAGCACTATAGTGTTATGAATTCAAAGATGTTCTTATAAATATAATCTGCTTCTTCTTTTTTTCTTTTTTTTGCAAAATAATAGAAACAAGCAATAATGTTTAAAATAAATCTCTGCAAATCAATTTATTAGTAACCTCTTCTAGATTATGTTTTGAATTGGAACTCAGTGTACCCAATTAAAAGGTACAAATAATATGCAAATAGATAGATAGTTTCTAGAGGGTGCTTAATTATAAAAATACATATAAAAAGTTTTATTGTCCATACTTGATAAATTGCCTTGACCCACACTTAGTTATAAGCCAACACGACTGTTCTTTTTTGGTCTATACAAATTAAAAACAAACTTTCCAACTGTCATTTTCTTTTGTTGTCTTCGAAAATGCGAAACACGTGGCTCAATATAACTAAAAAAAAATAATTTGAAAAGAATAAATCATACCTACTACACTAATAAATAAGCAAAGATAGAATATCAATTCGGACCTCTCGCATGGCGTTGCTAGATTTTCATATATTGATGAAGCTCATTAGATTCTTTTTATCTACTCTTTTAGTCACTACCGTGACCTCGGAAACGCAATGTCGGAATTTCGAGTCGATTATCAGTTTCGGCGATTCGATTGCCGACACCGGAAACTTGATCGGTGTCTCTAATCCAAACGATCTTCCTGATTCCGCGTTTCCGCCGTACGGTGAAACCTTCTTCCACCACCCAACTGGCCGTTTCTCCGACGGTCGCCTCATCATCGACTTCATCGGTACATATATATCTTTCTATATAACCCTGAAAATAATTGTATTAGAGTATTTTAAACGTTTTAACATTATAATTGTACTGTGTTTATATCTCTAAGAAGAGTCAAAAATTTTTTTTTTTTTTTTAATTTTAAAAGGACTGATAAATTGTGTTTGAAAAGAGAGTAGTAGTAGTAAAATGGGTGATCTCCCCGGAAATCCTTGCGTTGTACTCCTTTTAAAACCAAAAAAAAAAATGTGTTTATTTGTTTTGGTGCAACTTTTCCGATTTAGTTTGTATAAAAAACCTGAAAACATCTTGAAACTGAAGACATGCAAAAACATTTTAATTTTTGGGTTGTGTTGACAGCTGAATTCTTAGGGTTACCACATGTGCCTCCATTTTATGGATATAAGAATGTAAACTTTGAGAAGGGAGTTAATTTCGCGGTGGCAGGAGCAACGGCACTAGAAATCTCCTCTTTTGAGGGAAGAGGAATTCGTTTTCCTCATAGCAACATCAGTTTAGGAGTTCAGCTTAAAAGCTTCAAGGAGATTTTACCAAATCTGTGTGGCTCCCCATTAGGTAGTACTGAAGATATATCAACTTTTTCCTTTTACCAGTTGAGTGATTTTGTATTTGAATATTTGCAGTGATATATGGTTTGCTTGCTTTGTGTTTAGATTGTAAAGATATGATTGGAAATGCTTTGATTCTCATGGGAGAAATTGGAGGAAATGATTATAATTTCCCATTATTCGAGCGTAAAGCCATTGAGGAAGTCAAAGAGTTGGTTCCGCTGGTGATCACTACTATTTCTTCTACAATCACGGTAATCATTTTTAATAGGTTTCTTGACTTGCCAGCCAGAGTTAAACATATTTGTATTCTCTATATATAGGACCTTGTCACACTTATCTATAAAATATATATTGAGAACAAAATATTAGTTATAGCGTGATTTTTCCACCAAAATATTATCTTAGTCGAACTTCTCCGCATGGGTAATTTTAATGAGGCCGATTTCTCCTCTTTTGCAAGCAGTTTCCCTCTACTTATTAGCTTTTTGAAACTGTCAAATGCGTGTTGCTTTGGTAATGAATGTTGAATCCAGGAGTTGGTCGATATGGGAGGAAGAACATTCCTAGTTCCTGGAAATTTCCCGCTCGGATGTTCGGTAGCCTATTTGACGTTATATCAAACATCAAACAAGGAAGAATATGATCCTCTCACAGGATGTTTGACATGGATAAACGAGTTTTCAGAATACCACAACAAGCAGCTCAAGGCAGAACTCAATAGACTCAAGAAGCTTTACCCTCATGTCAACTTCATATACGGGGACTACTACAATGCTCTCTTGCGACTTTTTCAAGAACCAGCCAAATTCGGTTAGCCTTCTTAACCCTTCAGAGAGTCTGTGCGACTAAGTCATTGATTCACTGACCGAGTTAGTTATACTACCAGGGCTTATGAACAGACCCTTGTCCGCTTGTTGCGGTTTCGGAGGGCCATATAACTTCAACTTTGGTATTAAATGTGGGAGTGAAGGAGTTGAATGTTGTAATGATCCATCAAGATATGTGGGTTGGGACGGCATTCATATGACGGAGGCCGCATATAAATGGATCTCTGAGGGCATACTCGAAGGACCTTATGCGATTCCTCCTTTCAATTGGTCCTGTCGTCTCAGCTCCGATATTAATACCAAGAAGTCATTAAGCATGGCCATATACTTTGATGAATAGCTGATACAAGCTTGTCTGACACTTCGAGAGATATATAATGAGAAAAAACATATATGTTTTTTAAGTGCTTGTACGTTGGACCTCAGGACCTGTATTGTATTTTATCATATTGTGGTGTTCTTGTTGAGATCAAGTGGTCCAAGTGTTATAGCTAAATCATGTGGAATCCTTAGAGAGACGTTGGATTAGAAGATCGAACAATGGAACACTTATGAATTTGAGTTCTGGAACGGTTTTGGAATATGTGGTAAAAGCACTAAAGAACATGTTAAATGATCCTAAGTAAAGAAAATGGTAAATAATCAGCAAATAATTCACAAATAACTTTTATAGACAAAGTAAAGAAACGGATTAAAATAATCTGCAAATAGATATTTTGTAGCCCAAGTACCTTTTTAAAAACGATAGAAATGCAAAGTGTTGTCCATACAAAGAGAAATTGCCTTGGTCCACCTTTATTTATGAGTCATTGACTCATCAATTCATCCCAGCCAATTAGCTCAACTGTTTATTTTCTTCTTAATTTTGTTGTCTTCGAAACAAAAGATATTTAAAAATAGTGTCATAGAAAGCCACTTCGGACCTCTCGGATCGCATGGCGTCTCTAGATTCTCATTCGTTGATGAAGCTACTGATCTTCTTTTTATCTACTCTTTTTGTCACAACCGTGAGCTTGGAAACGCAGTGTCGGGATTTCAAGTCCATCATCAGTTTCGGCGATTCGCTTGCCGACACAGGAAACTTGCTCGGTCTCTCGGATCCTAACAATCTTCCTGTAACCGCGTTTCATCCTTACGGAGAAACGTTCTTTCACCACCCAACCGGTCGCTACTCTGACGGCCGCCTAGTCATCGACTTCATTGGTACTTGTCTTTCTTTCTATAACTCGAAACTGAAATCTATGTGAATAATCTAATTACGGTCTTATTTATTGGTTTCAACTGTATATATACAATAATTCATCGGTATCTTAGACTTTATAAAGTTTTTAGATTGACTTTGTTTTTAATCTCTGAGAGGAATCCAAAAAAAAAAAACAATATACAAATAATTGTGGCTGATGAATCTTTGAGAAGAAACCAAAAAACAATATCTTCGGTTCTTTCTTTGCTTTTCCTCTGTTTTTTTTTTCTTTTTTTCTTTTACCGCAAGTTTTTAGATTATATAACCTAAAGACAGACAAAAGTATTTTATTCTTGTGTTCTCTGTACAGCTGAATTTTTAGGGTTACCATATGTGGCTCCTTTTTACGGATCTAATAATGGAAACTTTGAGAAAGGAGTTAATTTCGCCGTCGGAGGAGCAACGGCACTGGAAAGTTCCTTTCTTGAGGAAAAAGGAATTCATTGTCCTCGCAGCATCAGTTTAGGAAGTCAGCTTAAGAGCTTCAAAGAGAGTTTACCAAACCTATGTGGCTCGCCATCAGGTACTTAATTATGATCAACTTTTCCTTTTTTCCAGTTGATTAATTATTATTATGTATTTGCAATGAATTGAGCTAACTTGTAGTATATGGTTTGGTTAATTTGTTTTTAGATTGTAGAAATTTTATAGAAAATGCTTTGATTCTCATGGGAGAGATTGGAGGCAATGACTATAATTACGGATTCTTTGGCGGCAAACCCCTTGATGAGGTCAAAGAGCTGGTTCCGCTTTTGATCGCTTCTATTTCTTATGCAATCACGGTAAACATTTTTTAATCAGAATCTTGATTTTCTCATTGTATTGATTAGTTTTTTTTTTTGAAACTATAAGCTATTAGTTGTTTTGGGGAATGAACGAATGTTGAAATCTAGGAGTTGGTCGATATGGGAGGAAGAACATTCCTAGTTCCTGGAGATTTCAGGCTCGGATGCTCCGTAGCTTATTTGACATTATATCAAACATCAAACAAGGAAGAATACAATCCTTTCACAGGGTGTTTGACACGGCTGAACGAGTTTTCAGAATACCACAACGACCAGCTTCAAGCAGAACTTAACAGACTCAGGAAGCTTTACCCTCAAGTCAACATCATATACGCTGACTACTACAACGCTTTCTCGGGCATTTTCGAAGAACCAGGTAAATTCGGTTAGCTTTCTTGATTCCTCCACTGAGTCTACATAACATAACCAAGTCATTGATTAAATATTTGATAAGAGTTTCCTATCAATGATAATATGTGTCAGGGTTTATGAAGAGGCTCTTGACCACTTGTTGCGGTTCAGGAGGACCGTACAACTTCAACTTTAGTAGAACATGTGGGAGTGAAGGAGTGGGATATTGTAGTGATCCTTCAAAGTATGTGAACTGGGATGGCATTCATTTGACTGAGGCTGCATACAAATGGATGGCTGATGGATTACTCAAAGGACCTTATGCGGTTCCTCCTTTCGATTGGTCTTGCCTCAACTCCGAGGTTAACAAGAAGGAGTCATTAGACACAAAATAATCTTTGATGAACTCTTGATACAAGAGAGATTATGAGAACATATATATTTTATTTACCAAATTTCTTCAAAGTTTTAATAAAACATCATATGATAAATAAAATAACATAAATCTGCAAATAGACTGTTTCTAGAGGGTACAAAGTTTTGTAGTCCACACAAAGTAATTTGTCTTGGCCCACCCTTATTTATATAAGCCAACAAAGAAAAGTTCCATTCAGTCCATCACTCGTCCGAACTTTTCCACACTAAAAGATTTTTTTGTTTTTGTTTTTAAGACAAAACAAAAGATTCTTAAAATAACAAGTGGAAAAAAAAAAAAAAAAAAAAATTAAAGATAGATATATAGATAGAAATTAGAAAGTGACTTCAGACCTCTCGCATGGCGTCTCTAGATTCTCATATGATGATGAAGCTAGGGAGCCTCGTTTTATCTACTCTTCTTGTCACTATCGTGAGCTCGGAATCGCAGTGCCTGAATTTCGAGTCGATCATCAGTTTCGGCGATTCGATTGCCGACACCGGAAACTTGGTTGGTCTCTCTGATCGTAACCATCTTCCTGTGACTGCGTTTCCTCCATACGGAGAAACCTTCTTCCACCAGCCAACCGGCCGTTCTTGTGACGGCCGCATCATCATCGACTTCATCGGTACTTCTTATATATATATATATATATATATATATATATATATAACCCGAACGTGAATTTGTATTATAAGTGAATTATCGAATTATGGTCTAAATTGGTGTATTTTTAACGTTTTTTTTTTTTTTTTTTTTTTTTGTCAACCATATACTATTTTATTAAACATGAAACATATGTTTAACAGTATGTATCTCATCTTGTTTAAACCTTTCCTCTGTTTTCTTGTTTTGGGGGAAATTTTTTTTTTTTCAAATTAATTTCTATAAATACCTAAAAACATCTGAATATTCTTGGGTTCTGTTCACATCTGTATTCTTAGGTTTTCTTATGTAAGCTTTTTCTCTGTTTTTTTTTTCTTTCCTTGAACTGCAAGTTAACAGTATGTCACCTTAAGTGATTCTCCAATTTTCTCTTTATAGCTGAATTTTTGGGGCTTCCTTATGTGCCTCCTTACTTTGGATCTAAAAATGGAAACTTTGAGAAAGGCATTAATTTCGCGGTAGCCGGAGCAACGGCTTTGGAAACTTCCTTTCTTAAGAGGAGAGGAATTCATCCTCACACCAACGTTAGTTTAGGAGTTCAGCTTAAGAGCTTCAAAGATAGTTTACCAAATCTATGTGGCTCACCATCAGGTAGTGAATATCAACTTCTCCTTTTTTCAGTTGAGTGATTATTATGTATCTTGAGTGAATTGAGCTAACTTGTATTTGTTTTTAGATTGTAGAGATATGATTGGAAATGCTTTAATTCTCATGGGAGAGATTGGAGGGAATGATCATAACTTCCCATTCTTCGAACACAAACCCTTTGATGAGATCAAAGAGCTGGTTCCGATGGTGATTAGTACTATTTCTTCTGCAATCAAGGTAACTCTTTTCGGATTCTTGATTTGCCAGTTCTAATTATAAGAACGACTAAAACAGATTTGTACATCTGCTAATTAATTTGTATAAAACTATAATGTGTTTGTTGCTTGGGGACTAATGTTGAATCCAGGAGTTGATTGGTATGGGAGGAAGAACATTCCTAGTTCCTGGAAATTTCCCGCTCGGATGCTCTGTAGCTTATTTGACATTATATCAAACATCAAACAAGGAAGAATACAATCCTTTCACAGGATGTTTGACATGGCTGAACGAGTTTTCAGAATACTACAACGAGCAGCTTCAGGCAGAGCTTAACAGACTCAAGAAGCTTTACCCTCAAGTCAACATCATATACGCTGACTATTACAATGCTTTGTTGCGCCTTTTCCAAGAACCAACCAAATTCGGTTAGCCTTCTTGATTCCTCTCCACTGAAGCTAAACAAAGTCACTGATTCAGTATTGACCTAGTTTTCAAACAGTGATATATATTGTTAGGGTTCATGAACAGACCCTTGTCCGCTTGTTGCGGTTTAGGAGGACCGTACAACTTTAGCTTCAGTATAAGATGTGGGAGTGTAGGAGTGGAATGTTGTAATGATCCTTCAAAATATGTGGGCTGGGACGGCATTCATATGACTGAGGCTGCATACAAATGGATAGTTGATGGAATCCTCAAAGGACCATATGCAATTCCCCGTTTCGATCAGTCTTGCCTCAAATCCGAGATTAAGAACAAGGAGTTATTAGACGTGTAGTATTATTTGATGAATAGCTGATGCAAGCTTGCGAGAGACGAGAGAGACAATGTGTTCTTATACGTGTTTGTGTTGGATCCATGTATTGTATTGTAAAATGTTGTGTTGTTGTATGAGAGCAAGTGGTTAGAAAATTTACAAGAAACACCGTCAGTTATATCTTTCAGATTTGCCTTAAAGACGCAACCACTTCATTGATGAAGCTACAAAGACAAAACGAAAGTCTCGTCAATATATATGGATTGTTTTTAGACCGCAGAGATGTGTCGTGAGTTAAATATATTGCAGGTTGTGGTCTCCGATGGTCCCAGACTATCAGGATTATGGGTCGATCTACATGCACTATATTTTAGTTAAATTAGTAAAACTATACATTTTAACTAAAAAAGGTTGACAAACAACTATAAAACATATTTTTTTTTTGGTAGGAAACTATAAAACATATATGCTTATGATGATGTTGTATATATAATTTTATAAGGAAAAATATAATTAAAAACAAACTTAAAATATATGACACATGGCACTAGCTACTTAAATTGAAACACCTTTTTTTTTTTTTTTTTTGATAAAAGGATTAAGACTAAGAGGGATGCTGGTTAATTCATAAAATCTGCAAATAATCTTTTCATGCTATAAAACCGATAAAAGGAGGAGGGTAATACGTTTTAAATCTAAGATTGAGAACAAGAAGTCATTGGATAAATAATATCTCTCCATGATTAGTTGATACAAGCTTGTCTGAACGAAAGTTTGAGAGACGAGAGATAATGAGAACAAACATATATGTTCTTAAGTGCTTGTGTTGGATTATGCATTGTATTGTATTGTTGTTTGGAAGAGAGTGGTCAAGTATTAGTAGCTAAACCATGGTATATCTTGAGAGAGATGTTGGCTCAAAAATTGGAGAGTTAAGTAAGGTAGAGGTTAAGTCATTCTTTTTCTTTAATTAGTGGTTAAACCAAAATAAAATCCATAACACACACTAACCGGAGGTTGCTTAAAAAACGAAAAAAAAGAAAAGAAAAAAAAAGAGAGACTAACACTAATTCGAGAAAAATGAAACTATATGTCGAGCAGAATGAAAAAGTTGTCTACTAAAACAATTGGCAATGTTTTTGCTAAAACGCGTCACTTAATAAGTTCTTTTTCTTTTTTCTTTATCATAAGCCCCATTTTTAATTTACATATTAAAGCATGTATAATGAAAGTCTCTCACCAAAGTCTCTTAGAGCATTTCTATCAAGGGTATCTATTTTAGATACCCACTATTAAATTATTTTAAAAAAAAATAAAAAGTGAGAGAGAGAATGAGAGAGAGTCTCTTGGGAAAGACACTACAGTCTCTTATTAAAAAACTCTCTAGCCACTTGTCATATTTTTATTGGTTTACATATTTATTTTAAATTTAACTTTAAATATTTAATTAAATTATATAAAAATATTAATATTTTAGTGGGAAGAGACTCATTTGAGTCTCTAACCAATGTGTATGCTTTTATCTTTTTAAAAATTAATAATGTTATTTTATTATGAGAATCTCTAAAAAAAGATGAGAGAATCTCTCAAATGGGAGATTACGAGAGATTTTTTCATCTTTTTTTGAGAGATTCTCACAATAAAATAATATTTTTTATTTTTTTATTATTTTTTTGAAAAGATGAGAGATTATGGTGAGAGACTATCATTGTACATGCTCTTAGTGTATTTGACCAAAAATTTTTTTTTTTTTGCATATTAGGTGTTAAACAAGGTGGACTGCGTACACATGTATAACGCTAACTTAGAACAGGTGCAGTGGCAGTTTCTCACAAGAATTCTCAATAATATAAAAATGAAAAATAATAAAAAGTAAAAGAGTGAAATGAGAACTGATTTTTATTTGAGAACCTTAAGAATCTCTTGGGACATTGTTCTCGTACATGTAAACATGTTATTGACTTTACATTCTTTTTATCATTTAAATTTTAAATAAATAATTAAATAATAGTAAATATATTAAAATAATATATTTAAGAGATTTAGTGGTCTTCACCACTTACACGTACTCTTAGCTGCAAATGTCTGTCTAACCCGGACACCCATGCTATGATAAACCTTATGAGTGGAAAATACAAAATAGTAAATACATGTGGGTGGGTCCAAGAGAGTGATGACTTATAGAGGGACCAGTACAGTGATGGGACTTGATTTATCCAAAGAAAAACAATATACAACTAAGCGACCAAGACAAACCACATCAAGATACTACCTACTGATTTCTTTTTTTCTTTTTTTTTTCTTTTCCTTTATTAATAAGTTGTGTCTCTCGCCGAATAGTGGCTTTTCTATAAAATTATTTTGAAAAAAAAAAATAATATCACAAATAAATATAGCAAAAAAAAAGATTTCGATTTAGAGGACGACGGAGACGACCAACCTCCGAGCTCCTCTCTCTCTCATGGCGTCTTCCGATTCTCCTTTGATGATGAAGCTTCTGATCTTCATCGTTTTATCTACTCTTTTTCTCACTACCTTGAGCTCGAAAACGCAGTGCCGGAATTTCAAATCGATCATTAGTTTCGGCGATTCGATTGCCGACACAGGAAACTTGGTTGGCCTATCCGATCCTAACAATCTTCCTCATGTCGCGTTTCCACCGTACGGAGAAACATTCTTCCACCATCCCACCGGCCGTTTCTCCGACGGCCGCCTCATCATCGATTTCATCGGTACGTTTACTTCGTCATTTGTCTTTTACTCTGATGTACGAAAATGTAAAATTGAAAACCCCGTGACATAATATTTTTTTTGTAAAATTACATCCCTAAAAAATGTAAGTTCCAAAAACTTTGGAGAATGTACTGTAGTACTATTTTGGATTGAATGACACGTGTTCTTGTTGAGCTCCATAGATTCTCTCTAGAAATAGCAAAATAGAATTGAATCATGGACTTGTAAATTGTACTTTGTTTCGCCTTTCTTGGAATTTAAAATAAAAATAAAATAAATCACAATGGATATTAAGGTCTTATCCTTGTTGGAATCTATGAGAACTTATCTTTAGCCCATTCTTTGTTTTCTTTCCTGTTTTTTCTTCAGCTGAGTTCTTGGGGATTCCACTTGTGCCTCCATTTTATGGATCTAAAAATGTAAACTTTGACAAGGGAGTTAACTTCGCTGTGGGTGGAGCAACAGCACTGGAACGTTCCTTTCTTGAAGAGAGAGGATTTCATTTTGATTACACCAACGTTAGTTTAGGTGTTCAGCTTAAGAGCTTCAAAGATAGTTTGCCTAACTTATGTGGCTCTCCTTCAGGTTTGGAAGATCAACTCTCTTTTTTTACTGTTTTAGATGATTAGAATTATCAAATATGCTTCGATCATATTCAACACTAGAGTTCGTAAATTATTGTAGTTCACCTCATAATCAGCCATAGGAAATAGACTAGTAGTTTTGATTGTTCTTTTGAAATATTCACCTTTGGTTTAGAAGTAGAGAGATTCACAACTAAAAAAGAAAAGAAAAGAAAATGTTTCGTTCTGTTTTAGGATGTGCTTAGAGATCCTACACCTTTCTTTAAACCTCCAAAATGAAATAAATCTGAGCTCACTTGTAATTATAATGCTTTACTTTGTAATCTTGTTTTAGATTGTAAAGATATGATTGAAAATGCTTTGATTCTCATGGGAGAAATTGGAGGGAATGACTATAATTATGGATTGTTCGTGGGCAAAAGCATTAAAGAGATCAAGGAGCTGGTTCCACTTGTGATCAGCAAGATTTCTTCAGCAATCACGGTAAACATTTCTCTTTAAGAATATCTCATCAAATTCTTGATCTGTCTGTTTTTGTTTTTGGGACTAAATATTCGATAACACAGGAGTTGATTGGTATGGGAGGAAGAACATTTCTGGTGCCTGGAGAGTTCCCAATTGGATGCTCAGTGACCTATTTGACATTATATCAAACATCAAACATGGAAGAGTACGATTCTTTAACAGGATGTTTGAAATGGCTAAACGAGTTTGGAGAATACCACAGCGAGCAGCTTCAAGCAGAACTCATTAGACTCCAGAAACTGTACCCTCATGTCAACATCATATACGCTGACTACTACAATATTTTGTTGCGCTTTTTTCAAGAACCAGCCAAATTCGGTTAGACTTCTTGATCCTTCTACTGAGCCTACACGAAGAGAAGTAAATTGATTTGATTTGCTAACCGAGTTACATTATGCAATCAGGGTTCATGAACAGACCTTTGTCCGCTTGCTGCGGTCGTGGAGGACCATACAACTTCACCTTTGGTAGGAAATGTGGGACTGATGTAGTTGAATGTTGTAGTGATCCTTCCAAGTATGTGGGTTGGGACGGTGTTCATATGACTGAGGCTGCGTACAAATTGATGGCTGAGGGTATTCTTAAGGGACCTTATGCGATTCCTCGTTTCGATTGGTCTTGCCTCAGCTCTGAAATTAAGAACAATGGATCATCTGATACAGATAATTCTTTGATGAACAACTGAAAATTGGGAGAAAGAGGGGAAATACTGATAAAAACATGTATGTTCTTCGGTGCTTGTCTTGTATCATGTCTTGTGTTTTAACTAAATGGAAATTTCTTAAAATGATATTATAGGAAGAAAAAAACAAAAGATATTAGAAACCGTTTAGACATGAAATTTTCGATATAATTATTAGATATTAAAATAATTTTTAATATCTCAGATGAGAAAAACACAAATGTAGAACTCCAATATAATATAACAGATAGTTATATAACCTAAATTACAGTCCATTAGATATCCACATTAAAAAAAAAATATATATATATATATATATACACACATATATATATACTAATTTTTTTTTTGGAAGCACATAAGTAATATGGAAATTTTCATTTTTAACGTTTTCTTAAATACAGTCACTCATCTTATCACTCTCTATTGCAATCACTCATATTTTAGTTTGGAGAATTTGTTAATATTTATAGAAAAAAACAATTTGTTAAAATGCTTTTTTGGGAATTTTTTTTTGTTAAATTGCTAATAGTAAATAGCAATATATGTTAAAAACCTGTTTAGAGATGAAATTTACCAAATGAATTGATTATATATATATATATATATATATATATATATCTGCAGATAACAATGGTTGATACAACTGTAAAACTTCAAGATAATAGATCACACTTGTATAACCGAAATTAAAATCCATTAGCTGTCCACCGAAAATAAAATGTTTAAATCACATAAGTAATATGGAAAAATTCATCTATTATAATTTTCTTAAAATACCATCTAATGCAATTATTCACATTCTAGTTTGGAGTAAAATTCATTGAACCAAAAAAAGGAAAAATTGAGAACGAAAATTTAATAACATGGCAATCGTGAGCGTTAACACTTGAAGAGTCTATATCTTAATGAGTAGACAGAGAGACACGAAGACAGTAACTTGTCCTCAGACTTCAAATCCCAACGCAATATTGTCCATTGCTGCTTCTGCCTAGCTTTCTTTTTCCAGTCTTCTTCCAATGGAGTCTCCAATTTCTCATCTGTTCAAGAAACTAACTATCTTCTTCCTAATCACTTTGCTAACCACAGTCTTATGCTCAGAACAACAGTGTCAGAATTTCAAATCAATTATCAGCTTCGGCGATTCGATTACCGACACCGGAAACTTGCTCAGTCTCTCGGAACTTAACAATCTTCCTCAGGCTGCATTTCCTCCGTATGGAGAAACCTTCTTCCACATTCCCACCGGTCGTTTCTCCAATGGTCGCCTCATCATTGACTTCATCGGTAATTATCCTTTTATCTCTCTAATTGCGTCTGAAAATTGTCTTCTTGATTATGTCTTAATGTTGAGCTCATGCTTGTTTTGAAACTGTTTAACCTAATGCTCTTCCTCTGTTTTTATTTTTCTTGAACTGCAAGTTAATAGTATGAAACCTTTGAGGTGATTCTCCAATTTTTTTCTCTCTTTACAGCTGAATTTTTGGGGCTTCCTTATGTGCCTCCTTACTATGGATCTCAAAATGTACGCTTTGAGAAAGGAGTTAATTTCGCTGTAGCGGGTGCAACCGCATTGGAACATGCCTTTCTTGAAAGCAGAGAAATTCATTATGATTACACCAATGTTAGTTTAGGAGTTCAGCTTAAGAGCTTCAAAGAGAGTTTACCAAATCTGTGTGGTTCACCTAAAGGTAATGAATATGTATATATGGTTAAGAATGTTGAATATGATCTGTTTCTTATGCATCAATCAAATAGATGAGAGTGAGTTTGTGTGTAAAGAAAACTGAATTGACCCCGGGGACGCAATGATACAAGTTTACTTGTAATGGTTTACTATAGATTGCGGAGAAATGATTGGAAATGCTTTGATAATCATTGGAGAGATTGGAGGGAATGATTATAACTATGGGTTCTTGGTTGGAAAAACCGTAGAAGAGATGAAAGAGCTGGTTCCACTAGTGATCAGTACTATTTCATCTGTAATTACGGTAACATTATCTCTTACAAAACCCTTAAATCTAGTTCTTAATATGTAATAATTAGAGTTGTGCGAGACTGAATCTTGAATGCATATAACATTACAGGAGTTGGTGAGTATGGGAGGCAGAACCATCATGGTGCCTTCGGACTTCCCAATCGGATGCTGGCCAGTGTTTTTAACTAAGTATAGGGCATCAAACAAAGAAGAGTACGATCCTTTAACAGGATGTTTGAAGTGGCTAAACGAGTTTATAGAGCATCACAACAATGAGCTTCAAGAAGAACTTAACAGACTCCAGAAACTTTACCCTCATGTCACAATCCTATATGCTGATTACTTCAACGCCGTGTTACATATTTTTCAAGAACCGGTCAAATTCGGTTATATCCCAAACCGCTTTTTATCTATCTCAGCTGAATATAAGTACTCATTTTCCTTTGATTAACTAACTAACTAACTAAGTTCTTATATTGATTCTTGTTGTGATCAGGGTTCATGAATAGGCCCTTGTCTGCTTGTTGTGGATCAGGAGGTTCATACAACTACAATAGTGTTAGTGAGTGTGGGACTAAAGGAGTGGATTGGTGTATTGATCCTTCTAAGTATGTGCATTGGGATGGTTTTCATTTAACTGAGTCCGCGTATCGATGGATCGCTGTGGGATTACTTGAAGGTCCCTACACGATTCCAGCTTTCGATTGGTCTTGCCGCGGTTTTGAACTCAAGAAAGGATCATCAGGTAAACAGTATTCTTTTAACAGTAGATGAATGGAAATGTTCTCAAAGCCTTTGTGAGAGAAGAAACTTGCCGAGGAACAAGAGTTGTATTTTATAAAATTTGTGTATTTTATCGCCTTTCTCATCATGTTTTTCAAGGTTATTAAATTTCAATACAACATACATTGTTGGGTGCAAGAGCAATGTGAATAAACGATTTCTTGGCTCTCCTCTATAGACAAGTCTGATCATAAATTTCCGTTCTTGAGCCAATGTTTAGAAGATAAATTGCTGAATATACCCCAAACACAACTTTCTTTTTTGAATGTGCCATTTTTTAATATTCATTTCAAATATGCCATTTTTTTGTATATGTTGATTTTGTGATTAGACAAAAATGTTCTTCTTTTTCCTTACTTTCTTTTTTATCTCTTTCTCTCATGCTTTATTTTTTTTTTTTTTCTTTTTCTCTCCATTTCTTTTATCTTTTTCTTCGATGATAACAACGATGACAACGACGACGTGGACAACGCCGCCGATGATGTGGACAACACTGCCGATGACGATAACGACGACGACGTGGACAACGTCGTCGACGGCGGTAGCACGAAGACGTGGACAACATCGCCGACGGCGGCAACATGATGACTTGGACGACGGCGCCGACAACAACAATAACGACGTAGACGACGACGGTGACATGGTACATCGAGGACGATGACGACGTGGAAATGACAGAACTACCCTCCTCCTTATGGACATGAACATTATTGTGAAGAGAGTTGTTTTTCGTCCATCAAGTATTATCAAATCGTCTCATGCTAATTCATCCATTGGTACTAGTTGTCCACAATCTATATGAACAAACGTATCCGGCGGATATCCGGCTCCGTATCCGGATTCGAATCCGAAAAACGGATATCCGGAGAAAACGGATACGGATACGGATAGTAAATTTCCGGATCCGCCGGATACGGATACGGATACGAATATTGGAAAAATATTAGAACGGATATCCGTATCCGGTTATAAAAAAAAAAAAAAAAAAAATTTTTGGTTTTTAATATTTACTTTTTTGTTTTGGGCCTTTAAAATTTAAATTTTTTTTGTTTTGGGCTTTTAAATTTAGCCCATATTTTTTCATCAAACTTAAATTTATGTTTTTATTCTATTTTTTTAATTTTTTTTTTTTAAAATTCTTATTTTCTGATTATAATAACATTATTTCAAATTTTTTCATTAAAATTAAAATTTTTTTTTATAAAAAAAAATTAAAAAAAAAAAAACCGGATACGGATATCCGGCGGATATCCGGTTTTTCTACGGATATCCGTAATTTACTGATGCGAATACGAATACTAAAATAACGGATAATACGGATACGGATACGGATACGGATATCCTGAAAAAGCCGGATATCTGTATCCGTAACAGGGCTAGTGTTGTCCACATCGTCGTTGTTGTTCTTGTCGTTATCTTCAAAAAAGAAGAAAATATGAAAAATAAAGAGAAAAAGAGAGGAAGAAGAAAATATAAGAGAAAAAGAAGGAAGGTAATATTGTCTAATCACAAAATTAATATATTTGAAAAGAGGGTTGAAAATAATATATTTGAAAGAAAAAGGTAAAGTTATAGCATTTTCAACAATATTCCCATATTTAAATTTCCGTTTCATACCAACGACCTAAACAGACCGATCCAAATTGTAATTAAACGGGCCAAAAGCAAAATACTCAGGTTTGATAAATAATCGAATAAACTACCGGTTATATAATTGAACCGGGTTTTATTACAGCTTAAAGGGAAAGTTCGTTATAAATAATCTCTTCCAGAGTTCAGAGACTCTCTTATATCAGATTTCGAATATCCTCCTCCATGACGACGAGCTCTTTGAATTCACTGCAATAAACCTCAATCAATCTCTGCAGAAATCTCAATCCTTTCTCCTTCCAAACCCTAATTTATCGTTTCCTGAGATCGTAAATAGAGTTAAAAATCGAAACCTAAAATCTCCATTCTCTTGGAATTTCACAAACCCCATCAAATTCACTTGTCTTCGTCGTCTCCTCTCAATTCGACCTCTGTTTCTCCTCATCGCCATCGCCTCTGCTTACCCAGTGAGTTTATTCTCTTCCATTAAAAAACTTCAATTGAACTCTTTCCACAATCCATGGGGCTGGTCTCATTTGTGCTTCTCCTTTACTTAATAATCCAGCTCTTCACTACTTATTTGATCCACATTAGATAAAGAAAAATTGAATTATATTCTTCATCTTTCATTGGCGTTTTCTCTATGTTTAGCGTAGTGGTGACATTGACACTGTGACTGATGCTGATGGCTGTTGTTGTTCTTGCATGTATATTCTCCACATCACTTGCGTAACTGAACTTAGTCAATGATTTCTTGACTTGTCATTTTGAGCATTTTATTTCTTCATCTATTCATGTGAATGTTTTAAGAACACTCTTTGTAAGGTCATGCTTTGTGATACACATCTCTTATTCATGCTAGCAATCTTTTTAGGAAGTCTATTGACCCTTCTTCGGTTATAACATGTAAATAAATATAGTATTTTGTTTGGTATTTTTGTTCACAGGCTTTACATTTGGTGGTGACAAACCTTGTTATCAGAGAGAGATAGTCAAGAAGCACACAAACAACAACAACAAAAATGGAGAGCGATAGTGGTAGCGAGAGAGAGAGCAGTGAACATTGCGGCACTTCATTGATACCCAGAGGAGGCCCCATTTATCTGCCTAACATGGTGGGAAATCTTTCTACTGTCACCGAGTTCCAGTCTTCTTTTCTCAGTCTACTCCAGGATTTGGGTACTCATTTATCTCTGGAATCTACTTCCTCTTCTCAGCAATTTGATGTCTCGTACGTATTTACGCATCAATTGGCTCTTTCTTTTATCAGTGAAAACCTGGTTTCATGAAATAAAATACCTAAAGATGTGTAATTGGGAGGATTTTGATGCAGGACTGATACTCTCAAGATTTATACCGAGGAGGAACTCACAGAGATGGCCATGAAGGAAGCCTTTCAAGTATGCTGCCTAATCGTTTACTGATTTATTTTCTTCTTTTTCTGTCTTTAGAGTGTGAGAACACTTGATCAGGTTGGTTCTTGTTTCATTACAGGAGGATAACCTTTCCCAAAGTGTTCTTGTTTCATTACAGGAGGATAACCTTTCCCAAAGTGAACTCGAACAATCTTCAAACGCTTCTCATCAGTAAGTATCTTTCCAGACTCTCTGCATTTTTTATATAATGCTTTGTAACAAACGAATTAACATGTAGTTATATATTAGTGTGCTTCAATATTCAGTCTCATGTGGTTCTGATTCAGCCGTGTAAGCTTCCAATATATTTTCTTAAGTCGTGTTTCAGCTTTGTTTGTTATCTTGCAATATATTGATTATAGGTTTTGTTCATGATCAGAAAGCTTCGAAAGAAAAAGTAAGGTTGAATTAGACAATTGTAGAACCATAACAAACATTTTACCTCATCTGTCTCCTGCAGTGAAAATCCACCAGCTGAGAGGCCAAAAAGGAAGAGGACTGTAAAGAAGACTGAGGTGAGCAAAAGCACAGTGAAGAAGACTAATGTGATGAAGAGCACATCAAAGAAGACTGAGGTGAGCAAGAGCACAGCAAAGAAGACTGGCGTGAGCAAGAGCGCATCAAAGAAGGCTGAGGTGAGTTTATTTAATATGGAATAGCATGGCTGGTGATTAGCTTAGTTTCTTTTCCATAGCTATTTGTGTCTAGGATCTCTGGATTTTTCTAGTGTACTGGCTTGATTTAACAAGGAATGAGGGGTCAAGTAGTCAAGCTGATGGCTTTATTGCGATTTTTTTTATGATTGATATAGTCATATATCTTGTTTTCAGGAACCATATGTTGCCAAAGTCGAGCAGCTTGCTAAGCTCAAACAAAAGCAGGAGGAGGATAAAGCAGCTGTGAGGTTGCACTGCTTCAGGTCCGTGATTACTATTGAATAGTCTGGTTTACTAATATACCTTATCTGTTTTGTGCTGATCTTTCGATTTTAACTTCTGTTCAGAAAATCCTGTGAAAACGGTAAAGATGTAGCTGCACCTTCAGAAGGTTTTAAGCAGATGCAAACTCTGAAGTGCATAGATAATTACTCGGCAAGTGATTTTCCCTTGCAATTTCTTCTACTGTTGAATATGCTACTCCATACATCTTTTTGACTGTTTATGGATCCTTATTATCTTCTTCCTATTTAAACAGGTGGTGGAGCCATCAGACATCCAGGGACAGGTGGATCCGCTATTTTCTGAAGTAATTTTGTGTGTTGAGATATATAACAGTCACAAGTTTAAGGTACTGCATTGCTCTGTAAACAGTTGATGGACTGTGTACTTTTTGGAGAAATCAAAGTCTAATTCATTCGATATAGAAGATTAGCCTTAAAGGCAAAACATATGCAACATTACTAACAATAATATCTGTGTAAAATTTTGTTCAGACCCAAGAAATTTTGGTTCTAGGATGTCAAATATTGACTGCATTGAAGGACAAGATTCACTGTGTTACAGACCAGGTGATGAAAAAGGCTGGAACGTATGATCCCTCTGGATACTTCCTCATGGAAGTAAGATTTATTTATTTTTTATTTATTTTTTATTTTTTTTAGAAGTAAGAATTCATCTGTTCATTTTCTTATATTCTGACGACTAAGTAACTCTAGTTGCTTCATCTCTGATTTAATCGGATGCTTTTTGCTTGTTTAGGATGTATTTCTCAATGATTTAAGGAATCCCTCGGCGACAGATTATAGCAAACCTATATTAGATTGGCTTTGGAACTCAAAAGATGAAGCTCTTAAAAAATGGGAATGCATTTTAACTGGCAAATTACAGCCAAAGCAGAAAGTGGTTCTAGATGAAGCGAAATCCATGGATTTACCTCGTTTCAGAACCGCAGACATGCAGCTTACACGCTTCTGTGATTTAAGATTCAGACTCGGAGCTAGTTATCTCTATTGTCATCAGGTAAAATCCTTTATTTTGGTTCTTTTATTATCATCGTTTTCGCACAGTCGAAAGATATATATACTGATTAAACCGAGAACAGGGAGATTGCAAGCACATGATAGTGATACGAGACATGAGGCTAAGCCATCCAGAGGATGTTCAGAGCAGAGCGGCTTACCCGATTGTGTTTCAGTCAAAACATAAGTTTCAGAAATGCAGCGTTTGCAAGATACGTAGAGCTTCAAAGGTTGGAGTGGATGACAAGTGGGCAAAAGAGAATCCTTGCTATTTCTGTGATTATTGTTTTGAGCTTTTACACTCAGAGGAAGGCCCTCTGAAATGTGACTTCCCAGTCTATGATTATGTGGATGAGGAAGAGGATCTGAGGAAGAAGATCTTATTGTTGCAATAATCTTTAAATAGAAATAAGATCGAGTAGAAGAAGACATAAGGTCTTGTCTTGGCAAATTTTATAACTACTATTCTTGCATAAAATTTTGATGGAGACAGTTGAGAGATAGGTAGAAGAAAAAACACTGGATCGAACCTTATCTGAGCACACACTGTTTTTTTTTTTTTTTTTTTTTTTTTTTGTGCTTAAATTGTTTAATTTTTTTTTGGTTGCTTTAGTTGTCTGTCACCCGCCAAATCGTGGAGCTTTTCAAAAAAAAAAAAATTACAGATAAAATATACTTAGAGGAAGGGACGACGGAGAAAACAAGCTGTGGACCTGGTACTCTCTTTGCATGGCGTCTCCCGATTCTGCTTTGTTGATGAAGAAGCTCCTTATCTTCTTTTTGTCTACTTTTTGTGTCACTACTACTGTGAACTCGGAAACGCAGTGCCGGAATTTGAAGGCCATCATCAGTTTTGGCGATTCGAGTGCAGACACAGGAAACTTGGTTGGCCTCTCAGATCCTAACAATCCTCCTCACGTGGCGTTTCCACCTTATGGAAGAACCTTCTTCCACCATCCCACCGGCCGTTTCTCTGACGGTCGTCTCATCATCGATTTCATCGGTACATTTCTTTATAGCAAGAATTTGATTGTATAAAACATGTAATTATTCATCTATATACAAAACCTAGGTGTTCAGCTTAGAAGCTTCAAGCAGAGTTTGCCTAACTTATGTGGCTCTCCTTCAGGTTGGGAAAGATCAACTTTTTTTATTTTCTGTAGTTGGTGTTTCTTGTTTTCTGTATATGATTGGATTATCAAAATTTGATTTCTTCTGCTTCTATTGTATCCAACTAGAGTTTGATTTTTTCTTTTGGAGGTTGAGCTTTGATTTAGAAGTAGAGATCCTACCCGTTTTTTTGTTAACCTCCAAGATGCAATAAATCTGAGCTCACTTTGTATAATCTTGTTTTAGACTGCAGAGATATGATAGAAAATGCTTTGATTCTCATGGGAGAAATTGGAGGGAATGAGTATAATTACCCATCCTTCATACGCAAAAGCATTGAAGAGATTAAAGAGCTTGTTCCATTGGTGATCAATACTATCTCTTCTGCAATCACGGTATTCATTTATCTTTCTGCATACCTTATCAAATTCTTGATTTTCCTTAGCACAAACTGTATTGAAACCGTAAAAAAAAATATACAGGAGTTGATTGGTATGGGGGGGGAGAACATTTCTGGTGCCTGGAGAGATCCCTGTCGGTTGCTCAGTAGTCTATTTGACATTATATTAAACATCAAACATGGAAGAGTATGATTCTTTAACAGGATGTTTGAAATGGCTTAACAAGTTTGGAGAATACCACAACGAGCAACTTCAAGCAGAACTCAACAGACTTCAGAAGCTGTACCCTCATGTCAACATTATATACGCTGACTACTACAACGCTCTGTTGCGCCTTTTCCAAGAACCAGCCAAATTCGGTTAGACTTCCTGATCTTTCTTTTGAACAACCTACACGAAAAACTTGTACATTGATTCAGTCTGCTAACAGAGTTTATAATCCAATATCAATTATGAAAATCAGGGTTCATGAACAGACCTTTGTCCGCTTGCTGCGGTTTTGGAGGACCATACAACTTCACCTTTGGTAAGAAATGTGGGACTGATGTAGTTGAATGTTGTAATGATCCTTCAAAGCATGTGGCTTGGGACGGTGTTCATCTTACTGAGGCTGCGTATAGATTGATGGCTGAGGGTTTACTTAAGGGACCTTATGCGATTCCTTGTTTCGATTGGTCTTGCCTTAGCTCTGAAATTAAGAACAATGGATCATCTGACACAGAGACTTCTTTGATGAACAACTGATATAAGTTTGGTTGTTCTGAAAATTGAGAGAAGGATACTGATAAGAAACATGTTCTTTAGTGCTTTGTCTTGTATCATGTTCATGTATTGTATTTGACAATCTGTGTTGTTGTTATGATAAATATATAACCGATTTTGGTAGATTAGTTAGTAACCTATGTAGTATATATTGTAAAAAGCTCTTTTCGTTTAGGCAGTAGAAAATTAGAAATGTTTATGTTTAGCCTATAAAAAGTAGAGGAGATTCCTTGAATTTCTGTTTCCTCTCGCTGTCTTCCCAAATTCAAAACTCAAAATTGGTGTCTTCTCTAATTTAGAAAACGTTAAAAACAAGAGAAAATAAAACTATTTTTTTATAACCAAAAGAGAAAACCGCATTTGGGATTTCTCATCGTCAAGTTCTTGTGTTCCATCCACATACTCTTTTGTTTTTATCGTTAGATATAAGCATCTCAAGAACAGTCTCATAAAGACAAAGAGGTTAAATTCGGATAGGAGATGGGAGCATATAGAGCAGAAGACGATTACGATTACCTCTTCAAGGTGGTCTTAACCGGAGATTCCGGCGTCGGAAAATCTAATTTGTTATCTCGTTTCACCAGAAACGACTTCAGCCATGACTCACGTGCGACCATTGGTGTCGAATTCGCCACACGTAGCATCCAATGCGACGACAAGATTGTCAAGGCTCAAATATGGGATACCGCCGGTCAAGAAAGGTAATTAAATATTACTTTTTGTTTATAAAGAGTAGGATTAATTTTTGAAATTAATAAAACAAATATAGACGATTTTATTTCATGATTTTGTTGATGTAGTTTTAAAAATGTTTTCTTTGATTTTTTTTTTGTGAATTAGCTATAACTAGAATTTTAACACATTATAGCAATATAATAGAAATATAATTTCATTTTTAATACAGTAGATATTCATCAACGATGTCCAAACCAAAATGCATTTCCATAGTCATTTATTTAAACGTGCTTTAACACATTTTGAATACATATATTTTTTTGTCAACAATTATAAATTCATTAAAACCATTTTGAATACATATCTTCGTTTATAGAATTACATTGCCATTTAATGCGATCACTCTTAAATTTATTTACGTTTGCATGATAACCAAATAAATTTTATAATTAGATACCGAGCCATCACGAGCGCGTACTACCGAGGAGCCGTTGGTGCATTGCTTGTTTACGACGTTACACGCCACGTGACTTTCGAGAACGTTGAGAGATGGCTAAAGGAGCTTAGGGATCACACAGACGCAAACATTGTGATCATGCTCGTTGGTAACAAAGCTGATCTTCGTCATCTTCGAGCCATCTCAACCGAAGAAGCTAAAGCCTTTGCAGAGAGAGAGAATACTTTTTTCATGGAGACTTCTGCACTTGAAGCTGTGAATGTTGACAATGCTTTCACTGAAGTTCTCACTCAGATATACAGAGTCGTTAGCAAGAAAGCTCTTGAAGCTGGAGATGACCCAACCACTGCTTTGCCTAAAGGACAGACGATTAATGTCGGAAGCCGAGATGATATCTCAGCCGTTAAAAAACCCGGTTGCTGCTCTGCGTAGTTGTACTTCTTCTCTCTCTCTTTCTTGTATATTTATCATTTAACATTCTAACATTTTAACTATTTTTTTTCCTGCAAATTTGTATACATTCTTGGAATTTTCAGATAAAAGTTTTTCCTCGTAAAAAAGTACACACTCAAAAGGTTTTTTTTTTTTTTTTTTTGGTTGCGATTATACTCTCTACAATCGCTTGCTTCGTGCTCTATCCACTTCTAAGGATCGATGTTCTTCGTAATGTACATGAAGATGTGGCATACTTGATGCACCATCTCGTGTCGCGTCTCATGCCGCTTTTCCCCATCTGCATATATATATAGTTAAAACAGAATTTATCAGTTCATAGCATTTAAGCGTGAAAGAACAAAAATTTGTGCCTTTCAAATGTTTCTCTCAAGAAGAAAAAGAATAGCAGATCTTGAGTGCAACACAAACTCGGGAATATCCTAAATATCTTATTATACTAAATCACAAGTCACTTTAACAAAAACTGCAACATCCTATGCTTGACACGTTATCATTTGCATATGTGTCATTCTCACAAATTTTCTACATTCTTGGTAATTTAAATATTTTAAAGAAAAACTTCCACAAAATCTTTTTTTTTTTTTCAGATTTTCTTTTGTTTAAATTTGTTTTTCCTTTTTATTAGGGATTTTTAACTCCCACATTCTCACGATCTCCATTGTCTCTCTTTTTATACACGCTTAAAAACTTATTATTTTCAGAATCTTCAATTTTTTTTAATTTTTAATTTTATTCTTCATCTATCTCTGTGTTTTTTTTATCATGCATCCAAATTTTTTTCTATCTTTTATAGGTTGCAACGAGCTCTTGTTCCTCAGAAATCATATAAAGATGAAAGATATGTTCTTCTACTTTCTGTCATGTGTTTTATTTTTTTTGCTTTGTGTACCCTGTAACTATACTTATTTTTTTGGTTAAAAAGTATTTATTTCTCTTTTATTCATAAATTTTTTTTTTTTTTTAAGAAGAAAAAATTGTTTATGATGTGTGCAGAACCAATACAGATATCATATATCATCTCATCCATAGATACAAATAAATTTAGTATTGTTTGGTTGGCAAAAATCTAAGTAAATAAATTATTTTTTATATTATGAATTTTAATGATAATTACTTGAAGATTTTAAATTATATCATGAATTTGTGCCGTGCATAGCACGGGCTCAGTACTAGTTAATGTACTAAAACAAATTGCAGAAACCTCAACAGACAAATATGGAACTAATTAACAAGAGCACTTTAGTATGGATTCAAAAGGCATAGTCATCTTCGTTTTTTCCCAATAAACTGCATACAAAACTAGATTCTGAGCTTAATCATCACTAAGCAACTAAACAAAACAAGAGTCTCAAGAAAAGTGTAGCTAAAGAAGAGGGAACTAAAATTATCTATGTTGAGCTGTAATAACAATTCTAGAACCTCCATGGCATTACAATTAAAACAAAAACAAAAAAAAAAACAAATTTGAACCTAAACCCCATAATCAAGAAGATTATGTAAACCTAAGAATCGAGATAATACTCAATTGAACAATATGAATCTCACCAGGAAACTCAGACTACGGAATCATTTCTTTTCTTCATCGCGAGGCTTAGAAGCCGATTGGAGTGAAGGGAGAGGATTAGAGCCTTTGATGATCCAACCGAGCCCGAAAAACACGCCGCCGGCGAGAATCGCAGTTCCCCAAGCGTGTGAGTACCACTTACTGTACTGCCTCATTGCGAATTTCCATTGCTCTCTCAGCGTCGCCTGATCTGGATTCACCGATTCTGGCCGGTTAGGATACGACATCCTCTGACCCGAATAGCTCGAACCGGATCCAATCTCCGTCGCCGGTTTCTTCACCGACGAAGATGTTGTTGTGTTGTTTTCAGGGATTTGACTCTTTTTCTCCTCCGCCATTGTCGTCGTCTAGCTCTCTCACTTATCTCTCAGATGTTGATATGTTTTTTTTTTAACCCTTCATCTATAGATGATGACACGTGTCACATACATACACGTGGCGTTTTCCTACGAGCTCAGTTTCTCAGCTGTATCAAAACGAAGTCGTTTTGATCGTTTCGTCTACCTCAAACCGTTGGGGAAAAAACCCCTTAGGGTTTAGTGACACTGTCAATGGCTTCTTCTGCTGCTGCTTCTGCTTCTTCTTCTTCTTCATTTCTTCTCTTCCCTTCTCGAAATTTCACATCTCTTCCACGAATTCCACTCTGGAGAAGAAGCTCAGTGTCTTTCATCCGCTGTTTCTCTAAGAATCCTTCTGCGGAAGAGGACATTCTCCGTTTCGTGACGGAATCAGACGGAAAAGCACTTCCATGTGTACGGACTTACGAGAACAATTCAGCTCGGCTTAGTCTTGTTGGTACAGTAGCTTTTGATCAAGCTTTAACTGCTGCTGCTGCTGACGGTGGTGAAGCCGCCGATGATCACCTTCGTGAGAATGTTCCTGTTATGGTGGTTGAGACTGTTTTCCCTGGAGGATCTGATCCTAAGGCTACTGTGTCAACCAGATTGGTCAGTTCTTTTACAATTCTAATTTGAAATTCGAATGCTTTTGATTCCTCATTGATTCTGCATTTTCAGCATTTTGAGTTTTGACATTTTGAAAGTTACGTTTTTTAAACAGTTCTTGCCGACTCATAAAGTTAAAGAGCGAGCTAAAAGGCTACGGCGGTCTCTCTCTGAGGATCTTTCTAGTGGAGATTTGTCAAAGAACATACTTGCAATGACTTTTAGGCAAGTTGTTTTACGACAGCTGTGGAACTTTCAGCTAATGTTATTTGCGCCTGGTGCTGAAAGAGAAATGGGAGATTTCGAAAATCCTCGAGAGGTTAAACTTTGATTTGTTGTGACTGTTTCTAGTGATACTGGATTCTCAAGTGGAAAAATTGATACTGATAGGTTCAGTTGTCTTATTCATTTCGTATCAGCAGGTTTCTACATCGTTCACTCTTAGCTCATCCGATGAACGGGTTATATCTGTTATTGCAGAAGTTATATGCATCTCTGCTCTTCATAGCACTGAGAAGCATTTCCTTGATGATTATCTGGGAAAAGCTAAGTTTCCCTTTATGAAGTGGTTATCGAAACACAGAAGGATTGCTTCAAGAGATGGCTCGGTTGTTCTGCATAAGGTATTTGATGATGAGCAGAATACCAAACACTTGCTTGAGTATTATCAGTCAAGGAAGGAAAATTTTAAAGTTTCAGACACAAGGCAAAGAAGTCAGTGGTGGAACATGTCTGCCAATTCTAAGTTAGAAAAAATTGGTGGCCCTGGATTTAGTCACTGGGCAAGCGAGTATTTGCCAGCATATCGACTAGAAATTGATACTACAGTACTTGCAGACCTAAAGCTTGAGGGCTGGAGAAAGTCCAGTGAGAATAAGTGGGAGGTTCTTCTAACACACTCCCAAATGGTATCGACTTTTTCTTTTTCTTTGTAATCCCTACCTATCTAGGCTTTTGTTCTTGATGCTTTGTTTAGGACATGGAATGGCAGTGGGGATCTCCCTTGATACATTTGCGTGGCTAGCATCTCTGTTCGTTTGGAAATACATTTGAAAGTTTTTCTTCTATTCTTCTTGGTTGTTCATAGTTGTATGATAATATGGACCCATGTTATGTTGTTATATTATATATGAATAAAGACTTGGAGTATAGTTCAGAACTGAATGACGAATCGTCCTAGACAATGTAACATCCATCATAAGAGTAGTCATTCCTTTTCGTTATACACACAACTAGGAGATGCTGATAGATTGCTCTAGGAATAGAGCTATCAAGATGAAAAATATTATCAATCATGGGATCTGGTGCAATGAAATTTCTTGTGCTCTATGGTGACTTAGGTGTTTGTTTCCACGCATGGTTTTTCATGAGGTCCCCTACATCCTGACACTTAATAAAACTCTATAGGTTGGATTGGCTGAAGCATTGGATATTTACTTTGAAGATATATACTCACTGCCCAGGAAAGAGCTACCATGTGATATTCCTGGAAATTATGCAAACTTACCCAGTGAAAAGGTATTGACTATTGGACTGCCAAAATTTAGCCTATCTTTCGGATTATGCAAACTTCGAGATTGTAGCTTTATGTTGGAGAAATGCTGTGGCTTAATAAGATTGGCTTAGTTTTGGTAGCTTTGCCTCGTGAAACTTCTTTTAACTTCTTGGTTTTATTATTCTCTATTGACAGACAGGATTGTCTTTGTTGAAAATCATATCTGCCACTGTGGCCAGTGGAATTCTTCTTCTTGCTGTAAGTGCTGCGGCTCAATTCTGTTTTCCTCAGAGAAGTGAAAGAAAGTATCCTGGGAAACGCCAAGATATTTTATGGTCAGAGAGTGAATTGTTATCTCATCAATCTTCAGATTCCTCCGAGGTATGGATTACAAAAACACTTGTATTCATAATATGTGTAGGCCATCAAATGCATGTAGACAATAAAGATTTTCAATTCAGCTCTAATTCATTTGATCACATCAAATTAAGTACTAGTTTGGCATGTTTCTGTAAATCTTTTGACATGAATCAGTTAACCTTTCCAAAATTTGTAATACAAGACAATCCAGGACCTTTCTAATATCATATGTTTAGTAATTTCTGCATGAGTATGGACTCTCTCTATACTAAGATCAACCTTAATCATGGATTATTATTATTTGGTGGCTTTTTGTTTTCTTCAAAAACTAAATTCTGAAACTTCAAATGAGTAGTTGGATTCATTCTGCGGATTACTCGTCAACAAGCTCAAGGATGCGTACGGCTGGCCAGGAGAGATGACCCTAGAAAGCAGCATAGGGGCTTGGATTGGTGAAGTACCTGATTACCTGAAAGAAACTAGCAGAGCTAAGTCTGTTGAAGATCACATCGTTTCAAGCTCTTCTCTTCTGGAGAAACTCAATGAAGACGCAAAGGCATCTGCACAAGATATCGCTACTTACCAGGTAACTTCAGTGAAATGTGTCAGCATGTATATATCTCTCTTTCATGAATTGAAGTCTTCATGTTTGTTTGTTTCTTTGTCTGGTTATGCAGGTAGTGTTATCATCGGAAGGTAAGATTATAGGGTTCCAGCCAACTAGCCGGGTGGCTGTGAATCACTGGGCTGCTAATCCTCTAGCTAAAGAACTTTACGGAGGAAGAAAACTCTCACCTGGTAACTCCATGATTCTTCTTTCGATTCTTTAATTACAATGCCATTCTTATCCTTGAAGTTTATGTGATTATGATGATGCTGGGTTCACTCTTTGTGTTGCAGGGCTGATTGAGCGTGGTCTTAAGAGTCACCCTCCAACAGAAGTAGTTGTGTTGGAATTGTTAATGTCTGTGAATTCAGATCGTCCTTTTGCATTGGTCAGACCATTATTACCACAATAGCTATAGAATGATAACATGGTACTTGCAAAGATGCTGAAGATTTTGAGCTCTAAATTAAACAAAAACCCAAAACTGAAAACATAGACCAAGAGAGCAAGATCAGTGATCTCATTAAACAAAGGTTTCAAAGGTCCCGATTGTATAAAAACGATAACGATAGCTAAACCGTATTCCCCATCGGTTACATAATTCGTCATCTGCATTTATATCGCAGAAGAGAGTCGAGAAATGCATCAAAATACATAAACCGGAATGTCAGTAAATACGCCTTTAACCTCTAAAGACTGAATCTTAAAAAGCAGTCTCCTTCTCACCTTTTTACTTTTCCTGCTTTTGGTTAGAACAAAGCTCTTCTGCATCCCCTTTCTTGTTATATTTACATAAGTCTCTCCATGGATAGATAGAATTATTATAAAACCAAAATAAAATATATGAAGCTTCTTCTTCTGCTGCCAGATTAAATGGTTAAGCAACAGCTTTTCAAACCTGAGTTCTTCATTTTCTTCTCAGGCGATATAGTAGTCGCTTAGATTTCCGACCAGATAGTTAAACTCTTCACCTACTCCATAGTCATTGGCCTGCTCTACTGTGTTCTGAACGTTCCCAGTGGCAACTTTTGTGTTCACTTTTGGTCTTCCTTTGATGCAGCGTTTGTTGTTGTTGTTGCTGTTGTTGTTTTCTGGAGGGAACTCAGCTGTGAGTCTTCCCATCTGCTTCTGCAGATCAGCCACGGAGTCGTTTGAAACTTTGCCTTTTGAGTTCTTCTTCCCATCAACGAGCTTGAGCTCGAGCCTGTACAAGGCACAAGCGTCACACTTGTTGATCTCGTATTCGTATAGATGCCATTCGAAATGGTACAGAGGCTGTGGATCCATGTAGTAAGATCTCTTCAGTCCTCCAAACTCGTTCATGATCTGTTTACGTGACTCATGCCAACCGCGACCGTTGTAATCTGGTAAAGATCTTTGCTTTCTGTTCCCGCTCTCAAAGGCCCTCCTTGGTTTGTCAAAGAATAGCCACTCCCTTAGTGTCTCACTCTCTAGAACAGTGAGATCGAAGAGCTCTACAGTCACACCAGAAATTCAAGATTTGAGTATGATCAGCACAAGAATGGTAATATATAAACGTATATGCGAATTCCACGAAATCGAACAGAGCAAAGCCTACCTGGGGCATTCCATGGAGATTTGGCAGTAGCAGCTCCTTCACATTCAGGAATACCAACATCTTTCCCTCCAGCTTTAGCGCTAAGAGCAGCAAAAAGCAGACCATCTTTTAGACCGATACCTCCAGGACGCACCACAGGATTCATACCTGGTGGGCCTTCATTGAAAGCCAGTGCAGCGTGGAAGCTGCTACAGTAATCCTGGAACCAATCGAATCCTTGAGCAGGCCTAGGACAATCCCAAAGCGCACATTTCGGGCCCAAGAACGCAGAAGGTGGAGGACAGATAGTCGGGATGAAAGTAGAGATATGCAAAGGACCCTCTCCAACATAACCTGTACAATCGTTGAAACCAGCATTGAAGTTTGGTTCAAAATCTTGTTGCAGATCAAAGTGATTATATTCCAAATGAGCAGTTCCATCGAAGTTGTTGTTGCCAACTACTAAGGACGGATCTTTGCAATGATCAGCCAATGGAAATCCATGCTCTGGCTTCCCCTGAACCAAATTGTATCCCAGTCAATAATCACCACAACCTCAGTATTAAACACACAATAATGAACTCCACAATAAACTAAAGCACCACAAGAAAATTGGTACCAGAGATATTAATACGAACTAAAAGAGCAACTCACCCTTTGAAAAACAGCGGTTTTTCCAGCTTCGAGATTCTGATCAGCAGGCTCAGGCTTGGGGGGAGCTAACTTGCTGGTCGCATCATCTTCCTCATCACAGAGCTGCAGCAGCCGACAAATGTCTGATGAGAAAGACCCCAAAGTACCACCCTGCTAAAGCAAAAACAGGAGAACACACAACTAACAATGACTGAAAACAACACATTTGCCATCAAATCATTAAAACAAAGCCATGCAAGATACAACAATCAACAACAACAACAAAAAAACCATACTTGTTGCAAGGAAGATGCAGGAGAAGGCTCATTAAGCTCAGATTTCCACTCACGAAGCATCTGATTCGCTTGCTCCTCAAGAAGTGTGACATCAGTAGTTCTACCTTCTTTCCTTGCAAACTGAAGATCCAAAAGCTTCCCTTGCAAATCATCAACACGGTTCTTAGCCTTATCCTTGAACAGCTTGTGAGAAGTAGATCTACAATTTGTCTTATATCTCTTCCCCGTCATAAAGAATCTCCCTTAAACACAGATTCTGTAAACACACGGCACAAAAACAATCACATCACTTCTGTTTCTATGATAACAAAAATGATCACTTTTACAAACCTAACATGAACCAAAAAAAAAAAAAAACCAATTTGAAAATCGTTGATACATGCTTAGATTTTAACATAAACTAATTCAAAAATTCGAATTGTAAAACAAGACCTAGAAACGATGATTAGGGATCACAAGTGTTCATTTTTATTTTTTTTAAAGAATCTTCAAAAGGTTAATAGAACTAATAAACCCACCAACACAAACAGCTTAATGAATCATGCAGAGAGTTAAAGAAACAACAGATCGAAGGTAAGCAACGAGAAGAACTCGATCATGAAGCAAAAGACGAGAGATTGATAATTCGAGCAAACGGAGATCACACCTTACTGTAGCTGAAGCTAAAGCAGTAGCAGTAACAACAACAACAACAAAAGGGAGAGAAATTTTTCTCGGGTAAATTTTACAATCGGGAAAGAGAAGAGAATGAAAACCCCCAGAAAAGGAATTAGAGAAACGTTCTTGGCTTCTCTTCTTCTCTTCGCCTTTCACTTTTCGTTTTTTTCCCTTTTATGAGCAAAATTCGATGAATTAAAAAAAAAAGACCATGTATTACACTACACTTGGAAACAAACATACCTGTTGTTCTCTATATGATATTTACATGTAATGTATAATTTATTTTATTAATTTTGGGGAAAGTTTTAAATTTTGAAGGGTTATTTTGGAAAAAAAATCTTTTAAATGTTAGTTTATGTATTTTTTTTTTTCCTTTTATTGCTCATGTCTTCAACTTTATGCTATGTATATTAACAAAATTTTATAAAGAAATATTAAAAGAAAACCTTTTTATTTTTAAAAAACACTGTTTGTTGTGTGAAAATCATTTTCTGTTTTTTTTTTTTCTAAGAGAGCCATAGAATAATCATGTGCCTTTTTAATGCCCACACCACATGTCTAAAGGATTTAAATCCTTTCTTTAATTCTATCGATTCTATTTTTTTTTTTATTAAATTTAGTTATTTCATGCTTTGATTTTTTATGTTTTGAGGAATTTTAAAGATCATGTAGGAAAATTAGAAAGTAGAAAAAACAACTTAGGGTTTGGATATGGTTTTTTTGAATATAATAGATACGAAAATTTAGAATTTAGTTTTAAGCTAATCGATTTACAATTTTTTGGTGCTTTCGGAATTTTAAATTTTTGATAATAGTTATAGAAAAATATTTATGCCAATTGATACCTTAACGAATTTATCAATATTAAAATTTATTACGCAATTATATGAGTCTATGCTTTTATTATTATTTTTAGTTACAAGTAACCTTATAATTTTATTTTTAAATACATTCCTAATGTTTCTAATTTTTTTTTTTAAATTCAATTTTTATTTTTTTCTAAACTCACAACTTAATAAACCAGACATATAATGATGGGAGAGACCTATATGCTAATTAGGGGGTGCAAATGACACTCTTGAAATATATAAAATTCACCTTTTGGTAAAATGTGAGATTTTAGCATATTAGTTAAAAATGACACCCATGAATTTAAAATTTTATTTTTTTATTATTATTCGGCTATATTTTTTTATCCCGATAAAATAATTTTATAGATCCGACATTGCAGATAATGTGTATATTTGTTGGTTTTTTAATAATGTGTGTCATCTGTGTTAGTTTTTTAAAATTATATGAAAATAATAAACGTAGAGAATTATATATAGGAGAAATTGGAGAAAATGGTAATTTCTAAGTTTTAATTAGAGAATATGGTAGTTTTAAGTTTTAATTAGAAAAATAGTTAGTTTTCAAAGAAATACCCCTTATTTTCCTTTAAAAACTACTCTAAAAAACTTAAAAACTACCCTATTTCCTAATTAAAACTTAAAACTACTCAATTTTCTAATAAAAACTTAAAAACTACCATATTTTCTAAACTACCTTTATATATATGAACAATGAGTAATAATGTAGAAAATTCCATAAAAAAATTATATGTAGGGCGTGAGGGGGAGGGGCCGAGAGGATTGTAGAATAAAAAAAAATAGAAAAAGAAATTATGGTAACATTTATTTCTTTTCTGACGGCACATTTCTTTCGAGAAAGATTTATTTTGTTGATAATACTAGGTTTGTACCCGCGCTACGCCGCGGGGTATTTTGTTATTATTATTTTTTTAATTTTAAATTTTTGGTTTTTGTTTGTTTTTTTGTTTTTATTTTTGTTTTATTTTATTTAAATATTGTAATTAATTTGAGGAATTTTTTATTTATTTTAATGAATTTAATGTTTTATATTTGGTATATTTATATTAATTAATTATAAATAATTGTTTTAAAATTGCTGATGTTGATATTTTATTTTTTTTGGTTTTTTTGTTTGTTTGTTTGTTAAACTGTTTTTTTTTGTGTGAAAACAATCATATTAAGTAACTCTTATTCACATTAGCCTTACCGAACAATTTCTTTAACTCTTTGCCAGATTTGCTCAACCCTCCCTCCTCTTCATTTTCTTTATCATCTTCATCATGCAAGTAAAGCCAAAAGAAAGTTGGGAACCCACTGTAAGTAAAGACTCAAAAATACAATATTTAGTAAATAGACAAACTTGGATAATTGTTAGTTATAGAGAAATGAAGACAAAATGAAGTATTATAGAAAATAACATATAAATGTGATTACCAAAAGAAATTTACTACATTTAGTTAAAGACAGTTTGTACATTGCAAGTGAAGTATTATAGTAAACACAGACATGCTATTTCAGGAGCCATAAGATCTTCAGTTCTTTACGTTCATCATGATCATTACCGACTGCTTTATCATCATCAGTGAAAATCTCTTCATGCTCTAAGTCATCCCCTAAATATAAATCAACACATTATAAAAATGTAAAGATGATTCTTCATTTTCGTTAAATAGATAACAATAAAGAACAATCATGTCCATATATCAACGATTATCACTCACCTTTCTCAATGTCATCATCATCCATGTCAAGATCACCACCCCTTGGCTTTTCTTCATCATCATCATTACTCTTTTTGTTAAGCTCGAACCTACTTTTCCGTGATTCCTCTTCCTCTTCATCTTCATCCCCTCTATCAGAGACATTCTCTTATTCTCCATCACCGCTTGACAACTTTTTACGACCCCTACTACCACCCCCACTGCTTCCACCAATCTCTTTATCATTCTCCACTTCTCCAAATAATGGAAGACCATTATATTGCAGCTTTCATCATCCACCTTTGGAACCCATTAGCCATTTTTTCTACGATTCTTCATCATCTCCTCTACTTCTTCCAACGTAAGTTGCTTATATTGTGCAACCTTGTTAAAGTTATACCTAATACAATAGAAAAAAAAAAACAAAAACAAAAACATAAGCTGAAAAATAACAAACTGATCCATCTAAAGACATTTCCATATATCAAGAGACGGAAAAACATCTTGTATGTACTGTACCGCATAATTTTCTAATAGAGAAACATATCAACATAAGAAGCATATAAATTTATTTTTCTATACCAAAAACCAGCAGGAATGGCGAAAAACTCTTTGTTCAGAATCACTAAGAGATAGTAAGTAGCAGACTCAGAGCCATCAAGATGTCCTTAGTACTGAAGCTGGTCAGTTTCATCTTCCAAAATCCAGGGTTTGTTCTTTAACTTCTCCTAAGAAAAAACGAATTCACGAAACAAATCAACATTGTTAAAACGTCCAAAACGATTAGTATAAAAAAATAATGATCCAACACAATACCTGTTGTACATCAGTGAACTGATGACCTTGTGAGATATCTTTACAAATAAACCATTTATTTTCCGAGCCATCTTTTATAAAATTTGGAAGACCACTCACAAATCTACCCAATGAAGTAGTTCTCATCTGTTGGGGTTGCAGCACGAACATTATATTGCTAACATTTCCCAGAAAAAAAATATGCAAACAACAATTGATTTCTTCATCGATAAAAAATTGATTATTATTATTATTATTATTATTACTACTATTATTATTACTATTATTATTATTATTATTATTATTATTATTATTATTATTATTATTATTATTATTATTATTATTATTATTATTACTATTATTATTATTATTATTATTATTATTATTATTATTATTGCTATTATTATTATTTTTTTATTATTATTATTATTATTGCTATTATTATTATTATTATTGCTATTATTATTATTTTATTATTATTATTATTACTACTATTATTATTATTACTATTATTATTATTATTGTTTAGATTAATTATTATTATTATTATTATTATTATTATTATTATTATTATTATTATTATTATTATTATTATTATTATTATTATTGTTTCGATTAATTTTTATTAGTTGTTTTAATTTGATTGGTTATCTTATTTAAGTGATGTGTACAATTGAAATGATTTTATTGGATTAAAAAGTTTTTTCATTAATTGATGTGTCACCTCCATAATTCATAAAAAATCTGATGTGTCATCTTTTTGAGAGACACTTGTGTTATTATAGTGTTGATTGACATGGACCTTATGATAGTATCGTAGTATCACCACAACAAAGACTTTTGATTAACGGCTAAATAGTGAGTGTTTTATGGCGATAATAGCTCAAGTCTACGCCTAAATGTCAACAGTTTTATTTAAGCAGGATTGAATATTTTTTCATGAAAACGTCAATTAGATAGATTCATAGATCAAGGACAATAGTACTAGCCAAATATTACTACTGCAATATAAAAAAAAATTCCCTTGGGTTTTTTTCTTATATCCATTTTTGTAATATTAAAAGGATTTATTTATAAGATTTTTATGTACGTATTGTAAATTTGCAAAGACTTGCATTAATTTTGGGAAAGGAAAAAACAAGGGAATCTTGTGTAAAAGAATCACAAATTTTGGACAAGTGTCGTGAATACTGATTCTAATTATTATTTTCTTTGTAAAGAGAAAAGAGGTGTAAAGGAGGAGATATTTGGCAAGGAAGGAATAAAAATAGCTTTTTTCCACTATGTTTCTCCATATTCCTATTTTGTGATGCTCATTAGTTTTCATCATATCATTTACTTTCAACTTCATCAATGGTCATATTCTATCTTTCTTTATGTATTTGCTTATTGTTCTTATTTTCAAATACACTTTTAATATTTCGAATTCATCTTGTTAGGTTATGAAATAATATCTCACTGATTTAAACATACAAATTATTGACTAAATACAATGATATTCTAGTCATAATCCAAGTATTCGTTCTTTTTTTTTGTCTCCCTTTCCATATTTCTAACAATTCCTTTGAGTGTATGGTGTGCTCACCATATCCCTGGTTGAAATGAATCGGCCACCACTTCACTTTAACTTAGATCCGGATTAAATTAGTGCAACGGAATATTATTTTTTAATCTGAATTTGTATCCATAAAACATCAACCTCCAATACAAAAGAAGGGTAAAGAGTGTTCCACAAGGTGATGATGCTTAGACATCGAACCTAGATTTCTAAAGTAAAAGAAAGCATGTGTCTCAATTGGTTCCAAAATGGACAAAACGATGTTTTATCAAATTATCACACTCGAGCGAGGTTTGACCCCAAAAAAAAAAAATTCAAATTATCACACTTTCACCAATAAAATATTTATGTTATACACCTAGTTATACCGTGTGACATAAAAAAAAAATACACCTAGTTATACCATGTTCAAATATATCATCTTCCTCATCTCTTCATTTCTCTTTCGATTAGAGGTTAAAACATTTTAGTGCCTAGCAGGAAACGTGAATTTTTTCATGTACCTCCAAAAAGCTATCATAGAGATTATTTTTGTGGAATCAGGCCTAAACCACAAGATAACTCATTTAACTTAGGATTACATGATGATTTCGAATTATTAAGATATATATACACACACATATAATAAATAAACTGAACTTAGCTAATTCATAAAATACTTTTAACTTAACAACCTAGCCTATTTTGACTACCCATAATTTCCTAAGTTTATTTTTATACAACATATGTAACTTTCTATTAGCTCATGCTCATCATAAGAAGCATGCGTTTTTATAAAATGATGTCTTGTTTTTTTTTTTTACTTTTTGATCGTAAAGAACAAATGAGATTGCTTTAAGGAATTTCTAAGCATATGGCCAAATGATTTCCCCCTCTACTATTCCCTATCTCTACCACCAAAAGATATTCTCACTATTTAATATACTATATACATATTTTTTTTCATTATAGTATTAAGTCGAGTAAAAAACACCCAAACTTTTTGTGGAATAAACATATCGACAATTGAAATCGTTTTAGGATAGATAAATTATTCTTTTGGAAAACTGATCGCCCCTTTACCATAAACCCCGTTAGTTGACGCCATAGCTTTGACCTTATGAGGTTATAAAGAGATTAATTATGGATAAATATAATAAAATATTATGATGTAGAATTGTAGATAGAGATAGAAATATAGTATGGTAGCTCTCAAGGTCGCTTTCATAATGGAATTCGTCATTATCCAATATTGCCTAAAATCGAGCAATTGGTCTTTCAAAACCAAATCTAAGCAACGAATGTTTAAAAGACAAAGGAGCACTAACACCAAAAACCTCAACATCAAAACTTTTTTTATTTGTCACCTAATTTGACTTAGCTAGTACTTGTTATAAAGCAGAATGTTCTTGATGATGATGATGATGATGATGATGATGATGATGGTGATACATATATGTATGTATCTATGATGGTTGATCTACAAGAATGTGAAGGAGAAAAATCAGAAACTCCTCAGCTCTTGTATAAAAGAATCATTACCATATTGTTTGTTAACTTTGGTCGAATCTTGGACATTGATTAAGACGATGACGATTCAGATTTTGCTGGTTTCCCGCTACTCGTAGTACCGGGCTGCTGTTTCAACTGGAAAATACCGCTCAGTCCACGTGCCTTAGAAAGTTGTTCAAGCTCCTCTAGCTTGCTCTTGAGATCCGCAACTTGCTTTTCCAGTTCTTCATCTTTTAATCTTAACTCCTGTAAAGCCAAGAGATTCACAAATCTCAAGCTAATCAATAATCAAACCTCAACATTTTTATTTGATTGAGTAATCTATCTTACTTGAACAAACACACAACTTTCAGTCCTATTTTGTTTAGCTGTTACCACAGATTTTAAGTTACTGGGAACAAACATTGAACAATAATGTTGATTTTTGTTTTCATCTATGGCATAACATGTGAACATGTTTATAAAGCTTCTTTAATAAGACGGAAATCACGAAAGCTTTAAGGAATGACAATCAAATCTACAGGCTGCAGTTTCTACACTACCACCATTTTCTTAAACCATTTATCTGTGCGAGTTGTACTTAGAAAGGTCTTCCTGAGCATGTCGACATAATGCTAATTTGATGCAAATAGATGCAGCTCACTCTCTTTTGAAGTACTAACTAACAGTATGTAACAAAGACAAATCCTGAACAGCACATGGGAGAGTCTACACATAATGAGGCAACAAATTATCTTCCAAAAAGTGTTCCTGCATACCTCTAGTTCTTGCTTACGTGCTTCTTCTTTTCTTGTTTCTGATCGCGAACTTCTCTGCACCTCAAAAATAACAACAGCTCCACCAACCTGCTCATATGTTCTATTAGTTCTACAGAACGATCGAGAATTACATAGAAGAATGACACTCAACACCAGCTATATTTTAAAAATTTATCTGACTTTGACACAATCTCCCACTTAAACCAAAGCAAGATCCAGCAATTTGATCTGGGACACATGGAAGAAACTAACAAACACTTACTTAACCTATTAGCATAGGTTTATGTTATCAGACAGACAAGAGCAAGAAACTATAGATCATATGGTATATTTCCCTTAAATTTTAGTAATATGCAATAGAACAATACACAAGAAGCCAAGTTGGATACTAACTCAAGCACATACACCTACAGATAACCAAAACAACACTGGAGTCTGATTACATGGCATCACAAGAAATACTTAAGTAGAACCAAATCATTTCTCAATTATTCCATGAAAAGAGTTCTATCATGTAAGCTGTTTAATTTTTTGTTTCTCCATGATCCTTTTCATATAAACCATTAACCAATAGGTGAAAATGCAACAAACCATTGATGAGCTAGAACGTGTCAATGAACGATCATTCGAAATTCAATACATAAAAAGAATGGTGAGTAAAGAGAAGTGTTTACCCCAAAGAGAAAAAGCTCTCCAATGAGATCAACAGCAGCTTGAACAGCCTTTTCCTCATCTAAAGGACGAATCTCTACATCAGTGGCATGCCCATATATCCTTCTTTGCATTTGCGTCGTGATTCTATGGTTTCTCTGTTCACATACAATTATTTTCAACAACACATCAAATTATAAAACTTGCTCAAACTATAATTATCCAAAAATCTAACCACGATTTTTCTTTAGCCAAATCCTAGATTCCAGAGTTCCAAGAACTCAGGAGACATCATCAGAATCGAAAAGCAATAACGAAACAAGATTCCAGAAAAAATCTAGATCCAAGGAACGCAACGATTCCAAAATCGAGTTAGAATCTAGAAGAAGATGGAGAGAGAGAGAGCGAGAGATTCCAAATTACCTGAGCGAAGTTGATGATAGATTGACGAAACTTGGGATGAACCTTGGCTTGGTGCTTAAGCTGACTAGCTAATGGCTTACTTATGGTTTTGACAGCGAGTGTGCCCAGTTTCATCAACGGCAACACCATTTTTTTCTTCCAAAAGCTTTAGAAGAATCTCAGTTGACTCGGAATAAAGAGAAATGCGAGAGATTTGAAACTAAGCTGGGTGAGCACAGAATCATAAGAGTAGAGAAATCGTCATTGAGATTGTAGAAAATCGCAAGAGGTGATCAAAGGTTTTCGAATTTTTGTAGATCCGCCTGGATTGATGAAGAAGAAGAAGAAGAAAAAGAGCTGAGTCGTTCGGGTCGTCTTTTACCACCTTATTTTATTTGTCAAATGGACCCCTCTATTTATTGAATTCTTCATTTTGACCCAATTTCGTATTTAGTAGACAATACGAATGCTATGACTAATAGTATATAGAGTGATTAGTCGTCGTACATAGAATGGATTTAATAGGGATATTAACCCATTTAAATCATGGCTTTCATTGAACCCTACTACACTCATATTTTTTTAGCTCATATTAATTTATTAATTATAAAAAATTTTGAATGAATAATTATTGATTAAATATCATGTTTCCATATCATATTAGATATATACAATAATAAATTATTAGTGCATTTTATTACATTTTAAAAAATGTTACATTTGTAGTTTTGTGGTTAACCAATAGTTTTAATACGGTTATGGTTAAATAACGATTACAATTAATAATTTTTAAGCATAATTAAATATATTTATTCGGTTAATGATTAACAACTATATATTTACACAATTACAAATAAAAAAAATATTTATACTTTAATCAAAAATTATTACAAATCAAATAAATTTAATTAGATACTATAAACCACTACAAATATAATATTAATATTAAAATTTCATCTTTTTCTAGTGATATGATTAATATCAATAGCATATCCATGAATTTTATTTGATATGTCATAACGTTAATAAACAGTAACTATATAAAACGGTTAAAAACTATAATCATTTAAAATATAATGATATTGGTTTAGAGAAAAATAAGATAGAAGAACCTTTGAACCACAAAATATGAACTTCATCGATCAACCATAATTGATTTGTTGTCTTTAAAGATTTCTTCAATCGGCAAGCTCGAGATCTGCTTGTTATGTGTAGTCTGGTTCGTCTTATGATAAATCTTCTCAAGTTGCGAACATATATTAGAATTTGTTTTTTTATCGAAAAGAGGAAACTTGGGGTTGGTTACTCTATATGGCCTTTAACATCCATTTTTTAATTCCTTGTTATAAGGTTAGAAGTTTATTTATCAAGGACTTGGAAGTTCGAACTACATGTGTTAATGAGATCACAGAGTCAAAAAAAATTAGACTTCAATCTCAAGTAGTAACCACATTCAAAATTTGATGTGGGATCAGATAAGAGAAAAAAAACCATACAACTTTATGTCATTATGTTCCTTTTTGTTTCACAACAATCATAACAAAGTAACACCAAAATATGATCTCTAAGATTCTGCAGCATGGATTTTTTTTAGGTCAAGAAGACAAGAACGAATAGGATGATGAACAAGACGAGCAAGAAACATATCATCATCATCTGGCCTTTTGCTCCAGCTTTCTTCATTACCATTCCCACTTTTTTCTGTCACAAAACCAATTTCATTCTTTCACTTTACACTTACTTCAATACAGCAACAAGACTTGTAGAGATTTTACCTGAACAAATTCAAGCCGGTTCTTTGTACTGTCCATCTCAGTATCCAGTTCATCTATTATTCTCTCCTGAAACACCCAATAACAAAAAAAACTTGATGTTTCTCATCTCCTCTGATATTACTTTTGTTAAATCTTTCCCATGTTACTAACCTGTGCAACGAGTTCATCGTGTATAGTGAGCCCCACTCCTCCAATTCTCTGTACACTTTTACTGAGCTCATCCAATTCTTCATCTTGTTGCCTGAAGTGGCAAAAACGATGTCAAGTTACGGCACTACTCTGTTTGAACGAAACTACGCTACAATCTTCAGTCTAAAATCATTGTAAACTTATAAGCAAAGAAAAGACTGCAAAACAATGTAGAAACACTGAAAGAGCTATACTTTATCAACAGCATTTGCCTATCTGATTCTGACTGTACAAAACCGTCATCATCTCTCCCTCCATACTGATCGTATCTATTTGCTTCAGTCGAGTTTGGCATTCTCATTAATTCTCGGCGAACTTCACTTGCATGACCAGCTCCAGAACTAACCTTTCCAGCTAAAACACTAGACTTCACATTCCGCACCTAAAGAAAGTATCATAATTGTCGTACACACGTCAACAAACAACAAATATACACCACTCTGTAAAGCAGTATTCATTACAAACTTAGAGACACACACCTGTGTCCTAGCATTACTAGTCCATCTCCTTCGTTTTTCAAGCTCAGCTTCATCAATGCCGTACCATGAAGGATCTTTTGCTGCAACAGTAATCGCTTTTTCCAGCTCATCAACCTTCCTATCAGTAAAGACAGCTTCAATAGCCATGAAAGGACTCTACTTTGAACAGTGCACTAACATATTCTAGTGGTTCAGCATCCATCATCCTATTCAACAATTAATACAAAAAGGCAAGATAACTAGGACGGTTACTAAATACGAGTACCTGCCACTCAATGCTTCCACAAGTAGCAACAAGCTCCTTCGTGACATGCGCTTGGTCCCCCATATCGGGAGAGATACGCTCCCATTTGTGGAATGTAGATTGCAACTTATCAATCTAACAAAGCATCCATAACCAACATTAATCAGTGTCCTAAAAATTTAACAACACATCTCTAGCCAATTCCAAACAACTTACAGAATCCTGGATCTCTTCTTTAACAATGTAGAATGGATCTTGAGCTGAAGACATCCCGGAAAATCGACAAAAATTTTGCTAACACTATACACCAAAAACCACAGCTGATTAAGCTAAACAAACAAGTTACTGTTCTTAAAGGAAGCAAAATTAATTACAAAACGGAAATTTTGAAATTTCAAATCATTAGCAGAAGAGGTGCGCAAAATTCTAAGATATGCACAATTAGAATTTCCTAAGTCACAATGATCAACTCGACGCAACAATTAGATCCAGAAAAATTCCGATTAAATCCTGGCTAATCTATAATAGAAAGCGAATAGCTTTATCAATCTCTGTGCTTTAAGATCAACACAAACCTTAGAACAAAAAATACAGAGAAAACTTGCGTTTAGAAACGATAAAGACATGGAGGAATCATTTGAAAGCAGAATTGATGCTAAGAGGAAAATTGAAGAAGCTTTTTTTTACCTGGGAGGGATTAATTGAAAACGCAACGGCGGAGCAGATCGGGGAAGAAGAAGAAACGACGACGGTGAAGTAAAAGGACTCCGGCGTATGACTCGTCTCTTACATAGCAAAACGCATCATCACCTGCGGTTGGCTTAGAGATTCACTGGGGGATTAAATTTGGGCTTATTGGATAAGCCTTACAAAGCCCAATAAGCATCGTAGAGCCTTTTTGTGATTCGTTACTAGTTTTTCTTTTTCCTGTCAACCATTTACTCACTCACAGTAGTTATACAAATCTATATCTACTAAATTAGCAGTCACTTTCTAAAAAACTGCTGCATTCTTCTTGTGACACGTAAGTTTTTGATGATGTGTCAGCACCAGAAAATTTTACAATATATTTTTTCAGTTAATTATTATTACTTACAATTTATTTATAATATTTGTTTTGAGAATAAAAAAAAGGAAACTGCAATATCTTTTGTGTTAGGTTTTTCTCTCACCCACGATTTCCACCTCTTCCACTTCTTCTCCAAAACCTCCATCAACTCCTATACATATAAACTCTTTAACAGATTTCCTCATCATCATACCTCGATTTCAGTGACTAGGGTATTTGCTTCATTCCAAAATTCGTGATTTGCTTAAAAAATTCTAGAAAAATCAAATCCTTCTCCTTTAATCAAATATCGTAATTTATTCTTGCTAGAGCTGTCTGATTCAGATTTTCCGTGTCTTGAATAATGTAACATTGAATCATTACCCATGTAAGTCATGCGCTATTGTTTCTTATTAGAAACTCATATCTCAATTCCATCTTCTTACATATTATACTTTCTCTTTTTGAAAATTTTAACAAGCTTTTCTGTAACTCATTGAATGCCTATGCCTCTCATGTTTTACTAGACACTCAAGGTAACAACATGGATTTTGGCTTCTCAAACTGATGCCTTAAAAGTTAAAACCCAGGTCAGTTCTATCTTAGTTGGTTTCTTCTTACAACTTCTATTATCTCTTATATATCTTCTTTACATCTAAAATTTCGTTTTTACATAGCCCATTATGCGAAATAAAAAATTTTAGATCAGTATCTCACTTGCTTGCTTTCTTTTTTTCTCAGTTTGACCTTCTTTGAAACATATCGGAGACTGAGAACATAAGTTCATTTTGTGAGTTTCTTTCGGGATTCTCCTTCCCATGTTTCCATATCCAAACAAATTATCACATACAAGGTAAACTTCCTCTTCTGCATCTTTCTAAACAACTTCTAACAATTTCCATTTTATTTTGAATATAGTTTTTTGTGATCTTTGCCCTCTCACACATTCTTTATTATCAGGGGATCTTTTCTTTTGTAGCATACTAGCATTTACCTGATTCTGAACAGATGAATCATGTAATCTTCTTCACCCAAATGATTTTTATCCTGTTATATATACACATATATTTAATTTACAGTTTCTGAAACATTATGTAATTTCTCCTTCAAATTACCTTGGTAACTGCCATGTTATTGTATTTTTATCTTCTGGATACAGTTCCTACGACATGTCAACTTTCAACGTTGTCTTGATCTTTTTTGTTGTATGTATTGTTTGGTAAATGGCATCATTTACTTCTTACACAAGAATCTGTCTTCTGCTTTTTGTTACATTTTAATTTGACTTCTCACCACATTTTCCGGAGACTTTCAAGGTATGGAACTATACGTGTTTGCAAATTGAAATACTGATGATGAGAAGATGAACATAATATTATTGGTGTTGGAGCTCATGAAATAAGGGGACATAGCCTCAAGAGATTTAGTAGGCGCGCCTGGGAATATTATGCATGACGAAAGAAGATCTGATTAGTGTTGGGGAACGAGAGTAACAAGAAGATGAAGATAGAAGAGAAAAGGATGAAGAGAAGCATAAACTAAATTACTTGATGGCTGCATATTTTAGTGAATTTATAATATATTTGCAAGTATTTCATTTTTTATTAATTATCAAAATTTTGTTTAGCCTGCTTTTGTATAGAAACGAATGATCAATTTTACTATATTGTTTTTTATTTGTATTTCAATTTGCTTAGTCTTATCATTGTATTGCATTCACTTTACCAAAAAAAAATCATTGTATTGCATTCAATATTATAATCTTTTCATTTGAAAATATTTTTTATTCCACCATTGATAGCAATGAAAATTTAGAATTTAAGTTGTTCATCTAACAAATTTTAAAGTTTTAATGAATGAATATTTAACTATGTTGTTGTCGAATAATTGAATTTTGACATAATTAAACATATTTCTCTTGCTCCGTGCACAGGCTTAATGCTAGTTTCGGTTATGATCCGTTACCACTTGATTGGCGAATACGATCAAATGGTTGGTTATAGAAATTTATCCTTTTAAAAAACAAAATTGTGTACTACTAATTATTTGCCACTACTCCGAAAACGAAATTGTTCATTATTTTCTAACCAAAATCATTAGAAGTTTACTGAATTTTTGTGGGTGAAAACTGAAAAGATAGCCGGTTTAAACGAAGTTTTACTGAGGGAAATAAACTTGTATATATTATATTAGATATTCACAAAGATAGTTGATGTTAAGTGGCTTGAAGATAAAAATGAGTGATAATTATTGAGTTATATTCTGTTAAGGGTAAATTGTTAGATATGAGTATTAAATTTTAGCATGCCAATATCTTTAAAATTGCTGATTATGTTGTGTTAGTTAACATTCTTTGTTGAAAATAGTTTGTATATTTTATTAGTGAGTTGAACATGCATTTTCAATCCCACAACAGTATTTTACAACGTTTTAGGACGACAGTGAGTGGATGTTTAAACTTCCATTTCAGGATTTTGTGGAACGATGCCATTGGAAGGCCCTTTGGAACCTGAAGAACTTGGTCAAACTGTGACGTGACTTTAATAAACAACTGCGACCATATAATAATAATAGTCTTAAGGAAAGAAATGGGTCTGAATTTGAAAATCGTTTATCAAACAAAGAAAATATTTGGGTATGAAAAAAATAAGGGAGGAAGAAATGGGTGACGTGAGTTTAAAAAGAAACGACGTCACTATTCCATTAAAAGAACCAATAATGCTAAGTTGGTGACTTGGTGCTATCTTATACCGACTTTTCCACCGTCCAAGTCCATCGGACGACGGTGGTTCTTTGTAGGGGGGATCTTCTCAGTTATTTCTCGTGTATTATTAATTAATAAAGCTCCACTATGCGGAAAATTCTGAGAATATTAATGTGAAGGTTCTATTATTTTAGTATTTCTTTAATGGTTAAAGAGTGGCTTAACACGCATCATGATACATTTGTCCAATACACGGTCAATGCAAAATGTTGATGGTATTTGTGGGGATTTCTGACCTCTCATAGTGTTTTCGTTCTAGAATGTCATATATATTCAGATGGTAAAACCGGGGGAAAAAAATCACAGAGTTTTAACTAGGTCTCTTTAGTCTCTATAATATTTAGAAATTCCAAACATCATTTTTTGTGTTTATAAATTGTAGTATTAGATTACCAAATATGGTATATACATATAGTCCGGTACTGATTCCATATTGCTAGTCGAGATCCAAATAAGCATCCACTATATATATATGGTCACATGCGAGTGTTTCTAAATATTAATATACAAACCATGCATGAACCGTCCATCAACGACAACAACACTAATATATAATAATAAAACTTTCTTAGTTTTTATTGATATAAAAACAGTAAAATATTATGTAATACAACACGTAGAAAGGAAACAAAATAAAAAAACGTGCTGATTTTGAATAGAAGAATAAAATGGGATAAAAAAAAAGTCAGCGTGAATCATGTGATACGATAGAACGACACGGTCCTATGACTAAGTCCACTCCCATCGCGATGACGTACAAACAACATCACACACAGCTTGTTATGACGCACATCCTTACGTAAACATTGTTTGACGCTACGACTTTCATCTCTCTCTTTCTTCATGTATATATATATTTATAACAAAACCTTCCTATATTCCTAATTGGTATCGATCGATCTATCTTTAAAACATACTTGAAAATGCAAGGAACCATTTCTTGTATAAGACATTATAACATGAACCTCGCCGTGGAATCTCTACGGCCGCTATCACTTGAAACGCAGGGAAGCGGTGAGAGCGTTCGGACGGTGGTGAAGGAGAATGCGGTGATCGTGATTGGACGGAGAGGTTGCTGCATGTGCCTCGTGGTGAAGAGGCTGCTTCTTGGACTTGGAGTGAATCCGGCGGGTCTTGAGATCGATGAGGAGAGGGAAGAGGAAGTTATGAGTGAGCTAGAGAGGATTGGCGGCGGAGAAACGGTGAAGTTACCGGCGATTTATATAGGGGGGAGGTTATTTGGAGGGTTAGATAGGGTTATGGCTACTCATATCTCCGGTGACTTGGTTCCAATTCTTAAAGAGGTTGGGGCTCTGTGGTTGTGATTGTAATCAAATGTTTTTTTTTTTTTTTTTTTTTTTGTTAAATATATGTTGAAGCTTGGTTGGGTAATGTTTGTGAATCGGTTTGGTTAAATAACTGGATCTTTTTTTCTCTACATATATTTACAGAATAGATTGAAACAAAGAGTGGATAAATCTTAAGTTCTGCGCTAAAGATTGTTGTACTCGCTAAATTGAAAAAAAAAATCATTATTAATATATATGCCAATTTATATTACTTCACCTTTTACCAAAAAAATATGCCAATTTATATATTGTGAGCTTAAATCAATTTTATATATATAATCGCGAATATGAATCAATATTTGTTGAAGCAATTGAAAGAAACGAAAAGGTTGAGGAAAACAAAATTATCACTACAAAAAAAAAAAAAAGATGGATAAGAAGAGTGACACATTATACCTTTCTTGTGTGTCACCAAAGTCTTTTTTTTTTGTCCACTTTTGAGTTAATATGTGTAGCCCTGTCAAGCGGGTCAACCCGCGACCCGCCCCGCAGCGGGTTTTAGTATTTTTTCGACCCGCATCAATCCGCAACCCGCAACCCGCCAAACAAAAAACCTTTACCCGCATCCGCCTCGCTTAAATTTGCGGGTATCCGCGGGTAACCCGCAAATAATTAAATAAAAATAAAAAATTAATTTTTAAATTTTTTTTATTAAAATTAATATTTATTAATAATTTTTTGTATTAAAAAACATAAATTCCTAAATTAAAAATTAAATAAAATAATAATTTGGATAAAAATATATATTTTTATAATATTTTTAATTTTTCTACTAAAATAAATTAAATAATAATTATTAATTAATTAATTTTCTTTTTTTTATGAAATGCGGGTACCCACAAACCCGCTCTAGAAAATTTGATGACCCGCACCCGCCCCGCTAGAAACTATTTCGACCCGCACCCGCGACCCGCAATTTGAAAAAAAAAAAATTCGATCCGCACCCGCCCCGCGGCGGATCTAACGGGGCGGGGCCCGCGGGTTTCTGATTAAATTGACAGGCCTAACCTAAATATGTGGTACATAATAACCATATATATCGACATCGTATGGTCATCCAGGGAATTATACCTTCCTTTTAAAATTAAACAAAGCAAAATTTTATATTGTTTTTTTGGTTCTTCTTCTTTACTCCGTAGAGAGATTGTATAGAAACGAGCTACTCTGTTTCCAATCTACTTTATAAATAAATGTTTAAATGTCAATCCAAAATAAATAAAATCTAAAACAAATATATAAAATGCAATCTCATTAAAAAGAAAAGAAAAAAACGTACCATTATAATCTTGTTTCTTTTTCAACATTGCATTTCAATTCGATCCCTCTTATCAAATTAAGAGGATACGTATCTCTTATATATATATTATTTCATTACCTTGATACTGCTGCTTGATATAGTCCTAAATATGTTCTTAATCGATCTTAGATTCATGAATTTGGGCTCATGGTATTTGGGAAGGAGTAGAATCATCAAGCCTTTAATTCAGATTTCTATGTCTTTTTTTTCTATTTGTAAAGCGTAAGGTTATTCGTTGTAGATTTTGCCAGCAAAAAGGTGACTTCGTACTCGTGTAATGCTTCAAAGAGACTGTCATTTAATTTCAACATCTTGTGCAACAAATCAAGGTTTTACCATAAAAACATGTCAGGAACAGAGCCATTGAGTCACATGTTACTGTCCTATACGTTGATCATCTTGTTCCCATGAGTTATCGGTGGCTCCTACTTTTTTATCATCTTCATCTTTTAGGTTCCATGAAATTTTTCATGTGACTAATCTTTCTCGTGTCTGCAATTACAGCAGATAACGAAAATACTTCATAAATATCTTGCCACCGGCACTTTTAAGCGGTCGATCCTTTTTTCAGTGTACTCACAAAATCACGTAATTTAAGAATAAACCAATTTTTGATGAGATATAAAGGATAGCAAACCAATACGTGTCTCATCAATATTTGGCATTTTCACCGCGTCACGAGAAGTTTAAGCAAGCTATAAAAGATTTCTGACTTCTTTTTTTTTTGCAGTTTTATAGTTTCTTATAATAATAATCTAATAACCAGATTAGCTTTGCTCCTATAAATACCCAACTATGTTTGCTTTAGACTCAAGTCACTCAATAATAATCACAATGAATATTATCAATAAGCCAGAAATCTCATTCTCATTCATCTCTTTGTTCCTTCTCCTATCGACTGTTGCAGTATCAGCCGCCATTACAGAGGAACTCGTCAAGGACACAAACGGAAACCCACTTAAGAGACAGACCCAATACTTCATCCAACCAGCTTCAAGCAAAGAAGGAGGCGGTCTTGTCCCAACAATCATTGACTTAAACCATTTGTGTCCATTAGGTATTATTCAATCACTCCTTCCAAATCAACCAGGCCTACCTATTACTATCTCCGATCCATTTTTCTACAAAGGCAATGTGTCTACAAACACCAACATAATCATCACGTTCGAGTCACCGATCTGGACTTGTCCTTGTTCAAAGATATGGAAAGTCGATTCCTCCTCCTATGTAACCACTGGTGGTAGCTTTAACAGTAGAGATAGCTTTTTTAGGCTTCAGAAATATGGAAACGACCAAGACACTTACAAGCTCGTTCATTACCAGCATGATTCGGCTACTAGAAGTATTAAGAGTGTTGGTGTCACCACAGGCTTCTACGCTGCATCCATACTTGTTCTTAATGAAGATGATGATGATGATAAGAATGCCTTACCGGTTAAGTTCCGTAAGGTTGAGACAATAACAGAGAATGTGTTTGAGAAATTAAGTCTAAGGATGTTCCCTTCCTCCTAAGTTATAGAAAGTCTTGAGACTGTTGTTTAATATAAGTTGTATATTATGAAAAATAATTGCTTGTTAAAAAAATAAAAATAAAAATAAGTAGTTGTAATATTTTGTATTATAAAACATAAATCATCTGGTGAATGTGACATGTGTTAAGTCTTTTAACCATTAAGTAAAGATAAATTAAAGAAAAAAATTAAGAAAAAAACTAAACTGTCATGCTAAAACAAATAAATAAAACTCTTTAGATATCAACCTTCCATGCAAAATTTTGGCAGTCACAGTTTTTTTTCTTTTAATAAGTTGAGGTAATTTCGGTTTCTAATACCTTTTTCTAACTTTTTTTATTAATCAAATTCCATCCAAAAAACCCACTATTGACCTAAATCACTTTTTCCTTCTAAACCTTTCTAACTATATTCACTGCACACGGTTAAGCTCACAAGTGAATTATGCAACGGCACACCCAAATATCTTCATTAAGTGCGAGCTTTAAATTTTTCACTCTTCTTGGGATATAAGCAAGTGATAAAGATCGACGGTGAAAAAGAAATTAAAATTACGACTGACTTCCAAATTCTAGAAAAAATTTCAAAATAATTTTAAAACTCAAATTAATAAATTTGATCAATTACAGCTAAAAAAAATCAATACGGAAAGTTCAGCTAACTAGCTAAAATAATATCTAGATTTGGGGAAATATGTTTTTGATGAGAGAAAGATAAATTATTATTTTAAGATAGTTATACATGTTTAAAAACAGATTATCGAAATAAATTGTACAATTTTGACAATTAAAAATCGTTTTGGTTTACCTACTGACAAAAAGAAATCTACTACTGTACTGTTCTTTTTTCTTGTAAACAGGAAATAATCCTCTTAAGTTTTTTATTTAAAAAAAATAAAAAATAAACTGCATGCATATATACTGCAGCACACCGGATTTGATTACAGATATAATAATTAACAGGGTGCTTACTAATAGAAACTACTAGACCAAGAGATCCCAGTTTCCAAATTCCGTATATTCTTTATTTATTTTATTACTAGCTTAATAAACATGTTACAATATTTGATAGAGAAGAGCTATTACAGTATAGTTTCAACAAATTTTATTTAGAAAATGAAAAGAAAGATCAGTAACGTGTCGAGGTTAAAGTTACTCCCTCAATTTAATCCCCAAAAAAAGGTTAAAACCTAAAATCTCCCAAAAGCTATGAGATAGTTTAATTACTATGATAGTTACCCACCACCTACACACAAAGAATCTGTGCTCTCTCTCTCATTCTTTTCCTCATCTTTACTCCACAAATCTCTTCGCATCCTCCATTAATATATTATGTATATAATATGTTCTATTGATTCTTCATAAAGCTTTCTTTACCCTTACTTGCATCACAAGTAAAACTAAGAAACGAACATGACCCGTCGCCCTCCCGAACCACCAACTCTCGAATCACCTGCGTCGTCTCTTCACTTTTCTCTCCATGCTCATACCGGCCGTAACCGGCCTGAAGCTTTTCATAACTTAACCGGTTTAGGTTTACTAGATTCTTAGGTTTAGTTTCGGTCGAACCGCCGCATTGCCTAGGCTGTGTTTGGTAGAAGACTTTGGAGAGGACTGGTTCACCGTCTTTTTCATCCTCACAGTGGCCTAAATGATACTGATGCATCACCCAATTCGTCTTCTCGGGCTTCTTCTGGCGACCATAGTTGGTGTAGAGTACTAGGATCTTCTTGAAACCGGCTTCTCCTGATTGTGATAAAACGGGTCGGGTCTTGCCCGTTTTGTGCCATCGTGTCTCGTGGCCTTCTTCATCTGTGCTCACTTTTCTACGTTTTCGTGTTCCGGTCGTGTAAGCCTTCGATGGCCGGTGGAAGAAGTGCCGTACTTGACCGTCTTTGCTTACTCCTACTTGGGACAAGATGGACATAAGTCAAGTATATGTTATTTTGATCATCAATCACATAGAATTTAATTTTACTTTTATAATCACTGTAATCATACACAAAAATGGTATGTAGCTAGAGACAATGCTATTTGTCACAAATTACAAACTTTACTATATTTAATCATTTGTTTTTTGGGATAAAACCAAAGGGAACATTTGTACATAAAAATTATGTATAACTAAGAAAATATATGTTTTTCAAATATGCAATACTTTTTATTTTATGACCAATATATATATATGTGTGTCTCTCTACAATTGTTTTTAAAATAAAAATAAAAAATGGGTAAACGCAAGGATATCGATTCTCTAATATTGTTCCGATTATATTGTTTCGACCATTTTTTTGATCAATTTTCCTACCAATTTCCGACTAAATTTTTTGTTGAATTATTCCGACCAATTTTCGACCACTTTTCCGACCAATTTCCGACCATTGATAATTGGTTGGAAAAGTTGGTCGAAATAGTGATTTTTTCTTGTAGTGAATTGTGAAACTCAAATAAAAAACGTGTTAGTTTTGATTAAAAAGAAGAAGATTTTAAAAGAAAATCACGACAACAATATTTAGCCAAAATTGTTCATTTTGGGTAATTCTCATTGTGTTTCACGGTGCTAATTGAGTGTTTTAGTAAAAAAAGAAATCGTAAATAGTAGGAATATTATTTTCTCCCTATTTTTCTACTTTGCTCTGAATTGATATTTACAAAGAGCGTTACGTACCAGGAAGTTTCTCAGGATGCGTATAACAAATACCATTCTCTCCTTCAAGCGTCGGTATAAATTCGTCGATCAACGGATGAAGTTTTCGCTTATCGGATGATACCTTAGCCTCCAAATGCATAAGGATCTCTTTATCTGACGGGTCGAACTTGACTCCTGCTGGTAAGCTTGGTAAATCTTTGATGCTGCCAACCTTATATCAAATTTTCATTTATTCACATTAATATATATGTATATATGTCAAACTATAAAATGATGTATAAATCATATTGATAACTAGATATCATTTAGGTGAATTAATGGTTAATTATAACATATATAACCTGGTCGTCTTGTTGATGGATCTTGTGTCCACAAGAAGGACAGGTCATGATAGGAGATTCAACGATAGTCTTGGACTCTGGACCGCTCGTGACACATGATTGAGATTGGTCTTTGAGTTGAATCGATGGATGCTCAATGTTGGATACTCTTTCAAGGTTGAGGTCGTAGTTATCATCTGAATCATTACACCAACTCATCCTTCTTCTTTTACTGATCTCTCTCTCTAAAATGACCTACCAAAATATAAATCTAATTACAATATGAACTGTCAAAAAGATAAAATCATGAGAGAGAGAGACAAGGGGAGAGATCAGAGAGAAGAAGAAGCTAAAGACGAGGAGGTGATATAGAAAGATGGGCAAGTGAATGTTAAGTTTAAGAACAATAATTTAATTATATTATATTAAAATAAAATAATTTTTTAGAGGGGTTGCGTGGACGTCAAGTTTATAAATGGTGTATGTATATACGTTTGAAACAAACAATTATTTAATGGAGTTTTCCAAATTTTAATTATGACTATTTTAAACCATTGTTTCGTTTTCTAGATTTTTCACAGTTGAAATACTGAATTTGGTGAAGAAATTTGTGTGTAAATAACTAAGTATTGGGAGGATCCAACCATAATTAGAATTTAGAAGAAGAAGAAAAACCCTTGTGCAACAGAATATTCGAGTTTATAAATAAATAAAAGAGAGAAAGTAATCTCTTCACAATCAAGAAAGGTGACGAAAGATGGAGTGTCGTTATTGAAACTCAATTTCTTTTTCGAGCTATGTTATTTTTTTGCCAGTTTTAATAATTTTGTACCCACAAAGATATCATCTGCCATAACATAATCTTTGATTAGTCCTTTAATAAAAAATTTAAAATATATATCTAAGAGCAAGATTGTGTGAATTATGCAATGGCTAGATGTTCCCGTTAGACGATCAATCTTTTTTATTTATTTTGTAAAAATTAGACGACGATCAATCGTGTCACGTATATAGAAGTAGAATTCATTAAATAATAGATTAGAAAAATAAATGTTAGATCCTACATTACCTTAAATAGATTTTACTGCTTTTATATATTAATGTTGGAGCAACTTGGTGTAGCAAATATAAGACCATATCTTCACGCACAGAACAACTCTCGTGTTTAGCAAGTTACCTATACTTAAAAATTTTATTTTTTTCGCTCATTGACAACATATTCCTCACCAAAAGCTATTTCATTACATAAATATATATTTTTCATTCTTGTCTTAGGTATCCCAATTACTGAATTTCTTACTTAAGATAATATTTTAAGAAGATCTGTAAATCTTTAGAATGGTACGTACTACAATCGACAAAAATGTTCACGGGGCCAAATGTTTAAAAGCAAATGCTATGATATAATTCTATTTGTTTTGCATAAGCAGACGGGTCCGTACGTACACATGATCCTCGATAAGATGCGAAGCTTCTTCAGAACGAAACTAATAGTCTCAGACGAAAGAAAACGAATATTAGAACAGAACATTAATAAGTTTACTCAGAAAGCTTCTAGAAAATATTATTTTTTAAGTATTTCAATTTCATCTGTTTTTGTTTTCAAATAAATCTTAGTTTCTCTTCTTTTTTTCCTAATATTATCAAGGGTAATAATAGAGTAGTAATTGAGCAAATAAATACACAGAGTAAAAGAGCTGCAAAAGTTATATACAAAAAGTAGAGTAATTGTTTTATTTTTCAAAAATTTTGCTAAAAAAATCAACATTATATCAGGTTATCAACAAACCAGAGTAAAACTATAAAAAGTAATAATAACTTTTTTCAACTCAATTGACAAAACAAATTAGCTAAATCCAGACCAACTAACTTTCATATAGGGTTTCAAAGTTATCGCAAGTCATATCACTGTTTTATAAAGATTTCACAAATTTTTTTTTTTTTTTTTTTGCGAGCTATTTCTCAGTTTAGGGAGAAGATTTCAAAGTTTTCCACATTGGTCCATTCACAATTTAATATTTGATTTCATAATTTGCAAAGGGTTTTCCATATTGATTTAAGTTCGATTTTAGAATTTGCTAAGAAATTTTAAAAGTTGTATAGATTTCACAAAACTTCTCGTTTTTGATATATAGATGTAGTCGTTAGAACGGAAATTGATGAAGAGTGTTAGGCAGAAAAAGAAAAAGATTCGAGGGGACTATAAAACATCCTAAACACACTTCTAAACAATATAATTTATGAAATGTAAAAACGGATTGAGAATATAACTTGTTTTAGATAAAACAGTTAGTTAGTCTACTGCAGCAATGACAATGAGATTTTGAGTTTTTTTTTACCCCTCGGAAATGTAAGGGTTAGCGCATTTGATTGAACATATTGTTTTCATGGGCTCAGAAAAATTTAGTAGAGATAATGAAGTAACTCTAACTGGTTGAACCAATTGTTTGATCAAAACGATTTTGAAAAATTTAATTGTAACACTCAAATTAAGTCTTTTGTGTTTTTAGTTAAAAGTATTTTGTGACAAGACATGGTGGCGACGCATATGCGCAGACAAAAATAAAGAATTCGACTTTCTACATGGGAGTTGATTAGAAGCATATCTGGAAAGGTTTGTAAGGTTAATATGTCTTGTTTTCTAGGTTATGTTCATCTTTAGGTAAAAAAAAATCTATATTTGTAATAGGGTTGTCGTCTCGAATACTTTTTTCTAAAGAGATCAAATGAGAAAATAATGAGGGAAGGGAAAAAAATTTCTATTAACAATGAAAAAAAAAAAAAGAAGAACATGCGTGGTTGTGGTTGAGACTAAAAAAACCATTTTAGTTCAATTTACAGTTTATACAAAGAATACTTTAACCAATTTTTTTATGATGAATTTGTAAACTACTAAAATTATATGGTTATTAACTGTGCGCTTGTCATGCACATTAACATTCGGACCCATCCCTAAAACCTATATCCGAGGTTTACAATCCACATGTTGTCGATAACAAACTGTTGGAATCTAATAGAAATCATGTTTTTTTGGTTTTTAATCAAATTTCTTTATTTTTCATATTTATTTTACATTTTCAAATAATTTATGCTTTGACGAAAGATCAACAAAAAACATAAAATCTATTAGAGCCTTTGACACAACTGTCGATACGATTAAAACGGTGAAAAACGCCATAACTTATGGTTTTCATCCTACGAACAAAAATTTAAGTTTGTAATATTTTGAATTTATAGAATACTTATGAAAATAAAAATATTATAGACAACAATTTTGTCTATATATATATACATATATTATTTTTAGCACATTGTTTCAAATATAATAGAACATATATTCCCGATACTACAACAAATGTTTTTACAAATTGTTACATATTTTCAAAAGTTTTCTGCGATTTTTACAAGCTTTTAGAAGCTTTAACAAGCTTATCAATCTTTTTAAAGTGCTTAACATGTAAAAACTTGGCCATTTTTAAAAATATAAATTTTAAATTGCGAAATATAATCTTTAAGCAAACAACTTAAACATTATTCCCCGTCTTAATCCTCGTCAAAACTCATAACATGGCAATATTCCAACCTAACTCCAAAATTCTAAACCTTAACAGATACTTAAGCTTGGCCAATGTTAATTTTGTTTAAATCTGAACTCTAGATCGTGAAAACAGAAGAAACCTTAATCCTAACATTTGAAACTTTACCTTTACCGTCTTAAGCCTCATCGAAACTCACAAAAATTTCAACATTAACCCCAAAATTCTAAACCTAGCCACCGTTAAAGTTTCATCGAAGATTTACCACCGCAGCATAATGTCCCCCGATCTCCTTGCCACAACATTTTAAACCAAACCTTCTGAGTGTTTTACAATGGGCCTTTGACAGAATAGAGTAGTCGATATGTAAGACTTGTTAAAATGTTGAAAAAGTACCATGTGGGTCCGATAGGCCCATTTAAAAGCCAAATGGCCCAAGGTGTGAGTGTGTACCGTGTGGTGTGGGTCATAACACTCAATTACTCTCATGTATGAATGTATGTGAATGTGATCATTTCGCAATCCTGACATTATCTATTGAAAAACTCTGGTCCCTACTATGCTTTCCATTACTATAATACATTTTTGTTTCTTATAAATAATTTAATATTCTCGAACTATATGCTTTTTTCTCACTTAGATTACCAACCATTTGGCGGCAAGACTATACCAAAATCATTAGATTCAGAGAAGTTGCTTAGTTTTGGTTTTAAAGTTGCTTAGTTAGTTGAATCGTCTATAAAACAAACTTCACAAAAATATCAAAATAAAATTTAAGAGAGGTACTTGTTCTAGAAGAAAAAAAACAAATTATGTACATAGAATCCCTATAAAACCTCATCATGCAACAAGTTGAAAAATAACAAAAAGGAAATGCAAAACAAAGAAAACAAAAATGAGAAATGATTTAGAGAGTGAAAGAGACAGTGAGACAAGGCAGAGATGAGGGTGAGGTGTCAATGTCCCTTAATGAATGATAACAATGTGGGCTTCAATGCTTATTTGGCCCACCTCTAATTTCCTCACCCAACAGCTCATATTTATATTATTTAACTTTAATACCTATTTATGTATCTAAATTTACCTTTGTACATTCTCCACATAGATTAAAAGATAGGTAATGGTGAGATGTCAATGTTTTTGTTTTGTTTTTACTCAACAGTAGAAGTTATCTTTAAATTGTTTAATAATGTCATTCATTATTAAGAGAATACTAATCGCAATTAGGAAGTTATACGTTACCTAACTACCACAGGTTGATTTAGATGACATAACTACTTTTGTATGTGGAAAATAGTTCTCAAAATCCAATTATAAATATTTGTTTCTTTTGTTTTTTTGTCAAGGGGTTTGCTTAATATTTAAAAAAAAAAAAAAAGGTATATCAAACCATACGTTATTATACTTATTTATTTAAATTTAAATATTTTAACAATCCGTACGTTGTAATGTATCTTTGTTGTATCTTAAATATTTGATTATTGAGAGGAAAACAAATCAGACTTGAAGAATGAGACCTTTTTTTGCAGGGAAGTTGATATTTAGTCATTTCATGTGCCAAGTCTTATTACATCTCTGATCTGATGCTCATGTACGACGGAGATAACACAACCTGAAATTAAATCTTTTATATAAAAAAGTTATAATAGTTTTAGTATGGAAAAAGTTGAGAATTTAAAGAGCCATGTGAATCTACAGTGACATGTACTGCACACCAGCCTCCAACAGTTCACTAAAAACGAGAGAGCCCCACGCTTTTAAAGACTCAGACATGTTCCTACAAGAACCTTGAATCTGTTTATCCAAATTTGGAAACTATTTTAATGCATGTTAACGCCAGAAGATTGCATTTACTTTATAAAAATAAAACTCTTACAAAACCAGACCTACTAATAGCTTTACACTAGGAACTGAAACAGCAGCTGAATTAGAGAATTTTTTTTATATATATATTATAAAAACTGAACGATCTCTAATTCTCTCTTTTAGACCAACCAAAACTCTAAAGAGTGGGCGAGAATTCTTGATTCAATGCCCTAATTCACAGCTTCAAGCACCAAAAATTGAGAGCTTTTTGGGCAAAAAACACCATTTGTGTTTCAAGCTACACTTCCTTGGTCTGAGGTTTCTTCGTTGTAATAAGGTGTTAACTTGCCATCCTTATCGTCTCTTGTCTTGTCGTCGTCTCCACCGCCAATTTCTTGCAACATTTTAACCACACGCCTCATGGAAGGTCGGTTAATGGGCAATGGACTCGTACAGAGGAGCCCGACGTTGAGGATTTTGCTAATCTCTTCTTTGAAACAAGAGTCGAGTTTCGGATCTATCACATGCTCTAAGCCTTTCTGGTCGAGTGTCGCGCAAACCCATTTCACCAAATCCTTCTCCCCCAGTTCTGGATCAACCGGGCGTTTTCTTGTCACTATCTCAAGGATCACAACCCCGAAACTGTAGATGTCGCTCTTCTCGTTCACACGAAGCGTGTATGCGTATTCTGCAACAAGTTTGAACAATAAGAGTTATGGAGGGAAAACAAACAAACAAAACAAAAGGTTTCAGATTCCATTAATGGACAAGTGGAAAGGTGTGGAGCCATGATTCAGACATGTCTCAACAGATAGTGAATGCTCATTTAAGTCTCTCAACTAATTGAACTTAAATGTGGTTCATATGAATATCCGTGCAACTTGTACTAAATCTTTAACTAATCATTAAATCAACAACATCAAGTTGAATTCATAACACTAACCTGGTGCGATATAACCGCATGAGCCAGCGATCACCGACATCGACTTTGGAGCTTTTCCGGTCATGTCAACGACTTTAGCAACTCCAAAATCAGCAACTCTTGCACCATAATCTCCATCAATCAAAATATTGTTAGACTTAACATCTCTATGCACAATCGCAGGAACACAATCATGGTGAAGATACGAAAGCCCCTCGGCCGCATCTAAGATAATCTTAAACCTTGTTTGCCATCCCAACATTCCTCCTTTACTGCTATGAAGCAAATCTCCCAAGCTACCATTAGGCATGTACTCATAAACCAAGAGCTTGCAGTCTCTTGTGGTACAACAACACCATAGCTTCACAATGTTCTTATGCCTAATCTTACCCAAAGTATCGACTTCAGCCTCAAAGGCCTCATCTTGAACTCCAGGTTTGTTGCCTTTCTCTAGATCACTATCTCCACTTTCCTTAACAGACCCTGTCCACAAACGCTTAACGGCAACAGTTTCTCCATTGGTGAGTACAACCTTGTACACTTTACCCGAAGCTCCAGCCCCAATCACATTGTCTTCATCCAAGCTTTCGAGAATCTCGTGCTCACTGAATCCGAGTTTGTGGAACGACATTAGCGTCCACTTAGATCTCTCCATGGCTCTTGCTTTCTTGAAAGTCCTATACTTGAAGTAGAACCAAGCAACGCCCGCAACTAACACCATAGCGGCAAGTATGAAAATCGTTCTGAGTAGCCATACATAGCCTCTTTTCTTAGCTTCATTCTCAGAGCCACACAATCCCTTGATATCCCCGCACAATCCCGGGTTCCCAAGGAAGCTGTTCTTATACATTTCTTTTGCTAAAGAAGGCGGTAAGTCACCCGATAACCGGTTATACGACAGATTGAGCTGGTTTAGCTTCAAACTCTGCAATGAAACCGGGATTTTGCCAGAGAACTGATTACCAGAAAGATCAAGATAGTTCAAGACTGACAAACTCCCGATTTCATCCGGAATTCTACCGGAAAATCGATTATCAGCCAAGTTTAACTCGTTTAGCTTCTTCCAAGATTTGATTCCTGGAGTTAACTCCCCGGAAAACTGATTACCATGAAGATCAAGAGTACCTAATTCTTCAAGCTTCATCAAACTATCAGGCAACGAGCCACTGAACTTGTTTCCACTTGTAGACAACTGATTGAGATTATTCAAAGATCCAATTTCCTCCGGCAAAGTTCCGGTGAACTCATTGTTGGAGAGAATCAACAACGAGAGGTTTGATGCTCCTCCAATGGTCTTTGAAATTTCACCGGAAAACGAGTTGTTGATGAGCTCAAGCAAGTAAACATGTGGCAATCCCCAGAAACCGGTTGGAACTGAACCGGAAAACCGGTTATACGCTAACCGGACACGTCTTAAGCTCCGGCAATCACCAAGACTCTCCGGTATAGCGCCGGAGAAGGAGTTGTGTATAATCAGTAACTCCTCTAGCTCACCTTTCTCACACAGATCCGCCGGTAATTCACCGGAGAATTCATTTTCCGAAACGTCCAGCCATTTCAGCGGCGAGTTTTTCCCGAGGTCTCTCGGTAATTCGCCGGTTAATCGGTTTCCGAAGAGCCTTAGCTCGTACAAGTTCGGAGATAAAGCTATACTCGCCGGAACTTCACCTTCTAGATTGTTCTCGTAGAGATTCAAACTCTCCAATGAGACTCTACAGAGCTCGTCCGGTATCGGGCCGGTTAACTGATTCATCGACGCGTCGAGAAGTCTCAACGATTTCAAATTCCCGAGCTCCGGCGGGATCACTCCGGTCAACGAGTTTTTATAGAGCTCAATCTGAACGACGTTAGTCAAACCGCCGAACGAACGAGGTATAGGTCCCATCAGGTGGTTAAGCGCAAGGTCTAAATCAACGAGTCGGGTGAGTTGACCCAACGAGTCAGGGATCTGTCCAACTAAATTGCACTCGGTGAGCCACATAACCTCGAGATTCGTTAAGTTTCCGAACTCCGGCGGGATCCGACTCGGACTAAACGGATTGTACGAAAGGTTCAGCATCTTCAACGAGCTGATGTTTCCTAGAAACGGCGGAATCGTTCCGTCTAAGAGATTGTAAACGAGAGAAAGAACCTCAAGTTTTTCAAACCGGCCAAAACTCGCCGGAATGTCGCCGGAAAAGTTGTTTCCGGTTAAATCAAGGTACGTCAATGAAGGAAGATCAGCAAGAGTGTGTGGAATCTCACCGGTGAGGAGATTCTGAGAGAGATCGAGATTTTTAAGACTCTTACAAGCTCCGATTTCAAGAGGAAGCGTTGAGTTGATTGAGTTATTGTAAAAAGAGAGAGACACCATATTAGAGAGACGGCAAATGACGGAAGGGAAAGGTCCGTAGAGATTGGCATCGGAGAGTTGGACGGAAGTGACGGAAGAGAAACCTCCATCGCAGGAAACGCCGGACCACCGACAAGGAGAATCATCTTGAGGATTCCAAGAGGAAAGAGATGAGTCAGGGTCGTCAAAAGAGTGCTTGACTTGCTGAAGAATTAAGCCTTCTTGGTTGAGAGAGAAGACGGTGGGAAAAAGAAGGAAGAGATAGAGAAGATACATCTTTTTCTTCTTCTCCGGGGAAAAAAAGGCCGGTCTTGACGGCGGCGATGCTACGGTGGTTTGTGTTGGGAAAAGAGAGAGAGAGTGAGATAAAAGACTTGAAGAGTGTTATTGAGAGTTGCTTTGGAGTAATATGTGAGAATAAAGAGAAGAGTCTAAAAAGCGTTGACTGGGAGACAGGTGAATTATCGTGACTCTGACTGTGAATACCAAAATCATTGTTTTAGTATCATTCAGTTTTTTTTTTTTTTTTCCTATATCCATAATGCAATTATTAAGATCTATTTATGTCTAGATTCCAACATGTATAATTATCTTTTGTTTCTCTGTTTTAAGATTATTAGTTACTGATCATAATAGAGGAATGTTACAAACCTAATAATAGGCCTATGGAAACATTCATTCTTTTCTACCTTTCCTAAGGGTGGGCATTCCGGTTTTCGGTTTGGTTCCGATTCGGTTTTTCGCTTTTATAAAAAATAAAACCATTTAAAAACCGATTGAAATACGGTTTGGTTCGGTTCGGTTTACAGTTTTAACCAAAATTAATTCGGTTTCGGTTTATTTTGGATTCGGTTTCGATTTTTGTAAATTATTTTGATTGTATAAAAATAATAATTAAAAACTTAAAATCAAAATATTGAGTTTGTAAGTCATATATAAATCAAAATTGAACAATTGAAAAATCAAAACTTAAAATTGATTATAGTGAAAAAATAAAAAGAATAGAAGTCAAACCTAGTGATGTAATTTGCGAGAACAATTTAATTAAACTCTAATAAATTGTGAATGAATGAGCAAAAACCTTAGATTATATAAAAAAATGTATATCTATCTAGAGTTCTTGTATCTTTTTTTTTTAGTGCAACCGTATTTAAAATATTTTTGTTAAATTTATTTAAATCAGGTAACTCAAGTATCTATCTAATCATGTATAAAAGATAAATTAAAAAAAAAAACAAAAACCCGAACGGTTTTACAGTTTTAAACCGAAACCGAACCGAAACCAAAATAATTTGATAATAGTAACCGAACGGGTTTTTAAACAAAACCGAAACCGATCCGAATGACTAATTTACGGTTTGGTTCGGTTCAATTTTTTTGGTTACGGTTATTTTGCCCAGTCTTAGTTTTTCAGAATTAACTGTTTTTATAACTAGTTATGTAAGAAACGACAGAACTTTTAATTGAAGTTAGGTATTAAGAAGAGTTTAGCCATCACAAGGACATAATTAACTGTTTTTATAACTATTTATGTAAGAAACGAAATAATTTTTAATTAAAATTAGATTGTAAGAAGAGTTTAACCAAGTCAAATAATGAAATTTTTTTGTTGGTAAAAAACATACAGTTTTTAGTCTATCACTTTCAATTTCAGAGTTTTTTCAAATTTCTACCGCTGAAAATTTTACTATAATCAACTTACACATGTTTTAGTTTTGTAAGTTTCATTAATTCAAAAATCATTGCTAAGTATTTAATACTATACCTAATTTAGATCTTGCAGTCAAATTTATGATAGACAATAAATGGTTCGATACTCCCGACACCAAGATTCACCAAAAATAAATGTGGTATATGAGAATTGTTATTTGTATGTACGTAAGTAATTAATACGATTCATTATTTTTAGTTATGAACAAGCAAACATGAAATCATTTCATCCACATTAATATTTAATATATAGTACACAAAGAAGAAAAATGATAGATGAGATGAGCCGACAGTTAATTATATGTGGAGTAGTATTTGGTTAAGTAATTATCAAATAAAACAGCATGACAATCTCAATACACACACACACTCGAATTTGTCTTATCTTTTGTCGCATCTTCGATTATATTTTGTCCTATACGTAACTCAAAATGTAATGTTTTTCTAACGCAGGGCCTACATAAGATAACATATAATTTTATGCCACGTCCAAATTTTTTGATACTGAACCACCACCCCATATAACCCTGGCATATTCATATGTCTTTATCACACTTTTTTGGTTGTCAATTACTGCATATGGGGTAATTTTAACAAAACTCGTATCTTATAATGGACTATCTCTAACCACCTATTTATAAAGTAACGAAATTTTAATATGTAATATCCTACATAGATTGCCGCAGGATAAAACAATACAAACAAATACGGTTTCGGAGTTGTATAAATCATACTAAAAAAAAATCCAATCTTAAATTAAATTTACAGGAAACACAAGCCTTACAGCAAGGATTGTGATATGATGAAAAAAAGAAAAAAGAAAAAAAGCAAGGATTGTGATTTATTTTTATTTTATTTTGATAAACGGATTGTGATACTTTTAGCGTGCGATTGAAGATATGGACGGAAAGAGTAGCATCATTATCATAGAATCAGGACTTTTATTAGCATTGGTTTTCTTAAAATATGTAGCATTATTAATTATGACATTAAATTGAGTACTAGTTATTCCTTTTATTTAATGTAAAAATTGTTATTTCTTCTTTGCTATTCCGTGCATTTATTTTAGACAAACCCATACAAATGTTAAACTACATTTGAACCCAAGGCCAAGATAGGTTAAGAAAATGACCTAAAAATAATCTTTAACCACTGGGTCGAAGACTCCAACAAAAAAATTTCAGATCTCAATGAATAAAAAAACATCAACGTTTTCTACAAAATTGATGATTACTTTGAAAAAACAACTAACGTCACGTTTTCTTTTTTCGGTTTGCCAAAAGAGAGAAAGAGGTGAAAAATCGGGAAGGAAAGTAATTATAAGAAGGAAAAAAAAAAAAAAAAAGGCAGAAAAGAAAGTATTCCCGAGACAAAGCCAAAGTTCGAAACATCGCGTCGGTGGTCTTATCATTCTTTACATAGGGACTGCTGAAACAAAAAAAACTGCATGCAATCTCGATGTCTGTTTCTTTTTACGAAAACAAAACACTCGATAGGAGTAGTAATAATAAAAAAATGGAGTAATCTAAAACAGCTGTTTGGTCTTTTGTGTTTTCATTTTTTATTTTATTTTAAACCCGCAGAGCATTTAGTCATCATAATTAATGGAATTGTGGATTCCTTTATTTCGTAGTATTTTTATCAGAACAAGAAAGAAAGGATAATTTTGAAGTGGCCGCGAGATATGTGTGAAGGTAATTTGGCTTGGTATGGTGCATGTGGAGCACGCGCGAAGCATTGTAACCGTCGGGGGTAACGGTTGTATAAGAGTAGTTGGACACCCTTCATTCGATGGACTCGTTCTTCCACTTTCTATAACAACTCATTTACATATTCTCCAAGCTTATTTCATATATTTGCTGAACTGGTTATTTGAGTTTTAAAAACAAAACAAAACAAAAAAAACTCGTGAACTTAACTTACTAACATGATTTTTACGTAAAAATGAGATTGCAACAAATTTATACAATACAAAACTAAGTTGAGAGTATATATATGTGTTAGGAATTCTACATCAATAATTTCTTTTGTTATCTAATAATTATAAAAAAGCATAGATTCATTTACTAGTAGCTTTTAAATTTCAAAGTTGGTAACAAATAAATATTTTAAAACGGAAGATCTTATATATGTTCATTCATCAGAGGTCAGAGCTAATGTTTATCGGTTCAAATTATGATTGGTTGTCGTTGGTTAACGGATAGCTTTGGTTAACTATGGTTTAATTTTATAGTAGTTTAATATATATTTACATATATACCGTGAAAAATATTTTGCTCAAGGTATCGATCTTAATTCATGTTATATACCATGATCATATTTTCATGTCATAAAATACTCGATGTACAAACATTAATAATCCAAACGGAAACTTTGTTCTACTTTATAAAATATCTCAAAGGCGTTTCCTTTTCTCTTTCTTTTTCTTCTTTTGCTTTTGGTGAAATCTTCAAAGACACTTTTGTGGTTGTACCCAAACTTTCTCCGAAGTATCCACTTGCCATAAGATCTGCGGGACCATATAAATATTACAAAGTGCCACTTTTGCAAACTTTGAGGGAATATAAATCATACACCTTCTTCTAATCATATAGTATAATGTTGGAGACTTACACCTACTCTTGTATCATCTTTTTTTGATAGGTACTCTTGTATCATCTCCTCAATCCATATATTCAAATTGTATTTTTGGTCAAAATCCCAAGTTTGATACCCTCAGTTACAAGAGATTTTGCATATTCTATTGCATAATTAATAATGTATTCCATATATCTTAGTCTAATCAGTAACCACCTCAAGTGGATACATTTTTGCCTCCTCGATCGCAACTATTCGTGTATAATAAATTCACATATGTAGAAGAGGACTCTTTTAAATTTTATATTTTTCAAAAATCTTAATGGTAGAATTCCCGCAAGATGTTGAGATGGAGTTGGTAAAATCTTATGCTTTCTCGTGATCTGTATTAGTGTTTTATCTGGACCGATGGGTCCAATAATGTAATTTATATAAACAACAGTAGTTGTGGGTTCTACGTGGTTAAATATGTTTTTGTTTTTGGGTTAAAAAAAAAAAAAAAAAATAAAAGAGCAAAAGAACTATAAAAGCATCTAGAAGGTAGGAAGTAGGGAGAAAAGTCAGCGTTCCAATTTAAATTGCCTAAAGTTTTGGTGATCGTCGCCCTAACTTGCAATCATAATTATTCCCTTAAGCTTAATCATTAACTTTAATTTAGGGCAATTATCAAAAATAGCACAAAATGAAGTTTTTGTGACATTTTTAGCTCATATTTTTATTTAAGACATAATTAGCATTTTTATTAAATGGTAATTCTAACTTCATATTTTTAAGGTTTAGGATTTAGGGTTTAGGGTTTTTAAATCCTAAACCCTAAGCCCTAAACCCTAAATTGTATCCCCTACCCCCTAAAAACTATACCCTAAATTCTAATATAGTCAACCCAAACAAAAAAAATTAAATTATGAATTTCATAAAATACTATTTTTGTACTAAATAAAAATGTGAGCTATTTTTAGAACAAAAACTTGTTTTGGTGCTATTTGAGGGAATTTGTCTTTAATTTATCGTTAATAATATTGAGTTTATTTCACATCCCACCTTCTCCCACTTTCCTCTTCTCCTTTTGGTTGGCGGGGTAAAAAAAAAAGGGAAGCCTTTTAACAATTATTTTCTATTTGTTAAGTTTCCATTTGAAGTTCTATATTTGTTATTGTCCGGTCTAAAGTTCGACTTTCTCTTCTTTTGATGCATGTTCATATAATATGTATGTATGTATGTGTACACCATTATGGCATATGTGTTTTGTGCAAATGTGTAGGTAGCTTATGTGATTATAACATTTAACTGAGATTAGGATAATACGGTATGGTATGATTTTATGCGGACGTTCAATCTTTAAAACGTATTTGTATAGTCAGATATGGATCAAATCAAAAACATCAAACTTAATTAATACGTTGATTGAATGAACATTTAATCTTACAACGCTATTATAAAGTACATCGGTTTTAATATGTTGATTGAATAAATCTATACGAACATTCCATCTTACATATGTAGATATGGATAAAGGATATTTTGATTTAACACGTTGATTAGTGATAAAAGTTAAAGTTTAGAAATAGGACCGCTCCAATAAAAGCGATAGTCCGAATAAAAAAAATAGAATTGTGGTATATGTTTAACAATATTTTTGGTTTTAAAATGTGTAAAACTATATTAAAAAACTTTCAAACCAACAATTTTGTGTAAAAGCTAATAAATTGGGTGCCACTAAAAGTATAATTATTATACCAAAAATAAGTGACCCCCGAAAAAATAAAATACAAACTGGAATTCATCTTTTGATTAGCCGATTTGTCCTCTGATTCGCGTTTGTATATAAACCAAGCAATGTGATACTCCCTCCGTTTCATAATATAAGTCGTTTTAGAAATTTTGTTTTGTTTCAAAATATAAGACGTTCTCATATTTCTAGGTACTTTTTTACTTTATTGAATATTGTGTGATCAATAATGATCCACAGTTTTTCTTTTAATTGGTTGAATTGTTTTTTTCTATATATTAAGTAATACTTTTTAAAATAAAAAGTAATTTCTTAATATGCGTGCTTCAAGCCAAAACGACTTATATTTTGAAACAGAGGGAGTAAAAGATAAGAAGAGATAGTGATTAAGCGATTGTAATTTGTGATCATATGAGACGATAGAGGATTTGGTAGCACAATTATTTTTATCATCCCACTTTGTAAATCTTGTACTGTTATATATTTATGGTTTGTTTCTGTATTATTATTTTTTTTTGGTAATATTTAGTGATAAATATCTATATTCTAAAATTTTATACTATTAGATAAAGCATAAAATTACTTTCTCAAACATAATTTTTACATACAAGACATTTGAGTTTTTTTTTTTTTAATACTGAAGTCTGAAAAGAAGTACAAGCCTTGGACTTATTAAAGATCACTTACGCAACTGAAAGTGGGGTCTCTCTACCTTGGTCCATCTAATGAAATAACCTTTTACTTTAAACACAACTAGTATACAAACGCAGTACTAATAAACTGTAATTTTCTTCAAGAGAAAAAAGTTATAGGACATGGAAGCAGAAGATATTCATCCGATTGCGATTAAACATGGCAATGATTTGAGAAAACACACACACACAAACTCTTTTCAAGTCATCTCTACAAAATGTGATGTCTCTTTGGCATTTACCTTTTGACATTTAATGGTGAGATTCTGATTCTGCATGATTCCTAGGCCGAGTGAGTCTTCTTTGGAAGAAACCTAAAACGAAATTACAATTATACCCTCGCAAAGCAAATTCAGTGAGAATCGTTTCTTGTTCATCAAGAACTTTAAACCAGGAGAAGAAGAGACGACTGAGAGAGACCGTGAGAGCCTTGCGCATTGGAGACTGACACAAGAATCAGTAACTTGGTTTTGGTTTAGAAACTGCTTAGTTGCAACCTATATAAAAACAAAAGAGAAAGACAGAACTTTTAACACTTAAACATTGAAGATTGAGACATGAATCATTTAACTTATACATACTTAACAAAATAAAGAAATTGTTATTCTGATAACAAAGGCATTTGCTAAATATATATGCCTTGGCTTTTAACTGCACCCAAACTAATCAGAAATGTTCTTCTTCTATAGCTTCTCTTAGGTAAAAACCTATTCTGATACTATCTCTCTGTTCTCCTATATATCATATTAAATATATATTTATCTTCAAGAATGTAATCTTTCCTCTTCACAAGCAAAACATCTTTAAGTTCATGAATCGCTGCTGCTGTAACCTTCTGATTCTCTGTCGTAATTGTTTGCTGCATTACTAGCAGGTACATCATCATCATCTTCAGAGCTTTCACTCATTTCTGCGTCATCTTCTCCTTCAACCCGCTCAACCCCGACAACTTCTTCTTCTTCTTCCTCCTCCATTGTTTCATTTGGGTTACTATTCCAATCTAATCCCCACTTGTTTCTCTGACTGTAACCCACAAACTGACCATTACCATCATCATCATCATCCTCTGATTCAGCTCCTACACTATTGTCACTTTCATCATCCACTTGCATCGGTGTCATTATTCTGTTAGGTGTTTCATTGGCCCAGTCCTCGTCCATCTCTCTAGGCGTTTCATCTGCAGCCCAGTCTTCATCAATGTCTCTGAATGTTTGCTCTTCTTCTTCTTCTTCTTCTTCCTCCTCTTCCTCTTCAACTTCTTCACTTTTAGGCCTAACAATGTCAGCCATTCTGCTGACTAGGCGGTCATTATCTTCATCTATCATCCTCTCTGGTCTTTTTCTAACCGTCCTCTTTCCTCTTCCAGGGACTTGGTGATTCAATTCAACGCTCATTAAGTTCCTATCGACCGCAACATTTCTCCTACCAGCGACAAATCTGTTAGAACCGCCTTGCGCTTTCTTCCTCTTCACCTTTTTGTTTGATCCAGATCCAACGCTTACTCGTCCACGTTTATTACGTCTATTACCCAAATTTGGGACAACCTCGTCTTGGTCTTCTTGCTCACTGGGTCCTTTGCCCTTGAAAAGAGAATTTCCAGGGAGAAGGCTCTGCATAGAGTGGGCAACATAAGATTCCAAAACCATAAAAGTAACTACCGAGTAACACAGAAATAATTTTCACAACTCCTAATAGAACCAACAATATGGTCTAGAAAACTTACATTCTCCACATTCTCATCTTCAGGGATTGGCTCAGGTTTCTCTGGCTTTACATAAATAATTGATGCATCAAGTTCTGAAAGTCTCAAAGCAACCGCTGATACTGTCTTTGGTATCCATGGAAGAACGTCCACTGATCCCAGATCATCAGTATCAGCAGCTCCCAAGAGCTCCTTTGCTGACGCGAAATTGGATGACAAAGATTCTTTCTTGATTGCACTCTCTAAGGAAGTCAATACCTATCCAAACCAGAAAGGAAGATTCCCGGTTTTAAAACAAAACCTCATTTCTAACTTGTATTAATTTAGGGAAATAAAAACAAGATGATCGAACCTGCAAAAGTTCTTCAGGTGATGATGAAGCATCCAACCTTAACCCCCAAATCTTTCTTTTGTCCTCTGTCCAAAATGACTCAAGAGCTTCATCTGGAACAGATGCCTGTCAATATATGAAGTTGTGGAGTTGTCAAGAGTTGGTACCAAAGAACCTGACTATAAACTAAAAGTCAACAAAGTTCATCGATTCTTGAAGTTCATTGTTTACCTCAAGAAAAACAAGTAGTGTCTTGAGCAACCTAACTCCAAAAGGAAGAGGAGACGCAGGCAAACTTGAATCTAATATCTTTCTCTCAGAACTATCAACCATGTTCAACCTTTGGTGACATGAAGTGCAGTGGGTATACTCAGACAAATATGAAGCAACACACACTTCACATGTTCCTAACAGTTCAGATCTCTTCTTCCCGTATTTCCTAGCACAAGAAGGAAGTGAGCTGTGCGTCTCGGTCCACATCCATCTCTGGAAATTATGGAACCGTTTTGATAAATTCTCCTTCTCTGTGTCATTTCTCCCTAGCTCAACTCTAATAGAAGTTGAAGTTTCCATTGAATCAGAGTTTGACCCCGATATAGCACTAGACGGACTAACAGAATTTGTTGGAGAATGATTCACAACACTCTTTTCCTTCAAGAAAGGGTTTCTAGCTAGCTTCATAGTCTTACAAGCATTCTCTTTGAAGGATCCCTCGATCTTCTGCAACATTATGCGTAAATGAGATTCTCTGATCCCACGCATATCCAGTGATGCAACTAGAGTGTCAAAAGCCTACATAGAAGAAATTAACACAAGGCATGGTTAAAATCTTTATATAAGCAGGATATTAGTAAACCAAAGGGAAATCAAAAACCTTACACCTACAAATTGTTTTAAAAACCGCTAAAGTTGTTATTACCTCTTCTGAATCAATGAGTAACCACTTGCCATCATGGAGCTCAACAAATAAAAGCCCCGAGCAAGGATCACTCTTAGATGCAGATGCAGCAAAATGCCAGTAACGATTGTGGCGTCGATCTTGTCCAAGCGGCAAAGATCGGTATAGATACACCTCTTCTGCTTTGTGGCCTATATATGATTTTAATTGTGAGCGTGATCTCTTTGAAGCATATCCATGTTGAGAAGAACAATTTTCTTGAAGTATATTGGCTTCCTGATTGATAAATGTTCTCTCAGCAGATGGTTTATGAAGATCATTCGAAACCACTTCCAGGGGCTTTGTTTCATCTATAAGTTGAGAAGGGTCTCTGTCGAAACTATCACTCTCACGAGTGGAGCTTTGGATGACTTGTAGATCCATCATTGATTCGGATTTGCTGCTTGCTAAGTTTTGAAAATCAAGCTTAAGTACATCTCTCATGCAGCTGTTGTCTAACTGAGCTTCCGCCCACATTTGCTTTTTAAGAGAATTTGCTGCTTCCATACGATCCTGTGAATAGATTTCAATTAGAACACAAATAAAAGGCTCAAAACGTCAAGTAATTCTCTTTTCAAGAGGAAAACTGATCATATAAAACCCAGACTTACCTCAAGAGCAGCTCTGATGGAATTTCCTTCATTAGCAATGCCGACTAAAGCAACAAGGGCATTAAGGCGCTCTTCAACACTTAGATGACAGTAATCTCCTTCAGTAAGACCTTGAACCCATGATTGGCCCTGGTCGCATTCATCAACCACAACATTCTTATTATCCACACAACCAACTGATGTATCTTTACGCTGCTCACTATGGCATTGTGGAACAATGCTCTTCATACTGTTTGGATGAGGAGAAGAAATCCCCTTTTCAATCTCACTCTTTACTTCGGCTTTAACATCACACAACATAGTATCTCCTCCTTTTCCAGACAAAACATTCGCTTCCCCTAGATCAACACTTTTTGATGCACTTGCCAGACTGGCTAAATCATCAACCTCAGGATCCTCATCAATATCAATTTCAAAGTCTTCATCCCTTTCAAGATCATTCACATCTTCTGGACCTGTAAATCCATTTTCAAATGCCCTTATCTTCTTCCTAGCATCTGCGAGTATTGCCTCTCCATCCGCAGGATCCTTCACATACAGAGCTCGTACACAATAAGTAGAAGGAGCTATTCTTTCGAAGAGCTTCACATCTCTTGTCAATGCAACAGAGATAGAAGCTTCTGGTGTCTTGCTTGTTGTCAGGTCCCGAAGTCCAGATTTCTTCCAATGGAAACCATACAAATTATGTAAATGATCTATTTTTAATTACAATAAGAACCAAGAAGTACAGATTATAGATGTACCTGAATCTTTTCGGCAAGTTCTAATACTGTCAGTCCCTTGCTTCCCTCAAGTGAGAGAACATGAAAGGCTGCAAATTTGACAGTTCCAGGAGTCAACCGATGCCTCGACTTGCGTGGAGCCAGCAACCCTTTCTCCCGCATTAATGCAAAAGCACTTTCAGCTGCTGAACCACTGCGAATAGTAGAAATGATATCTTCACAATCTTTAGCCTGCATACACAATCAAAATAAAACAATATTAAAGAAAAAAACTAAACCTCTGATATCTTTAGCCTAGCCTAGCTTCGAGGATTTCATTTTCTGTTTCCATGTATACTTGTATAGTACTGACATTACATCCTAAGCAGACATTTGTAAGGTTTTCAAGGGGAAAACAAACGAAAATAAGTACCTCAGCTTTGTCACCAGCATGAGTTAACCGAGAATTTTTTTTCTTCAGCCTGGGTCCAAATCCAGTAGAGAGTGCCAATTGTCGCAGTATTTCAGGCCATGTTAGTGGGTCCAAATGCTTTTTCCAACTACGAATGTCAAAGCCCCATGCATAAGCCTGAAGAAGAAGGAAGCATAAGAAGGATGAAGCCCAACTGAACAACCCCAGAAAGAGAAAAGGTTATTAGCATATACAGATAGAGAAAGTTACCCCTTCAACTATTTGCGGATGTCCACCCTCAGGATTGGCTGTAGTATATTGGTTATTTCCAATTCCAGTAAAAGGTGTTCTAGCAACATCTTCGATATCTCGTATTATTGTTTTTAGAAGAGTAACATGTATCTCACCCAGTAACCTTGAGTCCTACAATAGGATCTATGTCAAATAGAGAGCAAGAACAATGGACTGAATGAAACAACTATAGAACAAGAGAAAACAGGAATCTCAGATTGAGTACTACAGAGAGACTTACATAGTCATGAAAAGCCTGTATAAACTCATCCAGTGTAAAAGGCCATAGGTCAAGAACATCAGAAAATGATATGAGGAATCTCCAAACCTGAAAAGCAACCACAATATTAGGTTAACAAAAAAAAACAAATTCAACTGATTCCGTATTGGTCAAAGTGTTCTGATCCGGAGTTATTCTGATGGTACCAATCTCAAATGAGAGGCAGCATATGGAGAGAGTAATGATCAATAGAGCATACCATTAGAAGGTTTCCAACACTTTCCTCGGAATCCTTCCACGGAGAAATGGCAAACGGCATTTTTAGTTGCAAAGCTTTTGGTGGAAATGTGCTCAGAGAATCTGAAAACGTAGAATAACTATGATAAAGACATCATCTAGAAAGAAACAACACTATAAAAAAGGTAAGCCAATCGAGTAAGGTATAAACAAGCTACTGTGGCTATCTTAATTTTGATAAGTATATGGAGAAAGATCAATTTGTATGTGAAAGGAAATCAAACTGTTACTACCCAATCTAGAAAGCAATGTTTTTAACAACATAATCAATTGAATAAAAAGTGAGCTCCACCGATTTTTCTTGGCAGTGTTCTTATATGCTACTCACTATGAAACATTCCAGACAAGGCCATAGCATGTACCAAACTAAGTGTAAAATTTAACACTAAGCTTAAATATACAGGGAGGAAAAAGACTAGAATATATCACTAATTTAATTGAGAAGCTACCAATTAATCATTTATTGTAAAGCCTGCAACTTAAGTAGATCGTTAGGGTCGTGATTACCAAATCCACAACTAGCTAATTCTGTTTTACGGTTTGGCAGAGAGACCATACCTCTATACAGTTCAAGATTTTGCAGTGTGTCATGATCAAGCTGTAATACTGAGGGCAATCCTTTGCTAATAGCAGCCAATTCCATCAGTTCTAGCTGTTCATCTTCAATTAGATCCATAGACTCCTTAGCAATCCTGCGTGCAGTTGCCTTCTCAATGGCAATCTTGCGTCTAATAGCGTCTTTCTCCCGACGAATCTCTTCTTTTTGCTTCTTTTTCTCCGCCTTTAATATTCCAACAGAAAGATAAGTCTCATTTTCCGTACTCTTTCCACAAATATTGCTCAATCCCAGCAGGATATCTAGAATACTAACGAATAGTTTTCCAGACTTACACGTTCATATTCTCTCTGTAAGAACTTTTCTCTTCTTTCCTTTTCACGTCGCTGCTCACGCTGCAACCTCTCCTCTTCTTTTATTCTTTCACGCATCAATCTTTCTTCCTCCTTACGCCTCTCACGCTCATGCCTTTCCATCTCTTTTTTCATGCGTTCTTCATTCTAAGAACACAAGCATCACCTCATTAATATAGGTTACAGTGATACTAATAAAAGACAACAAGATCTTTCAAATAAGCAGTAAGAAGGATGAGAAATGAAGAAGAAATACTTTTTTCCTCTGTATTTCTAGTTTCTCAAGATCTTTTTGTCCACGATTCTCTCGGGTTTCACTCCCTCTTCCAACTCTACCATCGTTGATCTGTGAGAGTAAACATAGAATAATAATAGCATTGCAATAAGAACACATCTTGTCCACAAAAAGGGACGTTATAAAAGTTGGCACAGGAAGCTACCTTTCCCTTCATATGCACATCATTACTCTTACGCACCCCGTCAGTCAACAAATATGGATCTTCTGTCCCGAGAACTGATGAGTCCTTCTCCAGCAGATAACTATCACCACGATGAGCTGATGAAACAATGGGGCTTGACATGTCTTGTTGGGATGTCGAACAGTTACGAGACGCATTTCCATGGGTACCATAGGACCTTGGTAAAGGCCCATTCCCTTGCATAAAGGATGAACCCCTAGAACGTGCAATTTCATAGTCCATACCACGTGCATGATTTTCAGAGTATCGTCCATGCGTGTCAGGTGTAAAGAAAGACGGATCATCCAGAGATTGTTGCTCATGGAAAGAACGGGCAGCAGCTTGAGACTATAATCAACAATAGAAAATAAGTTCAGCAAAGTAGTATGAAGAAAATATAACGAAATTGAGATTACATGAATGCACAAGAAAGAGAATATAAACAACAAATCAAAATTCATCTTTCTAACATGCATAAGATTATTATGTCAGCCTTTATGCAATGAGAATTCTTAAAAACACTCCACCATAAAAATCACAGACCAGTGTTTGTAACCTCTTCAACTGATCTATTTGAGATGGTGCTACTTTCATTAATCATCAACTGCTAGAAACAACGACAGGAGACCCCCAAGCTAGAAAAACCAATTTATAACTAACTCTCTGATTTAATTTCAAGCTGTCACCATCTACAATTCTACATAGATAAGATATCTAAGAGGCACAATAATAAAGCATATCTTGTTTAGTCAGAAAAACTAACTCGTCGAGGTCGGGCCTCATGTGGCTCATACATTTTGCTCTCATATGGATGAACTATGTGCTTTTGCGTCGCTACAATAACCAAAAGAATAAAAAAAGGTTAGAGAATGAAAAACAAAGAGAAACTTATCACATCAATCATAATACCAACACTAACATTAAGCATGTCATTCGTGTCTGTCTATAATTGGAGAATCCAAGTCATAAAAACAGAGCAAACAAAGAAAGTAATGTATACCAATAGGTGTTCCAAATGCACCAGGAGGTAATGGATCAAACTCCATGCCAAGAATGGGTCCATCGTCTCTCAATGGCTCTCCTAACTGAGCCTCAATGCATACGATAGCTCTACGCACCATTATCGACATCCGCGGCTCATAGCTAGCATTTCCCATTGTCTCATATTCATCCAATTCAGCTCGAGAACTACTACTACCACTCGCAAAATTCCTCCTTGACTCCGAATAAGGACTGCAACCTGAGCCAGAGCCAGAACCAGATCTGGAGTCCTGTTCAGGAACCGATCCAGCCGGTAACTCGTTAACCGAAGACAACGCTAAAGCAGCCGGTTGAACCGACACGGCTGGTTTGCCCGGTGGTTTCTTGGACTGACCATCTTTCTTGTCCTTAAGCCGTCTATGGCAAAACCACATCTGTAACTGTCGATCTGATAAATCCAATTTCTCAGATAACTCAGCCCTCGTCGCCTCAGATGGATACGTTTCCTCTGAATCATAGAAACAAAATCAAAAATTCAAATCAATACTGTATGAATTAAAATTTACAGAAATAAAAAAAGCTCAGTGGATTTGAATCAGAACCTGCATAAACTTTCTCCAAGGTTTCGAGCTGAAACGGAGTCTTCATCTGACGCTTAGGCTTGAGGTGAGTATCTTTGGAAGAATGATCAATCTTCTTCTTCTTATTATTATTATCAGCAACGCTCCTGATCTGATCTTCTCCATCAGAGCCCATCTCCATAGAAAGAAGAAACCCAGAAACGGCCGCAAGAATCAAAATAGAAGAAGAACACAAAACAAAAACTAGGGCTTTCTACAAACAAACCCTGATCCCTTTTCAACCCAAATTATTGTCGAAAAACGTAAAAATAAAAGTAGAATATATAAGAAGAACAATAATAATAGTAAAATCGATAAAAACCAAAAAGGAAAAACAACAGGGCTCGTACCACTCATCTCAATTTCAACCTCCTTCATATTCTTTTTTTTTTTTCTTTTTTTTGCCCTTCTTCTTAATTTAAATCTTGTTTCTTATTTAAAAAAAAAAAAAAAACGTTTTTTTTTGTCATGAAAGATAAAAAAAAAAAATCGAAACTTGAGGATTCTACAGCGAATCGCGTGCGTATGTGTGTTTCTGCCGTTGATGTGTTTATGAAGGCTTTTTTATGATGCAATCTTCTCTCACGCTTTCGACCTTTTTTCTTGTTTATTTTTTTAAAAAATTTTAAATGATTAAACTAATTAATACAACTACTACAAAGGCTTACGATACGAGTTTTGGTCTTGTGTTTGTTTTTTTTTGTCTTTCAGATCCGCCCCAGGTTGCAAAAGATTATATCCCCCAGTTTCTTGGGGACCCACTTGTGTAAGAGACTAAACGTCCTGTCGTTTATTCTTTTTGAAACTACATTCCCTGTCGTTTTTAATGTTTTTTTTTTTTTTTTTGCCGAGTCACATTAAACCGGTTCGATTCAGATTTTGTCAACAAACCCGGTTCAATCACAGAGAAAATCGAAAGAACATTGAACTGGAGTTTCAAATCCTTTGATAAGTTAAAGTTCTGATTCGACTCGAAGTAGGAGCTTTGACTCTCAATCCCAGGACAAAACTGTCCTTTCCTAGTTTCCGGCGCCGGGAAAATATTGGAAATTCCGGTGACAGAGAATGCGGATGCATTTGGCTGCTCTGTTTCTCCTCATTATCATTTCACCACTCTTTGTTTTTCCCTCTGAAACCCAGCAGATCGGTTATAATCAGCAATTGGTCAATGATCTAGACGCAGCTAAGCTCAGAATATCTCAATTAGGTAAAAATTATCTCTTCTTGTTGTCCTGGTGGATTCTTTTGCTAATTGTGTTCTATTGTTTGCTGTGGGAATCGACTTGGTCTGATCTTGTAGAAGCTGTTCTTGAGGCGACCATAGAGAAGGTGGATGCTAAGTCCCTTTGCTTGAAAGAACGTGAGAAGTTGATCCAAGATGCTGAAATTCAAATCCATGATTTGCAGAGTTTCGAGGTTGGTTTGGTTTCATTAAGTATAGATGATCAGAGAATTTGTCTGGTTGTATAATACTTTTATCATGATAGTCCCATTGCTAACACTTACTAGTTGATCTCAGAGCGGCTACACTTTGGTCCATAAAAGGATAACCGAGTTGGAAGAAGAGGTCTGTTTCTTTAATTCTCTAAGTGTGTGTTTTTTTTTTTTCTTTTTTCTTTTTTTCCTAAATTGTGTTCTGCCAAGGCTGGAGTTACGTTTTCTTCAACTCCACTAATCTAAAGAAAAGGGTTGGCAATGCTAGGTTAAACTCCTATGGGCTGCCTTGAGAACAACCAACTTCGACATTCATGTTTTAGAAGATAAAGCCAGAGATGCTGAGGGTAAAGTTAAAGCTAAGGCTTTTGAAGTTGAACAGGTGATTATTGGCTTTGTTTGAATTTGCCCATTCCTTTTAACTTTCTATCCAAAGCAGAATTTGTGAACTCTTCTTTGTAGATCAATATCATTATATTTGTACCATCCTCGGGGAATCATAAAATTATTCTTGTTAGTATTTAAGCATCTGATAATCTATGTAACTTAACTTGTTATGTGGAGTACCAAAGTACCCCATTTTTGTTTGGCTTTGTGCTTATCTTGTTTTTTTATATCCGTTTGTTGTGGTAGCTAATGAAATCTGTCTGTTCCTGTTATATTTAGTATGTAAATAAGTATTCAGATTGTTGCTTTCTCACCTATGCGCTTCTGGTTCTGACTTACTTTCTTTATCGTTTGTAGATGATAGAAGTTATTACGGAGCAGTGGATTCAGGTTCAGCATCTTGAGCAGGTCTTGAAATTTCGCATATAAGTTTTTTCGTTTAATACAGTTGAATCTTGTGAGACCTCTGACGGCATTTTTCCTGTTCCTGTTGCATTCTTGAAGATGAGAGAATTCAATAACCGAAGACATCACACACCTAGCAAATGCCTGTTCTTGAAGGTACAATCCAAATGCAGTGGTGTGATATGAAATCTGAGGAATAGAAAGCCTAAACCTTCGTTTAAATCATATCTTATAGTCTCTCATTTCTCCATTGTGTATCTGTATTTAGCTCATGAGTGACATCCGAGGAAAACATCTGCTCAACGTTCATGAAGCATTTGACATTCAGTGGAAGGGGAAGAAGGTTTCTCTCTTTGTCCAACCATATCTCACACAAGCTGAGTCACAGTTAAAGGGCCTCTGGGCAGCCGTTACCAAATATCACCACCAGGTTTTTGTTTCAAACCATTACATTTCACAGACTCTCCATTTTAAATGATTCTGTAAACAAGCTTTGCGTTCTATTCTTTATAGTTGCAAGGCTTCATCAAGCATGAGATGGAAAGAAATGAGATTACAGCGGCTCTCGCAAACAGAGAAGTGGTGTTTTTCATGGTATGTCTCAAATCTGGTTCATGGTTTGTTGATGTTTGATTTGTCTGATGGTTGATCAAAATCTGTAAAATGAAATCACCAGGCATCTGCAATGATTACCTTCCCAGTGTTTGGAGCATGGATCTTACTCTCGTCCTAGTTTTGGTTTCTAGAATGACATGATCAACCGATGCATCAGCCATGTTTAGATTGGTTTTGTTTCTCATGGCTCAAGAAAACATTGTCTTTGAGATCCGTACGATCAGTTGCATCCGTGACAAAACTTGAATCTCTGGTTTCAACCAGTTATTGTTGGGTATGGTGCAGAGTTGTATCAAAGTTCAAAAATTTTGGAATAGAAAAGAAAAAGCATTGTGTTTTTGTTATCGAAGAAAAGACAATAATACCAAAGAGATGAAGACAAAAGTTCAGTCCTTGTTTGTTTGTTTGTTAGACGTTAGTTGTAAGTAGCGGTAGGCTTACTGGCCGTAGCCGTAGGTTTTGGTTTGGTTTGTTTTGGTTGAGTTGACAAAACGACAAATAACATGGTCATAAAAATTGCAGGAATTACCGAATTTAGTAGTGAATTTAATCTTCATAAGACCACATTATTAGAAAATGAAAGTTTCTTTTTACTGATATCACTCATTTAGTTACACAGTATGAAACCAGTACCAAGGATCAGCCTCTTGTCCATACATAACCAGTTATTGTAGTATGGAGAAGTAAGTACATTGTTTGTATACGTTGAATTAGAATCCGTAGTAAAAAAACAGAAAAAAAAAAAAAAAAAAAAAAAAGGGCTATACTGCTCCCACTGACCACACGACCTCTAAGCCTCTCTTTTGTCGGTCCCATTCCGCTAGTCACGCCACAATATCTCCACAAACACTTTCGAGTCTTTAATTGATTAATTGCATTAGCCTTTTTTTTTTTTGTCAAACGACTCAAACTAGTAGCAAATCTTCTCTTGTTTTTTTTTTTTTCAACCCTTTTGATTGAATGGTTCACTTTTTTCTTTTGTTTCTTTTATGTATGATGTATCCTTCTTTTATTTTATTGATTCTTCTCATTTATATTCCTTTCAGCTTTTTTTTTGGTTTTGTTAACTTCATTTTTAAGTATATAATATATTGTTAACTTCATTTTTAAGTATATAATATATTATTTTTATTAAAAGTCTGAAAACGAGAAATACCTACCCTCCCATACTCACCCCCGCAAATTACTCAATGTTGCTTGAGATTATTTATTAACATTGATCTCTTATTCTTTTTTTTTGTTGACTAATATTTTCTTTGTTTTTTATATTAATCATATTTATACGATTTTCACACATGTTGTTATCTTTTTGAAAGCATATTTAAAAAAAAAAAAGATTAATAAAGAACGAGTGAGTACTTATTTTTGTTTACCATATTTATTTTTTATTAAAGTGCATAGCGTTAAAAATGCACATCTTAGAACTATATGCCGATATGATGGAAAAAATGAAGAAATGTATAGCCACGAAATTTAGTCACACACAATAGAGAGTAGTGGCTTAGGGACTCACATGATATGTGTATTGGTGTCTCCTCCATAGTCACTACTGACCAGTGAGATTGCCCCAATCCCACTAACATTCCCTCAATCCTCGCATTATTGCTCGGCCGCTCATTTTCTCCCTCTCTGCCTTTTTTCCTTTTATTTGGTTTTTTTTTTTCCTTTTTTATATAATGTGAAATCAAATCACCACAAACTATACAATAAACACTATTATTTTTATATGATGGTTCTGGATTAAGTTATTTTTTCACAGGGTAAAATTATTTAATGGTATGTAAAAGAAATGGACCTTTCAAATATGTCGAAAACATATTAATGTTAGGGTGAAAAATTATTTCTAAATGTAACGGATTAATATACACATAAATACTGTTAGAGTCTTGAATTCTAATTTTTTGGCGATGTTGTTTCTACGGCTAAATTTTCGATAGCACAATCTTCACAGTCAGATTTATGTAGGGGCATAGGCGGATCTAAGAAGAAGGAAGTTACGTTAATTTTTGTATGTATTCTATTTTTGTATGGAGCATGGGCGGACTTAGCTAAAATCTAAATATAAACTATTTTCGTATGTATTATTCAAAAAAAATTACTAGCATAAGTGGTAATTTTTTACTATTGAACTATTTTTTACTCGAGTTTGACTCCTCCTCTCTTCATTTATTAATTTTTATTTTTTAAAATATTATTTTGCACTTGACAAATTTTTATCATGGGTCCACTCTTATAGGGGTTAGAAGATGGTGATAAAAACTATATATCTAAATTAAAAGTTAACTTGATATGAAAAGTTCATAGATTAATATTGAATATTTAGAAACTAATATTCAAAAAAAAAAACAAAAAAAAAAAGTATCAATGTATACAGATGGAACTATTGTCGCAAGTTTATATAGCAGCTTGTAAGACTGTTGTCGACAATAGCTTAATTTGTAAGACTCAGTTTTTTTTTTTTTTAATAATAGCATATGCTATATGTAGCAGCTTGAACCCGAATAATGGAAACAGTTACAATGCTAGTTAAAGTTGTACGTAACAACATTCTTATGTCCAATGATACAAAATATTCTAAATAGTTTATTGTTATTACTAAGACTGCAGTATTTTTGTGTACATATATGAAAGATTAGAAGTACAAATATTAAACCCAAGTCTAATTAAATACCTGTTTATTTATTTACCGAATAATTGTTTTGTAAAGTTTTTCAGTGAAAAAATAATTGTCTCGTTAGATTTGTAACTCACAATTGTCATTGAACAATATAGTTTCTTAATGTAAAGATTCGAGCAATGGTTTTCTCTCAGCACCTATTAACAAATTCACAGAGTATATAATTATAAACCAGAGAAAGATTAATTATTCCTGTTTTCTCGTGGTATAAAGCAAGAATGATTACAAGTATAAAATTACTGGTGCATTTCAAATCAGCTTTATATAAATGTGTTTTTGTCTGACCATCCGAAATAATCAAATATAAGTTTGCTTGAAGATCGGGAAAGTTGAAGACATAAACTATAAAGTGATTTTACATAAGAAAGCATCTCGAGGCTATTCAATGATCAACATGATACTACTGTGTCGATTTTTTTAGGGGGGATAAATTAGAAAGAAAAATGTTTATAAATTAAACAACATAAAATTGATCTACCTTATCTATGTTCTTTTTCGAAATACTTACATAAATATATTATTTTCTTAATATTATAATTGAGAAACTAAAAAATGTTGTTAGTAAATAGTATTTACTAAATACCATGTGGATTGGCCTAGTACATAAAGATTTTGATCTGATGGTAAATTCAGAGACAGTTGTGACTTATGAGTTCACATCTTATGTCAATCAAATTTAATTTGTTCTTGTCACGATTATAATATCTTTTTATAAAATATATATAATCAGAAGATTCTGATCTGTCTGCTTAATCATAATTTACGACTCATCACATAAATGGTAGTAACTTGTAAATTCTGACTTTTCATTAATGTGAGAGGTGACATTTTAAAACTATCGGTTGAAATATTATCACCAAATAAAAAATCATGTGAAAAGATGTATTTCCAACTTTAAAACTACTGCTAAGAAAGTGTGGATTGACTCATGCTTCTTATATATTTAATTAATTTTTGTTTCATATATGTGAGATTCTTAACAAATCATATTGACGGTGCGATTAGGAATTTCTACGGTTATGAAAAAAGGTACCGTTAAAAGGAATAAGAACAAAATATGGTATATTGAGAAATAGGGTTAGTTAGTAAAAAATTTTCATTTTCGCAATTAAGTTAGTAAAAAACGATTACTTGAAAAGATGTAACTTCAAACTAATGCAACTAATACCAAATATTTTGGTTCCAACTCCTAAGCTGCTAGACAACAATAATTGGATGATATGGATGAAAGGAAAAATACAAAAGCCTCCCTATTTATTCATATATAGTCCATATTTGTTTTCACGAAAACTACTGAAATACGATCGATCATGTTCTCATCTCAACTAAACTAATCGGTAATAGTTGTTTTTTTGTTAGATTAGAGTTAAAAACAAAAAAAAATATGGTTAATTATATTTTCTGATTAACTAAGTTTATAGGCAAAAAAGCTGAGCTACCTCTTTGAAAAAATCATCTCATCTCATTGGACCCACAATCAACCATTATCACCTATCCAGTCCCCATTTTCTACCTAACGACTTCAAATTAAAAACACACAAAAAAAAGTCCACAATTTCTAAAGAAAAAAGTAAAAGAAAAAAGAAAAAATAAACTCATAGCTTCTTTCTATATAAGCTCACACTAGCTCTCAATTAATCCACAATACCACATTGTCTCTTCTTTTCTCTCTATCACACAACACACACATCATGGCTTTCTCCACTAGAACCGCCCTCTTCTTCTTCTTCTTCTTCTTCACAACACTTGTTCTTCTCTCCACTCAAATCCATGCAAGAGACAGCTACTTCTTTGGCAAATTCCACAGACAAACCAAAGACCAAAACCCTAACAATGTCCTCCCTCTCAAGACCAGCGAGAAAACCTCAGTAGAAGAATACATCCCCAACAAGAAAGAGCAAGAACAAGATCCTACCTTCGAACCCGAGTCCGGAAATGGCTATGGCTTATATGGTCACGAGACCACCTACAATAACAACAAAGAAGAGTTCAACAACAACAACAAGTACGATGACAAAGTCAACGGCGAGACTTTCTCCACTCCAAGCCTAAGCGAGACTGAAGAGTCTTTCAACAACTACGAAGAAAAGTACCCGCAGAAAAGAGGGAGCTACGGCAATAACGGTTACAACAACGAAGAGTTCACCAACAAGTACGATGAAAACGCCAAGGAAGAGTTCAACAACAACAACAACGTCAACAAGTACGATGAAAACTTCAAGGAAGCGTCTTTCTCGGAGAACAATGAAGAAAACAAGAGAAGCTTCTACAACTCCAACGCTTACGGGACGGAGTTAGAACGTGAAACGCCGTACAAAGGTTACAGCCATAATTTGGAGAGACAAGGCATGAGTGACACAAGATTCATGGAGAAAGGTAACTACTATTACGACCTTTACAACGACAGAAACCACGGCCATTTCTACAAGAAGTCTCACCGCAAAAGCCCCGCCGGTTATTATTCATCTCCCAAGACCACGACCGAGAATAACTACGAGCAACAGTCGTATTCGTATGGGAACAACAACAACAACAACAACGAGGAGGAGGCGAGCTTTAAGGATCCGTACAACTCCAAGTGGGAGAAGAACTTTATGAACGAACAGCCTGAAGAGTTTGTTGAGGAGCAAAACAATCAGTTCAAGCCTTGATGAAGATTTCCTCTCAAGACTACACTCTTAAAACTATTTTCTTTTAATTCAACTAAGTTATGTTTACTTATATATATCGTTGATTAGTCAAACTAAATCGTTGTTGTCATTACAACAGATTAAAAGTGAGAAAGAAAAAAGAAAAAAAAGAAAAGAAAAGGGGTTTGTGTGTGCTTTTCTATGTTATTTTTGAACTTTGATGTTTACGTTTGCATATAATATATTCGGAGAAAAGAAAGATGGTAATATATATGGTGCTGCTTTATGTTACTTTTCTTATGTTTATTTAATCACTTTTTAATTATATTTTTGTCAAAATATAATTTAGTTAAGGACTGTATGGATTCATTTTAAAATGGGACCAAACGTGACTGCTTTCAATGATTTATAATGGGAGACATGAAGATGCCTCTTCCCCCCTTGCGTAAGTGGAAAAGAGAAACTAATAATTACTTGCACACCAAACATTTAAATATATGGATCTAGGAAACATATACAGTAAATCTTATTAAAAAAAAGAAAAACATATACACTATTGGATTAAATGGAAATACTGTCGATGCCACAAAAATCTTCTCAATTATATGCCTTAATGTTTATTGCTGAGAATCTCAGCCTGAGATGGGTATATCACAGGTTTTAACCACAACTTCACCCCTTTATTTAAATAGCGATAGTTTCTATATATTTATGTAGTTATAATTTTTCTATTTGTTGAAAAAAAAATTAAAGAACTACAGTAATTGCAATTTCAGTGGATTGAGTTTAGGGCCTAGTTGAGTTTTTGTAAATGTGTCTCATAAATTATCGTCTTTATTTGTTTGTTCTAAACTAATGATTTCCATACCTCCTTTGAGGATTGGCTCTGTGAACTAAGACATAATTTAATATACATGATCAATCGGTTCAATCCACTTGTTACTAGTTAACTAATTAAGTTAGAAGCTCATAAACGTGGCATATTCATATATACATTTTGTTGATAAACTTGGCACTTTCATTTTTTGAGAAAAAATATTTCTTAACTCGATGGATGTATTAAAAATATATATAAACAAAATAAATTGTATTTCTTTCTCTTAGATTGTTTTATTTGTCAACCGAAACCCAATAAGCCTTTGTACCTTCAATCACGTTTCTTGCTTTCTTAGAATACATATGGGAGCGAAAAGTCTTTTATATTATATTTATTTGATTAAAAAAGTGATGATCCTTAATTATACAATAAGAATTTAGCGTAATGGTAATATGGCTGGAAAAGACCAACAGAAACGCCGGGACAACTAAAAGACAACGACACTTCCAAGGCACTTAGCAATAAGAATCCACTCTCCAGTCTTTATGAGTAAAAGATGACTCCCAATTCCGTTAATCACGGCCAACATAAAGGACAAATTTAAACCTCCTTTTTTTCCCTTTTTAGGTTTATTTACTTTTGTTTTTCTAAACTTTTAAAAATTATTAAATGAGATTTCCCACCGTATTGAGAAAATTGTTCAGTTGTTTATAAAATAACATATATTTGTCTACTTGTTGTGTTTATCATTCAATCAAATACTAAAAAAAAAAACAGTATATTATACGTTTTCGTTTATTGAATTAACATTGTTAGTTTTAGAATCCTTGTTGGCCTAATTAATATAGATTGTGTTTAAAATGACACTTCAATTATTTGTTCCAGTCTTCTTGTAAGATAAAATAGGGGTGGACAAAATATTAGAAATCCACTTTTATAACATAATTTTAAATATTATTTGTGATACAATATTTTTTGAACGTTCATATTCTTAAAAGTTAAATGTTAATTCATGAATTTAAACGATATGAACAAAGAAAAAAACTATAAAATAACATGAAACCCTTCTTTCTTGTTACAAAAGACTGAACTAGTTAAAAAATAATGAGAATGCTGATCATTCCACAGACAGACACATGAATCATCTTAATCAGCTCCGACCAATCCGTTTCAAAAATCTTGATAATTGATTTTAATTTTTAGCATGCTTGACATTTTCCAAATTTAAAACTTTTAACTTCCATGAGATGAAGTAAACTTCTCTTCTCCTTTGACATATTTACACCCAAGAATTGACTTTCCAGCACGCAAATCCGTCTCATACCCGAAAAGTTTTTTTTTTTGGGCCTTACATGATCCATCTATTTGAGTATCATTCGAAGCCTTATTTGAGTATCCATGTCCACATCTACCAAGTGAAAATGTTGTCATGAGTTTTTTTTTTTCTTCCCCACAAAACAAATGTAGGAAGAACACGTGTCACTTATCCGGAAGCAATAGTTCCACCAAGCTTAGTGTAAGTGCAGCTGCATTAGATCATTCCCTTACGCAAAACCCTACGCAAAAGCCCTAAACTCTCTCACTCTCTTCTCCCAAAAAAAAAGAGCCAAATCGAAAGATCCTAACCGTCCAATGTCCGCCGCCAGGTCCGTCTTCCGCTCCGCCGCAAGCCGAGCATCCGCCGCTGCAACTAGATTCTCCACCGCACCCAAGCCAATGCCGGCATCGCCGCGTACTGCGTTTCGGATGCCTAAACAGAGCCCTCTTTCAAACCGCATTTTCAGGTACACTTTCTTAACCCAGAGAGCACTGATTTTCTCGCTTAATTCCTTCTCTTCTGAATTATTGTTTTCGCGAATTTTCTATGGAATGAAAGATCTCCGGTAGAACTGAGCTGTTGCGTAGAGACGATGCTCCCATACCACACCGCCACTGCTTCAGCTTTGCTCAATTCGATGCTCTCCGCTTCACGCCGTGGTTGGATCGTTGAAGGTACCTCTTCAACTCTGTTCTTATCACGATTCGCTATTGTGAAATTCACGAACTTAGCTTTAAAAACAACAATGCCAAAGAGAATGGTGTTAGATTTGATTGTTTAGTCTAGCTTTTCGGGTGATGTAAATCATAGTGATGATTATTGATTAGACAATTGACAGCATTCTTCATATCTATACATAGAAGAAAACTCAGTTTCTTAGTGGTGATGATACAGTGTCAAGTCTATAGCTTTGTTAGACTTTTTTTTCTTCTTTCTTTAACACAAATTTTGTGTTGCGATTATGTGATTTTTTACTGTCTTATCTTATATCTGGCTTTTTCCCAGTATTAGAAATCCTTTAGGTCTATGCCCTTAAGAAGCTGGTCTTTTTATGATCAGAAGTCATTACAGATCTTCTTGGCATATATTCTTTGAATACTCCAGTTTCTAAATAGTCTAGGATCATATATAAAATATCTTTTAGAAGAGTGTGTCCTCTGCCATTTTTTTTCTTACATATCTTTACCCAATTAACCAATGTCTTGATTACATTAAGTAAAAAATCAATTTTTTTTCCTTTTGTAGGTCTAGACGAGACTAGATGAAGACCAATCAACAAAATTGTGAGTCAAGTTTAACTCTGGTCTTAGTGTTTAGGTCCTTTACTTGATTTGCCATCATGGTTATAGATTTTTTGTTTTCGTTGAAAAAGTGGGTCATTTGTGGTTGGTTGATTCTGTGTGATAGTCCTCTTTGTATGCAATTTGAATATGCTAGAAAGATTGTCATGCTTGTTATAAGTTCTCTGAACCTCTCGAACTAGAACACTTGTCATAAGCATAAGAATCACAACTGATACAAAAATTGTATTCACTCAGATTGCAATGATGATGTATGATGAATTACTGGGGAGTGGTCAGCGATGCATGCAGTCTAAGACAAGGTGGTGGTGAAATGAAGCTTTTTTTTTTTTTTGTTACTTGAGCTTTTGATCTTAGGAGATATTTTGTTTTATCTTAGAAACCGTTAGAAGTGAAAATAACCAAGTCGAGTCTCTTAGGTCATAATGTTTTTTTACCCTTGCTTGTTTTACCTTTATTAAATTGTGTCGAAAATTTCTAATGAAGCGCATGTATCGTTTTGTTTCTGGTGTTGTAGATGGATGACTCTTCTTATCCACCATTGCAGTAACCAAGAAGATTTCTTTTAAGAGTTAAAAGACCATTTTCTGTTAATTCTTAAACCATAAGAGGTGTTTCTGCAAATGTTTTTTGCTATTTTATGTTATAAATATCCAAGTAAATTTATTTTACATTGTATCGCCTTCTATTGTAGCTCTTTATAGTTTGTATGCATCTCAAATGACGATTTCTGTTAAAATTGAAGATGGATGATGTTACAAAATGAAATAAAACAAACAGAGCTAGATTTTGATTTAACTTGATTTTCATATGATAAGCTAATGATTTAAAGAAAACTAGACTACAAGGGAATCTTTGAAGTAACAAAGCCCACAAACATAACCCTTGATTTCAGAGGCGATTCTAAAAATGGAAGATCTGCGTAAATGAGCGTTTCGATGATGTAATTTATTTGGGTGCAAGCAAATGTGAGCACAATTTCATTTCATATGTATTATAACAAATTGTTATTTTTTTAATTACGATTAAAAATATTTGAATTCCCATCCTCATCCCTAGGTCTCGTTTGGCGCCTTTGTCTCATTCCCAAAAAGACTATAAGATTCTACAGTGTAGACCGAAGACATTTTCGTATGAGACAAAATTCCGATTAGATATACTAGTCTGTCACGAGGCAATGGCCCAATCATAATCTTACGTTCAACATTTTATATATATTAGATCTTATGTGTGTCGTAAGTTAAAATATATATAGTTGTATAGTTGCGGAGAAAACTGGAAAAACAAAAAAAAATCGAATTTGTTACGTACTGTAATTTGCTTTCAATTAGCCACCACCACCAATAATAAATCTGGCGTATATTCATCGTATCATAAAGATGCATGCAAAATATTAAACTTCTAAAAGTGTATCATTATAACATATCAATGATATTACTGAAGCGGAAATAATTTTTTAAATCATAAACTTAAGGAAATGAATGATTACACACACTCATGCACAGATACACATACGTTAAATGCAATTACAATAATTGATAAACTTTGAAATAAAGAGAAGAAAATAAGAAAAAAAAAAAAGGTAGAAGAAAGAAAGTAGTCAAAAAAGTTATTTTTTGATTTTGTTTTCACACTATCTTTCTCTTACTTTCTTGCATCAAAGCTGTTCAACAGTAATCTAACACTTCTTCTTCTTCAAATCTTCAATCATGCTCCTTTCTCATTCTTCTACACTCCTCTCTCTAAATCTCCATCTCCATGGGCTATCTCTCTTGCAATGGCGAATCCGCCATTTCAATCTGCGATCCTTACAATTGGAATCCTCGTCAACGTTCAACAAAACCTGAGAAACGTCGTCCTAAGCTCCGGATTTTCAGCTACGACGAGCTCGCTAACGCTACTAATGGCTTCTCCGCCGGTAATTTCCTCGGGAAAGGTAGCCACGGTAGAGTTTACAAAGCCGTTCTCGACGGCGGGAAGCTTCTCGCCGCAGTTAAAAGAACAACGATCGTCGCCGGTAATAGCGTGAACGAGATCGAGATTCTCTCACGAGTTCGTCACCGTTGGATGGTCAACTTAATCGGTTACTGCGTTGACCACCGGAGAAAAACGAAGCTGTTGGTTGTTGAATACATGCCTAACGGTACGCTTCACGATCACTTGCATTCTCAACCGCATACCAGTTGGAACCGGAGAATCAAACACGCGCTTCAGATCGCGATTTCTGTTCACGCGCTTCACTCTGCTGAGACTCAGGTTATCCACCGTGACATCAAGTCGTCGAACGTACTCATCGACGGTGTCGGAAATGCTAGGTTGGCTGATTTTGGATTGGCGTTGATCGGAAACGTCGAGGATGAGCATTTGAAATGCACGCCGCCGGCGGGAACGTTGGGATATTTAGATCCGTCGTACTTAGCACCGGCGGATCTAACCGCTAAGAGCGACGTTTTTAGCTTTGGGATATTGTTGTTGGAGATTATTAGCGGTAGAGAGGCCATTGATTTGAATTATAGTCCGCCGTGTATCGTCGATTGGGCGGTGCCTTTAATCAAACGCGGCGAATTCGCGGCGATTTGTGATTCCAAAATTAAGAACCGTCCTCAATCCGCCGTGATCCGGAAGTTAGGGGTTATGGCGGCGAGGTGTGTGAGATCAACGGCGGAGAAACGTCCAGATATGTCGGAGGTTGTGGAGTGTTTGAAAACGGTACGGAAGTTATCTCAGGCGTCTCCTGTGTGGAATCGACTACGGCGGAGGAACGAAGATGGATCGGAGAATGTGTTCGTGACTGAGGAAAAAGAAGAGATTCATGTGAGGATTGTAAAAGGTGGGAGCAGCAACCACCGGAAGGTATCGAGCGTGACGGGTGAGGATGGTGAATACGAGAGAACAGTGCCGGAGCCACCGCCGCAGCTTACTCCACCACCGCTTCGCCGTCGGAATCGTGTGATGAGATCGAGATCAGTGGGAGCGAAAGTTAGACCGGATCCAAACGGCGACGTTGGGGAAAATAAGGTGGTTACAATCAGAATTCTTATCGAGAAAGAAGGACCGGTGACGACGACGGCGGCGATGATGAGGCTGAGCAAGTCGAGGTCGGTGGGGATCGTACGTAGTCATAAAACGGCGTCGTGGAAGATATATTGATGTTCGCAAAAGTCAGCAATTTGCCAGGCAAATTTGTTTGACCGTTGCCTGATTTGTTTTGTTACTTTTTGCTCATATTTTGTTTTCTTTCTTAACACATTTGTTTTTTTTATTGCGCTTCTGTTTTGTTCATTGTTATTGTATTCGAATAAAAATTTTATTTTTCCTACGAAATTTTCAAGTCAGAAAGGAAAATGGAAATAGACTTGAACGTTATAAAGTTGAATAGAAAAAAACGAGTTGAAAATGTTTATATTCACATTGATTTTTTTTCCTTTTAAAATTCTATTTTGTCAAAGATGAAGTTGGTATATACTGAATTCTTTATAAAATTTTGTAACTTTACAGTTTATACATTAGAATGTTACAAGGGAATGGAAACCAATTGACAAATTATTGAAACATAATATAGTGAATTTCGAGATTATTTTGAAACAATTTAGATTTACGAATATGGAGAAACTCCATTTTCAATTTAGTGAATGCACAAAAGTTGAAAGAATCTACACGAACAATTCTATAAACTATTATAATAGTAAATTCAGTTTCATCCAAAGTGTACTGTTTGTTGCCTCTACACGAACAAATATAGTAATTATACTATTATGCAAATAGTATATTCAACACTATCAAATGTACAACGAAACATTTACATCAACAGATAAATAAATTTTCCACAACCCAAAAAAAAAACACCTGATGAGATTACCTCAAAGCTAATCACAAACTGAATCCTGCAAAAATCCAACAGACACCAATTGTGTTCCCACTTAGACACCCCTCCCCTGTCCTTGGAACTGAATGAATCTCTCAGACCAGAGATTCTTCCGACACAACAGTAAGCAGAGAGTATTTAGCTTTGATTGTGATCTTGCCTGCCTCAACACAAAGCTTAGCCCCTGTCACAACCCAATATCCAGGTGGTTCCTCTGGACCTCTCATCACCTCCTTCATGTCCACAAGACTCAACAGCTTTGGTTTGACAGGCGGTGATGGCCCTCTAGGATACACCGCAGAGTTTATATCAATCTTGGACTGTGGCTTTGGTGTTGCCGGGTTTGGACTTAAACCTGTACTTAGCCTTGTACTAATCATCGAGAAAACACCCGATTTGCGCGAATTTGATGAGAGATTATCCCAGCCTGATCTTCGTGTAACAGCTGAAGCAACGCGTGAGAAACCGAGCCTCAAGAAGAGAACTTTCCTCATCCCTATTCCTTTGACTTCTAACCAGGCTTTGGTTACAATAGAGGCGGTGTCATCAGCCCGTGCTCCATTGTACTGAACTGGGAAGGTACAAACATGTGAGAATATTCCCCATTTCACAGCTTCGTAATACCCTTTTTCGGATGGTTCATCGATGGGTTCGTAGGTGTCATCGTGTGAGAGCTGGAGACTTGGAGGACATGTAGAGAGGTGCTGCAAATGGATTGCTAGATGATCTCCTTTCTTCCCCTCCAGGAATAAACGTACTCCAGTTACTGGTCGCTCACCTGACTCAACCTGTAGAACAGTTTTTGAGAATTAAAACTTTGAATTGAGCAAAAGCTTATTATGTACATCAATGTGAAGAACACACGTACCTTTGATGTGTTGACGTATAGTTTTGGACCCATCAAAGAGAACTGAAGGGACGGAGAACTTTGTTTTGAGCGGCGTAGCCCAAGAGGGAGATCTCCATACACTGGAGCCCATTGGCGTGGAAGTTGAAACTCAAGAAATTGATGCAACTCCTCTATCGGTGGCTTATCTACAACATTTTATACAAACTTGTTACCTTAATGAACCATTTGAGTAACTAAGATAGAAAAGCCAAATAAATAATAACGAAATGCTTACATCGGAGGTATAGGTTCACTGCATGACTAAGAAATCCTGTTCCTGGGAGACCACTCAAGAGTGTAGTTATAGGAACAAAGCACATGGATATGACGTTGGGTGATTGTGATACTGTTGAGAGCCATCGATCATGACTTTGCCCCATATCAACACCTCCTCTTCTAATACCAATGCTCATTATATCCTGGAGATGCAAAATACACTTTTTAATTTCCGAGTTTAAGCTTATGAAGAAAACCATGTGACTCACTGCATCAATGGTGAGAAATAGCAGACCTCGCTCTTGGAGTGGACTGTCCTCACAGGAGCGCTAACCGAGGTACCAAACGGCTGAATTCCCCATTGGAGTAAACTCTCCTCCTGCAGAACCATTAAAACAATTCAGATGCCATTACAACGAACGATAGCTAGACCCGACAACTAAACTCTCTGTACCTTTGGCTTTCGAGAATTAACAGACGCAGTAGAGACACTTTCAACTGTTTCAACACAAAATCTTTTATCACCCAATTGCTTCAACAGTTTCTGAACTTCATCAGCCTCGTGATTCGACTTACGCAACTGCTTCAGATGAATAACATCTTTACCTCCCATAGTCACTCCAGCAACTATATGAGTACCGTATTTCTCAATAAACCTATTAATAAAAACACACCAAAACTTAATCTTTACCCATTTTATCCAAATTAAATATAAAAAAACCTTAAAAATTTGATAATGAATCATACATAACATACCCAGCAAGTGCAACAGAGTCCCAAGTAGAAGGAACCTCACGCTTCACTTCATCACGTAGAGTTAAGTGTGACCTAACAAGCTCTACACTATACAAGCTAATGAACCAACCATCATAAGCTAAACTCTTCACAGAGCTCGCATCTTTTTGCCAACATTTACTTAAATCAAACATAGCATTAAACATTCCCGATGGAATCTTCCCAGGAAGTGACATATCTTGATTAAACTTCTCCGACATCTACACACACACACACACAAAAAAAAATCAATCAAGTTAGGGTTTTTGTTCTTCCCCAAATACGAATCAGTGTTATAGATACGAAACCTGATTAAAAGAGAGTATATCGGAGCGAAATCGAGTACGTTCGCCTTTATCACACTTAATTGAGCTCGAAACGTTATTAACGACGATTCCGCCGGGAAAAACCAAGTCACGGTTCCTGGTTTGGTCAATTTCGAGCAATCTTGAACCTTCTGGTGTAGCTTTACAAGAGGAGAGACGAACATCGGAGCAGAGATCGTAACCTAATCCGATCACTGATACGGCTTTTTCGGCGGCGGATTTAGCATCGAGGCGGGTGAAATTATAAGCCATCGTTTGTTTGAAGAGAGACGACGGAACAGAGGAAGAGAAATTTTCAAAAAAAGGGATTGTGGCGAGTGGTGAAGAAGAAGAAGACGATGAGAAGAGAGAAACCATTGAAATGGTCAACGGAGTAAGGCTTAGATTTTTAAAAAAAATATATTTTTGGAAAGAAACATTAAAAACATTTTAGTCAACACGCCATTACTTTGACTTTACGAATTATAAAGATTTTGAAATTTTGGGTTTGAAAATAGTGTGTGAAAACGTATTATTTTTACTAATAATATGTGTTACCTAATTTTTTAATGTTGATTTTCTAGCAACTATATACACGGTTATTGGTTTTTTGTCTTTGTTTTGAGGCTACTTTAGGCACATGATTTTTGACTAGGACTAGTTAACAGATTCGGTTTTGTAGCTTTATCGATTTCTAAACCAACGAAATATGGTGATTGATTTTATAATATTCCACAATCCTCTCCTCAAAATCAGCATGTGTAATTTTTAAAAGGAAAATTAGTTAAACTGCAAATGATTTCAATCAAATATAATTCAAATCATTATGGTAACTCTAATTTATTTGGATAAATGAGAGATTTGGGGACTATGCCTAGATTAATTTTGGGATCTCTGAAAAACTAATACTATATACTATATTCTTATTAATTCATTGGCAGTAGTCATCATAGTGGTCACCATAATTAAAATAGCAATGGCAAACTTTTAGTCTATGGACTACTAGACTAAGTTGTTTCATTTCAACTTGGGTTTATCTAGGTGTCCTTATCATCAAAATGCTAATTAATTAAAACTAGCCGCAAATACAATTTTCACAACGAAACGAGTGCACTCACGACTTTACCCGTTTACGTGTAGAAAATAAATCAAAGTTCGGACGGATGTCATGTAGGTACGACTTGATACCAAACCTGTATGGCTGTAACATCGACTTTTCTAGATAGTGCGAGGCTGTGAGGCACAGAGACGTTAACGTTATATCACATCGATTTAATATATTGTTTTGTCTGTGTAAGATTTTATCATTAGTTTTGTTGTATAATTGGGTCTCACCACTAAAATTGGTATAGGTAGCAATTATATTTTTTTCACGTGATATTTGTTGCATGTTACTATGTGATGGATACAGTTGCATATAGGTTTTTATATGTTTCTTCTATAAAGTTTGTATTATGATTTGGACTTCAGATTTGACTTTCAGAATATGATTAAAGACGAGAAAAGAAAGAGAACACGAAATTTATTGTTTCTTGTTTTTATTGTGAGAGTTGTGTCCATTTGTTGCTAATTCCTGAGTTCTTACAATTGAATGCAGAGTTCATAGCTCTCACAAAGCTTTTTCATCTTTTTTAAACGTAGACACGGAATAAATAAATAAATAAATAAATGTCCTAGAATAAGTGGGTTATCATTCTGCCCATATTTTCCATCGCTCACACAATCAAATCAATAACCAAACGTTATCCAACCCAAAGCTCAAAAATCTTATGCTCTGATACCACTTGTTACGGAAACTTGACAACACAAAATGCAACACGGCACAGCGGAATAAAGTTTCCTGTACTTGTGTGAGGTTGTGAAGAAAATATAATAAGCTTTCAGAAAAATTAAACGGCACACGAAATTTTTACGTGGAAAAACTCCTCGATGTGAGGAGTAAAAACCACGGGACCGTAGTCCACTCAAAAATTCACTATCACCAATGTATTTGAGTTACAACCACGTCCTCCCTGTTCCCTCAGAACAGATCAAGAGACTAAGGCTCCAAAGAGCAATCTCCAACAACAAAAACACCACAAAAGGATCAATACAAGAGCTAGAGATATGCAGTTACAAACGACCCTATGTTCACTAAGATTCCGGTCTTATAATCCGATCTCCACCGTTCAAATCTTAGATAAACGAGTCAAGAATACCTCTGCAAAATATCTGCTCAATCAGAGAAGAATTCACCGTCGGATTTTCCAAACACTCAATACTATGCTGAAATCGCCACTACAGCAATCAACCCCGCTAAAACTCAGATTTCTGATGAACCAACCGTTGAAATATAATCTCCACCGTTGAATATCAAGACCACTGAGTCACGAAGCTACCCACAAAAAATCAGCAAGATCAGAGCTCGTTTGAATGTACAAAAGCCACCTTGAACACCACTGACGAAATCTTCTTTCTCTCCTCTTCTTTTCCTTTTTTTTTTTTTTTTTTTGTTGTTTGTTTTGTGTCGGCAACAAATGCATCCCCCTTTACATATATATTTTATTATTGAAACTAAAATATTGTTTCAACCAATAGGAGGAAACCAACAAACTCCCCCTCCGACTATAGGGAAGAAACAACCATTCCGGCTATCACTCGACAAACTTCAAGCTTCCCTCTCGGCAATGACTTGGTCATCATATCTGCTCCATTATCATCCGTATGAACTTTTACAAGCTCTACTTCCTTAGAAGCAACCACATCACGTATCCAATGATACCTCCTATCAATATGCTTCGAACGCGAATGAAATGTAGAGTTCTTTCCGAGATGAATTGCACTTTGATTATCACAAAGCAGCACATACCTATCTTGTTTGAAACCGAGTTCCTCAAGATAACTCTTCATCCACAACAACTCTTTACAAGCTTCTGTTGCAGCTATAAACTCAGCTTCAGTGGTAGAAAGTGCAACACATTTCTGTAATCTTGATTGCCATGCTACAGCTCCCCCTGCAAATGTTACCAAGTAACCCGAAGTAGATTTTCTTGAATCAATGTCACCAGACAAATCAGAATCAGTATAACTGATAAGCAATGGCTTATCACCTCTGAATGTGAGCTTCAAATCAGAAGTCCCTCGAAGATATCTCAAAATCCACTTTACAGCATTCCAATGTTCTCTTCCTGGATTGGAAAGAAAACGACTAACTGTACCAACAGCATGAGCTAAATCTGGTCTAGTACAAACCATAGCATACATCAAGCTACCAACTGCAGAAGCATATGGAACTCGTGCCATATCTTCTTTCTCCAACTTTGTACTCGGACTCTGTTGACTGCTCAATCTAAAGTGTGTAGCAAGAGGAGTGCTAACAACTTTAGACTTGTCCATGTGAAACCTCTGAAGTACTTTCTCAATGTACTTCTCCTGAGACAAGTGAATCAACCTCTCACCTCTATCTCGGACAATTCTCATACCAAGAATTTGTCTCGCTGGACCCAAATCTTTCATAGCAAAAGACCTGCCAAGCTGACTCTTCAGCTCTTGAATTCTACTTGAGTTCTTGCCCACAATCAACATGTCGTCAACATATAGTAACAAGATGATAAAATCATCCTCATCAAACTTATGCACAAACACACAAGGATCAGAAGTAGTCTTCTTATAATCATGCTCCCCCATAACTGACTCAAACTTCTTATACCACTGCCTCGGTGCCTGCTTCAAACCATAAAGACTTTTCTTTAAGCGACAAACTAAGTCCTCCTTGCCCTTTTGAACAAAGCCTTCCGGTTGTACCATGTAAATCTCTTCCTCCAAATCTCCATGGAGAAAAGCAGTCTTTACATCCATTTGCTCAATCTCTAGATCAAGACTCGCTGCCAATCCAAGTACAACCCGAATGGATGACATCTTCACAACAGGAGCAAAAATTTCATCAAAATCAACTCCTTTCTTTTGGCCAAATCCTTTTACAACCAACCTAGCCTTGTATCGAGGTAGCAAATTGTGCTCTTCATGCTTAATCTTATACACCCACTTATTAAGCAACGCCCTTTTATCTTTAGGCAAATTCACCAACTCAAATGTATCATTCTCAGCAAAAGAATCCATCTCTTCTTCCATTGCACCATTCCATTTATCCTTGTGTTCATCTTCCATAGCTTCATCATAGCTTTCAGGTTCTCCCCCATCAGTAAGTAATATATACTCACCAAGATCATACCTAGTTGACGGTATTCGACCTCTTACAGATCTTCTAACATATGGTAGGCTCACAGCAGTTGGTGTATCACCATGATCGTCACCATGATCACCAATGGCATCAACATCATGTGCGGGAGCTTCTGCACCAGGTGTATCAACATGAGCCTCACCTTCAATTTGACCGTGAACCGATGTAGAAGGAACAACCTCTGAATCAATCAAACTATCACTACTCTGAGCTGGTTTTCCGAACTTCTCAATATCCTTAATTGTTTGATCTTCCATGAACACAACATCTCTGCTCCTTAAGAGCTTCTTCTCAATAGGATCATAAAACCTGTATCCAAAGTCATCCTGGCCATAACCAATAAACACACATTGTCGTGATTTCATCTCAAGCTTCGATCTCTCGTCTTTGGGAATATGCACAAATGCCTTGCACCCAAATACTCTCAAATGACCATAAGAAACATCCTTACCGGTCCAAACTCTTTATGGAACATCACCCTCCAATGGAGCACTCGGTGATAAATTCAACACATGAACAACTGTGCTCAAAGCCTCACCCCAGAAAGTATACGCCAAGCCTGATTGTGAAATCAAACATCTAACCCTCTCGACAATTGTCCTATTTATTCTCTCGGCCAATCCATTCAACTGTGGAGTCTTATGTGGCGTTTTCTGATGCCTAATACCTTGTTCCTTGCAATAAGCATCAAATGGTCCAGAATACTCTCCACCATTGTCAGTGCGGATACACTTCAACTTCTTTCCTGTCTGTCTTTCAACCAATGCCACAAAATGCTTGAAATATCCCAAAACCTGATCCTTTGTCTTCATAGTAAAAACCCACAACTTCCTAGAATGATCATCAATGAATGTAACAAAATATGATGCTCCACCAAGAGATCTTGTCTTCATTGGACCACACACATCTGAATGCACCAGATCAAGTATCTCGGGTTTTCTCGATGGTACAGAAGACTTGAACGAGACCCTGTGTTGTTTTCCTGCAAAATAATGTGCACACTTCTGTAAGTGTAAACCGGAGATTCCCGGAATAACTTCCTTTGACAACACAGACAATCCCTTTTCACTCATATGACCGAGTCTCTTATGCCACAACTCAATGGCATTATCATTCTCCAATGCATTAACCATGTCTTTTGAGACCTTAGCCTGCATCCAATAGAAAGATGAAGACTTATCACCTCGAGCCATAATCATAGAACCATGTGAAAGTTTCCATTTACCCCCTCCGAATAAACTATAGAAACCTTCATCATCAAGTTTTCCAGTAGATATCAAATTCAAGCGGACATCTGGAACATGCTTAACACCTTTAAGCATAAGCTTAGTACCAAGACTAGTCTCTAAGCAAATATCACCAATGCCAATAACTTGAGACACACCATCATTACCCATCTTCACAGAACCATAATTACCCGGAGTATAGGTAGAGAACAAATCCCGCTGCGATGTAGCATGAGTAGTAGCTCCGCTATCAACAACCCAACTGGTATCATGATTAGCAACATTAATGGCATCACCCTCAAGAAGAATAAGAAACTCATCTTCAGTGATAGTCACTCTGTCTTCACCATCTTCTTGCTTTTTCCCTTGCTGCTTGTTATCCTTTTTCAACTTCCAGCAGTCTTTCTTTATGTGCCCTTTCTTGTGACAATAATGACACTCCACATTTGCAAATTTGTTAGATTTGCTCCTGCTTCTGTTCTTGTCCTTCTTGGGCTCTCTAAATGAACTCCTCCCCCTTGACTCAGTAACCATTAAATCTGAATGTGAAGAACTAGGATTTGATTTCCTCCTCGTTTCTTCATTCAAGACACTGTTCTTCACTAAGTCCATCGAAATAGCACCATCCGATGCAGAGTTACAAAGAGACATCCTGAAAACTTCCCAAGAATCTGGTAGAGTACCAAGAAGCCACAAACCGTGAATCTCATCATCAAACTTGATTCCCATATCTGAAAGTTTATTGAGCAATCCCTGAAAAGCATTCAAGTGATCTGTCATCGGAGTTCCCTCCTGATACCTCAACTCAATCAACTTCTTGATCATGTACATCTTATTATTCCCGGTCTTCCGAGCAAACAGTTGCTCCAGCTTCAACCACAAAGAACGAGCATTAGTCTCATTTTCAATATGATGCAACACGTTATCATCTACCCATTGCCTTATGCAACCACAGACTTGGCGATGTAACAACGTCCATTGCTCATTAGTCTTATCATCAGGTTTATTCTCCTGAAAAACTGGAATATGAAACTCCTTCACAAAGCTTTTTCATCTTTTTTAAACGTAGACACGGAATAAATAAATAAATAAATAAATGTCCTAGAATAAGTGGGTTATCATTCTGCCCATATTTTCCATCGCTCACACAATCAAATCAATAACCAAACGTTATCCAACCCAAAGCTCAAAAATCTTATGCTCTGATACCACTTGTTACGGAAACTTGACAACACAAAATGCAACACGGCACAGCGGAATAAAGTTTCCTGTACTTGTGTGAGGTTGTGAAGAAAATATAATAAGCTTTCAGAAAAATTATACGGCACACGAAATTTTTACGTGGAAAAACTCCTCGATGTGAGGAGTAAAAACCACGGGACCGTAGTCCACTCAAAAATTCACTATCACCAATGTATTTGAGTTACAACCACGTCCTCCCTGTTCCCTCAGAACAGATCAAGAGACTAAGGCTCCAAAGAGCAATCTCCAACAACAAAAACACCACAAAAGGATCAATACAAGAGCTAGAGATATGCAGTTACAAACGACCCTATGTTCACTAAGATTCCGGTCTTATAATCCGATCTCCACCGTTCAAATCTTAGATAAACGAGTCAAGAATACCTCTGCAAAATATCTGCTCAATCAGAGAAGAATTCACCGTCGGATTTTCCAAACACTCAATACTATGCTGAAATCGCCACTACAGCAATCAACCCCGCTAAAACTCAGATTTCTGATGAACCAACCGTTGAAATATAATCTCCACCGTTGAATATCAAGACCACTGAGTCACGAAGCTACCCACAAAAAATCAGCAAGATCGGAGCTCGTTTGAATGTACAAAAGCCACCTTGAACACCACTGACGAAATCTTCTTTCTCTCCTCTTCTTTTCCTTTTTTTTTTTTTTTTGTTGTTTGTTTTGTGTCGGCAACAAATGCATCCCCCTTTACATATATATTTTATTATTGAAACTAAAATATTGTTTCAACCAATAGGAGGAAACCAACACAATAGTTAGGAGATGTATTTGCTAAAGAATTAGCTCCACAATTCAACAGTTTATGTATATCATTATACAACAACTTATATAGTTAGGAGATGTATTTGCTAAAGATTATTTGAGTTTTGATAAGCTTTTAATGTGCATATATAATTTTAGGCGAATTTAACGAAATTATTAAGACTTTTTTTTTTTTTTTGAAATCTCTAGAAATATAATCTCAATCTAAACCATGAAATTTGAATGTTTATACTTTTACCAAGAAAAATCACTCTATAACACAATGAAAAATTATTTAAAAAACAATATCTAAATTATTTTCAATAACATAGCCTATGTATGTGAACCAACAAAAAAAAACATAGCCGACGTGCGATTAAATCCGACATGATTAAGTGTCAAAACTTGGGAAAAAGTCACAGTACATTTGATCTTTTGAATTTCTTATTTATAAGATTATTATAACAATAATTTAGTAAGACTAATTATGATTATTCGTTGTTGTTAGTTTATCTCTCTTATTTATTTGAACTCGGTCGTGGTCGTCATTCGATTAATTAAGTTTCTAGACCTTTGATTATAAAATGTTTCCTTTGGTCTCGATCGTCTTTAATTTTCTGGTACAGGACAAATGCTAAGGAAAGATGTTAGTTTGAGACTTTGAGGCATAGCCTCTTCGTGCTCCATTATTTTTAGGCAATGTACTTCCTTAACACAATCCTTGCTTATAATTCGTTATTAAAATTATTTTACATATACATGCATGATCATCGGTTCTGAAAATTTGGGAGTTCTAAACACAATAAAATATAAAAACCTTTTATAACGTAAACATAATTTCAAATATGGAGTATAAAAAAGATGTCTGTAACCGAACATAAATTATCCAAAACAAAACAATTCAAAAATGAAGAATAATCTACTATTTTTAAAAATTTATTCTTCTTGCAATTTTTTCCACAACATTCTCTTTTTGTTTTTTTTTTTTTTATCGTAAGAATATACACTTCGAAATTTTTATCATGGATATATATCAATATTGATGCATCTATATATAATAACTAAAATTGGGATCCCAAAAGAATGAGGCCCTAGAACAATTAATGTTTTTTTCTTGCTATGTTCAAAACTGGCCATGCATACATGTGGTTTACCTAGAGAGTGGAAAAAGATTTTGTATATAACTATTTGTATCTACTACAAAACACAATTAACGAAGACAATCTTCATAAGCAGTAATTAGTACACAAGCCTTAATTAGCCTACCTTTTTAATAACACACCCACATATCAAAAGCATTTACCCGTAATTAGTAGCAAAGTAGAAGAACATATCTTCTGGTTTCATTTTGGCTTCTGATGTCTTTGTTTCGGACCTAGACTGCCATGAGGAACCGGCCCAGGATAAGGAAAACCTCCTCCGTAAACCGGGCTCGGGTTCCAAAACCCGTAATCGCCATACAACTTTGGTGAAAAGCTCTTGGATTCTATCGTAATAGAAGAAGAATCTAAATCTTGAGATGGAGATTTGTTAGTAGAGATAGAGGGTTTTGCCATTACGGTCGAGATGATGACAATGGCGAGGGTAGTTATGAGTAACATAGACATGTTAGAAACATGAAGAAGCATTATCATCAGACTCTTACGAGCTGCATGATGTTCCTACCTATTTTGAGCTGTTTTTAAACAGATTAGATAAAGGGTTACAGCTCATGTCTTGTTAAATTAATAAATAATCTTCTTTTTTTTTGGTATAATGTAATTAAGAGAGGGCATTTGAGGATCAATGGTTGTTTCTGTTTATCACGTCATATGAATGAAAAAGGTCATGAGGTTTGCATGTACTTCGGTTTTTTATACACTTGGAAACGAAATCAGTTGGTTATATTCTGAAAAATAAATTCAGGCCCATTAGTATGGCAAGGCCCATATTTATACTGACTTAGGGCTTGATTTGTTTTCACGTTTATTATGTCTAAGGTTTTGGTTTTCAGGTTTATGTTTACATTATTTTAGTTAAGAAAAAACAAAATATTTTGGAAAATCAAAATTATTTTTAAAATTGTAACTGCAGCATTGCGTTTAAATAACTTTCAGGTGGTAAATAAACTAATATATTGTGTGTTTTTAATATAATTAATAAACACAAACGCACGCATGAATAAAAATTTATGTAATGTTGTTGACTAATAGACGACCAATAGTGCTACATTTTTACTACGAGAACTTTTTTTTTAAAACTTATCATCTATTTCAAAAATTCATCTGTATCTCATAAAAATACATTGAAAAAGATTAACAGTAATATTATAGTTAAAAATGAAACCATCGTTTTGGTTTTTATGTATACCAAAACTAAGTATTATTGAAGAATAAATTATTCTGATATGTTTTTTAATTAAGATTTTATATTTATTGTCTTAATTATATTTGATTTTTACTTGATTGTGTTAACAATTATTTGTCAAGTTTGTTTGAATTATTTCCGTTTGAGAAAGGAAATATTCTCTGCAGGAATAATTGCATATATGATGAGGAGTTAATGCATATACACTGCAGGGTTTAAAGAAGACGTTCCCATTGATCTCTATAAATAGCAGATTACGTTTTCTTTCTTTTACACACAGAATCACTGTCAAAACGGGAAAAACAGAGAACAGAGCTTTTATATTCGTTTGTGCTGTGTGAGTTTGGGAGAGATCACCTTGAGGAGATATTGCTGGAGCTGTGTGAAGCACAGGGCAAAGACTTCTGCAAGAAGAAGACAGTCATGATTAAGGGGGAGTAAATTTGATTTACTTGTGTTATCCTTTAGTTCATGTGTTTAGATAGATGTATTAGAATTGTGTAGAATTTCTAATCTATCTTGTACTTCTTAAAAGTGATCTAATAAACTTGTTTGCAGCCCGTGGACTAGTGGTTGGTTTGAAAGAGAACCAACCGATACCACGTTAAATTCTGTGTCGTCTCCTCTTTGTTTTATTGTTGATTTATCGCTTCCGCACTTTATTTATCATTTATCTAGTCTCTAAGAAATTTCAATTATATATCATTTCATAATAATTCAAGCTATTAAAAATGTTATCCAAAATTGTTGTCTTTAGTACTTCGTAAATCAAGGACGAACGTACAAATAGTTTGACTGTCCACTTCTATTATATAGAAACAAAAGTGATATATTTTTGAAGAACAAAATACTCTTGAGTTAGGTTCAAGGATTCATAATATTAATTTTAACATGTGTTTTTCAATGATTTAGTTAAAACCATATGATACGCGCCGAATAAATGAGATTTAGTCAACGAGGGACACGCTTTGATCCAAATGTCTCCCAATGTCCCCATCTTGACCACACCAAAATATCCCAAGTCTCCTCCTCCGTTATTTTTCCCGGCACGTTCAATAATTAATTAACCTTATAATTTAATTTGTAAAGAGATACTTTATGACACATGTGAGTTTCATTCATGCACCAAATCACTATTTTGAGTCCAATCTGAACAGTTAGCCTTACATTAAATATTAATTATCCGCATTATATTCCACTGTTCGCATTCCACAAAATGTCCGTAAAAGTTCTGCAATTAAAAAAACATTCATCGAGTAAGGCGTAACTACATCTATGTTGTCCAAAATAAAAGTAATCCGAATAAGTGATACGATTACATGTGTAGGATGGTTATATGGATGAATTATTTAATTGATTTTTTTTTTGTAATGATATAGGGCCAATGAGATATTATATATCAGTAAATAATTGAAAAATTAATTATGCAGTATTAGAAATTAGTTATTTATTTCTCTTCAACAAATCCTAAAATTCCAACTTAATAATCATTGTACACTAAAGATAACAAACATTAAATACTTGTACTTGAGAGAGATAGTACGAAGATATAGTTTGATAATAATTCGATTACTGTTCTAGAATTTGAGAAAATTATGTTTATAATTTTATACCATTATAATCCATAAACAACTTTTAAAATTTTAACAAATTTTTAAATTTTACAATGTAATATTAGGTAACATAAATTTCTTTTTTTTAATTAGCAGTACATAATAATATGATGTTATTGTTATCCGTAGAAAATTATATTAGCGGATAATAAATATTATCCGTTTCGATAATATATTAGCGACGTAACACTGACACATACCTGACATGTTACCACATTGAACCCATATACAACTTTAAAATTTTTCATATATAACAATAGGTAACCCTTTTTTTAATATAAAAAATATATACATGGTAACATGATGTTATTGTTAATTTTTTTTTTTTTTTTTTGTCATCAATGTTATTGTTATTTATAGAGAGAATTATGTTACTCGGTGACTATATTATATTATCAAAGTAACACAAACGCATTGAACTTGTCGTGTTGATACATCTCAAAACACACATCCCCCATTGTGCTGATCAAATAGTGAAGCAGATAAACACACATCTCCAAACCATTGTGCTGATCAAATAGTCAAGCAGATAAACTTCTTTGTCGTTTATCTATATTAGGTTGTAATACCCCATACAGTGGCGGATCCAGACGATTTTTTTACCTGGGTCAATAATCTTTTTAATGTAAATGAATAAAAAAAAACCATTAATATTAGAAAAAAAGATTCAAAAGTGAAAAATTGATCCTTGGTTAGAGTGGTCAAATATCCATGAGAGTACCAAATCTGCTGAAATATATCTTAACATATATGTGAAGTAAAATGGTTTTATGTATTTTAGGTGTGTCATATGACCATCCTAAACGCTTAGTGGATCCGCCACTGACCCCATACTGGTTAATAGTTAATAGTTAACACTAATTATACACAAGTAGAATCAACATGGTTGTTTCTTGGTTATATTTTATATGAAGTAAATTTAAGGAAAAACAATCTACGCATATCTATCATATATATTGTGACATATAAAATCCACATCATTTTTTGTGTTATATATGTTATGTTGCAGAATTTATGTATACTATTTATGAAAAAAATATTAAGAAGATTAGTGAGACTTGAAAACTTTTCATAACATATTTCAATAAACAATACATAAAAATAACAATTTTAAAATGGAATTAGTAATTAGATTGTTGAATTTTACTGAAGATGTTCATATTTACTTAAAGGCGGTAGTCATTCATTATATAAACTGAAATTTTGAATTTGTTGCCGGTAGTCCGACCGACTTCTTTTGAGTTTTTAATACGCTTTAATTATCTTAAAAGAGTGAATACATTTCTATGAAGACCAAGTAGTTAAAAGTCCATCCGCCTCAAAGTCCAAATGCAATTAAATAATGTGAAACTATGAGGAGAAGAATCTATCAAACTTCGAAATCAATGTGGAGTAAATGCATTGCATCTGAATGGTGGGCAATCCTGGAAACCGGTTAATTAGTATTAGTTTTTTAAAGATTTTTGTTTGTTGATTAAAGATTACTACTATTTAAATATTAGTATTACAGAATTATATACTTACAGAATTAGACAGTTTTGAAGCAATGTGCCATTGGTTTCAACCCGATCTTTCTGTTCTCTGGTCTATACAATGTTTATTTTGCCTTTGTCAAAATACTGTCCGGGTTTTAGGCAGCACATATATAAGTAATCATTTAAGAAAAAAATAGATTTGTTTTTAAGATATGGTTTAATTCTTCTACCAATTATTAGGCTTTAAGGCTGTGTACTTCATCAAGCCATCCCCTCCAACCTCATGTGATGAGAGGGAGACAAGTTTTTTTTTTGCAATATTGGCTCAGATATTTTATATATATTATTGTGATTATGAATATTGTTTTTTTTTTTGCTTTCTTCTTTTAACTTTCCGTACGCACCAAACCACCATATCTCATATGAAAGTTGCTATGGTTTCTTCTTTTAACTTTCTTCTTTTATGCTTGTTTTGTAGATGTGTCATAGATCTCCCAAACTCATAATGGAGGAATAGCTTGGATGCTGGAAATGGGGAGTGCATTCTTCAAGGTGCATCATGTCTCTTCACCTATAGAAGCAGAGACAGTTGCTCTATGAAGTCAGGAGATTAAAAAACTTCGATACCTCAATGTCCATTTCATGCGAGATTGTCATATGTTGTATGCTTCAATGCAGGAAATTACAAGAACAAACCAAAGCTGCTGGTGGACTGTGCTCGAACAGGGAGTGTTATCATTTTTAATATGTTCCACAAACTCTTTTACAAGAAATAGATGGCCATACTAAAAAGCTCGAAGTTGTAATAGTCCTTTTTTTTTTTTGTCAAAAAGTTGGTGTAGTCCTTCTGTTGTATAATACATGATACTTTAGTTTGTTTAATGATATATATATATAGATTACTAATACGTTTAACATGTATGCATCCATAAAATATAAGAACATTTTGTCTGATGTTTGTTTAGTTGGAAAAGTGATATTTGTGTAGTTATACTATATATAAGCACAGTTATTTTCATGTTTTACGAAAGGATTTTGAAGATCGAGTGAAATTGGATAAGCGACCTCAAATTCATAACTAAACACTTTTATGAAAAATCCAATAAATATGTTACTAAAACTAGTGAAAGAAAAAAAATTGTGACAAGATTTACCATTCTATTTTCAAACACGGATTAATCTTATAAAAATATATTTGCATAAATAATGATATAAATATTTATTAAAATAATAAAATAATAATCAATACTACATGATAATATTTTCTGGAAAACAGATATATATTTACATTGATTATTTAAAAATAGTATGTGTATATATATATATATATATATATATATAATAGTTAACTAATTTCACTGAAATCTAAACGCTGTTACATTTCCATGTTGGTATATACTATATTTATACAAAAAAAAAAAATTCAACGTAATTCAGAGATTTTTTTTAGTGTTTTGATAAAACAGAAAACTAATATTTTATTATTTAAAATATAACATTAATATTATTTTATTTTTTTAAGTTTAGTACAATAGTTCTGTGTTTTTAGCTTAGTAAATTTAATCTATTAAAAATAGCAAACGAAAGAACAACAAATAAATACAGTATGGTATAAAAGTATATAATTGTCTTCAATTTGAAATATTTTATTTTGTGAGTTGTGACAGCTCGTCTACTAAATTATTGTTAAAAGTTAACAAGATAAGTAATTGTATATATCTCTTTTTGAACTAGTTATTTTTGTGTAATTTAGTTTAAGCTAACATATTAAATTTCTTATACTAAATTTATACAATTTAATTTTTCATATATTAAAATTTTATTGATATTGAACTAGGACATTGGCACTTATCCTGATTTTGTTACTTTATATCTGTAGAGAAACTTTTCTGTACAAATCTCCCTCTCTTTACTTATACTTGTTAGGATAATAATTGCCTGAAATTATTAAAATAATTTTGGTAATAACTTTTTCAAAATTGTAGTAATTAGATTATATGTACGTTATGAGTTTTGTTTAGGTGACATTTCCGTAAGTCAACTTTAAATTATTTACTTACTTTATTTTTCATTTCAAAAAGAATATAAAAATAAGACTCTGGTATTTTTTTTTTCAAAAACAAAAAATGTGACAAGCAATCTAAAAAAATCAATATAAATTCATTTCCATTCAAAATCTAATATCCAATATCTAAACTTTGACCCCAAAAAAAAAAATATAGAATATCTAAAACGGTCGAATATATAATACTCTTTCCTCTTAAAAATAGATAAGAGTACATATTATCTCATATATCTGGTCTTGGTAACAAATTACGTTTGCTTTAATACTGTAAATACATACATATATAACTAGTCTCGCACTTTATACAAAGGATAATTATAATCATTCAGCATGTCGTGGCCGTTCACAATTTGCTGACCAATAGAAAAAGAAAATATTTTTTGCCAAAAAAATAAAGAAGAAGACAAATATAAAAACAACACGTGCCAAGTAACCGCGTGGACTCCTCTGATTTGCACCATACGTAATATATGATAAAATCTACTATACCATATAGTAGTAAAAAAGATTACTGAGCACAAAAAGTTGAAAAAAACAATAATGAAAAAAGCATAAAAAAGCATAAAAAGTCATATTTTACAAAAAATAAGAAAATAAAATATACTATATAGAGTAAATAACTTACCCCTTTCGTGGAGACAAAAACAAGATGCCACGTAATAAGGATATAATTACGTAAAACTGCCACTCGGCCGCCCCCTTCAGTCAAAACCGCGGTTGACTGTTATTATAAATATAAATCCGACACAAATCAGATTCCCACACACCAAACTCTTCACAGCCTCTTCTTCTTCTTCTTCTTCTTCTTCTAATTTCCTCTCTATTTTTTTTTATTATTAAAAGTTTTTGTTTTTTGTTTTCATGGCGCCGCCGACAACTAAAACGGCGGCAGTCAGAAACAAGGACGAAAACGGAGTCCATTACAGAGGAGTGAGGAAGAGGCCATGGGGACGTTACTGTGCTGAGATCAGAGATCCGTTTCAGAAGAAACGTCTCTGGCTCGGTACTTTCGACACTCCTCAACTAGCGGCTCATGCGTATGATGAGAAAGCGATCCTGTTTCGTGGAGCCAAAGCCAAACTCAATTTCAGTCTTGACTTCTACAACAGCCAGAGCTCCAGCCAAACCAGCACCGTCGAAACGGCGGTTCCACCACCCACTCCGGGATCCATGGCAGACGACATGGATAAAAAGTATCCGTTCCCGAAGATATCGATCAAATCTGGGAATATGTGGTTGGACTTGGACGAAGAGAATGAATCTGAATCGTCATCTGTGGTCATGGATCGTAGCCCTGAGGGACAACGTGTTGGAGACTTTGATCTCAACGGCCCTCCTCCACCTGAAAACTAGTTTTATGTTTTAGTGATGCCAAATTGTTTTTTTTTTTTTTTGTCAGCAGATTTGTAGTTACAAGCGTTTTAGTTTTGTTGAATCTTAATTAAATTTGCTGATCGTTTATCGTTAATTGTAGGTTTTGTCTTTTGATTAATATCAACAGAAATAATAATTTGTTTTGGCATCAATCCGAGTCTTCTATTTTATCTTCTATCCAGTTTGTTTGAAAGAAACTTCAGATCTAATCTTTTTGACAAGTAAAAAAAAAAGAAATGTTGATATAGGATAATGAGATTAATATTGGTCAAAATCAGAATGAAAAGAGCGAAATGTTATCTTTGTATGTAATTTAAATTTATTTTAAGTTAATTCATTGTTATAGAAATAATAATAAGAATAAAATCTAATTCAGATTTCTATCTCAGACAGAAAGTTACAAAAGGAATCATGATACCGTTTAATCTATTGTTAATATAAGGAAAAGAATATGAGATTTTGTATTTCTCCTATACGGGGAATTTACGATTTCCAGATAGGGGCGGGGGTGGTCTATCATGCATCTAAATTTCCCCCGATTTAACAAAAATAATAAAAGGCGAGGGAGATTTTCTAATATTTTCTTAATTATTATTTCTTTGTTTTAGATTTTAAGAAAATGTTATCAGTTCTTTTGAAACCTATATTTATATGTTTTATCTATTTTGTTTAATTGGCTACATATATATATATATATATATATGATTCGTATAAATGTATTGTTCCAATCAGGATATTGAAAGCAACCGAAAGTCTCCACAAGCAATTCCTGGTAGGAAACGTCATGGCATCAAAGACGATAGAGATTGGATACACGGCTTGCTCTTGGCTCAATGAATCGGATTCGGTTTGGTGTTATACCGATTGTGATGGTACTATGGTTGAAGTTTTTGCATTGTTACGGAGTTGTGGCGGTGCCGTTCAAAATAATATTTGTCTTAAGTGTGTTAATTATCGGAGAAAAAAAAAAAGAATAGGACGAAAAAGATAAACGAAAGAAAAGAGAGATGAAAAAAAAAAGAGAAACAAAAGCTTTCCATATTTCATGTTCACTCTAACATTACGTGCCCACATGAATGCTTCATTGCAAGCCGCACATATGCATTAGTTACTGTACAAAATGTCAAAATCTAAAACTTAGTTAGCCATTAGCAATCACCCTTAATTAATATTGTTGAGGTCTCTAGCTCTATATTTTTGTGGGCAAACATGCAACCATGATTACTTTTACATCCAAACTCTTTCTTCTTCCTCTGTTTTTATTGTTTTTTTTTTTTTTTGTAACATGTTTTTATTAATTGTTGCTTCTTCTTCTTCTTCTTCTTCTTTACTTACCGTTCAAGAAGTGTTTAATTTTTCTGGTTCCAGTTGTTACGTTAAATCCTGCAAAGATCCAGTGATAATCCGACGAATGATTTAGTGAAAATCCAACAACAATTAGGAAAACCCTTATGGTTTCAACGATTACAATGAGTTAAGGTTACAATGAATCTTAGCTACGACCCAGCGATACACAAAGATTCGGAATATATTTTTCTGGTAGATCACATAGATGCAATTCAACATATATATATGCAATGTAACTAATAAAATAGATGTCTTCAATAATAAATAATTTACCGTTTCTTGCTGCGCATAATAGATTTGACTCCGTTACATAGATTTACAAAATACATAATGAACTTGTATCTTTTGTTTTTTATAAAGGGTCATTATGAACATGTATCTTGTAAAATAGATTTCTTGCAATATATGCATAAAACTAACGAGTTACACCAATATATATATAAGTACTAAGTTATTCGTTTTCGTAATATATATGCTAATATGAAAATGTACTTCTAACTTTGTTCTTCACCAAGTAACTAAATGATCAAATATTAGTTTTCATATTTAATGCGCTATATATATATATATACATATTAATGTTAATGCGCAATATATATATATATATGTGTGTGTGTTAACTTTCGGATTAATGTATTGTTGTAATCGGGATACTGAAAGCAATGGAGAGAGTCTCCCCAAGATATTCGTGGTAGGAAACGTCAGGGTGTCAAGGACGACTAATATTGGATGCACGGCTCGTTCATAAAGAGATCTTAGAGTTCTGACTTAATTAAGATCATAACTCCTCTGGTGTTATTAGATCATGAGTCGATTTAGGTTTTTGAGTTTATGTTAATTTTCGAAAGAATAATAAAGACTAGGAAGAGAGAGAGACGAGAAAAAGAGAGATGAGAAAGAAAAAAATTTATGGAACGATAAATTGCATTTGTAATATCTTATTGATATTTGATATTTCATTCTCAAGTTAAAGTTTTTTAGTACTGAATTGATTACGGATGGATCCAACCTGTAAATATCCATACTTTTTTACCGATTCACAAAATAATTTTAGCTCTTATCTTATACCTAACTGGTGTACCCATTTTTATCAGTTACCAAACTCACTCTTTATTTATTTGGAAATTTTCTTCTGACGAGTGCATGGGAAGCTGATGAATGCAATATTTAGTTCTGTACAAATAACACTAATGAAGTTGTATGAATATGTGTGTTTAGTTATGTTTCCTCGTAAATTACTACCGTTTATATAAAAATAGTATTCATCCTTACTTTGAACACATATAAAGAAATTTTGAAGTTTTTACATAGGTTACATGGAATCAGAAGAGAGTTTATAGAAGCGCGTAAACAAATTTTGAAACATTTCTAAAAAGTAGATACATGTTAAAAATATATGTATAATATATATAGTAAAACACCAAACATCAAACTATATTATAAACATTTGTCTTAACAACGCAAAATCATTGCTTTTATAATTAACTTAAGAAAATACCAAAAATATTCATATACTTTTAAATACGTTAACACGCTTTCAAAACTTGAATCATAAAAATCGGAACGCTTTCAGAACGGAATTGGTGCTTTCAAAATCGGAATCGATGCTTCCAATTCAACCTTTTCAAGAATCACATTTCCACAGCGTTTTACGCGTTTTCAAAAAAAGTCCAATTCCGATTTAAAAAAAAAAGAAAGAAGAGATCTTCGACAAAGCTTCCGTACTATCTTGATTCTGACAATTAAGTAACTTTTTAGGGTTTAGGTTTATACGGCAAAATTTAGCAATGACGTTCATGTGTGTAGTTACTAGTTAGCAAGAAAAGTGCATATATATGTACCATCGATCAGAGTCATCAAAGTGTTACTAAACCAAGTAGGTGAAATCTTAAAATGTCACTTAATTTGAGAAAGACAACAAACTTTAAATATTTGATAATATTTATAAGAAAAATCCAAAATGAGTTAAAGTTTTAATGATCAAAGCTGGTTAGTCGGCGACTACCGCCTGCCGGGCAGAGAGTTGCCAACCACCGAGCAATGCTTAATTTGGAGCCTCCTTGCCGATTGGATCACCACTAAGGTTGAACTTGTTTTGGTAGGAGATAAATAGCTTAAAAGATAAACTTTTTTTTTTCCAAGGAACAAGATAACACAAACCTAATATGGACCTCAATTGCTTCATAGCCCATCAGAAATTTTGGCCCAAACCTATAACGACATTTAATGTTGATAAAGAGAATGAATTAATGTTTGTTGGAATTTTCCCACTCCAAAAACAAAAATACAAATGTCCCGTCAACAGTGTCCATTGTTTTTCAATTAGCTTACATAACGAGATATGAAATATTAATATATTTGTGCCTATACAAAATACTAATATATTTGCCTCTACAATTCTGAGTTTATTATACAAGCAAAAGCATACAGTTTATTAAAAGAGCCACATAAATGATGGTCGGCCACTGCCGCCACACTTTCAAGTTAAACAGCACTAAATTGTAACTGTAGTGCCTTTTTTGGCTATAAACTTTAGGTTCATTAAAAAAACTATATGAGATAGTGAGGGACAAGAGAGATTGTGAGAACAAAACGACAAGAGACTCGCAAAAGAAAGACGAAAAATAAACTATTAAGCCGGTAATAAACAACTAAAGAAGTAACTCAATGTTAAAAATTGATTTTATACAATACAAACGATGTCAGGCGACGGCGCGTGGGGTCTCCACAAGAGCCAAAAGGGTAATTTGGTTAATTCCAATGTCACCGCAGAAACACATGCAGAGGTTCGTCATTTCAAGTATATGTTTAAATTTAAATTCAGATTTTACAACTTGTTTCTTCAGCCAATAAATATATTTAAATAATATAATTATAATTACATGAATATAATATAAGATTATTAATAGTATTATTTTTAGTTATTATCTGATATTAAAACATATAATTTCTCGTCAAGGAATTCGACTACAAATCTATTGTAAAGTTGATTAAAATTTTCTTTAAAACCAAAGATAATACCCAAAGCAATGTTCAGGCCTGGCAATTTTGATATTTTTAACGTCGCTGTGACACGGTTTTACTGTCTCATACAACTACACACTTTACTTTAAGTTATAAATCACATATAAAAACATAAAATAAACATTGTACACGATAAACCAACTTTTGAAATAGTTAATAGCTTAATTTATGATAGATAGATTGAGGATTGACTGAACTTTTAAACATAGTTAAAGAATTTCTGGAATCTCCGAAAGTTTTTGTTTGTTTGTTTGGGATAAAGATCTTGCCCTAGTTAAAGGTGTCTTTATAGGCGACAAAAAAAAAAAAAAAAAAAGGTGTCTTTATTAGGTTCTACCACAGCATCTTATTAGAGGAGCAAGATGTGTATCTTGCGGATCAAGTATCGTGGACCGTCAGAGTCCGATTATGAAGTAAAACCCGTGAAATCCGAAAGAATAATATTTTCTAGATCTCCATATTACTTCTTATACAAGTATTTCCATTATGTTTAGATAAGGATTAGGAAGATTTACATTATTTGGTGTTAGCAATATGTTAAGGCTAATCACTATATATATGTGTCTTTTAGTCATGTATCAAAATAACTTAATAAAATATATTCTATTCTATATTATTTTACATGGTATCAGAGCCTTCGATCTAGTGGATCAGAGTTAAAAACTTCCGCATTGAAATTCGTGTGATATTTTTCGTCAAGGAGGTCATGACAACATCGACCAATTCATCTGGTGTTGGTGAAGTCGACGAAAGTGAAGAAGGTGATGATGAAGATGACGTGAAGTGTTTCACGTGATAATTTGTTCTACTCTTTAACTTCAATAGGTATTCAATTTGGTTTTGGGTACGTGGTTTTAGCTTAAGTTAAATTTTATGGTTTCTAAATAAAGTTATTACTTATAGTTTGAGTTTATGTTTTTGAGGTCTAAGAATTTATCGGAGGGTTTCTTAATTAAAGATGTTTTCTTTCAAGGTTTGGGTTTTTCACGGGTTAATAATTTTATTTTTTTTTGGAATTTAATATTGATTATATTATTTACATATTTTTGTATGAGTTTTGGCTTCTATAGTACGGGGGAGTTAGGTTATAGTTTAACCATTACGAGAAAGTTAGATTATAGTTTGGTTATAGTTTAACCTTTTTGGGGGAATTGTCTAGAAAGCTCAAGTTTTTAGGTTAATTTTTAGTCCGAGTCATGGACCGTCCAAGTCAAGGATAATTTTTGCGGAGATGCAGAGTTTGCGCTCATGGGATGTTGTTATTCCCTTTTAATGAGACCAAGACGAGCTGAAGTTTCATCCTCTTTTCAAGATTGAAGTTTATACCCCGAGAAGTCTGTTGATTTGTGTTGTCCGTCCTCGACAAGTTGTCTACGACATACGTGTTCCGCTTTGTGATTGCATAGTTTGCGTTTCGCGTACTACGTTTGTCGTGCGGGGGAGTATTAGAGGAGCAAGATGTGTATCTTGCGGATCAAGTATCGTGGACCGTTAGAGTCCGGTTATGAAGTGAAACCCGTGAAATCCGAAAGAATAATATTCTCTTGATCTCCATATTACTTCTTATACAAGTATTTCCATTATGTTTAGATAAGGATTATGAAGATTTACATTATTTGGTGTTAGCAATATGTTAAGGCTAATCACTATATATATGTGTTTTTTGGTCATGTATCAAAATAACTCAATAAAATATATTCTATTCTATAATATTTTACACATCTCAAACTGAAGTAATATATAGAATGATGTTAATCATGTTATGATGTTTTGTTAACAACAAAAACTTGTTTTCAATATGTTTCTAGGATTGATTAATTTTGGAATGAGGTAGACTTGTAATGATTTTTTGGGATCAGTTAAGTTTATCTTTTTAAAGCAAACATGATTAATTTCTTTACTGTTTTTTGCCCTAAACACATCTTGTCCGTAAGTGAATATGCCAGTCAATTGTAGACCTTTCTCTCTTTATATACATATATACACAATTTATGAGAAATTTATTATTTATATCTTGGTAAACATGAGCAAAGAAAAATATAGAACAATTCAAAAGTTCCTGTAGTTTTATCAGACTATTTTGTTTGTATATCAACATTTTCATTTTCCATAAATAAAAGAAACAATTTACAAACTCAAACTCATAATGCTACACATCTTGTCCGTAAGTGTTTATGCCAGTCCAAACTCACACGCTTGCTCTGTTTTGATGTGTCTCACTAGTCTCTATCTCTTTTGTTTGTTTCTCCCTTTTCTTTCCCTGTCTTTTTTTTTTGTCGTGTTAGAGATGGCGCGTGAGTCAAACAGAAGGCAAAGTAAAAAGAGCTGCACAAGTCAGTCCGTACTTCACGACACGCCATAGAATACGATAAGATTCAAAAACCCCTCGAAACCGACATAAAGCGACGGTCGTAACACAAATCCACAACATCCAAAACATTAATATAATTTTTTAGATCGATCATCAAATCTTTAAACTTAAATTAACGTTGTTAACTTCTTTTTTTCCCCGCAACATGGATCATAATAATAATAACTATTGATCTCCGTCTCTTACATAAACGAACAAAAGAAGGATAAATTTTAAAACAAGCTACTTAATTAAACTCTAAAAAGGATATTTTCTTTAAAAAGAAACTAAAGGTTAAACAAATATAGTAGTTCCACCGAAAGTAGTCAAAACGTCACCGTGTAGACAAAACGGCGCCGTTACATTACATCCATATCATCGTTTGTTTTACAGCCAAAGCGGCGGAGGCTCGTTAAGGTCAATGGCTAAACCACGTCTCACCGTGGAGGAGGAAGGAGAAGAACTCATAATCGGGAACCCAATCACTCGACTACTAGGAGATGACGTGGCAGCTACAGGCGAGTTGGCGAAGTAAAGCGGCGCTTCTGTAGAGGGAAAATCAGACGTTTTGTCGTTGAGCACTCCGGTTCGGAGAAAAATCCGGTGGTTGTGGTGGTCAGAGGTTGGAGGATGAGGAGGAGGGGCGGAGAACCAGAGCTGTTGGTTTTGGTGTTGGTTATCTGTGGCGGCGGAAGGGATATGGTTGAGGTCGAGGGCGAGAGGAGAAGGGAAGTTAGTTTTGGCTTTGATCCCACGGAGGAAACGGGCGGCGCCGTCGTAAGCGAGAGCAGCTTCTTCAGGAGTGTCGAAAGTGCCTAACCAAACCCTAGTTTTCTTCCAAGGATCTCTAATCTCCGCTGCGTAACGACCCCAAGGTCTCTTCCTTACTCCTCTGTAATGCACTTCCCTTGCGCAAGTCGTCGACGCCATTGTTAGAATCTAAGAGAAAATGAGAGAATCTATAGAGAGCGTAGAGAAGAAAGAGGTTTTGCTTTGTTGACTTGTTTGACCCAAATGTGAGAGAAGAGAGTTTAAAGAGGAAGTAGTGTTTTTGTAGGGCCCACTTATAGAGACACCCGTAATCCTCGGCTTCTTTGACGATTTATCTTTCTTTCTTTCCTTTTTTTTTTCTTCTACGCAAATATAGAAATTGTTGGTTTTGCCAAGTAGTAGTAAATAAACAAAAAAAAGAGTACTCCCTCTGTTCCAAATTAATAGATGTTTTGGCTAAAAGCACACATATTAAGAAACCTACTTTTCTTTACAAAATTATCATTTAATGTTTTATTTAAAATTTATTTAACCAATCAAAATGTAAAGTTTGCATAAAAACTAACAAAACATCTAATAAAATGGAACAAGAAAATTGACTCAAAACATCTATTAATTTGGAACAGAGGGAGTAGTAAATAACAGAAGTAAAACAAAACTGAATAGTAGTATAGTATTTTGATTTCTAGGATCGAGGTTTTCTATGTGGTTTTCAAGAATCAAGCACCGTTCGATCTTTTTGCTATTGGGCGATGTGACTGTGGTATGTTCATCTAATACTGTTTTCATGATTTTCATCTACCGTTAAACGTGTAATGGTTAGAAGAAAAATGTTTTAGTTTTCTAATCTCAAAGCGACCGCATTAAAAGATTTGACAGATAAAATTGTCCAGATACGGAAAATGGTGATACCAATCAGCCACGTCCATAATGACCTGAGACTACTTGCGTGCTTTTAGTGCCATACTGTAAAACGTTGTTAATGACGATAGTGCCATAACATATCATCATATAGATGATAACAAAAAAGTAGCATAAAATTGATTTCGAGATTCATTTGAAACTGTAAAACTACCATACCAAATCTCTTTTAGAAGATTAATTCATGACTTCTGTATAGCACATTCTACCCCAAAAAAAAGTACATCGTTCTAAATTTTTCTTCGTTTTAGGGTTTTTCTTTCCTATTTGTTCGATGCTATCTATCAGTTGTTATATTTATTTTTGGTCTCAAACAAGTAAAAAAAAGATCTTAATTGTGTGTACAAAACAAGTCTAATATAAGCATTACGGTCGAACCACGACTACCACACACCACGTTGCCCTTTATATGGGACGTGTCGCACTTCACCGTTTAAGACCATCTCCAACTCCATTCCATTTTTCACTCCAAATTCTATTTTAGAGTAAATTTTGCTGTAACCTTACTCTATTTTCTACTCTATTTTGAAGTAGAAAATGAGATTATTCCAAATACTTTACTCATTATTCTATTTTTTTACTCATCACTCCATTTTCAACTCCATTTTGAAGTAGAGTTAGAGTAGAATCTAACTCTATTTTAGAGTTACTCAATTTTGAAATAAAAAATAGAGTAATACATTTGAGATGTTCTAATCACATTAGCTTTTATACAACTAAGGATTTTTTTTTTTTTCAAACTTTTATAAAAAGAATGTACTGTATATACGAATATTTTGTATTCAAAATGTTTATCAAAATTATTATTTTGATTCATTAGCTAAAAAATAAATTTGGGTTGGATTGAAAACTTTTTATTAAGCTTCACACACATATTTATGTTTTCCATAACTTTAGTATTTCAAATTAAAAATTATGTATATACTATAAAGCACAATAAGGTAAAACATCATCATTTTAACACTTGATGGAAAAACTAAAATAAGGTAAACATGAACCCAAAATTAAAGCTCTATATATATATATATATATTTTTTATTTTTTTTTTGTTGAAATGTTAAACTTTATTGCAACAAAAAATACTTTAATACAATCAAATGTGACTATTTAAAGCTCTATATTTGATCGTAACAACCTCGATTATTTTCTCACAGTAAACATTGAGAAACGAGAACCAAGATTTTTGGTTATCAAAGAAAAAGAAATAAGTAAGAAAGAAAAATAGGCCGCCTCTTTGACTGGACCTGTGCATAAAAAAAAAAAAAAACAGAGATGCTTACGTAATCCCTACTGTTTTAGGCCTCTCTCCTTTTATCTTCACTCTTTTATTTTACGAGTATTTTAATGCACTCTTTTGGGGTTTTTATTGGCACCCATATTTATGATGTGATTATGATGCACGAGGACAAGGCTACAAGGAGATCATTAAATAAAGGAACTTTGACACAACTACTCTATCTATAGCTCTGACTGATTTTGTTTTTCTTTTTGTCCAAAATTAATTAGCCCATCTTATGTTAACTGACTAAAACAGATAAATAATAGAGTACATAGGCCCTTTTTCTTTTTTTTTTATAGAGATGCACTTAGCCTTCCAATAATTATTTTGTTCAGGATATAAAAATAATAATTAAAATACTACAGTTAAGACCAAATTCCGTAAACAATATTTCGAATTTAGTAATCATAGGAGTCAAACTATAAAAACTATTGATCGATGTAGCATTCTAACTTTGAAAGGCACAAAATGCTTTTAAAACAATGTAAAAAAATATCCAGAAATAAAATAATTGAGCATATCAAAAACTTTATAAAGAAAACTTAAACCGGCCTAAACCCTCACTTAACTTGAGTTCGATTAGGTTAATTGTCTTGAAGTTCTGTATTTTTTTTTAATTTTTTCAAATCCCAACAAAAATAATTACTTTCTCCGTTTCAAATTAGTTATCGTTTTATAAATTAAATTTTGTTTTAAATTAGTTGTCGTTTTAGGTTTTCAATTCAAATATTTGGTAGAATTTTACAGTTATGTCCCTTTTGTTTTAATGTTTGATCAATAAAATTAAACTAAATAAACATTAATTAAGAATAAAAAAGAAATATTAATTATTTTTTTAATCTACATAAAATAATTTAGAATTTAGAACTATAACTAATATAAAACGGAAAGAGTAATATAATAATGCACAATGAGACGGGTTTCGTAAAGAGTTTAGTATACTATTTGATAAAATTAAAATAGGAGAAAAGGTCGTGAAAAGCACGCGCGGAACTGTGTTTCCTTTCACGTGACAAGGCTAAGGCTCTGTCGTTTTGATTGAACAAATGCTTTCGTCCATATCTATCAAAATTTCTACACGTGCGAACTCTGATGTCTGACTTGTGTCTGAGTTTCATTATTTACTTACCCCTATAAGTAAAGTAAAAAAATCTAAACTAAAAAAATGTTTTTGTAGAAAATTTTTAGTTTTTGGGGTTTCGTGTTCACGTGACACTGTGATACTAATGAGCTTTATGACGTGTCTTCTTTGTTGCAGCTCTCATAGCTAAAGAGATAGAGAGAAGACAAAAGGACCATCATCATCAACTGCTGACGTGTCTTTCTTTTCATTCCATGAAACCCTCTCTCACACCTGATCTGACTTTGGCGCCTCTTTTTTGACTATTTGTTGCGTCTCTCTTCTTCTTCTCTATCCTTTTTTCAGGGTTACTATCATAATTTTTACGTTTTTACTATCCGCCACGTCACTCTCATCTCTTTTCCAATTAGAGAGAGAGCTGTAGCTGTAGCTGTAGCTGACAACCTCTAGCTGTTGAGGTTCTTGTAATAAGATGTAGCTGTCAAGGTTCGTTTAGCTGACGTAGTGTTTCTCTCTACTCTATGGTTTTACATTGACCAATCATATCTTTATCGTTACCAAAAATTAAGTCGTTAGTTTTCTATAATGAAGAGATATTTACAGAGGTAAATGGGAAGTTATTTTTGTCCACAACAGTGTGAGAGTAGTGCTAAGATATATTTTAAAATAAACTAGTTACTGTAGAATTGGATGTTAAATTAGAGAAGCAATTTCATGGCGTAAAATGTCTTATTAGTCATGTCATCATCACCTAAGTCTTATAATCCTAAAACTTTACAGTTCACATCTGTGAATTCTACTCTATGATAAGAAAGATAATTATTCCCCAAAAAGTTATTTTTTTTCCAACCAAATTTGGTAGTTGATTGGTAAATAAAGAAAAAACTATCATCTTTCAGCTTTCTTAAAGGAGCCAGCTTCACATAGCAAGTGACAGGAAAAAAAAAAGAAAGAAGTGGTTTCGGATAAAAGCATCAAGAACAAAATGAGTTTCTTGTTTGCTGAGAAATACCAAACCAGACAATAAATCACAAAATTTGGTTTTCTTTTGTTACCAATCTCACATCTCTTTAAGAGACTCTCCCAAGCTTTCTTAGTAACCACAAAATCCTTACGAAAGCTTTTGCTACGATGAATACAACTATGCTTCTTTTGCTTCTACAACTTCACCTTGTGACTCTAAAAGCCTAAATAACAAAATATGAAAACAGAGTCAAGAGGAATATACAAGCAATGGGTTTTGATCAGACCGTAAACACAAAAGTGGGAGCATATTTTATTACCTTGACCTGTTCCAGTAAATTTTTGGCGCGCTCGTTGGTTTTGAAATGATCGCGAACAGGCTGAGATTTATCGGTAAATGATAAGCAAAACATATCGTTCAAACACATAAAACTAACAACTCAAATATCAAAGGAAGATTGAAAGGAGACGACTTTCAAATGTCCCCTGATTATTCTACTGATTACAAAATTTATAGAAAGTGTACTTACTTGCAGAGTTATATTCAACGCTTTCATCAGGGCTTTCTTCAGATCTTCAGGTTGCAACTCACCGCTCTCATAGTCAGCAGCAATGTCTTCAAAGCTTTTGAGGGTCCTGACAGTTGGAAGAAAATCAAAAATCAGTCTGAGATATGATTATGCAAATCCAATACGTGATGCAGAGACCCAAAAATTTCAAGATTTAGTTTCAGCTACTCACTTGTTACCGCCCGTCTTTTCATTTTCAACCACGAACTCATTGAATCGTGGCAGAACGATGTATTTGATGTATTCAAGACATGGATTGCCTTCAACAGTTCTCGGAGGGCAATAAGCTTTGTTGATCTTCTCATTCACATCATCCTAGAAGACAAAAAGATCATTACACAAGTCAATACTTACAAACCATACTCTTTGTTTTGTAAGCTGTATAGCTATTAATTTACCTCCTCATCTTCCATAAAAATGGCAGATGATGGATCACTTTTGGACATCTTTTCTTGTCCTTGTTGAAGACCAGGAAGCATATCTGCAAAGCCGTTAACAAACAGCTAAAGATGATGACAACATTGGAAAGAACGGAAAATGCAAAGAGACATACGGTGGGACAGGATGATGGGTTTATTCTTTCTCTTAATATCAGCACAGTATTCTCTTGCTAGCATGTTTACTTTCCGTTGATCCATCCCGAGCTGGCAAATATCAGCCTACACATGTCAAACAACAAGCATCAATAACAATCATAAAAGTGTATACATATAAAATATAAACCAAAAATGCATTTAAAAGTACCTCGAGTAAGAAAATATCCGCACACTGCATACATGGGTAAAGAATTTGAGCTGCACTTAGCACCTCAGTCTCACTACGTCCCATAATCTGCCCGCATCTGTAAGGAAAGGTGACATATTTCATTCGAATCCATTGTCATCTCATAGCTACATGAACTAAGCATTGGGGAAATAATTACCTCAAGATTCGACGGAGGTTGTTTCTGCGAGCAATGTCCATCACAAGAGGCCAATACTTATTGCCCTTGCCATTTATTTCGTCTGATGCCCAAAGAAAAGCTACTTTATCGTTGTTCATCCCACCAGCTTGCCAAATCTCCTTGAAGTATTCTCCAACCACTCTGATTCTCTCCAAGTCACCTCCCAACTTGTTGTTTAGTTGAGCAAACCAATCTGCAATCCATATTTTCACTTGGCAACCAGCTGAAGTCAATTTGTTCACGTTGGTGACCTTCATTACTCCCTGTTAAGAAAATGCCAAAGTGAAACAAGTTACAATGTAACTTATACATACAAGCACACTCACCTGTCCTAATGAACTATCTTTATCCTCCAAACTCTAAAATCCTTCAAAATAATTACATAGAACAGAATAAACTATTAAAACTCAACAACTCTCCAGCTGCATCTCCAATCTTGATAAAACATCTCCGGAGAGGCTTAAAAATTGAGAGATTTCCGCATCAATCATGATTCAATCTCTAAGCAATATGAAGCAAGCATAACAGAAGGATAACCGACCTGGGCGATGTGCATTCTTCCTGATGGTTCAAAACCATCGTAGCAGATCGGAGCAGGCTTCTTGGCTAGAAGATTCTTCAGCTCATCCTCTTGTATGCATTCCTCACCAATACTCCTCACCATCTGGTATTTCTTCTCGACCTCCTCACTCATCCTGAATTAATACAGTGCCAATCAGTTAAACCAGAAAAGCATAATGCGATAAAACACACCTATTCGATAATAAAAACTGGAGAATTTGAACTAAAGTCTGTGCCTTTTTTTCCTGAGTTGTTTATCTAAAATCACAGGAGGAAACTACTAAGTGATTAACGCAAGAAAATCTATCTCCAAGTTTCAAATAGGAATCACAAAATAAACCAAATTAGAGAAGAAGACAACCACATCACACTCCTAAGTCATTCATCTTCTTGGACACTAAGCAACAAAACATGAAAGAAACTGATAGGAGATACAGAAGAAATCACAACAAGATTACTCACTGTAAACCGGCGGTTGAAGAAGATGTTGTGCTTGGTGTGTTGATGGAAAGAGTCTCCATATCTGTGGATTGAGTTGTTGGGATAACTCTGACAGACCAAAACAAAAATACATAATTGCATCAGATTTTTGAAAATAGAAAATTTCATTATTGAGAAGTTGTTGACATATTGACATCTGACTATGTTGCTAGCTCTGAAATTCTTTACCTGGTAACTTTGTAACCCTGCAATAACACATTGTAAACAAAAAAGAGAGGGTGAAATTCAGAGGCTGCGTATGAATTTTCAAGCAATGGTGCAAAAAGTAAATGATGAAACCTGGAAAATGTGTGAAAAGAGATTTTTATTACCTTGACCTGTTTGAGCAAATTCTTGGCGCGATTGTTGGTTTTGAAATGATCACGAACAGGCTGAAATAAAGGTAACAACCAGATTAATATTACTCAAAAACTCAGAATAAGACCTAAAGGAGGTAATTTTCTATGTTCCACAATGATACAGTTGAATCTAAACAAAAGGCTAACATATAGTATCATTTTTTCTAATATTTTTGCAACAGAAGGAAATACTCACTTCCAGTATCTTATTCAATGCTTTTGACAGAGCGTCCTTCAGATCCTTAGGGTGCATTTCACCACTCTCATAGTCAACGGAAATGTCTTTAAAGCTTTTGAAGGTCCTGACATTTGGAAGAATGTCATTTCAAAGGTTAGTAAGTTACACTGCCAGATAAACCGACAACGAGACATGTATACTAAAAATCTGAACAAAGGGAATATATAGTTGCAGCCATTAGTTTGAATTTAAACCAAGAAACCGAACATGAATCTCAGAAGATCTAAAAAAGAACTGGTAAAAACTCACTTGTTACCGCCGTACTTCTCATCTCGTTCAATTGTGAACTCACTGAACCAGGGCAAAACGATGTATTTGACGTATTCAAGGCATGGGTTACCTTCCACAATATCCGGAGGGCAATAAGCTTTCTTAATCTTCACATTAACTTCAGCCTGGAAATCAAGATCATTATACACCATTCAATAACTCTACAACTCCTAACTCTACAACTCCTCTGTGTTTTTAAGCTTATAGCCAAACTAGCTACATTACCTCCTCATCTTCCATGAAGATGGCAGAAGAAGGATCACTCTTAGACATCTTTTTCTGTCCTTGTTGAAGACCAGGAAGCATATCTGCAATCCGTTACAACTAGAGATGATAAGAAACACTTGAAACAATATACAGCAGAACAGAAATCAAACAGAAAATGTAGAACATACGGTGAGACAAGATGACAGGTTTGTTTCCCCTCTTAGAGTCATCACAATAGTCTCTTGCTAGCAGATTTACTGTTTGCTGATCCATTCCAAGCTGGCAAATGTCAGCCTGCAGAAGTTAAAAAAAAAAACGTTTCAAAAACCATCAAACAAAAGTCAAAAGGTTGATGCATTTGATATTGATGGATCAGAGGGCCACTAAAAACTGATTGTCCGGGATCCAAAGACGATTTATGAGAAGAGGAGAAGACTTATACACGGTTGAAATTTATACAAAATACATCTTAAAGTACCTCAAGGAAGAAAGTATCGGCACATTGCATACATACGTACAGAATGTGAGCTGCATTCAGCTCCTCGGTCTCACTCAAACCCATTATAGGCATACATCTGACAAGACCGCAAAAATACTCATGAATGTCTGTCATCACCATTCACATAACTGCGTAAATGAAACATGGGTATACCGTTTTATTCGGGCGAGACTATTTTTGCACGCAATGTCCATCACAAGAGGCCAGTATTCATCTCCCCTAGCATTTATCTCATCGGATGACCACAGAAACTCAACATTCTCATTGTTCATCCCGGCAGCCTGAAATATCTCCTTATAATATTCTCCCACCACCCTGATTTTCTTTAAATCACCTCCCAACTTGTTGTTCATAAATGCAAACCAATCTGCAATCCAAATTTTAACTCGGCAACCAGCAGAAGTCAACTTTTTCACATTCATGATCTTCATCAGTCCCTGCCAAGGTAATAGAAGAGTTAAACGCGCTAGAGCTAGCAGAAGCTCCTCACTTATAAAAGAAAAAGGAAAAGGTAAGCCACCTGAGCAATATGCATCCTTCCTGATGGCTCAAAACCATCGTAGCAAATCGGAGCAGCCTTATTAGCCAGAAGATTCCTCAGCTCATCATCATGTACGCATTGCTCGGCAACACTTCTAACTACGTTGTATTTTTTTTCGACTTCCTCGCTTATCCTGAATCAATAAACCGGTAATCCGCTAAGCTAACAATTTGCAAATGACAGCTGAAAGATTCACAAATATCTAAGTGGACAATACAAATAATGGATCTTTCTTTCTTTTCCTAAGGTGAAATGACAAACCAAATCGATGATGAAATGAATTGGAGAATGTAAACATGCGGAAGAAACTAATGTAAGACCAATACTGATTTCATCCATTTCTCGGATCCTAGGCAAGAAAATTGCAGAGGAGATAGAGAGAAGAAACTTACTGTAATCCGGAGACCAAAGAAGAAGCCTCCATCTTTGACCTTGGAGCTGTTTCTGTAAATCAAAACAAAAAGAATTCAAAGTTTTGAACTTTTATACAGAAAGGAGTCAGAGAGAACTAACATGTTATCATATCCTCTCCTCTCCTCTCTCTCTATATATATTGTTTCCAAGCTCACATTTTTTTTTATTTTACTTGCTCACAGTTGTGCTCATTGTCACCAATACAAGATCAAGTATGCAAAGTTACTAGCTTTAGTATATAATTCGATCCAAGCTTCGTGTTTTTAGATCGATTTCAATCTGGGGTTTTGGAAACTGAGGTTGGCTCCTAAAATCCACAAGTCACAATGACAAATCTCCCACATAATAACCTAACAGATAAACGAATACTGGGCAGAGAAAAGTAACGAACACAGAATTTAACTTGAATAGGAAGACAATTGAGCTGACCTCTGCGATTGATTCTCGTAGGCGTTCGTGTTCACTCCGAGAAAAGCAGCAAAGAAGAAACAGAGAAGAAACCCTTCGACTCAGATTTGAAAATCAATAAGGAACAAAAAAAAAAAAAAAAAAACAGAACCGGGTTTGACCCGGTTCACTGAAAACCCGGTTTTGTGGTTCTTTGGTAGATTTAGACTTGGAGTTTTATGGAAATCTATCATATCAATGCTAGTAATGAAGCATGCTTCTTGAGGACAAAGTCCTGATTTTGTGATCGGTTGATTTGGTTTTAAGAGATGTATTCAAAGTTTCAGTATTGTAACAAAGTTGATTTTTTTTATACAATTAAGCTTTGGTTGTTGTTTTCATCTTAGATGTGTAAATATAATATATTAAAATGTAATTTTTGTTCTAGTTTCCTCTAAACTCCCCACCAGAAAAGAAACAAAGGACTAATCCCATAAATTAAACGAAGAAAACTGAAATCCTATATCTATGAGAATCAGTTTAAATGAACCCAAAAGACGATTTACAAATGTATTTCCTCTGTTTCTTCCCTCTTCTACCTGTGAGGAGAAATGTAGTAGACATGATATGAACATTTTGACCAGAAGAAGTGAATCAGGACAACAAGCTCGGTCCATTTTCCACGGCAGTACGAGCTTGGCCGTGGTTATTGTGCCCGTGCCGCGTCATTTGGATGTCATGGGATACATGGGTTCTCTTTTTCGCATAAGGAGCTCCTCTTGCTGCCAATATTTCACAGTGCAGGCTCATATAAGTTTTATCAGAGACTATTACAGCTTTTTTTAGTGCACAGAGACAGAATAAATGTTTTACCTGCAATCTGCTGCGCCCGAAGAATGTTTTGTCGCCTTTTCCACCATATCATTGCACATGCAACGATCAATAAGAATGCTAGACTAACACCAAATGCAATACCAATCTTGGCTCCAGAAGAAAGATGATGCCCGCAAGCCGGAAGGCCAGGGATTCCGCAAAGACCTGCATTATCCGTAAAGCTGCAAGAAAATACAGAAACAGTTACTAGGTAAGTGAGTGCTTTTGCCAACAGCATTCTTCAAATACCAAATCCATATATTTCTTAAAGACTATGCCTCTGATTCAATATTCTTACTTGAAGCTTGCTCTATGCAAAAGCCTTCCACCTACAGCCGCTGGTACTTTTCCAGACAACGAGTTCCCGTTGAGGTTCCTGCGATACAATAGAAGATTTTATGTTGCTGACCATATGAGCTCCACTGCCCACTGAAATTGATATGGCACAGAAACTTAATAATAATCTTACAGAATCCGCAGGGATGTTAACTCTCCTATGGTTTCAGGGATAGATCCATTAAAAGAATTGTAGGAGAGGTCCCTGCAAAGAAGCATAAGGTTTCAGTTTCAGGGATCAGAATCGAAGAAGTTATCGCAGAAACTACCCAATTGATAAACGTACAATACTTCCAAGCTCGTAATGCTTCCAAGCGATGCAGGTATTCCTCCATGAATGCTGTTTTCACTCAAGTTTCTGAAATATAGACACAAAGAAGAATTTCTCAAACTTTTGTTCAAGAAGATAAGCCATTTCCTCGAAGAAGATAACAAGATTGTTCGTTCACATACATACAACATACTACTTGTGGACACTTGGATAAACATTTGCAGATTAATGAGAATAATGAATTGGCTTACATGCTCTGAAGATGTTTTAGCTTTGATATGTCATTTGGTAGGAAACCCTTCAAACCTTGGTTATCAAGATCACTGCAAAAAAAAAAAAAAAAAAACCTGATGAAAAACCAGAAATTCAAAGAGAGATCCTTTAACGCTAACTAAAGAGATGCCTAAACAAAACAAAGAGTTCATGTGTATCTCTGACTTATGCAGATGTATAGACTTCATATTCGAAACGAGACTAATGTATAAGCACAAAACAAGAGGAACGAGCTATACAGTCCGTCAATGAACCATCTGCTGGTGTTCTTGTCCAGCTGACAATCAGCTCCGCTCCATGGATGTTGTGGGGGAACACATGGATCACCATTCCATCCAAACCTTGGAGGAAGCCCTAAAGCTTTTTTCATTTTCTGTAACGCACTGACTGAAACAGCAAATGGCAAGCAACATATTAGATGTTACATACAACTATAAACCAATGATACATAAAGCAAACAACAAGTTTGATATCCAAAAGCTACTAGTAAAACAAACCATGAGTGACTGACAAGTTTTTCTCCAACATCAGAACGAATAAGAATTTACTTGAATCACATTACATATAAACCAAATTCCATTATGTCAACAATAAAAGACAGCTGACAAAATTACCTTCATCCTGCAATGTTTTAAACTCAGCGGTAATGACTTCAAAGACCTCGATAGCATTGATAAGAGCATGACCACCCGCCTTGGGCTGTAGAACGACTGTCAAGGTTCTTCCACTCACAGTCACTGTTGCATTGAGAACAAGTGCTGCGTATCGAGCACCACTCATCTTTACAATATCCACATCTTCAAAGAAAGTATCACCATTTATTACAACATCAAACACTCTTTTTCCTTCACCAGTGATTGTAGCATCAATCTCCGCAAAGTGCAACCATACTGAATAGTTTCTATTAGGTTCCACATCCAAGCTATACGTTAAATCGGGTTGGTCGTCCGTACTAACAAGCGCATTTTGATATAGTCCTTCAGGATAAAAATTCGGGGAGACAGAGGCACGCTTAATAGTATTCTCAGTTGATCTTGGAGAATCAGCACCCTTACCAAAAGATTTCATAGGATTCCAAAACCTATCACCACCCCAATGATCCCCACTATAATCTTCATCAAACCTGGGCTTCCCAGTGCCACAGGTCAACCTAGTAGCTGTTTTCAAAACCACACCTTGGCCCCAACCTTGACCAAAGTTATAAGCTTTATCATCAACCTGAAGAATCTCAATAGAAAGAATCGCAGGATCACCATGACCTGTACTATGAAAACATATCGTAGCAGTTCCACCCAAAAGAAAAATGAGAGCTTCAGCAAAAACTTGATCATTATCTTGATTACTCCAACCAGATCTTAGAGAAGAAATCAGAGTCCCTTCAATAGAGATGTCAAAGAGAGGCTCTTTGTCAATATTAGGTAGGTCAACAACTCCAAAGAAGATCCTAACAGAGTAATGTCCCTTAGGCACACGAACAATGTTGTAGCAATTGTTTGGACCCTCAGAGATTGGGAAATAACGAAGTGTCTTCAATGGAGGAGTTATAAAACTAGGTGTGGATGCATTAGCAGGTATGCCTCCAGTATATGCAAAATCTTTATACCAAAGTGCATAAGTTGGTGGAGTTCTAACATTTTTTCGAGCTCCACAACTAATCCGTAACGCATATGGAGCTGCATTAGAAAAAAAAACAAAAATTGCAATATAAATTTAAAGTTTGATTCTTTGAAATATATATCAAGAACTGGAAATTTCAAGAACTGTAAAATTAACATTTTTTCTGAAACCAATTTACACAAGAATTGATCGGAATCCAAGTGGAAATGCAAGTCAAGATTTTGAATCCGGAGAAACCATAACCCAAATTGGAACTAAGAGAAAAAAAGAAAGTTGCCAAATCTAAGTAAAGTGAAAGTTACCAAATCTGGAAAACGAACCTGGTCGAGCTAAAGAAGATGGAAGAGCAAAAGAGAAAAAGAGAAGATATGAGAGGAATAATGGAAGCATCTTTTTGATCTTTGAGATTTCCAAATGATGAAGCTCCTATGATGATTCTCTCTATCAAGAATCTATTTAGAGTCTCATTTCGCCATTTTTGAGCACAAACTTTTATTTTGTTGGTTTGTAAGAGTGAGGGAAGACTCGGAAAGAGAGAGGACGTGAGTGCAGGTAAAAAGCTCCCGTAGTGAAAATATTTAATTAAAATAAATGCTCCCACCGCTTTATTTATTATGTTTTTATTTTGTTCTTTTTCTTCTGGATAGAGACGCATAATCAACTGTTTTTATGTGCACATAATGCGGATTTTATAATTTTTATTTTTATTTTATTTTTTTAGTAATTTGTGGTTGGATTGATCCTAAGCTTTGGAAATGTCGTCGAGCAGTTCAAACATGCTCCGAGCTCTCCTTCAAGCTAAATGGCTTTATCTTACCAAAATGTAGATGACTGTGATCGAGATCTATAGCCAGCTCATAGATGAGGAACTAAAATTCTCCGATTTTAATTAAGATTTAGCCAATATAAAATGCTTTAAATGACAATTATACCATGTTTCTTTTTCACATATCTCAAATATTAATTTGGAACTTAGTCAAGTATTTTCTGATTACAATTAAAATATATAATATAAGGGTCGAAAGATGTACTGATCTATGCTATATGGAATTGTGGAGTTTGAAAAAAAAAAAAAAAAAAAAAAAAAAAAGGAGAGAACTATGGAATTGATATTTTGGTGTCATCTATATTGGTTATATTTCTTATTTATAAAATTATATAGGCTTAATAGTTTTAAGCCTCTCCATAATATAATATAATACTTAGAACTTAGAAGTTAGAACATTCCTTTCAGATGAACAAAGTCTATATTGGTAATTTTTCTTATTTATAAAATTATATAGACTTAATAGTTTTAAACCTCCCCATAATATAATATTTAGAAGTTAGAACATTCCTTTCAGATGAACAAAATTGTGGCTGATTCCATAGAACCAAAGGTGCATCATTATCCTCCTCAATCGATGTTGCCGACAAAATTTTATCCAAAGACGAGACTATCTTCACTTGGGTTTAAATTTAGATTCAGTATTCACTAAAATATTTAAAATATATGTTAAAACTGTAGTGTTATTCAATTAAATATGTTAATGGAGTATTTCACTAAAGTGAAAAAGTTATATCAAACTTATAGATGTTTGAAGCCTTTTTACATCTCCCGACAAATTTGAATATTATGTGTGAATGCTTAAACTATGGAAATGAAACAATAAACTCAAGATCATAACTTAATTAGAATCCGATTTTTTAGTAACTCAAGATCCTTTGTTTAGCTCGGATCCGAAACCGGATACAAATATACCCGAAATTCTAAACTATGATCCGTTCCATCCCTAGACTACACACATACACACACAATACTACTAAACTTCGTTGGAAAATGTACATCTAAAGACTAAAATTCGTTGATAGACAAAGATTTAGGGGTGTATTGAATTAAATATTTAGTGTGATTTGAGTTTTAATGAGTTTTTAGATGATTTGGTTAAATTTTGGTGAATTTGGAATTTTGTTATTAAATTCTCTGAAATCTCACCTAAAACAATGGGATTTTGGTCTTTGTATTTTTAAGTAAGAAATCCCCTCAAATCTCACATGAAACTTTTAAATAAAATCCTAGTACTGTTTTCAATAACAGTGGATTTGATTGTATATTTTAAAATCATTAATCCAATAACACAGGATTTTATAAGATATTTTGAAATCCAAGTTTCAATAACACATGATTTGTCCATTTAACTCAAATCTCTCCAAATGTCCGATTGAATACACCCCCTTAAAAACGGTTTAAATAACTAAAAATGTTGGTGGGACGACAACTAAACGGCACGTGACGAACATTCCCGGTCTTGGGGGTCATCAGAAATGGTATAAGGTCCACTTTATCCAACGGTTGAGAATGGTCGTAATCTATCTGTATCTATATGTATACTATTGTTTGGTTAGTTTTGACTTTATAACCTTGATTGATGCGCAATCTTCGGTAAACGCATTAAAAGGATTTCCCACTTGAGTCGACTCGTCAGGACCAACGAAGAAACTCTTGTGGCCATTAATCTTTCTATTACAACATATAAAATTTCTTCTAATTGAAAACATTTCTAAAAGCTTTTAGACTTTTAGTTACTACTTTTTATGTTATGAATCCCGTCATACCTTCTCCATTCTCCACAACAGCTTTCAGTATTTAGTAGTATTAACTTAATATACTAGTATTAATTTATTAACTAATGGAGTTATCTACTAGACTTCAATAAAGAATTACAACTAGGGGAAAAAAGATTTAAAACGTTGATTTAAATTAGACTAAACACTACACTATTCCTTCTGTCTTTCAATACCAGCTTAATACCAATGCTCTCACATTTCACCCCAGACTTAAGCTTCAGACATGATGGTTTTAAAACTAGCCATTGTATTTTCAAGAGCTTTTAATTTCAGTCTTTTAGAACATCTTTAAAGTTTTATGCTATGTATTAACTTTTTATAGTATGTTATTTTATCTGGGTAATATAGATTGTTAAGATTGCATTAATCCGTGGTTTTTTTTTTTTATATAAGCTCGTCGGATCTCACCTGATATTTTTTTAAGGAAAATCATTAAACCGATAACTTAATACAGTATATGGGAAAAAAAAAAAAAAAAAAAAGGTTCTAGCCATTTTATTTAAAGTCACCAAACCTACAAGGCTACAATCCAACATGGGCCTTGTATTGGAGGTTGGAGATTATTTATATAATTAGGTGCTGCAAACATGGGCTTGATCTTGACTCGAGTAGAAAATTAGTTATTGTAATTTTTTTTTTTCAAGTTTCGTCAATTAACAGAGCTTAACAGTTAATGGGCCATTGTAATATAATGAAAATACATGGGCTTAAACTTAATTGGTGTGAAACAAAGGGGTCGGGGGCAAAGGCAAATTTGAGTGGGGGCACGAATATTATGGCCTTCATAATTGAACTCTTTGCTTTCTTAGTCAAAAGGAAAAAGGGTAGCTTCTAGAGTCGATCCCATCTAAACCTAACAATCTTTGAATACGATGTGCAAGACTGACTCTTGATACTGCAAACTATATAGTTTATACTAGTAGAGTGAATGCGTAAGGTTCTGTTTGGTCGTGAGATAGAAATATAGAATACTCTTGGATCTATGGGTAAAAGTCATGTGATTGCTCCATCTGACGTCCCACGTGTCGCTCGCAGTCACTCTCTCTTTTCACGTTCACCGTGGGTCCCAACATGGCTGTCAGATATGGAGACACCTTCCCATGGTTTTGGACATTTGTGAATGCATGATACTGAATTTGTGTATTCTTTTTTGTCAATTAAAGTTGAAGATTCTTCTCTAGTTTTAATATTAAACTAGGTAAATACCCGCGCTACGCCGCGGGAATTTTCATTTAACTTTTTATATATATATATATATATATATTTAAATTTAGTAAATTATTTTTATGGACAATTGAGAAAATCCTTGAAATCAGGTGAGATAAAACAATATAAAAATATTGTTTTTATTATTATTATTTAAAGTAAGTTTTTTTGATCATATCAAAATGTTATAACCTATTCAAAAAATCTAAATTATGATGATTTCTTTAACTATATAAAAAATATTAAATTATTCTATGTTTGAGGCAATAATAAATTAAACTAACTCGTTATATTAGTTTTTTTGGTGATAACACAATGATAAAATTTATAATAAAAAAGTTTATAATAGTGAATATAGAAAAAAAAACAAATAGATCTTGTAATGACATATACTAAAAGAAAATAAATAAATCTTATGAATAGTGATATTATGTTACTCTCTTATATTGTATTAAAGTTCTTAAACCATCAAATGGATTTTAGGAACATTTGTATGGTTTATCTGAAGATTGCAAGCTTATAACCAAAAGGAAGATAAATAAAATACATTATTACGTGGAAGAGAAGATAAGTAGGACACCTTAATTTTATGGTCTTGATAAGAAGATTTTAACAATAAAAAGTGCAATTCGATTTTTTTTTCTGCAGTTGATTCTTTAACTGTTGCACCAGCTTCAACTTCTGAGCTTTATGTTTAGTAGAAAGGTGAGTGAAACTCGCATCGTGCTTTTCAAATCTGTAAAGATAACAAAACTTGATGTTGTTTCGGAATAAAGAGACAATGAATCTGAAATAAAAAAAATATGAATCTAAGATAAAGAAAAATGACGTAAACTTGGATCGAATACAATTGTAATTTTAGAATTATGTTTTTGATGAATCTGAGAAATATTATAAAAGTGGTAGAAAGCGGAAAAGAGTGAGAGACGGATTTGAGTCTAACGTGAATTGGATTTTTAGAGAAAGATAAAAAAAGTTTGAAAAATCTTGAAATAGTTTCAAACTTCCAAATATCATATAATCAAAGTGTGGTGTGTCATGTGTGAAAAAAATTAGGATTAGTTGGTTGTTTGTTTTCTCGATTTTTTTGTTGCTTAAATTTTTTGGTCAAACTACATGTAGAAAAAAATATAAAATCTAACAAAACTGCATTATTTTTGTTAATTTTTTTATTAAAATTTTAAATTATTAAAAAAATTCCACGTGATATATTTTTATTGGTCAATTGACTTATTTTCTTATAAAATAAATAATTAAGTATGATGTGTATAATTAAATCTGATGTGTCTAATTAAAATAATTTGATTGGATCTTCAAAATTTTTCATTAATTGACATGTCAACACCATAATGCTTAAAAAATCTGATGTGTCAACACAAGGAGAGGCACTTGTGTTATTATAGTGTTGATTTGTGAAAACAAGATATTAGAACGGGTCAGTTTTAGTTGTTTATGCACCATCTCAAATCAAAACTTTCGATAAGATAAAAAAAAAACCCACAACTTAATCATAGAAGAAAATTTATGAAATTTTAAAACGGGTTATTTTGATTTGATCATTTGAAATGAATGGGTGCATGCATGAATTCTTAACTTTGTCATGCTTCTTCACTACAATAGTCTGCAAATGGTTGGGAATAAGTTAATTATTAGGGTTATGGAGAAGTGAAAATTAGGGATTTTGAATGCATGTGATGAAGTTTCAATAATTATTAGTTCCCATTTTGCGAGAAAATATGTTGCCTAATGATAATTTCATGGATCTCAATTCTAGGATACTTTAATTTATAGGTCCCCTTTCATGACTCATCATCCTTATCTATATCTCCATCACCTTCCCCACCTTGCACTTTTCTATTTACTCACCTCCTCACTCCTCCTCTTCTGTCCTAAATTTTATTTTCAAATCTAGTTTGAATTATAAGTTGGAATCTTTCGGTTATAATTAAATTGATATAACCCAATGATTTATGTTTAAATATAGATTTAGGTGCGGTAGTTGAAAATAAACGGATAACATAATCAGTAGTTAAAAACCAACCTACCAGTAAAATAAAGTCACCACACTTATTAAAATGTCTTGACCAGTAGTGAAAAAAACAAACAAAGCAATTTTAATATACAAATAAATCAAAGATATTTTGATAAGGTGTCTCTATAAAAGACATAAACCACAACCAAAAGTGTCTTCACTCCTCACATCCCTCTCTACAAAACAAAAACAAAAGAGTGAAAATACATAAAAGTAAAAGATGGTTCTGCTAGAGAAGCTTTGGGATGATGTGGTGGCTGGACCTCAGCCTGACCGTGGCCTTGGCCGCCTCCGTAAGATCACAACCCAACCGATTAATATCAGAGGTATAAAAACCACTAGCTTCTAGATTAATCCGTTAGAAACAAAAATAGATATTTAATTAGTATGCTTTGTGAATATGTAAAGATATAGGAGAAGGGAGCAGCAAGGTGATGAATAGGTCTATAACGATGCCGGCGGTAGTGAGCCCCGGAACTCCAACGACTCCGACCACTCCGACGACGCCACGTAAGGATAACGTGTGGAGGAGCGTTTTTAATCCGGGGAGCAACCTCGCCACAAGAGCTATTGGCTCCAACATCTTTGATAAACCAACCCACCCAAATTCTCCTTCCGTCTACGACTGGTGAGTTCATTATTTTATTTTATTTTATATTCTATGAAATCATATGATTAAAACTTTAAAATATTAGATGTTACATAGAAACAAATCATATGATCTGGTTAGCGTTTAAGACCATGACTTCAAAAACCAGTTATGTTACTGAACCAGATGAATCTAGGGGAGGTTAGGTTGGTTTATGGTTTTTTAATGACTTATTTATGTGTCAGCGTTGATAACGAAGCTCAAAGGAAGGAACACGTGGCACTGTGTTTAGTGGGCGCGTGGATTAAATGAAAAAAATATCATTCTGTTTTACCAATTCAACCAACTTCCATTTTGTGCATATGGTATATCATAAACTCTTAGCTCGTAGCCAAGATTTTTATTTTATTTAACGAAGATATTTTTTGTTTTTGTTCGGGTCAACAATCAGAAATTAGGTTTTTTTTAGTGCTAATTGCCAACGCTAAGTTTTATGTTTATTCATAGAGTATTTTAGATAAGAACTTGATGGTTAAACAACAATTGATCGCACGTGTCGTGTTCTCCGCAGGTTGTACAGTGGTGAGTCAAAGAGTCAGCACCGTTAAAAGATAAAGTGACATGGGAATAATGTAAATACGGTGTTCAGATCTTCCGCCATGTGTCTCTTTGCTTACTCTACCTTAGTTTTTGACTTTTCCTTTCGACGGGGGAGATATGCTTTTGTACGTAACTGTTTTTCACCTATGCAATGCGTTGCCACGTATTAGTTTTTAATATGTTTTGCAAGCTTTTTGTGTATTTCGAGTTGTGTAGTTGCAAGTGGCGGTTGGATCTTCACCATCTCGTTGGGTTTTGACGGTGGTGATGCGTTTACTTTAATGTTTGAAATAAATAAGCATGTTTATTACCAGGGACTCAGTTCACAAAGAGAAAGGACCATCCGCTCTTTATATTACTTGTTAAGCTAATGCTTGTAATATAATCTCAAAGACTTAAATAAAACAGATGTTGAGTTTGATCAGTAGAGGTCTTTAATTCCGTGAAAAGATATCTCACAAAGACCGAAACTATGTGGTAGTTTATGATTTAGTCCGATTATTTTGTCTTTTGGTGTGGTTCAATGGTTTGAGGCATGGTTTGGTTCAACTTGAAACTACATCTACATGGTTGCGGAGTGAAGATGGATGGGCCGGTCGAAGCCCATCTCACGTACAATTATTTTGTTTATTTATCTTATCATTCTTTGTAAATTGTTTTGGCTGTAAATTAACATTGTAATTGCTTCAATTTCATATATAGTGGGAGACTGGAAGTTGCAGGCAAAAGTACCTGCCAATTTTTATCCAACTATGAAACTCGAAAATCATCGTTGGCTCATTTAATTTGCGATTAGTTTATGCAGACACTAAAATCATGTTCTTAGAGACTAAAACGCGAAATATTTTGGCCCAAGTAGCTTCTTCCCCAGTCTATTTGATAAACATTACTCATGCTCATGCATCTTATTGGAATTTAGATAATTTAAGCGTTGAATTATCTAAACTATTTCATTTGGTTAGTCGAAATTGTGTCATGTTTTAGACCCAATACAAAATTTGAGACTACTCAAATAGCTACACTTAGGATTAACCGGTAAAAAATCCGAAATATCCTAGTTAACTAAAATAAAAATAAAAATTATGTGAGATGTGTTGTAAAGTTATGTGCATGTAAGTCAGGATAAGCCAAGTCCGTGAACAATTGAAGACACGTTCGTGGATAGCCACAAAACACTAAAAGCTTGAAGATGAGGGATACCAGAAGAGAACAAAGGTATAATTTAAGCAAGAAATGTCACTTTTGATGAAGAACAGATTAAAGTATAAGTTGACCTTACTGTAAGTGTAAAACCTAAGCCACAAGATAATTTTCAGTCAAGATCTTAATACAATAACCAACTACGTACGGGTCTTAGTGACCAACGGAATGAAGTGAAGGTTTTGGTGGTTTGAGAACTCCAAGTCAGGGATAAGTTGAAATTTAAGTTAGAAGATGCGACTCAGAAGCAAATATTTCGACGACATGTTAGCTAGGGGCATCTAAAGATTTTGAGTAAATCATCTAAAGGCAGTTCGTTGCATCCAAGGATAGTATTACTTTTTTTTTTTCCTTTTTTCTTTTTAAATACTGTAGGATGTTCATGCTGGTTCATATATGTTTTAGAATTAGGTTTTGATAATAGTCATGATGAATCCACAAGTGTAAATCATATATCTCCAAATGTGAAATCCATTAAAAATGTATTTTAATAACTATAGGCTAAATATTTACTTGACTTCAGCGCACTTTACCTATTTATTGATTAATATAATTTTAGCTGAAAATAATATTTGCATAACATTTTTTTTTGGTCAATGCTGATGTTCATTGCAACTGCCAACATGGTCATCTGTTCATGAATTAATTATGGTCTTAATTATGTTACACGAACAAGAGAGGATCTGGACATGTGCCAAATGTACAATTGCATATAGCTCAAAATAAAATTAACAAAAGTTTTAGTATATTTTAAAGCTTAAAATAATAATAAAATAATTTATATGTAAATAGGACATATATTTAAATTTAGAACATGATCCAAAATTTTTTTTTTCCTACTATTGAGCCGCAAGAGTACAGGACTCTGTAATATGGAAGGTGATCAAATGGACCACATCTCTATAAGATGGAAATGTCATACCTCATCTGACCCCCAATATCTAACTCCTTAATTCATTAAAACCCAACAATGGTTACAAATTATTTACTTAATCTGTTTCAAAATATATATTTTTTTGGTTAAAAACACAAAGGTTAAAAAAAAATTAATTAATATTTTTTGTTTTTGTTTTTTTCTATAATTAAATATATAATTATAGATAGTTTGACCAATATAAATAATATAAATAACTATAAAACTACATATATGCATTTAATTATTTACCTAGAAACTTGAAAAAATCTCTAAAAACTTCTAAAACATTTATATATTAAAATCCTTCGCAAATAGACTCTAAATTTGCCCTCTGTATGTATAATATGGAATATCAAAACGTTATAAACTAATCTCCAATCTCCATTGACCATTATAGTTGAGAAACTTGTGACTATGAAATATTCTAATTATATTAACCCTTATATTTTCATACGTCGACGTCATACGTGGCTTTAAGCTATCGTACGTGATTAGTTAGTTTATATACTGTACCATTCATCACATAAGCCACACGATTGTATTTGTGCTAAAAGAGATATCAACACTAATTACTTGTTTTGAAGAAGTAATTGAGCCTTTCATCAAATATATCCAAAAATCAATGATATATTTGACTAAGATGCAAAATTGAGTCAATATTGAAACTCTACCAAGCCATCCGTTATAAATTTGGTTTTGGTTTGGACACCATTTTTCGTAAAACGAAATTATAAAAAGATGAAAAACTCAAATTGAAACCCGGATGGAACACTCTACTTATAACTATAAGACACAACAAGAGTCAAAGAGAGTGTTATGGTCAGAAAGAGAAAAATGCATGGTTCGAAAAGGAAAAAAGTTGTGGAAATATTTGGAAAAACATTTGAACGGTGATAAGTGATTGTTTGTTATTCGTGATTTTATATGTCTTTTAGGCTGATTTCGACCAATTATGACCAAATTCCATTTCTAAATCGGAATAAATAAACATATTCTGGTATAATGTTTCCATGATTAAAAACCAGTTTTGCTATGTGCTCACTATAAAAAGTATGACCGATGTTACGAATACTTTGTTTGGGTGCCGTGCCATGCGATGCCAACATGACTAGAAAATATTAATAAAACATATCGTCTTTTCTAAGGATATGTTTTATTAATAAATAACCAATTTATTTTCGCATGAAATTGACATAAAATATAGGTCTGTGATTAAGATGGGGCGGCCTAAGGATTGAATAATATATTTTGGCATCTTTGCTACACTAGAAAATGACATAACCTTTTTAATAATGTACTATAAAATAACGTGAGAAATACGATGAATCAATTCATTTGGACGATTGATACCTTTTTCTGGACTAACTTTTTATACTCGTCCTCGGTTTCTTTAGTTTTAATTTTATTTGGGATTAAAAATTTACTATATTGTTTATACAAATCATCTTCTTTTAACCCATTTAGCAAAAAGAAAAATTCATCTCCTTTTCGTTTTTAATGTGATATCTTGCGTATAAATGAAACAGCGACACTGCGACAAAAAGAAAATTGTATAATGGCACTAAAAAACTTTTTAAAATACATTATGGTCGGGACTGTAGCGTTAATTGATGATAGGTTCATCATAGCAGGACACTTATGCGTAGTCGCTCTCACATCCCATGCACAATTTGTTTTGTCCGACTGGGAGCTAAACCGGTAAGAGTTTTTCTTGCCGGGTAAAAAAAAAAAGATGATAAACAGTATTGGAATAAACTAAACAGATAAAAAAACAGAACAAAAATATATAATATGAAGGTATATAGTAAAAAAATTACCGGTCAAAGCCTTTATCTAGCTAATCCAAAAAATGTAAACCTTAAAACGAATCATCTCGATTGATACATACACATAATTTTTCTTGAAATACAGATATCAAGTTCCAAACTTATTCTAGTCATTTTATCTACACAAAAAATATATTTTGATCAGTCGGATAAGGGTGTTCCGATCCGGTTATTTGGCATCGAAATGAGACATATACTTATCTCTTAGAAAACCCTTTAACAAAAAAAAAAAAAAACTGCCATATCTCACGACAAATGCAATGATAGATTAATTGTTTCAAAAATTTTGGCTCATTTATTTGGATTTTTATAGTTACTAAAATTTAAAATATTTCGTTATCAGTTTAAGACTCTACTGTCTGATGTAACTAAAGGTCTGCTTAAGGCACATTTTAAACGTATGTTTTCTTGCGTAAATGTATTAGTTAATGGCCACTAAATGAACAGCTCAAGTTACGTTAAAAATGCCTCCAATAAATTTAATCTTTTATTTATTGTCACCCACTCACTCACTCGTATCTTTCGGATATCATAACGTTGTTTTCTTTAAACAATAATAAATAAATAAAATCTTGGATACTATAAAATGACTCACAGAATTGTTAACGAAATTATACACGTACAAGTTGGTATATAAAAGAATAAAAACTCCCCACAACCACCAACAAGAAAATAAGAAAGGCATCATCCTATGGATTTTGCAGATTGTTTATTGTTCACACCAGATTTTGCCAGTGAAAATGAACTTGATTTCTCTGGTTTGATCAGTACTCCTTCAACGTCATTCCATGAACCTAATCCATGTAATCCGATCATTCATTGTGCCGATATCGAAGACGACGTAAAGCAAAAAGTCTGTGAGACAACCACGACGACTGATGAAAACACAAAGGGAGACGATGAGCCGACGAACAAGAGAGCGAAACATAAAGAGACTGAGAAACAAAGAAGGAAAGAAGTGACGTCTCTTTTCAAGAAGCTAAGATATATATTGCCAGTTCAATACATTAAGGTAAATACATTTTACCATTATTAATTATCATCTTTATTAGATCCCCTATACAAACTTTTTCTTATACCAACTCTGTCAAATCCATGGTTTGGACTTTGGAGCTAAGAATTTCTTTATATTATATCAAAATCCCCTAATTTTTATAAAACCAGTCCCGGTAATGAACACTTGCGTAAATAGAGTACTATATATTGTCATTTCAATACATAAAGGTAAATACATTTTACCATTCTTAATTATTTCTTTGTTATATCCATACAGAGATTTTATTTTTAAAAACTTAAATCTCAATCCACTAGATTTATAATTTTGGGTTGAAGTACTATATGTTATACCCCTAAAAGATTTAATTTAGTTCGCGGTTATGATCGCGTAAATAGGGTAAACGTTCATCGTCAGATCACGTTCAAGAAGCCGTGAATTACATCAAAGACTTACAGAAGAAGATCAAAGAGGCCAGAGAGAAAAGAGATCGAATCAAGAGATCTATTACTCATCCATCTTCAACAGGAGAATGTTCTATAAGATCATTAGCATCATCATCATCATCGCCATCACCATTATCAATATTGTCAAATTGTTCTTGTGTTGGAGACACACACATTGATGTTGTCGTTAGGCCTTGTTTGATCGGAATTGAGATCTTAGCAAGTTGCTGTTTCAGACACCAAGCTTGTCTTTCAAGTGTTCTTCAGCTTCTAGCTCAAGAGCAATGTCTTAATGTTGTTAGTTGCATCACAACTAGGCTGCACCAAAGATTGATGCACACCATTGTTTCTGAGGTAATTATTTTTAATCTATTTTCACTGAATTACGAAGAAAGAGGGGATAAATGAAAAAAATCTTAAAAATGCAGGTCGAGGAAGGAATGGAGGTTAATTTCTCGGAGGTTCAAGAAAAGATAATCAAAATAGGAACATCATAGTTAAAGTTCATATGGATATTTATTTTAATTTTTCATGAAATTTTCTTTGGATATTTATTTAAAAGAAATAATGTATTGTTGACAAAATAGAAATACAATTTCAATTTTAGAGGATTATTTTGTTTTGATCCGGATAGTATAGTAAGGTAATTCTCTCTAGTTTCAAATTTTTGTTTTTTTGGGACAAAAATTATATTAAATTAAAACTATTCAAAAATGCAAATTGGAAATGCAGATCCTACAAAGTAGGTTTATAAGAGAAAAATTTAGCGTTGCAGAAAAACATTTTAGGCTTAGAATTTGAAAACATGAAATCAACAACAAAGACAAACAAAATCTCCTTAATCCTCATAACATGCCAATCTCTAGAGAAGTACATGTTTTGTAAGCTCAGAACAATTAAGCTTGCATTGGTTTTGGAATTGGATTAGGTTAAATTAAATGACTTCATTGTTAAGTTAGGTTTGTAGCTCACATGAGGGTTCTCCAAATTAGGTACCCTTTCCGGATCCATTGAGCGAAGCATGACTTTAACATCCATCTGCACCTCAGAGATAAAGACCGATCAAAATAACAAATTATTAATTAATGTTTTCACAATATATATATAGACGAATTTTAATACCTCTTATTCAGTTCTTTTGGCATTCTCAAGATGACTCACCAACTCTTTAACATGGTTTCTCGGACTATAGACCTATTCGTTTACCTGTTGCAGCGATCCGCGACTGTGATGTACGATAGTTTTATTGTTTGTTTATATGTTGCGTAATCCTACGATAGTCTAAATAAAATATAATATAACAAATAAAATTAAAATAAAATATAATGCAATATAATAAAACAAACTAAAATATAATATAATATAATAAAATAAATAAACAAACTATACTTAATAAAACAAAATAATATAATTAAACTCAACGATAAATCGCAACAACAAAACGAACAAGTCAACGACACAGAGACATATATAATCACAGTCGGGAATCATGGATCATTGCGACAGATAAACCAGCATGGCCTACATCTTTTGCGTGTGCGACTACTACGCATGCCACGTTTCCCCCTTTTCAGACCCTCTGGTAGAACCATAGGTGTTGTGTTGGTCAACTCGGATTCTACTTCAATGCCATTTTCTTCATTTGCATGATCTGTGCTTTCGCTACCAAAAAGTTCATGGAATAAATAAGCTTTTACTGTTTCTCTGTATGCTTCGGTAGTCAGATTTTCAGACAGGTAAAATGAACATGCTCCTTCCTCTATCGTACTTCTTCCTTCCGTACACCGTTCATCACCGGACGAAAAATTAATTTTTACTTTGACTTTTTTTGAACGATGAGAAGAATCTTCATTGTCACTAGATTCTTCATGTTTTCGAACTCTCCTCATTCCTCTAAAAGGAATTCGTCGATAGATGGTCTGACCTGTTGGGTCTCTTTCGATTTTAACGTTGGTGCCAATTTCAGACTGTCGCTTTAGTGTTTGCAAAGATTTGTCTTGACTCTGTTTCAAAAGGAAAAAAAAAAAAAAAGAGTCATGTTTCAATCATTAATGAATTGAGGAATAAAACAAAACCAGTCTTAAAAAAAAAAAAACTTTAGAAGCTAAAACATAAAATAATAAATTTTTAACCTGCTTAAGACGATTCTCTTCTGTTACACTGAGCTCTAAATCCTGCCGCAACATAAGAACAAGAAAAATTAATTAGACTTGGTCTAGTGATGATATCATTAAGAAAATATTGTAGTTTACCTCGTTTTGATACTTGTTATCATCAGGGTACATAGATGAAACAAAGTCATCAAATTCTTTATCATCTTTCAGTGAATGATGACTGGGAATGCCGACGAGACAAGAAGGGCATTTTTGGCTTTATCATAAAAAGGAGAAATCTAAAAGAGTAAGCACAACAAATTTTCAACTTATAAAAAAATCTGAATGAAAGTAACAACGAGTTTATCAAGAGATATACCTAAGAGCATGTTCAATGGTGATTTTTAGAGGGGTTCTTAGAATATAAAATTAATAAAATTTGAGTAAAAAGATGAGAGAGAGTGTTTTTATAGTAAAAAGAGGGGATAGTGGAAATATAAAATTATTAAAATTTGAGTAAAAAGAGGAGATGAGTGGAGATGAGTTTCTTAAGTTTCTTAAATAAGAAACTGAGGAGAGAGAGTTTCTTAAAATGAAATAATGTGATTGGTGGAAAGAGATAAAGTGGTGGGTGGAGGTGGAAGAAAGAGAAAATGAAATAATGTGATTGGTGTAGAGAGATAAGTGTAATAATGTGATTAGTGAACAGTGCTAGAACCCCTAATGGGGTTCTGCATTGGAGATGCTCTAAGACTCATGGATTTTTCAATACAGTCTTTGCAGAAACGGTGCAAGCATTCCACAACAAATTGAGCCTTGCGAAAAATACCTGATGGAAGCACAAATTAAAGTTGGCATAAACATCTCATTGTAAAACATTTCCATTTTGATTAAATAGTCTTCAAAAGGCCATCACAATGTCATCAAAACTATCTCTATGATTAAGTAGAACCATTGGTTATATATTAATTAATTAGTATTTGGCTGACACAAATGCTCCCCCAACCCCCAAAAAAAAAAAAAAAAAAGTAATATATGCATGCATGTACATAAACTAGGTTTTGTGTTTCTCGGGCTCCTCCTTGTTGTATCTGTAAAAAGTATAGTGGTTTACCTCCTAAAAGTATTTTTTTTATAAAACAGTAAAATTATATTATTTGTCGCTTGACAGCTAAAATTCAGATTTTCCTAAAGTCGTCAAGGTGGCTTCACTGGCTTACATATATCTATTAAGTAATTAGGTGATTTAATTTTAACAAAGATTTACATTAGTTAGATATGAATGAGTTAGTTTTAAAGATACCTAGACAGATTGGACATTCCACTTTCTTGCGAATTTCTGCCGAGTTCCCCGTGCCACGTCTGCAAGCATAAAAACATCAAATCGTTTAATATATAAGTTGTAGCCTATAATCCATGCAAAGCTCTAATAATGCTAATACCAAAATAAAAGTGCACAGTAAAATCAGAATTGAGTTCCTGCTGTTGATGTACATTTTTTCTGATACCAAAATTCTTTTCAATACACTATTTTTTATGGTGAAAAACTAACTTCAACAATATGATCAATCAAATCATCCAAAGACATAACATGGAATATCACATCACCACAACATGAAAATTATTTTCTAAACTCATAAAAAATACGAATAATCCCTTTTTAGATCTAAAATCTCGATCCATATATTGACATATTCAAACCAGATAACAGAAAATCAACAATGAGTTTACGCAATACATACATATAATATCAACTTTATTACATTCGTAGAACGATAAATCAGAAAATAAAAATGCACCGTAAACCGATATCACAAAAAAATACGATGAAAAAAATAGAGAGAACATAAAACAATTGGCTTACTTCCAAGTTTCCTTCCATTTGATAGCAGATGAGTTCTGGTCGGATTCTGGAAAAAAAAAAAATTAAAGGGCATATGAATCTTAAAATCAAAAAAATTATGTGGTTGCTTATTCAACATATCTATTTGTATATATATTTTTTTCTAACTTTGATGCCCATCAAGAGGTTTTTCTTTTCAATTCGAGAAGTGACATTGTTTTTTATGTGACCTTTTAGTGTTTTTGTTTTTTTTTTGTTTTTATATGAGTCCAAAATTGGAGATTTGTGGTCTTCAATGAGTTTAATATCTAATGATAGTGTTGGGTCTATCCGGATATTTCTTTAATTAAATTTTTATTTGGTCTAATCATAAAAGACCATCCAATTTAATTTCTTTTAAAACATAGGGATGATACAGTGTAATATAAATGAATCTTGTAAAATTGTAGTCAAAATCCAAATTTAATTTCTTTTCAAAATTTTATCTTGTGTATATGTGTAATTTTCTCTTACTAATTTTTATTAATTTTTATCGTTTATATATGTGTCGAATTCAAGCTCTATCAACTCAATTTAGACAACTAGATTTTAACCTAACTTTGCCTAAAACTAATTCACTAGCACATGACATATATATCAAACATCAAGACGTCGATAAAATATGGGAGATTCACTTCTTACCTTTCGATGGATGGTCCGCCATGGTTATCCTCTTGGATCGAAGAAGCCCGGCACCGGTAAGACTCACCAAGATTGTCACTTGTGTTCGGGTTGCACGATCAACTTTTCAATCTCTATTTTATTCGCTCGCTTTGCTTTTTTTTTTTTTTTTTTATAACCGGACTCTATTTCGTCGATTATTTTTTAGTGCAAACGACGATAAGAAAAAGTATATAAATTTTTTTTTAAAGTATTAATTTTTTAATTGGAAATATATATATTATATTCTGGTCATAGATAAAATATAGAAATAAATTTCATTTAAACACTAATTTGGTAAGCTACATATGGTATACACTAATTTTAGTTTTTTCCACTTTATATTACCACTTATCTTTTGGAGCTGTTTTTTTAAAAAAAATCTAAAAACTAAGTAAACTTTTTCTTACCTTTTAATCCCAATGAATACATGTATCGTTTATGCACCACACATTTTTAAAAGAATTTTTTAAATTCATATAAAAATTATAACAATAATTATTAAAATTTAATTGAACAGCTAATATATAATATAAGAAATGATTTAATACTAAAATGAATTACTGTATGTCACTTGGTATATGAATTAATTTAATATATATATGATAAACTTCTCACACTAAATAAAGATATGTATAATTTATTAATTTTCAAATTATGTATACTAAATAATGGAAAATGTGAGAATGATTGAATTAATTAGGTGCTATTATAAGCTTATAACATACTATTAAACCTGAAAAATTATTGCTTATTTTTTTGTGAAATCATCTATCAAAAATGTAATGAAAATTTGTAAGATGCATTCCATGCAAATATCATACTCCCTTTGTTTCAATATACAAGATGTTTTAGAGGTTTTTTCTTGTTTCAATATATAAGATATTTTAGACACTTTTTTAAGTTTCTAAGTAAAAAATTAAATGCATATAACTTTTATGGTTATTTATATTATATGTTATTGGTCAAATGATTTATAAGTATATATTAAATCATTATTTTATTATAGAAAAGACAAAAGAAAAAACATTAATTAATTTCTTAAACTTAATGCTTTTAGTCCAAACATCTTATATTTTAAAACTGAGGGAGTACTATATTTCAAACCCAAAAATATATTATTTATTTTTTGATGACTTTTGAAATTTGGACCGAAATCCTAATTTTTGTGGACCTCGAGACAACTTTTAGATTTCTCTTTGATAATAATATCCTTCCTCCCAAATAAACTCAAACTAGGCAACTGTGAGAAGACTAGTTTTTCAAAAAAGCCATTTGATCAAGAGCTAATTGGTAACCCGGAAATATATTGTATGCTCCAAGAAGCACATATAAAAAAAGAAAAACACTTTGTAAAATTTGAATACTACACTGTATGCGACTGCAATTGTTAAGTTCATTATTCAATATTTTGACAATACTATTTTTTCCCCTCTTTTACGATTAAGAGAACTTGAGGCTTTGTATGTACTGACTGTACATCTCTTCAGTTAGGTACTAATGTATTTTGAATCTATAAACCTTTTGTCCACTAAAGGAATCTAACTTGATATAATGTTGACTTTTTTCATTAATGAACCACAATCGTTTACACTAACTATACTAAAATTTATTTAACCTTGCAAGGTTTAGATAATTTATTTATTTATTTTTTTGCTAAAAATTTCGGTGGGATATAATAGATAACCAAATGTTTTCTTACATACATTTTAAAAGAAGAAAAAGGTGCCTAAACGACAACGACTCCGGAAAAACAACCTCGATACATTAGACAAGAGAAAAAGAAGGGAAAGAGCCCCTAAACCATAATTGCAGAGCGTCTTTGAATCGATCTTGGTGTCTACGAGCTGAACAAGTGTTCCTGATTCCCCGATCTATTCCACGGAACAGACCAGTTGCAGGAGTGCGAATTCCAGAGAAAATTCGGGTGTTCCTCTCTCTCCAAATGGAATAGATCACGGCTTGAGCAGTGATGAGCTTCAGTGAGTTGGAAGAGCGCTGAGGCGAGGAGGATTTAAGCCAGGTGAGAAAGCAGTCCCACGTGTTAAACTCCATGAAAGAGAATTGTAGTTTTGACATGGCCCATCTCCAGATTTCGTAACTGTATGGACAACGAAGAAACAAATGATCTCGTGTCTCCCTGTAGGTATCACAAAGTGGGCAGGTGTCATCAGTGATCATGCCCCATGATCTCAGCCTAGAACGAGTAGGCATCCTGTCCAAACAGCACAACCATAGATTGAAGGAGTGTTTAGGAACAGCTCCCGGAAACCACACTTGCTTGTGCCAATGGACTTGTTGCTGAGGTTGTCTCACCAACCTCCAAGTTTCAGAGAATGAAAAAGTATCCCGAGATCTTCCATTGGCAGCTGCCCAAAGGTAAGAATCTGAGGTATCCAAATGAAGGTGGACCGTTGTGAGGTGGAAGAAGAGCAGCTCAGTGTTTGAAGTCCTTGCACCTCTAAACATCCAGCCAGTTCCTTGCCAAGCGTCAGCCACTTTTGCTTCAAGTGGGAAACCAAGGCGCCTGTGCTCGTTAGGGCCTAAGAAAGTATATAGCTGACCAAATGGTGTCCAGTTATCATACCAGAATGAGCAAGCTTTTCCATCCCCTATCTCACAGGAGAGAAATGTCTTTGCCAAGTCTCTGAGCTTTAAAATTTGTTTCCACATTGAGGAGCCTTGACTAGAGAGTGGTAGCGACCATAAACTCTTCCTCCTCAACCGATATCTCTTACACCAAGCAACCCATAGGGATCCAGAGGCTGAGAATAGGAGCCATATAAGTTTTAAGCCATATATCCTATTCCACAGTTTAAGGTCTTTAAGCCCCAAACCACCTTCGCTCTTTGGGGAACACACTTTCTTCCAACTCACTTTTGATTGCTTTAGGATTTCTGCACCTCCAAACCAAAGGAATCTCCTACAAAGCTTTTCTAGATCCTCAATAATTTATTTATTTTAGTTTAACACTAATCAAATTCGCTCACAATTTTTTTTTAAATCGACAGTTTGAACATCCACGTTCACCACAAAGAATTAGGTGAGTATGCGACGGAATTGTGATGAAATTGCATACTACCAATAAACCTTTACAAGTTTGTTGCAAATTAAGGATTAACCTCAAACTTCTGATATTCATCGTTTTAAAAAATCTACAATATTGCGATTTTATACATCTTGATAAATGGGCCGCAAAAAAAGTTGTCATATTAGGTTATAAACTATAAGCCAAAATAGTGAAAAAACCGATTAAAAAAAATATAGATGTAAGAGATAATAATACAAAACGTTGAGAATACCATCTTTTTAATAATAGTTTCAAAGCATCTTTTAAAATGGAACATCATGTATCGGTACGAGTTATTTATCACTTATTTTACGATTAGACTTTGATTCAGTAACAATAATCATTCGATAATATAATAGTCACAAATTTTAAGGACAAAAAAATGTAGAAACGACAAGAAGGTAAATGTATCCTAATTTAATTTTTGCGATTACATTTTATTTCATCACAAAAAAAAAATAGTTGCAAAAATAATTACATTTTAGTGTTTAAAAAAAAAAAAAAAAAAAAAAAAAACTCCTAATCGCGACTGCTTCTGAATTCGTGTTTGGTCTTGCTTGCGTGATGGCCCAAACTGTAGCCGCCCTGCACTTGACTCTTCATTAGCTGATTCTATCGTTGCCCTTACCCCGAGATAACGAAATCCAAACTCAGAGTCAGAGCTATTTTGGTGAATCCACAGAATCTAATCTTACCGTGTTCCGATTGAAAAGCTCTTCTCTTTTTGATCATGGATTTGTCGAAAGTTGTCAGCTTTTCTCGAAATTTCTCCGTCTTGGTCAAAGTCGAAGGCCCTGTAAGCGCTTTATTCTTCTTACCCAATTCGTATTTGTATTCTATCTATAAATTTAGCTAATTTACACTTGATTGAGTACAAAGTGTAAAATAATCATACTTGGTGTTGATGTTGTTAGGACCCAAAGGGATTGAAGATGAGGAAGCATGCTTTTCATCAATACCAGTAAGCATAAAGTGATAAAGTTATATTCTTTGCAGTTAAAGTATATATCTTTGCACTCAATCTGGTTGAAATTTTTTGTATGTGTTTTGAAGTTCTGGCAATACAACACTTTCAGCTTCTGGGATGTTGTTTCCAAGAAATGTCTTGAACGGTGAGGTCGCGGCTAAGCTTATGTGTGAAGCTGGTCAGGACATGGCACTGGTTTTGACTGTTGCATCTGTTGTAGAACCATTTTTAAAGTTGGGCCAGAGAAGTAGTAGCTCTCAGGTTAGTTAGGCAGGCTCGAATTTGTTATCAATGATACACTTTTTTGGCTTTGATGTGTGCATACTTCAATCTTGGTGTCTTTTTTTATTTGTAAAGGATCCGGTGAAGTTTATTCCGGGTGCTCAGATTGAGGTTATGGTGGAGGTATAAGGATAGTATGAATGAATTGTTTATGTTGAATTGTGAGTTGTTTGAAGTTTTCAGGGTATGATCTAGATGCTTATTCTTTACAGGGTCAGCTAAACTCAGAGAAGGAAGGTCCTTTTTGGGTTCCTGCGCAACTCCTTTCGCTGGTATGGTGAAATTCCTCTTCTTTCTTTCTGCTAGGAAGTGAATTTTGATACCTTCCTATATGATGATTTATGAAGCTACTGAATTGAGATAACGAGATGTATGTTATTTTGTTTTTCTCATTCATGCATCCAGTAGCTCTTTATATTGTATGGAAATGTTGTAGCTACCTTTTTCGGCGCTGATTTTAGTAATATGTTACAAGGTTGATGTACCTGTATCTTCTGCTGCACTCCAATCTCTTATTGAAGCTTCTTCCGGTTCAAAAGATTCTGGATGGGATGTTGGTTGGTCTTTGGTTTCTGCTGCTAATGGTTCTCAGCCTTCAATCAATGTAAGTAAAATGCAAACCAGTAATGCTCTTTGATGCAAGGGAAGCATTCTGATCATTTGAACTTCTACCTGTTATTGCTTGAGTAAATACTTTGAAATGAAATACTTCTGTCTACTTCTGAGATTCAGTTTTCTTTTATTCTTCCAGATTCAACATTTCAGCAAGCCATTGATGCAACTTGATGAGCCAGTTGATGCTAAGTTTATGGCCAAGTCTGCCACTCGAATGGCTCTTCTAGGAGTCTCCTTGAGTTTATTGGTAAATGTATCTTTGTTTTTCCTTCTTTATCTTAATTTTATTGTACCCTACGCTTTATGTCTAACCATTTTAGACTATGCTTCGTGATGCAAATATATTGTTAATCAGGGTCAGCCAAGCATGAATTTTGCTTCCTCAAGTAGCAAGAGTGATCCACTTGTAGCACTTGGCTCTCCTTTTGGAATCCTTTCACCTGTACACTTTTTTAACAGGTGAATAATGGCTACACTAGCATTGCTGCATTTTAATTGATTAGCGGTCATGTCAGCCTTTAACTCCGTGAAGCTTAACTTATTTTGAAACAGCGTGTCAACTGGTTCCATTGCGAACTGCTATCCTTCTGGATCCCCACAGAAATCACTGATGATAGCTGATGTTCGATGTCTCCCTGGTGTGTACAATTCTCAGTAGTTCGTATATATGCTTTATTTAATTTAAGTAGCTAAAGCTTGTTCCCTTTCGGTTCAATTTCTTTCAGGAATGGAAGGGGCTCCAGTGTTTGATAAGAATGGGCACTTAATTGGCATTTTGATTAGACCACTAAGGCAAAAGAATAGTGGCGTTGAAATTCAGGTTTGTTAACGCCTACTTCATTTCATTTATGGTCATTGAAGTTTTATTGTAATGTTTCATGCAACACTGTAGCCTTCGGTAGCAGCTGGTGGTTCCGTGGGGAGCAATCACAACTGCTTGCAGCCACTTGCTGCTTGAACAACCATCCAATGAAGGAAAAACAAGTCACTGGGGGAGTGAAGTATTAAGTATTAAACGAGATACTGGTATTCATGTACAAGTGGCTGTTGAGAAGGCGATGGAATCAATTTGTCTTATTACGGTCAACGATGGTGTCTGGGCATCTGGTGTTCTTTTAAACGAACATGGTCTCATACTTACAAATGCGCACCTGCTTGAGCCGTGGAGGTTTGGAAAAGGTGGTGTATATGGTGAAGGCAACAACACTGGTTTAAAACCCGTGGTCTTAGGAGCTGAGGAGTTTTCTTCTACGAGAAGAAGATTTTGGGAACAGGAGAGTCAAACATTGCCTCGAAAAGCTCCTACAGATCTTTATTCGTCAGTTGGAGAAAACAACAAGGAATACAAACACAATAATTTCCTTCAGACTGGGCATAGAGACATACGTGTACGATTGTATCACCAAGATTCTTGGAGTTGGTATCCTGCTAAGGTGGTCTATATTTGCAAGGAACAATTGGATGTTGCCTTACTTCAGCTAGAATATGTACCCGGAAAGCTCCAACCTATTACTGCCAATTTTTCTTCTCCTCCTTTGGGTACATCGGCACATGTTGTTGGACATGGACTCTTTGGACCAAGATGTGGTAAAGATTTCATTAATCCCAAAATGATATTGTTGAATCTGATTTGTGATCAATTCTTGCATATGTTGTCCTTCCATAATCTTGCATTATATGTGTCAAATGTCCTTCTATGGAAGAAAGAAAAGATCCTCTCTATTCTTCCGTATTAGTTAGTTTTGTTCCTAACATTTCTGTCTTGTTATTAGGTCTTTCTCCTTCTATTTGTTCTGGAGTTGTAGCAAAGGTAGTTCACGCAAAGATGAAGATTTGTACGCAATCCATTTCGCAAGAGGCCACAGAATTCCCCGCGATGCTCGAAACAACAGCTGCTGTGCATCCTGGTGGTAGTGGTGGTGCTGTTGTCAATTCAAGTGGCCATATGATTGGACTTGTTACCAGGTACGAGAAAATCATTCTCAATACAATTTGTAGATCTGTGTCATTAGAAACAGACATAGCTAAGACAGCATCAAAGTCTTCTTTAATCAGGAATCGTAGTTGATTGTTTATTGCTTTGCTTGAGCAGAATTTTTATTATAGATGAGATGTGCTTGTAGTCTCCTCTTGGTTCTAAGATAAAACGTTTCTTTTTTTAAATCCGCAGCAATGCAAGACATGGAGCGGGAACAATTATACCACATCTCAACTTCAGCATCCCGTGTGCAGTCTTGGAACCAATCTTCAAGTTTGCAAAAGGTTTGTCTAATCTTGTTGTTTTGTTTTGTTTATGTGAGCATAATAGCGAGTAGATGAGTCAAAAAGTGTTTGCTTTTTTTATTGTTTGGGTCTTAAAACAGATATGCGAAACAGGGAGGTCCTTCAAACACTCGATCAACCAAACGAAGAACTCTCATCCATATGGGCTTTGATGCCATCACTGTCACCAAAGCCAAAGACTGAGCAGTCTCTAACCAATCTGCCTAAATTACTCAGAGATGGTAATAACAAACAAAAGAAAGGATCTCAGTTTGCCAAGTTCATTGCAGAGACACAAGACATGTTTATAAAACCGACCAAGCTTCCCCGCGATGTGATCCCTAGCAAGTTATGACAAGATTGCCTTCTTTGCAGAGTTTGTGTCTTCTTCTTATACTTTTGCTGGAGTGGCAACTTTTAACTTTTGTATAGATAAGAGATTACAATGAGTTGCTGCTGTTTCTGGGTTCCTCTGCTTATAGCATACGTAAACCTTTATTATACATTCGTAACTATGTCTCAATCTATAAACGATTGTTATGTTTCCGCCTTTGCATCGCCCTCATATGTAACGCAACCTAACCCAAATGACATTGCTACTATTTTCAGTCCACAAAACCTATAAAATTACGTCCTTTAAATCATTATGGCTAACATAACCAAGTTAACTTCAACATATTACATTGTGTGGAGTTGGCAAATCTCCTTGAAGGCCATGGATGTTAAGAGTTATGTTTACTCTTGATTTGTCTCTTTAACTCTCGTTCATCTCCTCTTGACTTGTCTCTTCGACTTCATTTATCTCCTCTTCACTATTCTTCTCAACTTCCTCATTCATCTCCTCTTAACTAGTCTCCTCGTCTTCATCTCTTTGCTCACAATCATTAAACAAGGGATTTACATATCTTACAATGGATTCCAAGACCTTATTGAAGATTCATACGACATCCAAATCATGGTCTCTTACACATCATCCTCCGCTAGTGTGCTACTTACCCTCAAACTTCCCAATGGGCACTATATTAAAAATAGATTCAAGCATGTATATTGTATAGTTTGGTTATCACTTCATCAGTGACTAAGTACAGTCTATCAATTTGGCAGAGGAGATACAATATCAATAGTTCAATCTTAGTGTAGTCTTGTCTTCAGTCTTTGAAGACATCGGACTAACCAAATTCTATTCTTTTCACTCTTGATCATATTATTATAACTTTTTTTTCTTATTTCTGTAGAATTAATTTCTCATTCAATGTATCTAATTTGTACTCTTTTTACCTTTTTGACTATGTTGTCCATCATTTAGGAGGTTTTTAAACTCGAGAAGTGACATTGCTTCCTAAGGGTTTTCAATGATTTTTTAAGGAGTTTATTGGTTTTAAAATTTCTTAAGATTTAAATTTTTTTAAAGAATTTACTGTTATTCAATCTTGAATTTTCAAAACTTATTGGTTTTGGTAGTTCAAAATTTTTGTTTACAATCATTTAAAGTCATGAATTATTGGATTATAGATTTTAAAAATTTAATCAAATTTATGTGTTATTCAAATAAAATGAATTTAGTAGACTTTATGGTTATGTTAAACTCTAGTGTTATTTGTTGATTGAGTTTAAACTTTTTTTTTCATATAAAAACTCTTTCAAGACACTATGTTACCAGTACCATAATATTTTCAATTTTTTTTACAAAAACTTTATAGATCTAGTATTTGAGCAGAGGTAATATACAATGTAAATTACATTTATTTATTTAACATAGGTTATCTTGAATTGAATTAACGTATAAATCATTAAATTTCTTTTTAACTACAATTTTTTTTTTCAAATTACGTATTAGTTCAGTTTGCAACTTTAAAATTTATATGCTAAAAAAGTCTTTTAAAATTATTCCTCCATAGTTGACCAAAAATAACAGAATTATTCATCCATTAACTATCTTTCTCGATTAAAGAAAAATAATTGATGTCAAACTTAAAAAAAAAATATTACTATTATAAAATCATTCTTTTTGAAGCAGAAAAAATATAAATTGATATATAGAATATATAAAACATTAAGTATATGATAACATAAAATCTCTTTCAAAACTTATTGTATAAATTATTGACATATAAATTAACGTATATTTTAATTTTACAATTTTTACAAAACAACATATTTAACTAGCTGCAAGTAGAAATGTGGTTGCAACTTGCAACCAAGTTCAATAATCTTTTTATTATTATTCAATATATATAATAATTACAAAGTTAACAAAACTTTACAATAATATATATATACTATGTTAAAAAAAAACTTCCTCCCTTTTTCTGTTAAAATTATCCTTCTCTGTGTAATCTTATAACTCATCTAAAACTATATGCACAACATCATTCCCTTATTTGTCTTCTATTGCAAGTTCTTGGATAGAAACAAAACTAAACATTCTTTTCTTTTTTTTGGGGTATAATAACTGAATATGCTTACTTTAATATTGATTGTGATGCAAAAGAATCGATGTCAACTGCCAATCAAATTGTGCGAACGTTGTCGAAGATAACAACAAAGTAATGAACAAGAAAAAAGAAAGACATTTTATCTTCTTTTGCAAAAACAATTCCAAGAAAAAGAGTAATCTGGAGAAGACAAAGTAACATCGAAGTTCGAGAAAATAGAACGAAATTCAGGGGAATAAAAAGCAAATTAATTAGCTGAGAAAATGAAAGAATATTAAATTAAATAAAGACGAGAATTTTTGCAGTAACTTTTAAATAGAGAATGGAACTTAAGGGGAGAAGAGAAAATCCCTTGGAGTTCTACAAAATTCGTTAGTTTCCCAATGCTAATGCTTTTGCTTTTTTCCTTCTTTTTTTTCCATTCTGCCTCCCACATGCATTATCGTAAATACATACACACACATATGCATTCCAACATTAGGCTGTAAACTCTCTTTTTATATAAAAAGTGAAGACTCTTTTAAAAAATGAGTAATGATTTATCTAAGAAGTTAGCTGTTTCGTTCGTGTTAATGATATTTATTTGGTGAATATAGTTTTTGGTGATGTCATGCGAAATTATTACTAAGAAAGAGAACGATTAGAAGAAGAAATATCATGAAAACCAAAGATAATATGATAGTTTTAAGGCCCAATGAGATTTATGGTAATAAATAATGTGTTGGATTTATTAACCAATACTCTCTCCGTTTCAAATTAGTTGTTCGTAGAATTTTTAAATCTCTATACTATTATTTGAGCAAGGTTAAAAGAAGTTTAACCAATAGTCATGTGGTATATTACAAAAATTGTCATTAGATTATAATTATTTTCTAACCAAATATTAATATGTCACTAAGAATAATTTCGTCACAACAAATTCAGTCTGACTTTGATGCTTCTATTTGATTGGTTGAAAAAACTATGTAGGTCCCACTTAATTTATTTTTATTCCTCAAAGAAAAAATACCATAATTCACATTAAAATTCAATTAATAATATAAAATTCACACAACAAACCAAATCAGTTCCCTTAATTTATGGATGAACATGTATTCTATATAGTAGTTTTAATAAAAGATTATAATATTTATTAAATGCGCAAAGTAAAAATATTTTTCCATATTTATGATTTTTATGGATATTCGCATATAAAGTTTGAGATTAAAAACACTAATATGCAAGTAAAATTATTAAAACATGTTCATTATATTTGTAATTTGTAGGGTTAATTATAAATATAGTAAAATCAAATATAATTTTAAATACAAGAAATAAGTGATTAATTATATATATAAATATATTTATAATTAATTATATATAATAATATACAATTTAAATTTTTTTTAAAAATTATAATTTATTAGCAATGATTTATGTCTATATTTATAGTTTTTATTTAATAAAAAAAATTATTTAAATTTCTCAGTTTTATATGACATTCACCTAATGTGTTATAAAATTATATGTTTCATCTTAAAATGATGAAACAAAAAATATAAGAAGAAAAAAATACTACATAAATGAAATTACTGTGATTGATTTATATTCATAATTTAACAACTTAAAATGTCATTAACCAAATGTCACATTTATATTTTATACAAATCAACTACATATATTTGTGATACATACTATGATCTGAATATAAATTTATTTTTTATATATACTTAATCCCAGATTAAATTAGTTTCAGTCCATAATAACATTGTTATATTATTAGTATTAAGTAACATATAATATTATATATAGGTTGTTATAATCTTTAATAACATGTTTAATGATAAAAAGAAAAGTAATAACATGTATCCAGTAACATGTTTAATATAAGAAAAAATTAATAAATATTTATCTATGCAAGGCGTGGGTTTTGAAAAGAATTTTTAGAAGAACAAAAAAAAAGATGTATAATGCTTCTTAAGATTGACCTTAGATGAAGAGAAGACAATATCCATTATATATTGCATTTTGGAATGACAATTAATAAAAATCAAGTACACTCTTTGGGATATGCAATCAATTTGTTTAAATTTTTTAAATGTGTATCATATTACTACTGTTAATGCAAACTACAATATCATTGTTATATATATATTTTAATAGTAAATCATATTATACATAATATATATATATATATATATATTAATAATTTTAATTAACACAATACAAACCATATATAATAAAAATAAATAAGTTGAAATATAAAATAAATATAATCTAAACAATGTATAATAATCTAAGCAGATATTTTCCCACGCTGTGCAGCGTGGGTTATTATCTAGTTTGTCTTTATTAGTTTAATATTTTGACAAATTAAATTAAATTAACTATAAATCTATTAAAAATAAAACAAAAAAAATTAATTGTTTTTTAAATTTACGTAAAAAACGTAGAATGACAACTAATATGAAATGGAAGGAGTATATGACATGCATGGTCCTCTAAACTAAGAAGCATTTAATGTTTTTATTTGAGAGACGAAATTTTGAAGATACAAGATACTCTCGTTTGTACCTGAGAGACAGATTTTGAGGATACAACATACATACTTTCCTAGATTTTTGATTTTTCACGGAATGTTGAAGATTTTGTTTTTGATAGGAAAATGTTGAAGATTTTGAAGATATAATATCAAGATTTTAGCTACAACAGAATCATTATTAGAGGTTGTCTACTAATTACATACTAACTATATATTTATGACTAATAATACATGAAGAATTTTCGAGAAACAACGGTTTTATGTAACACTAACAGGAACTACTTTTTTAGACCGGTATATTACTTATCGGTTTATTACTAATATGTGAGATAACAAATGTTTAGAAATAATCCTTAATTATTATAATTCTAAAATTAGCTAGAAAAGTCATAAAAATACTTAACTTGATCTAACTTGGTACAAGTTTTAAATGCTAACTACTTACTTGTAGTTGAAAGATTTTAAAGAAAACCGGGATAATTGTGTGACTTATTGTCGAAAGAAGAAGATATATAATATATATGCTATCTACATAATCATGGCCGGTCCTGAGATAAGGGAGGACTCTAGGCAAAACAAATAATGGAGGTCTTCATAATATAAAATATATATATTTATCATATTTATTTTATTTATAAAAATTTTAAAAAGATCTTTTAACTACTTTTTACTGTTGAATTAAACAAAAATATTTTAGTATATAAATATATTTTTAATTTTTTTCTGAAATGATACACCATAAATTTTTATTGCTATTTTTTTTTTAAATTTAAATACAATATTTTTAATCCTAAAAACAAATAAAAAACAAAAAAAAAAAATCCTAAAATGAGGGCTCCACAAAAATGAGGTCATCGACAAATGCTTCATCGTGCCCCTCAGATCCGGCCCTCTACATAGTTACCTATATTAACTCTCTTAAACGTGATGTACCAAACTTAGACTGAAAATTCATAGTTAGTGATTTATCGGAGGGCATTTTGAAACTGTAAAAACTTGTACGACTTGTTTTTGACTAACTAACGTTTAGAACTATTTTTTCCGTTGGTATCATTCAAATCCATTTTCTTTTGGAGAACACAATTATTTATTTACCATGTAAATAATTATTTCATCTTCATCACTAAATTAACAAAGAAGGATCTATTTTACATTATTTTTCCTTAAGAAGGATCTATATCCTGTATGTATAACCCCTTTTATTTTTATTATTTATCAAGCTAATCTTTGGCTAAATTAAATAATCATGGTTCATGGTTATCTCATGATATATCGATTGAAATATGAATTTACGTAATAGTATATTTCAAAAGGCCTATCAAGTGATTACGTTGGTCTTTGAAATTATTCGAGCGTTGCCGCGACTTAGATACTCGGTTCTAATTAAAAAAAAATAGTATAATTTAAGTTCATTAAAATTTGCAAACATGTAGTAAGATGTGATATGTTTTAGTTTCGATACATAGAGCTAAGATCAAATTCTATTATTTTATTCAAAAGTGAAGTAAAAGCAAAGATAATGTAAGGAAAGAGACGAGGGAGAATAAAGTAAAGATTGGAAATGTGAACCCATTTGGAGTTGGCAGTGAGTGAGATGGAACATCACATGCACTTATGCTCTCTTTTGTCCATTTCCTCTTGGAGCTTTCACTTCTCGAAAAACTTCTTCTCTTGCAACTCTAATCTAACCCCATTTCTTATTTAATTCTTAAAGATTCTAGTTGTTTTTTTCCTATTCATGACTTAGCAATGATGTGATAATTTGATGTACCATGCAAACAGTCTCAATTATAATTAGACAATAGTGGCAATATAAAAAAAAATATCGCAGAATTTTCTAAGACTATTGTAGCCACCAAAAACGCGATATGATTTGTGACGTCAATCAATATGTAAAAAAAATTCTAAATTTTTTTTGGTTAGTCGAAAGGCACTGGATCTGAACTTATAGTCTCTCTATATCAGAAATCAGCCTTTGATAATATATTACTAAGCATTAATCATATTTTTCAAACAGGATCGAACTAGCAACGCAAAATTCAATATCTTTTAGAGGGACCGAACCAACACCACTAGCTCACCACACATTTGATATGAAAACTACTATACTATATATAAACATTTCATTTTAAACTTTAATAAACATTTTGATTCTAAAAGAACTCTAATTTATTATTTATTACTTATTATTATACTGTGCATTGCTATCATTCTTGGATGTATCATTTATTTCTATCTCTAAACATTCTGCAGCTTACTAAAATATTGTAAGCAATCTCTTGAATTATTACTAACATCTTAAAAGGTGCAACTAGCTAGTACTATTATAGGGGGTATAATATTAAAACCGACGCGTATAAACTATAGTGAGCTTGAATGATATAGATATGCGTATATAATATGATTGTTGGAATGTATATAAATTAAAATAAAGAGTTGGAAGTGGGATTGATAGGGTGATGTGGGTCTAGGGATTCACTCCAATTCCACAATATGCAAAAGAATGTCACTTATCGTGATGAGTGATGTTCCTCGATCCCTCTGAAAGATTCACCTGTTACATTCTCCTTTATTGTCTCTATCTTTTTTTTTTCCTTACATTTTCAATATATATATAGTATATATATAGACTTTAATTTAATGTAAGTTATTCGATTAGGGATCTAGATTTAGTTTAAGATACGAATAGAGATGTCAAGTTAATCCGCTAAAATCAGGGCTGGGGAGTGGAAAGAAGACAAAATTTCCGTAAATTTGGAATAGTTATTTACTCTGATTCACACAAGCATTTAACGAAGTAGTTATTACATTGGAGGTTTCATCCGTTTTTTTTTTTTTTTTTTTGGGTCAAATGGGTTTCATCCGTTTAAAAACAAAGAACAGGATTTTAAAAATATATCAAAAAATAAATAAATAAATAACTACTTGTCTACTTGTGACCCCAAATTTGTTTTACAGATGTTTTATAAAAGTATGAATATTATGAGAATCAAAAATTTTATTAGCTCAATTGAAGGAAATCATTATTGAGAATTTTATTTATGGAAACTCCAGAACAATAGACTTTGATTTTTTTTTCTTTTTTTTTTTTTTGTTTCTCAATACAGCGTGTAACAAATAATTAAGAGCATCACCATTAAAGTTTTTTTAACAAAATATCTCATCATTTTAAAATAATTAAAAAAGGGAAAAATATGAGAGAATGTAAGAAACTTTGTGAACAATAAAAAAGACTTTGTGCATACTTATCATTTTTAATGGTTAATTTTTTTAATTAACATATTAATAATTTAATTTTAATAGATTCTCTAGAGTCTCTTAATCGATGGTGTTGCTCTAAGAAGACGCACTTGGAGTTTTGGACTATGTCGGATGGGACTTTTATCAAAGCAGTAACTGAATTAACCTCTAAGACTCTTTCGCTGATTCATAAAGTGTTTGGAACTAATTTTTAGAAAACTTTAGGCCTGTTCCATGCTGTAATGTTTGCTCTAGATTTAAAACCAAAATGTATGAAAAATAATCAGCTCAAAGATTCACGACTGAAAGTTTTAGTTCGGATGATATCTCATATTTATTTCCCTAGTTCTTTTTCATTGTGGGTTCGACATCTCAATTACTACATCAAGCACACTTTGACAATTGACATTTACGACATATTTGTAGACAATTTATTACATGAGAACGCAATCTCTTTCTCCATCTACCATGACTATCAAAGTTATGATAGACATCAAATATAACTGGTTAGGACAAAAGATAAACCTCAGACAACATGCCAAACTCGTAGAGCATCAATGGATGAGGATATTCAAGTCTCGGAATAGAGTGACGATGAGTATGTTTCCGTATATTTAGACATGATTTGGGTTCTAATCGATAAAGTTGTCTCGAAGATATGTCTTATTGGAAACAATTATTCATGAGTAAGAAGACATACAATTTGGAATATATAAAAATATGAGTGTGTCCCTGAATATATAATCTCAAAACAATTATTCGCAACATACATCACTAACTCAATTCTACCATGACAGGTTCGATGAGAACTGTTCTCTTAGTAAGTAAAACATCACTAACTCAAACATTAGTTTCATAATGAGGTATAAGTACCCGAACATAATCTAGTCTAAAATTGTGCACAATTTTGTTGAGTGGTGACGTTTAATTTACTGATTGAGTATATCATAGTATATTTGAAAGATACCAAATATGATGAAGACTGACCTCCTTTTTTTTTTCTCTTTATTCCATAGATTCGACATCTTCTGAATTTCTAAAGCAGAAGGGCAATACGACCCGGCAAATAGGCGATGACAAGTTGGACTGATAACAGTGGAGACCATAAGATACGCAAAGACGATATTACAATCCAGATTGTAAGATAAAAAAAAGTTACTACGTACTACTTAATTCTATATATATATATATTAATTAACAAAAAGGTTAACAATTAATTTTTGATTTTTCATTCGATATATATATATATATATATATCTTACACGATTAAAGTTACAGATTTTTTAATCAATTGAAATACAGATTATCGATACTTTTGAAATTATATATTAGGTTGTCATTGCACACACAAAAAATTAGGTGGTCAACTACTTGTTGCTCATTGGATAGCAAAATAATTAATATATTAATATTTATGTCTAAACTCTAAAACTGATAATTAGCCGATATTTTTTATTTTCTATTTTGAATTAAAAAAACCATGAAAACGATTTTTCTGAAAGTCGGTCAAGAGAACTGAATGATGTTTCTTTTTTTTTTTTTTTTTTTAAACAGAAAACTGATGTTTTTGTTAGTAATAGTATATTTGAGTAATGAGACGGTGGAAGGACCATTTGTAGAACAAAGGAATCTTGAACATCTCTGTAGCAAATCTTATTAAAAAAAAACTAGTATCAATAATATTGCTGCAATATGTTAAGTACAACTGTAGAAAACCCTAGTGACACACACACACATACACGAATAGTTAATCAATAGCTAGTGGCACAAATAACAATATTACAAATAATATAAAATAAGGAACTTAAGAAAAACATCTGTCAAGAATCTTGGTGCTTCATTCTTGAAAGTTAAAACAGTAATAATAGCTTCAGTAGCCAACAGTTCTTTGTCTGTACACTGCTGGTTTCAAAACGATTCTCTTTTATACAAGTAAAGAAACAAAGGAAACAAAATAAAAAAAATCAAAAGAGCTTAATCAAGAAAGATATGTTTGGCAATTGTGACCAGAAGAAGAAGATGCCTATAATCAGCTCTCCCAACACCAATCCACTGGTCTCTTTCTCTCTCTCTCTCTCTCACTCTTTTTTCCCTTTACAATTTTATCTCTCTAAATAATATGACCCATTAATCTTTTGTTTCTTAGCTTTTGGATCCGAATAATATCCTCTTGTCCTCTCTTTGTTCTCTTGCCTTTAGTTAATTAAACCACACGATCTAAAATTCCCTTCTCTCTCTCTCTCTTTTTCTCTCCCTCTCTTCTCAGGCGAGTATTATGCAGAGCAAGAACATGATCGTGGCTTCATCTCATCATCAGCAGCAGCAACAACAACCTCAGCAACCGCAACCGCAACTTAAATGCCCTCGTTGTGATTCCTCGAACACAAAGTTCTGTTACTACAACAACTACAGCCTCTCTCAGCCGCGTCACTTTTGCAAGGCTTGTAAGAGGTACTGGACACGAGGTGGAACCCTCCGGAACGTTCCTGTAGGAGGTAGCTACCGGAAGAACAAAAGGGTGAAGCGGCCATCAACCACAACCGCAACTGCTGCCTCCACAGCCTCCACGACGACTTCTTCATCCCCTAATAACCATCATCAGATCTCCCATTTCTCTTCCATGAATCATCATCCCTTGTTCTATGGTTTATCAGATCATATGAGCAGTTGTAATAATCTTCCAATGATTCCAAGCCGATTCAGTGATTCTTCAAAGACTTGTTCGTCAAGTGGTTTAGAGAGTGAGTTTCTCTCATCTGGGTTTAGTAGTCTTAGCGCTCTTGGATTAGGTCTTCCACATCATATGAGTCATCATGACCACACCAATAGTGGTAGCTTCATCAACAACTCCACAACAAACAAACCCTTTCTTCTCTCCGGTCTATTCGGCTCCTCGGTGTCTTCTTCTTCCTCTACTCTTCTCCAGCACGCACAGAAGCCCATGAACAATGGTGGTGACATGTTGGGACAATCGCAGCTCCAAACCCTAGCGTCACTTCAAGATCTGCATGTTGGAGGTAACAATGAAGATATGAACAAAGAAGGAAAGCTTGATCAGATCTCTGGGAATATTAGTGGGTTCATGTCATCATCATCTTTAGATCCTTCAAACTACAACAACATGTGGAATAATGCAAGTGTTGTCAATGGAGCGTGGCTTGATCCAACAAATAATAACGTTGGATCGTCCCTCACCTCCTTGATATAAACCAAGGCTTTGGTTACATGAGCTAGGGTTTATCTTCATCACTTTTTTTTTTTCTTTTTTGTTTTGAGATGAGAGAAGAAGCTTGGATCAGAGAGATCAAATCAGGGAAAATGTTGATCTTGGCACTATAAAGCTCCCTCGGATCCTCTTCATCTCACCATCTCAATCATCTTCCTTCGCGTCGTTCAAGAAAAAAACAAAAGGGGTTCAAGATTGGTTCAAGGTTTACTATGGTCTACTGTTAAGTTCACTCAAGGTAAATTATAATGTGTATGTATATAATATGGTCCTCATGACTTTGATCGATCTTCTTCTTTTTTTTTTTTTTTTTTTTCCAATTATGTAATTCTAAGGTCCACCACATGGGTTGGTGTTCCTTTTCATTGGGATTAGGAGGGTATATTTGGCTAAATTTGGGTTTCTCATGGGGTCTGAGAACTCAATAGTTTTTTTGAGTTTTATATCTTTTTTAGTTTCACATTTCTTCTTTGGTGTGGCTTTCATTAATGGGTATACAAACAGAGGGAGGGGTGTGGTTTTGTGTTGTTATAACTTTGGTTATTCATGTATGAGTTATGTTCTTACGGTTCTTTTGGATGCATGTATGTGTGTATATATATATAATCACGATAGAAATAGAACGAAGATAAAAATGTGTGACTTGAATTGGCTGAAAAGAAATTGTCCTTTAGGTAATGTCAAATAGAATGGATACTAGAAAATTCTCAGAAACGACGTCAATGAATTTACAATGAGTAGAGACATATATATATACAATATTTATATGTGTCCGTATATAGACTTCGACCAACAAAGCGAACAAACATGCATCGATAAAATTTTATATAACATATATATTGCTTGTAGTTATAATGTCATATAGATAATTTTGTTCTTTAGCATGGTGGCTACAACTCATGGTTCCACATAGTATGTTACAAGCGAGCTATATACATGGACACAAGTTTTTGGTCCAGACTTGGAGTTTAGTGTGGTGTCTTTGTAAAGTGGGCACGAGTTCGTTACCAGTTTCTTTATGTCATTTTCTTTGCAATGATTCTTTCCGTGCAAGAGTTGGAGATTATTTATTCGCTAAACATTCGAGTCTGTATCGTTTGGACACATGGACTTTTATCAGTTCTGTGCACAGAAATGTCCTGATCTCTCTTCCATATCCACTCGCTGGTCTTCCTAGAATTGTTATGGAAAGAGCGTAGCAAGCGGTTCCGTGTGTCGTGCGAAAAGACAAATCAGACAACGAGAGCTTATGCGTTTTGACCCGATTATTATTTTTAACTGTTAAATATTAATTTTATAGTATATGCTGACCAAAAAAAACAATATAGTATATAATTATTTTTTTCTTTTTCAAACTTTTTTAAAACAAATCTAATTGTTATGAATCGATGAGCTATACCAATTAACCTAGGTCAATTCACTATTTGGTTAGATTTACCTATAAATGTGAAATAAAATGTTAGGAGACGAGAGGGATTTAACAAAGTGCAACACCCGATGTAGCTAGTCTATATCTCGCCGGAAACAGTATCCCATTATGCATTATCTATTATCGTCAGTGAGTTAATCCCTGAAATTACGAAGACACTTGTACGTTCTTTCATGCAACTCTTATATTCTTGAGATCTCTTTCATCTGTGTACTCATTTCATCAAAAGATCGGTTTTCTGAAACCCTCTTGTCTTAACAACCAACCTCCACTTTGAAGAACATATAAATTAACTACATCATAGAATCTTAATTAGTTTTAATGTTATTTGTTATTTTATGAGGTAGACATCTTGACAGAGAAAAAAACACGAATGCCAAAGAATTTAGTTGTCCAGATTTTCCAAAATTTGGTATCCTACTAACAAATCCCACAAGAGTTCGATCCATCAATTGGTATGACATTAATTATGCTCGTTCTTGATATCAATTTTTTTTTCTTTTGGGTGTCGTCACTTCTTGGATATCATTTACCGTGTTTGTTTAAAAAAAAAAAAAAAAAAAAAAAATTTGAAGAATCATGAGAATTTAACTCAAAACCAATTAGTATTGAACGGATTTACATGTGATGATGTGAACCTTATATATCGTTTAAAATCATTTTCACTTTCCAGTGTGAGCCATTTAATAGAGCTCTTCGAGAAGAAGTCGGGAACAATTCATCATCTCAAAAAATACTCCTACAAAACGGACCACACTTAACAATATGAAAGAGTTTAGAGCAGACATGTCAATCTCACAAGTCCAATCTCGTCTGGCCCAAAACCCACAAAGTCCTTAATATTTAAAGTCTAGTCTGGTAAGGCCAGGTTTAAAAGAAATTTAGGCCCATAATATTAAATTCGGTCCGGTCAGTACAGAGTTATAGACTATTTCAAACATTTCGAACTTTTTAAAACGAAAATAAAAATATGACATATATATTGTTGTTGTTATCGTATATAAAAAATTTACATCTTAAAAATTTATCGTTATTTCCATATTTTATATTTGAGTTTTTGTATTTATCGCATACAAAATTTTGAAAGATGTATCAAACTACTAAAGACTCTTTGAAAGTTGTATTTATATAGCATTGAGTAATTCTATATTTTAAATAACTACTAATATGTTTACATTGAATCCAACTTAATTTTAGAACAAAATTTTTAAATCAACTGTAACAGTTCTTATTTCAGATTCACTTGATTTATGTTTCTGTGCAGATTTAGAAAGAGGAAGAGACGTTACAACAAAGTAACGAGTTCTCACGCCAAATCGGCAATGGTACATCTCAATGAGTTATATACTTAGGTCACAATAGTATCAAGAGAATGCGATTACAACCTCACAACACCAACATAGAACCACTCAGAACAGATTACAAGACAAACAAGGAAGAAATGAAATTTTACTCACCCCTCTCATAGGTAGTTTCTCTCACTATCTGCAATACTTTCTCTCTATGTGTTGCAACAACTCTCTATTTCTTGCTCCTCTACTGCTCTTTATACCCTCTACTTTCCTTGTTTTGTCTCCATTAGGTGATGTGTATCTTTATCACCATTGGTGATCCGACAAAATGTAGAACACAAGTCGTGAAGCTCCTCTTGGGCTTCTAACTTCACCTGATTTTTTCACCTGGGCTTTAGATGTACCACAAGGCCCATATTCAAGATGAGTTCAGCCCATATTGTTGAGATATTGGATCGACACTCACATCTAGCTCTGTTACGGATATAGATATCTGGCTTTTTTTTAGGATATATGTATCCATATTATCCGTGATTCTACTATCCGTATTCGTATCCGTAAACTACGGATATTCGGATTACGGATATCCGTAGAAAAACCGGATATTTGTATCCGGATATTTTTTTATTTTCTGAAAATTTTTTTTTAAATAAAATAATTTAAAATAATGTTATTATAATTATAATATTGAGAATTTTCAAAAAAAAAAAAATTTAGAATAAAAAAATAGATTTGAGTTTGAATGAAAAAAATATGGGATAAATTTAAAGGCTTAAAATAAAACAAAATTTAAATTTTAAAGACCTAAAACAAAACAATTTTTTTTTTTACCGGATACGGATATTCGGTCCAAAATTTTTTCAATATCCGTATCCGGCGAATCCGGAAATTTAATATCCGTATCCGTTTTCTCTGGATATCCGTTTTCGGATCCGAATCTGGATACGGAGCCGGATATCCACCGGATACGGATATTTCTATCCATGGTTACATCAACTAAATCAAAATAAATTATATTAAATTTATGCCAAATAAAACATAAAATAAAAAAACATATAATATGGATTTGAATATGATTTAGTGCATTTCAAATCCTCATTTGACGTTTTTGGTTTCCATTTAAATCCTCATTATTTTTAGATAGGGAAATCTCTAGGTTGCTTGGCGTTGGCGTTTGTGAGGAATCACAAACATGATACGGCGTCGTACATGTATTCTTTAGGGGTGTATTGGACTGAATATGTAGGGAGAATTGAGTTTTAATGAGTTTTGAGATGATTTGGTTAAATTTTGGAGAATTATGAATTTTGTTGTTAAATTCTCTGAAATCCCACCTAAAACTATGAGAATTTGGTCTTTGTATTTTTAACTAAGAAATCCCTTCAAATCTCAGCTGAAATTTTTAAATCAAATCATAATAACGTTTTCAATAACAGTGGATTTGATTGTATATTTTAAAATTATTTATCCAATAACACTGGATTTTAAAAAAAAATTTAAAATTCATGTTTCAATAACACATGATTTGCCATTTTAACTCAAATCTCTCCAAATATTCACTCCAATACACCTCTTTAACTTTGACGTTCCGTCATATGATAATGATGAATCCGGAACAAAATGCCTGAAAATTTGGAACAATGGTGCATGAAAACAAATGTTTTCTAAAAGCCCATAACAAGTTAAAAACAGACTTATAGCCCAAAAAATGGTAATTTATTATTTTAGTATATAAAGTAGACTTTTAGGGTTTTCTCATATGTGAGAGACTCAAATTCGGTGGCGATTAATATGTCGTATATGTATTTTTTTTTTTTAATATGCCGTAAGAGTTTCAGATCTCAAGTAGAGTTGAATCAGTGACCTCAAAGACTATATCTCAAGTCTCAAAGTCACTAGATCACCATACCACGTTTAATATCGTACACATATTTGTTCAATTCCAACATTCCGGCGTATGATTATGATTCTCCAGGCACCGTTTAGGATCTTTCGCAAATGCCAAAACTCTAACGGTTTTATTTTATATATTAAAATAATCAATTGATCTCTTTTTCTAAAGTACGAACTTATATTTTTATTTGTTTTGTCTTAAAAATCATCATAGGCTGAAACGCCGGAAAGGAATCGCTAAATTAGGATCTCTCGCAAATGCCAAAGCCCTAACGGTTTGTTTTATATATTAAAATATTCAATTCACTTCTTTTTCTTATAAATTTATTTTTCAATTTGTATTTTGTCTTATCAAAATCTTTATTTGTTTTTCTTTTTTTTTTCGTCGATAATGTTTGCGTTTATAAGTAACACGTTTACCTTTTCTCATTTTAAAACAACATTTTAAAGTTTTTTTTGGATAGACAATGTTTATATTTTTAAAATTTTCTAAAATTTTAAAATAAAATAGGGTTTGCCAATTGGATAGAGTTTTCTCTTATGGATAATTGAACGCACTTAGGGTATATTTGATGAATAATTTGGAGTGATTTGGCTATTTATAGTTTTGAGATGATTTTGATGAATTTCGATGAATTAGAAAATTTGTTATTAAAATTGTTTAAAATCTCACATAAAACCATGATATTTTGATATTTGTATTTTTAACTAAAATTTCTCTAAAATCTCATCTAAAACTTTCAAATCTAATTATTAAAATATATTCAAAAAATATATATTTGATTATACATTTTAAAATCATTAATCCAATAATATTGAACTTAAAAATTTTATTTTAAAATAAAATTCAAAATTCAATAAGATATGATTTGTTATTGTAAATCAAATAACTTCAAATCCTCTCTTCAATACATCATTCTTCTTAGTCCCTCCCCGGATCAAATCCTAATCGGTAATTCTCTTCTCTTATGTGTTTCTTTCTTTTTGGATCTCAAACACCCTTTGAATCCTCCCCGGATCTCATTGATAGCTCTAACTAAGTCTAGGTCTTATTTGGAGTTAATTCTTACAATTGGACTGATTGTAGTTCGGCTGGTTAGAGATGCTCTCTAAAATAATATGGGCCTGAGTGGGGCATATGTAGTATTTTTAATTTTTTGCAGATATTTTGTCAACAAAATTTATTGGACCTCTTTCTCAAATATTTGCAGGTAGGTGGTGTCGAATTTCTCTATCTAAAACTAGTTTTCATAACTATAATAAAATATCTTGAAAACAAAAGATTAACACCATAACAAACAAATGATCAAGTTTAGCAAAAATTATAATTACCATTAAAATATTACTGTTTTCAGTGTTAATTTTTTAACACTAAATCACCCCTAAAAATGAAAAAAAGTTAGATATTGTAAGAAAATACATTAGCTTAGTAAATAGTTTTTTAGCATAAAATTTCAGTAAAAAAAAGTATAGGATATTTTCTTTTATTTTTTTAAATTTCTAAATTAACTTGTATAGGAAAAACTAAGAATTTATTGAAGTTATGTACAATGCATATATATATAATTCAAATGGAGACTAATTGTGTTTCATAAAATGTAATTGGTTAAATATCATACAATTTAAAATTAAGTAATTTGTTTTATTCAAAAATTTAATGCAAATGCATATCTAGTACTAATATCCAGTGCATTATAATGTTTATATAGATAAAAATAGCTTTCCCCAAAATATGTAAAAAGTGACAAATAAAGGTGATTATTTGAGTTTCTCCAAAATATGAATGACGACTGATTGAGTTTTAGTAACGTAAATATGCTAAATATTATATCATTTATAAAAGTAAATGGATTTGTCTTTTTCAATATGTTTGAATTCGAAAGTTTTCTATATTAAGGTTATTTTAATAAAACAATTACTTTTTTCTAAAATTTGTAAGATAAAACGACAGAAACCTATTAATGGCAAAAAATTAAGCTCTAGAATACATGAACAGCATTTAATTGAGTTCCGAAAAATCCATTTAATGGTGAGATAAGATATCTTACCATTTCTAAAACAACAAGGATTCCTTTTCAAAATGTTTGAATTCCCATTATTTCTGCTGCATATTAAGGTAGGATTTTAATTATTATAGTCAATAAGTAACAAATACACTAAGGAAGAGAAGCAAAAGACCTCCAAAATAAAATAAAGAGCCTTCAATCTCTCTCTCTCTCTCTCTCTCTCTCACAGAGAAAAACACACTCAGCCAATGACCTTCTCGTGGTCTTCTGTGCCATAAAAACCACATTATATACATTCAAACACTATCTGGCGCCACATATACATATGTACTTGTATATGTATACGTATTAACATCCATATATATACATATCACTCTTCGTATCTCTCCTTGGGTGAGTGGTGTGATGGGTATCCCCATAAGCTGAAGCATCGAACCATCAGCAATATATTGACTCGTATTCTTTTGGGTTTTTCCAACATTTGTCTCTTCTTCACTCGCTCCCTCTTTTTTTTTTTTTTTTTCCTTCTTATCAATCTCCCTTACGAACTCTCCTTTTCTTCTCCATTCATACTTCTCTTTCTCTCTTTCTATCTCTCTCTACCCGGGAAAAATGGATAACTTCTTGCCCTTTTCCTCTTCTAACGCAAACGCTTTCCAAGAACAATCTATGGATCTTGAAGATAATCCTTCTCTCTTCACAACGATCCAGTATCAGCCTCATCAACAACACTTGTTGCCGCCGTATTCATACCCGATGGAGCAGACGGTGGTGATGAATTCTCAGCCGCTTTACTCATCGGAGGCTTTTCCTCAAATCCCGGTTACGCAACCCGGAAGTGAATTTGGTTCTTTGGGTTATAATCCAGGTTTGAGGCAAGAGAGAGGTGGGTTTCTTGATCCGCATGTGACTAAGATGGCTAGGATCAAAAGGAAAATGGCAATGATCAGATCAAGAAACAACTCAAGCCCTAGTTCTAGTTCTAGTTCTAGTTCTAGTTCTAGTCTAGCTGAGTCGGTGGATTCAAGGAGACAGCAGGTGATGCTCAACATGAAATATAATTTGGAGACCGCCGACAAAAAAGATCTCTACCCATACTTCTCATTCGATAACAAGGTCTGTGTCTTGGTTGATACAAATTTTTACGATTTTTTGGTTATTATTTAACTCATGATACGTTTTTTTTTTTTTTTTTCTTAATTTGTTGTTGATTGTAGAAGCTTAGGGTTTTGTTGGTCAAGCACTTGAAGAACAGCGATGTTGGGTCACTTGGGAGGATAGTTCTACCAAAGGTATGTAAAATTCTGACAATTCCTTTTAATTTCTCTAAACCACTACTCGGAAATTTTGCAGTCGTATAAAATATTATTATTATCAATATGATGGAATAGAAAAATAAAATGATTTCAGAATTTCCCTTCCACAATTTTTAAAAATAGATTTGTGGATCAAAAGCAGAAAAAATATAATTGCGGCCACTGGTTTTTTTTACTATACAACACATTTTATTCCATTCAAATTATAGTAACCTATGGATATGAAATAACAAAATGTAGAATGCAATAAGGTTGTTTAATCAAATAGTTTGCTCGGTTCGGTTCAAATTTTTATGCGTTTTGATTTTCTGTTTAGAAAGTGTAGGAAGTAATTTATTTTTCTAGTTTAAGTTCAAGTTGGTTTATTTTGGATATAAGTATAATAATGTTGATTGAATTATTAGGCTTCCATTGGTTTTGGATTTTTTATTTTTTTTCAAAATATATGGATTATTATAGCTCCTTCCTTCAATTAATATTCCTTGTAAGTAGTAACCAATAAATGAAAAACATGAAAATGTTTAGATGATTTTATTTCATAATGGGGTTGAAGATAAAATAGACTTAATGAAAGAAAATTGAAAATCTTTCCTAAATAATTGCCTCTTAAATAGTTTACCTCAAAACTGGTACGGGGAGTTGAAAAAAAAAACAAATTATTATGGAAAAAGTTCTATATAACATAATATTATTCTTATATGTCTAAAAATTAGTGGATACTATTATATATATATATATAACTATTTAGTAAATCATGGTTTTGAAATGCAGAGGGAAGCGGAAGTAAATCTTCCGGAGCTATCCGACAAGGAGGGAATTATTATTAAATTAAGGGATGTTAACTCGACTCATTCTTGGCCATTCAGATACAAGTTAAGTCTGTTTTACTCTTATCTCTTCTTAAATAAAATAAAATCGATTATATTCAAAAAATTCATTTTCTAATATTTGTTATTTACCAATATTTTATATAACAACCTTTTAACTTTTAAAATCCAGGTTTAGCTGTTTTTTTTTACTGTTTTTATATGTATCTTAAATTTCGAAGATTTTATCACTTGCAAATAATATAAGAACTAGAAGACTTAAAGCTTGTATTAATGTCATAGGTTCTGGTCCAATAACAAGAGCCGAATGTATGTCCTCGAAAACACAGGTAACTATGGACCTCCAATATTCTTTCAAAACTATAACCTTATTTAAAATTAATATGAATTGTGATTTACTATTTTTTCCTTTTTTTGTGGTGAAAAAAAAACTAAAGGAGAATTTGTGAAAAAATATGGAGTAGAGACGGGAGATTCTCTAACCGTATACGAGGACGAAAGCAAAAATCTCGTGAGCTCTCTTATTAACTTTTTTTTTTTTTTTTGCTTTTATATAAAGACAAAAAGAAGTTAAATAATGATTAATTAGTAGTCCAAAATTGGAAATTTGAAAAGTGGTCTCATAATACTGAGTTTGTTAAGCATCCAGACAAAACTATATTGCCTTTATTACCTTTTTCTGTCAATGATAACTGTTCGTATATGCAAGGTATAAAAACTTCCACTCCCCTAATTTTTAATATTCCCTCTTTTTCATGATATAAGACGTTTTGGCTTAAAACACGCATTTTAAAAAGTTATTATAATTTATTATTTAATATATAAATAAAAATAATTCAACCAATTATAATAAAAATTACAAATTATTATTGGTCGAATAATATTCAATAAAGTTAAAAAATACATAGAAATGTGAAAACGTCTTATATTTTGAAACAAAATATAACTTTTAAAACGTCTTATATTTTAAAACGGAGGAAGTATAAAGGTAGAAGTGAAAAGTGGAATTGTTAAAGAACAAAAAAAATTATAGTTGACAAACTCAAGACCAAAAATATGAAAGTAATGAATGGATATCCTAGTATTTCTTGTGACTCAATTTTTTTTTTAATATGAAATAAGCTAATCGTTCTTGTGACTCAATATTTCTTTCTTTTTTTGATCATATTTGTGACTCAAATATTTGTAATTTATAAATTCAATCAACTGCTATAACATATCTTATCTTATTTTTAAAACCATAATGAAGTGATAATTATCTATGCTTATGTACTTATATGTTTGTTCTGATTACAGTATGTGTCTGCCATAAGAAAGTCGTCAGGCCAACCAAATGAAGGAAGAAAAGATGAGTCGATGGAAGTGAATGTGAACAAGGTCGAAGATACAACGTTTGATAACTTACCAAATGAAGAAGAGATCATGTTTGATTTCGATTTCATGCCAAAAGACGACGTCGAAGGCGAAGATCCTATTGCAATGCTCATGGGAAATCTAAACGATCATCAGTGTCCCATCCCAGACGATCTCATGGGCCTCACATTCGATCATCAACCCGAGACTTCATTGCCACCTGTGGATGACGTAACCGTTCCCCAGGAACTGGGTTCGTCCGATGATTATTTGACCTTAGACGACTTTGTCTGGTGATGTAGTGGAGGTTCACAAGACTCTACTCTACCCCTTCTAAGATGATATACAAGAGATATTAAAAGAAATAATATAGTAGAACTTGTCACCATGAGATATACAGCATGCGTTTCATATCTATAATTGTTTAATATATAGCGTGTATTAATTTGTTGTCAATGTATTAAAAGTATGGCTTGTAAATTTTAGTTTTAATTATCACAGAATTTTATCATTCGAGTTGTTTCCTAGCTAATTCAACTCCACTCAATGGTTAGGTTAAAGTTCTTTTGTTCGGTTTCAAATCAACTGACAGTTCATCTTGGAAACTATTAAGACGTGTCCATGTTGAGATGATCAAACATAGTTTAACTTGTCTGAATTGTCGAAAACTTGGAAAATATTACATTGCCTTACACGCGATGAATAGTATCACCTACAAGTTTTCTAAAAAGGATGATGACACATAAAAGTCGGTAAGAGCATTTTTATCGGACAAAATTTTGCCAAGTGCTTCATAATGCGGTGGTACACATACACTTGCCTCACCATCTTGGCAAGGTGGAGTTCTCCAATGTGAGGAGTATGGGCTAGTGGGCCAGCCAATTGTAGCCTACAATATGACTAAAAAAAATTAAATATCACGATTCACTATTCGGCCTATTTTCTGAAACTTGAATCCCTGAGCTGACCTTAACCCATATTTTGCAAGTCTAACCCTCTGACCAATAGACTAGATTCTAATCCAAGCCCAAAACTGTTACCAACATACTCTGAAAGTACACCCGAGCTTAAAAACTTCTAACCAAAGCCCAGACTCTAATTCTAGCCCAGAAAAGTTATAATACTCCAAACCCAATAGTCTCACCCTACCTGGCACTCTAAACTACACAACACAGTTAGCCTAAATTTCTCAAACGATTTTTCTTAATATTTCTAAATTTATATGTTAAGAAAAAATCCATATTATATTTATCATGTTATTAAGGATATCGATCATAATCCTATTTGATAAAAATGAAGATTGTGATCTTCAACTCTTTATCATGAGAACTATATAAATTATAATGATGAAGATGGCATCGTTGTGTTAATGAGGTTTAAAAGAAAAGAAAAAAAAATGGTGTGGATTTTTTGGTTTTTTTGTTTTTGTTTTTGTTTTCTAATCTTGGGTGTTATCATGTCATGAGTAAAAAAGATTTACCTGTTCTTTTTTTTGTTTTTTTTGTTTTGGTTAATGCTTTGTACGGATTTGATGAGTTATAATGTTAAACTTGCAATGGGTCACTTTTTTTATCTAATAGGTTTGACTTTTGGTAGTTGATGTTTTTTTTATAAAAAAAAAAGAATAAGAATAGCCGGAAGTCTTTTGCTGAGAACAAAAAAAAGACAAAATATCTAAAGGCTTTGCAAGTTTGGGTTTCTCTGAGGTAAGGTATACTCGAAATTTGACAATAAAATAATAACAAGTTTTAAAATCAAATTGAATATCTAGCTAGACACGGCTTACGACGTTCCCTGTCTATGTAGTTCAATACCCAATTGAGCCTGAGTAAAATACAAACGCTCGGATTTTCAATAGAATTTTAACGAATAGCATACCAGACTGAATCCAAATTTAAGATTTGGACTCTTTTGTGACTGGATATATAGGCTATGCTTGATATTACACGATCACACTAAAATTGTAGAATTCCATATATTGTGAAGCTAAAACTAAATCACTGAAATAAATGTAAAAAAAACAAAAAAGTATCCAAATTTAATAATCTTTGCTGTTCTCCAGGATATGCTCCTGGCTTTGCTCTGAAGGATGATTTATGATCGCAGAAATTCACGTGACTACGTGAGCTTGTCTCATTAATATTAATAGATAGGGGATTCATTATCTATAGAAAAATAGTATAGTTGTGGCTGATGAATTTATATATCATCTATGCCTAAGAAACCTACAGAAATTATAACAAATAAAAAGTCAGTTGACTAAAAGTTATTCGGTCATAATAGTTGACATCTACATCTAGGCACATCAAACCATAAAAACAGTTCTATATTTATAAGTTTCGATATGATCATATAAAACAACAAAACTTTTAGATCAACACTTATAAATTAGTACAGAAGAGTAAATAATATGGCAAAATATGTAAAGTGTAAACGTATAGCAAAATGAAAAAATAATATGTAGATTAAATTGAACTGTGAGGCAAAAATTGAAAAATGAAAGTTGCTAGAAGGGTGAAGCAAGAAAATATGGATTTAAATATATATATATATATAATAATTCCTCCATTTCATTAATCCAATTTCTAGAAAAAAAACAAAATATTTCAAAATATCTATTTTTAGTAGGTTTTTATGCATATTTTATTAGTTACTGATGATGAGTTTTAAACTTCAAAACAAATAATTGAATATATTAATTCTGATTTATAGAAAATTATTAATCACAAAAATGATGTATTTATAATTAAATTTAATATATTTTCTTAATGTGTGTACAAATTAAAAATTAGATTAATTAAAATGGAAGAAGTATTATTTTATCGGTTAACTAATATTTATGTTATCATGGTTCCAGTAATATTACATTTCGATAACTTTTCCTCTAAATTTAGAGTCTTTTCCTAAATTATAGAAACATCTTTACAACAAATATTAACCCACTTTTTTAAGTCATACTTTCATTAAATTATAATGGATTTCAATTCCCAAGTACTTAAATTCCTAAATACAAAAATCTAGGGAGCGTGGAATTCAATTTGAACATTAAATGTGTAATGTGATGATATACGTGTCATGTGCGGCTTATGAAACTATGAACGTTCGTTCATGTGTAATATAGTATATGATAATTTCAAGTTGGTATTAATGCATATATAATAGTGTATAAAATAAGATATATATATATATATATATATATATATATATATATATATATATTTATTTAATAGCAGACGATGATACCAACTTGAAAGATCTACACCTGAACGTTTAGGTTCGAATGGTTTTTTCGTTCAGAGTATTTCATTGCCTTCATTTTTTGGGCTTAATGCTTTGATTCATTTTTTTTTTTTGAATGGAGTCGTGAGATTAGTAAGATAAGTTAAAGCGGACTTTTTATTTATATAAATGAAAATTTATCGCACAATACAATTCCCTGATTAACTAATCCGAGTGATCAAGATTTATCTAATTAGCCTAAGTCTTTTGCGCCTAAATAAGTTTATTTAGGAATATATTTTGTTTCTCCTAAATAGCCAAAATAATTGAATTACTTAGAGAATACAGCCATTCTATCTTATTTTTCCTATATGCACAAATCACAATATAATATGCACAAATCACAATATAATAAGTCTAAACATGTCATGTATATTCACTTAGATCAGTCCTAAGATTCAAATCTAAAGGATAATCACTCATGAGTCGATCAAGTCTTAGCATATTCGACATCCTTCAAACTGAAACCCTTCACTCGAATCAATTTATATTGAATATTTATATGAACTAGACTGTGTTCATGGCAACTAAATTGAACAATCAATGTAACCCAACCCTAGTCCACAAGGACAACATATGAACCAAAGAGTCAAGGATTTGAACACTAAATCACGGTCACACACACACACCTAAATTATGTAGACTTTTTACAGAGGTCGTATGTTCTTATTTTACACCATTCGAACCAATTGTTTTGAAGAAAACCTTTTCGTCTAATTTGAAGCCCTTACTTGTGCTTCCTTGTGTTTTACTTTAAAGTGCATGGAAGATGATTTTCAGCTTAGAATAATCCTTTTTTAGTATATGATCATAATAAATCTACACGGAACATTAACCGTTTCTCTCAGACATTGAAACTAAACTATTATGTTTATAAACCAATTATCAAAAAAAAAAAAAAAAAAAAAAAACTATTATGATTAGAGAATTATGTATATATTTATTTTATGTTTTGATTATTTTTTGAAGATCGAATTCCATATCTAAATCCAAAACGGTTTAATTGTAATAAGAGACTAGATAAGCAAATTACCAAATGGGATTCTACTTGATGAATCAATTTGCACCGATGAAAGTAAGGTACTGACACAAATTTTCCTTTTTTGATAAGTGCTGAAAATTTGTATTACGTAAAATATATAAGGGCAAAGACTAGCATGAAAGTAGCCATATTTCTTGGAGAAAAATGTGGTAAGATCACGATACATACTTTTTGGGCGTCTTTATTGGTTTTTATTAAATTCTGTAAAACGTTAAAGCAAAGAGAATCATTCAAACGACAAGAATGATTAGTCTACAATGTAAAATGTAATGATACATCGTCGCGTTATCCGATTTAAACGTCTTTACAATAATGGCTCATAATAGTGTTATATCTATAGGCAGACGTTAAGATCAAAGCATCCAAAGATGGGTTTAATTTGAAAATAAAAATAATTATAGGGTGGGTCCAATATAGGTGGTCTATCATACTTTTGCAGGTAACACGAATATGTAACATGACATGTCTCTCTCCCGACAAAAATATTTCTCCCGCAACGGTAATAATTTTAGTTACCCCGTTCGTGAATATTACTATTATTATTGATCATTGTAGAAGTGGTGGGTTCGGACCTATTCGTGATTCGATTTAGATATTTAAAAGAAAAAAATGGACACAGAAAAACAAAAACAATTATGACAAACAGCTGGAAAAAATATCTAAGGGTAATTTGTTTTAACTAATTGGAGAAAAAATATCTCATATATGTTGAATTCAAATTTAAATATGGTGGTGGCTTGTTAGGAGATGAATGATTTTTTTTTCTAGAGTTTTCCTATGTATTATCACCATTCTAGATATGAAATCCAACAATATAATTATTTGATAAAAAAATACTGGAACTTAACATAGGCGATCTAAATCTTACACGGTTACACTAACTCCTTGGTATTTTTAATATTCTAGACGTATCATCTTATAACTTAAAATAATAATCGACGTCGATTTTTACCAGATGAGTTTCAATAAATCAGAAAAGCAAAGAAAACTCTTTTGAGTCGTAATAATTAGAAAGTTTACGTAAACACATCATGTGTATAGAAAACGGTACTCATTACAATGTTGTAAACCTAAAATTTCATCTCGAATACTCCAAATTGGCAAATTAGAAGAGACAAGAGTAACAAACTATGCTAGTAACTATTAATGGAGTAATTTAATTTGGATCGATATTAATTTATTATTCACAAAAATAAAGGAGTTATTTCATGGCACTCGAACCTTCTCTCCTATAAATACAACCTACTTCGTAATCTCACTACATATCACTCACTAACCAAAAGACAAAACACAAAATGGGGTTCTTGGGTAAGAGTTTATTAGTGAGTCTCGTTGCACTTTGGTGCTTCACTTCCTCTGTCTTCACTGAGGAAGTGAACCATGTGAGTCAAACCCCTTCTCTAGCTCCTGCTCCAGCTCCTTACCACCACGGTCACCACCACCACCACCCTCACCCTCACCCTCACCCACCGGCCAAATCACCGGTTAAGCCTCCAGTCTACCCTCCAACCAAAGCCCCAGTTAAACCCCCAACTAAACCCCCGGTTAAGCCACCAGTTTCCCCACCAGCCAAACCTCCAGTTAAGCCCCCAGTTTACCCTCCGACCAAAGCCCCGGTTAAGCCCCCAACTAAACCCCCGGTTAAGCCACCAGTTTCTCCTCCAACCAAACCTCCAGTTAAGCCCCCGGTTTACCCACCAACCAAAGCCCCGGTTAAACCCCCAACTAAGCCTCCGGTTAAGCCACCAGTTTCTCCCCCAACCAAACCTCCAGTTAAGCCCCCGGTTTACCCTCCGACCAAAGCCCCGGTTAAGCCCCCAACTAAGCCCCCAGTGAAGCCACCAGTTTACCCTCCGGCAAAGCCACCGGTTATGCCACCAGTTTACCCACCGAAGTTCAACCGGAGCCTAGTCGCTGTTCGGGGTACGGTCTTCTGCAAAAGCTGCAAATACGCTTCTTTCGACTCACTCACAGACGCTAAACCCGTCGAAGGTTTGAACTATTTTTCTTTATTTATCATTATTTTTTTCACTTTCATTATTTATTCTATTCACTCCTCCGTAATGATCTCTGCAACAACTCAACTTGCCGCTCTGCATTCGCATTTATTCAATACTGTATACGTAATATAATACGTATATGATAAATCATGATAAAACCAAAAAAAAAAAAAAAAATCATGACGCATACTTCGAAAAATAATTCAAATTTCAAAACGTTACATGTGGGACCATTGGTACGAAATTAGTCAATGTTTCGAAAAGCGGTAAAAAAAAAAGCAAGTGACTTATATATATACACTCCTGCACTCACCAGTCACTGTTTTTTACAGTCTGTCCCATAAATTTCACGACATCCCAAACACACATTTACTAAAGCACATAACTATTTCCATTAGTCCCAAAATATATCTAACGAATATTTATTATTATTTATTTATGGTTTTGTGCAGGTGCTGTAGTGAGACTATTGTGTAAAAGCAAGAAGAACATAGTAGCGGAAACAACGACGGACAAGAACGGATACTTCTTGCTGTTGGCTCCGAAGACGGTTACAAACTTCGGTTTCAGAGGTTGTCGTGTGTATCTTGTGAAATCAAAGGACTACAAATGCAACAAAGTCTCCAAGCTCTTCGGTGGAGATGTCGGAGCCGTACTCAAGCCGGAGAAAAGGCCGGGAAAATCTATTGTTATCGTCAACAAGCTCACCTACGGTCTCTTTAACGTCGGTCCATTTGCCTTCAACCCGACTTGCCCCAAATGAAGATGATTAATTAATGCTCTAGTTACTTTATTGATTACGTCATGTTTATGATGATGATGATCTCGTGTTCAAAAGAGAGAGAGAGTTATGTTTCTGTGCGTTGGAATTGTAATGTTAGCTATAGTTTCAAGTTAAATGCTTCGGTTTTATGATGATGTGTCATTACGTGACTTTGGTTAAGTTTCGTTTGAATAAAATAGCAGCTTCCGGAAAAAATTTCGATTTAATTTAAGGTTGAATTAAGTAACTAACATGAGATGATTCCATTAGGATAATAAACACATTGTCTGAACAAAAAACAAATGTTTAATTTGCTTTAAATGGAGGCATCCACAAAAACAAATGTTAATTAGCCATAAATGGTGGCATCCAGGCGTTCGTTAATTATATAACTTTATGATCGCAATGAGCAAATAGTATATGAATAATTAAATAACTTGTGTTTTTTTTTTGCAACTTGTATTCCTTTTATGTTTGATCAAATAAAAATGGTAAATATAATAATAATGCTGCAGACAAAAATAAAAATACTACTCCCTCTGTTCCAAATTAATAGAAGTTTTGAGTCAATTTTCTTGTTCCATTTTATTAGATGTTTTGTTAGTTTTTATGCAAACTTTACATTTTGATTGGCTAAATAAATTTTAAATAAAACATTAAATGATAATTTTGTAAAGAAAATTAGGTTTCTTAATATGTGTGCTTTTAGCCAAAACATCTATTAATTTGGAACAGAGGGAGTATATGATTACAATGAACGGTGAAAAGGTCGATGAGAATGGGGAATCATCGAATGGGGCTTCTAGTCGTTCCTTGGATGCGGAGAAAAACCAGCTGTGAAATTGTCGGCCACGGGGCTAACATAATTTCCCATCACATCTCAAAGTTTTAAAAAAGGACAACAAATAATTCAAGATACTAAAAAAAGGAGTTTTAGTTATAATCAACTTGTTTTTTTCGCCCACAAAAAAAATAAAAATTCAAAAGGTCTATACTTTTATTCTATTTTATATCTAGTGTAAATTGTAATGTAATGGATGAGTGTTTCAAAACATTAAAGCATAAAAAGGGTTTTTTGAAAAATACCTTATGTATGTTTTTAATATGAAAACTATCTTCTAATAAAGGATCTAAGAGCACACTTAGTTTTTAATAAAGAATAACTCTCTTTATTAGATTTAGAAAATAACTCAAAATTAAACATTTTCAAGCTCTCTAGTTCTTGATCCTTTATTTGGTAAATTAATATTTTTTTGATTCAATTACCCTTAAACACTAATTAATAATTTTTAAAATAAATCAGTATTTTTAAAATAAAATCAATTAGTTTTTTTGTAAATAAATTAAATATTTTATTTCTGTGGAGAAAAATGTTGGAGACTGATTTTATTTAATAAAATCTCTAAAATATCTCTAAAAAATAGGATGAAAAGAAAAAAAACAAAAAATCTCTAAAAATATGGTATTTAGTATAATTTGTGTGTAGGGAGGAAAAAATAATTTAGAAAATAATAAAACATCTTTATGTCAAAAAACATTTAAAATTATAATTATAATTATAATTATTTATAAGATTTTTTTATTTATATATAAACTTTTAAAAGTTACTATACTAATTGTAATTATTTAGATTTTTCAGAAATATTTTAGAGATTTCTTAAAGATTGTTTCTTAAATAAAATCTGCCTCTAGATTTATTTTCCACAAAAAAATAAAATATTTATTTTATCTACCAAACAAAAGAATTGATTTTATTTTTAAAAATTAATTTATTTTAGAAATTATTATTCAGTGTTTAAAAAGGTATATTAGTCAAACAACATTAGATTTTAAAAATAAAAAATTGAGAAGGTATTTTTCAAAATAAAAAATATAAATAGAGTATTTTTCCAAAAAATTTTACTGTCTTAAACACTTTGGATCCGGTTAGCGGGCTACCTTATTTTGTTTAGCTCACTTTAAAACTGGTACTGTATATCCATTTGTTGTTGTACTAAAAGTTCATTATCCTTTCAGTTACATAATTGTTCTCGCGAGATCAGTCTGAAACTTATTTTGCTTTTATAAAGCGTGGTATATTACAACTATAACAATCCTTTTAATTTCAACATCAGACCAAACTTAAACTAAGTCTAAAACAACCCATTTATCTACTTTTCTATACGCATAAACCAACATTTACTTACGGCTTGAGATCATTGATTTCCATCACTAAATAGTAAATACAACAACTCCACCTTGATAACTTTATTACAATTCGAATAACATGAAATTCCGAAAATACATTATATGAGCCCAATGTGTCCATAAATTAGACGGCCCATAAAAATGCACACTAACGGACTGAAATTTTTAATAAAGATACGAACCCAATTCAAATGAGCCCAATGTGTCCTTCCATAATAAACAAACGACTCTTTGAAACGTTAATGTGTAGTAGATTTGTGTAGTTGACCTAGTCAACCCAATGATTAGATTATTTCTAAGAAAAGGATCCCTTTCTTAGTTCATACATATCTCGACACGTAGGATATAAATCAACTTAACCATAAGTTCATTTCGAGTATATTTATTATATTGACCAAAAGGTCACATAATGAATGTCACAGTCATCTAAATTATCATTGGTTATAGAGTTTCAACAATTTCCACTCAGAAAATTCAATGTTCTTTGGGAAATTATATCGTTTATTAGAACTTAGTCACTTACCTTTTTTTTTTTTTTTTTTTTTTTTGATCAATCTTAGTCACTTACCTCTATCATTTATTACAAGACTAAATAACCCCAAATGAGTCACACACCTTTGAACGACGGCGCGTGGCGAATCACTCACTCTCCACGCTCAGCGCGTGAGTAAAGATCCCCAAAATTTAAGAAAAAGACTAAAGAGCCAATAGCGCCCACCGAAAACATTTTCTTACCGAACCAAAACAAACAAAAGCTTAAGCAAAAACACATTTTCTCATCTTCTCTCTCTTTTTTATTTTATTTTATTTTTTTTCTCTCCCTAAAAAGCTCTTTTCTACAATGGAGAATTCGCCGAGATACAGAGAAGCGACGGCGAATCTGATACCGTCGCCGAGATGTCACAGTAGCAGCTGCAGTATGAGCAGTAGCAGTGAGAGTAACAAACCACCAACAACTCCAACCCGACAGGTAACAACTAGATCCGAATCCGGAAACCCATACCCGACAACTTTCGTTCAAGCCGATACTTCATCCTTCAAACAAGTCGTTCAGATGCTAACCGGATCCTCCGAGAGACCCAAACACGTCTCATCTCTTAAACCAAACCCGACCCATCAACCCGACCCGAGATCTTCTCCTTCTTCTTCTTCTTTCTCAATCCCACCAATCAAAGCCGTACCAAACAAGAAACAATCTTCTTCTTCTTCTGCTTCAGGGTTTCGTCTCTACGAGCGTCGTAATTCAATGAAAAATCTCAAAATCAACCCTTTAAACCCGGTTTTTAACCCGGTTAATTCAGCTTTCTCGCCTCGGAAACCGGAGATCTTATCTCCAAGCATCCTCGATTTCCCATCTCTCGTTCTCAGCCCGGTTACGCCACTCATACCCGACCCGTTTGATCGATCCGGGTCATCTAATCAGAGCCCTAACGAGCTTCTCGGTGGTGTTAGTGTAGATGCGGTTGAAGAGAAAGCTATGAAAGAGAAAGGCTTTTACTTGCATCCTTCTCCGGCGACTACTCCGATGGATTCTGAGCCTCGTCTTCTTCCTCTCTTCCCTGTTACTTCTCCTCGACTCTCAGGTTCTTCTCCAGCTTCTACTACTACTTCCTGAGAACCCCCTAATTTTTATTTTTATTTTCCATTTTTTTCTTTCTTCTTCTTATCATTTTCCTTTGTGATTTTAATTATATATTATAATGGGAATTGACATGAATCCTTTATGAGAATTTATTAATTATATACGAGAAATTTGTAATGTTGAGATGTTTGCCAAATGCCAAATTTGCGATTTTAAATCATCATCGCTTCCAATTGTATTAATATTTCTGTTTGGTTTTTGTTGATTTGATTGCAAATATTTGGCTGGTTCTTTACTACTTCATTATTGATGAGTTTACTCGCGGACAATTACCAAAAAGAATGAATAATAATATGAAAAATTAGATTAGTTATTTCATTCTACTTGTATAAAATCAGTTAGTTAAATCGTGCAATTTTTACTGAAATGATCAAATTGTTTCTGTTTTATTTCTTCAACACAGCCACATTTTTTAAGGAATAGATTGGTGTTTTAAGAGAAACCAATTTGGTCCAACCTTCTGTTGCTAAGGATTGATGAAAGGGTAAAACAATGGGGGAAAAGGAGTGTGAGAAAAGAGAGTTTTTTTTTTTTCTTTTCTATATATTATTTTTTCTTTTTTTTTTCTCCTTAGAAAAAGGAGATTACAATTGAAAAGGAAAGAAAGAGTAAATTGGATAGAAGGAAGAGAAAGAGTGGGGCTTAGCTGTCTAAAGAAAGAGTATTAATTAAGAAGGGTAAGGAATCTTTTGACTATTATTTCCACTCCTTTTGATTTTTCATTTTCATGATTTGATCAGGACTTTCAGATATGTATGACTCCTTTATATATATATATATATATATATTTTTTTTTTTTTTGGTTTTTCATTTTCATGATTTGATCAGGACTTTGAGATATGTATGACTCCTTTATATATATATATATATATATATGATTTTTAGCCTAATAATATTGTTGTTACAGTTTCATGTGTTAGAGTACAGTTTAGTTTTGGTCATTGTTTGAGTATCATCATCATGTATCTTGGGTTAAAAATCATAGTGAATGTTCATTTTCTAAAATAGTTGAAGGTGTCGACTTTGGCATATGGATTGAGGTAATGGGCATATGCAATATGGCCCCATTTGATTTTCTTTTGAATATTTCTTGGTCAATGGTTTTTTTTTTTGTATTTTTTAAAAATAAAATAAAATAATTAGGCTAGTTTGAATTTTTCAAAAACTTGGTGTTTTGATTGGTTGCAACAATGGGACGTGGTCTACAGAAAGGATTAATACTTTAATTATTATTGTCATTAAATGGTCATGACTTAATCAAATTAAACTTGACTCAATCTCTAATAGTGGACCGTATCTATCTCTTTCTCTCTCTAAAAGGAAGAAAATTCTCATGTGAAGAGAGTTGAAGTTGAGGGGCCCACTTCCACTATTAGTGGTGCCACTGAGAGCGATTGCGGTTGACCCATATAAATTTCATACTTTCAAAAAAAAAAAAAAAAACAAAGATCCTAAAAAAAGAAGATTATTTTTTCCCATTTCACTCTTTTGTGAAAATAATTTGGTCGATGTGTCGACCCTTTCTGTAATCTTCTTACCCACTAGAATCCAATCCGGTTTTTGATGATGTTGTACCTAAATTCCGTAAATATATACGTTTTATATCAAGATATAGATGACAAGTGCTTCTTCTTTTTTTCATTTATAAAAATAATATTATGATTAGAATATATTCCAAACAAAAACAGAATTCATGAAAAAACAACAAAGGCTAAAATAATGCATGTTTGTAAAATCTCATTAACTAAAGTACTAAAAAAATAAACTTTTTTTTTTTTTGGCATGTGGAGATGAAAGCAATAAAAGAAAAGTCAAAAAGTAATGGAGATGTGGTGTGAATAGCAATAATGTTCAAAGTTAGGTTCTCATTTCACTTCAAAGTCTTCTTTGGCTTAGAAAAAAAAAAAAAAAAAAAAAAAATCAATGACTTTTGGAAAAAGACCATACAATGCTGAATGAAGTAGTAGTGGAGGTGGGTCTTGTGACCATGAAACTACTTCGCATTTCCTCAGACAAACAAACAAACAAAAACCTTTATTTTCATTTGGGAAAAAAAAAACAGTAAGCAAATGAGTCAGAAGACTCAGAACACAGGATGGGCCTTAGTGAAGAACATTGGACGTTTTCTATGGCTCTTTATTGCTCCCATGAACTTGAAGCTGTTTTGAGTACGACCGGTGCTAACCAACAATATCTAAATTAAATTTAAGTCCAATTTGTGTGTATAAACGAGGTTCTTGCTATAAATATTAAGAATTCTTTCATTTTTTATATGTTTTGCATGTCTATGTAAATTAATTTTCGATTCAAAATCAATTGTTAATAAGTGGATTGATCGATGTTATTTATATACATATTTTAAGCTACATTATTTCACATTTTTAGCACTATGTTATGTATATATGAGGTGACTATTATTACTTCAAGCCTTATTATGTTGCCACCCAATTCAGTTCAAAATTGTCATCCATTTTAGTTTTAAGTAAAGTAAAAACAGCACCGGGTCTTAATCGTAGGAACGAAACTCTTAGGTTTGTTTAAGGAAAAGATGTTTCTAATTAAGAAGACTTTGAAGTGAAATGAGAACCTAACTTTGAGATCTTAAATTGAACCCCAAAACAAATCTCAATGTGCAGCTTCGGTTGGGCTTGGACTTGGGCTTTTGCAATCCATATTCAAGTATCACCAGAGATCCCAAAAAAACCTCAAAACACTTCTTCTCTTAACCATTACATTTTTCATATTGTCAAGTTTACTCCAAAAACACTCATGCTTTGATATGTAATTAAACAATGGACAGAGTAGAACTGTGATTTTTCATGATAACTATCCGGTAGTCGGCTTGAAAAACCGATGTGACGTTCATCATAAATTTTTAAACTGAAGTTTCATGTGGATACATCCCAAATGTTAGTTTCGTTTGGTGAAATTTAAGCGAGAAACCTCATAGCAAAAGGAGAATAAAAGAAGAAAGAGGTCGAAATTGGCCTCTCGTTTACAAAATGTTTAATTGTAAAATACTAAAACATCATGATGTATACAAAATAAAGAAACGGAACTTAATTATATGAACGAAACGAAATAAAAAGAAAAGAACAACAACAAAGGAAAAAAAGAAAAGAAAACGATGATGTACCAATGAATCAAAAGCTTATATGCATCATGATGAGAATTAAATAAAAGAACAAAAAATAATATAGATCGTACGTATAACATAGGATACGTCAAGAAAAGTGGAAATAAGGAGGGGGACAATTAATATATACCAATATATAAGGATCAAGAATGAAGAATGAAAAAAGATGGAACGAAGCGGTGTTTGAATCAAATCTTGTCCTCTCTATCATTTAGCGTACCTATAGCAATGTGTGATGGCACTGCAACCACGCCTATAAGGATTATTCCTTCTCCTCTTCTTGCAATCATAGTAAGATCGGCCACGTCTATTGCAAGGCACATTGTTCTTTTTGAGAGCATCATAGCCAATGTAACGTCGTCCTCTTGCGAGTTGACGACGGTTTGTCTCTGAATCCATTAGAGATTCGAGCTCATTGTCTTCTCCAATGCAACCTTGCCCGTTTACGCAAGATTTTGTCAATGTGTAGGTCGCATCGACTGATTTAGCTACCATCGCTAAGATCAAGAGGCCGAAGATCAATAACAACTTGACACCCATTTTGTTCTTTTTTTTTTGTTCTTTTTTTGTTTTGTTTAATGAGTTATTATTATTACTCTTTTGTTTTAGTTTTATTTTTTTGGTTTCTTCTACGCCCTTTCCTTGTAAAAGGAGAGGGAAAAATAGAAGTGTGTGAGATTGTGCAGAAGAACAAATGAGCGATTGGTTTTGTTGGGGATAAAAAAAGGTTAAGACAGATCGAGTTCGATTTTTTGCTTTTTATTATTTTGTGGTCGTTATTTCTGTTACTTTGAAATTGGGATTTTAACCTCTTTTTTAGGTCTATTTTTCGCCATTTTTATCGCTTGGTGGTTACATCTGAATTTGTTATGTTATATTTGGCTCTCCTTTTTTATCGGCTAACTATTTTTTTTTTTTTTTAATTTATTAATGAAACACTCAAGTTTAGCATGTGTTTTGTTTAGTATCAATTTTTAACCAATTAAAAAAGCTAGAGTGAAAAAATCCATCATGTCAATGAAATGACGGAACGTATAAAAAAAAGGAAAAATTAGAAATAAAGGAACTTTAAAATTTTTTTTGTCCATCTATACTTTTGTTTTAATTTTTTGGTGTATTAATTCTTTTGAAATATAAAATTCCATTTTACCCTCATTTTAAAAAACTTTCAATTAAATCATAAAATCTAAATCCTCTAATTCATAAAGAGATTTCACGTTTTTTTTTTACATTTTTAGTATAATCAAATTAAAATTATTATAAATTTTAATATAATTCATTAAAAATCTAATATAAGAAAATGAGATATAATTTTAATATCTGATATAATTTTAAAAATCTAATATAAGAAAATTTTAATATAATTTTTTTTTTACATTTTTAGTATAATCAAATTAAAAGTATTAGGTTTTTTACTTAATAATATGTGTTATTTAAAAAAAAAAAATCGGATCCTTTTTTTTCGTCAAATTTTTTTTTTTTTTTTCAGTTAATCAGAATTTTAAATAAAAAATATATAGAATATTCTAAAATTTAAATATTTACTTTCCTTATTTTTAGATGCAGTTACTTTATTTTTTTCAAATTCTAAATTTTTTAGAACATAGAAAAATAATAGAATGCATATTCTAATTTTCGCAGAACATGTACAAGTGATAGAATATATATTCTAAATTTTTCAGAATTTTTGCAGAATATGTACAAGTGATAGAATATGTATTCTAAAATTTCTAGAATTTCGTATTCTAAAATTTTTAGAACAAATTCTATTCTAAAATTGCTAGACCATGTACAAGTGGTAGAATACATATTCTAAATTTTTCAGAACATGTACAAATGGTAGAATATGCAATCTAATATTTTTAGAAGGTTAGAAAACATATTCTAAATTTTTCAGAACAACTTTAAAACCTCTAAAAGCTTATTTAAAACTGCATAAAATCAAAAAAATTATTTTTTAAACCTTCTTTAAAGTTGTGTTTCTACATGTTTATATGGGTTTTTTTTATAAATGTTATTTATTTAGTATTAAGGGTAGTTTAGGAAAAAATTGTTAGAACAAAAAAAAGGTATATATGGACAAAAAAGTTGGTAGAGCTCCCTTATTTCCAATTCTCCCTAAAAAAAATTGGGAAAATTAGAAATAAGTGAGTTCTACCAATTTTTTTGTCCATCTATACCTTTTTTTTGTTCTACCAATTTTTACCTAAACTATCCCTAATACTATATTAATACCATTTTTTTTTAAAAACATAGAAAAATATGTATAAACATAATTTTTAAGAAGTTTTCAAGAAGAAAGTTTATGATTTTATACAGTTTTAAGTAGGTTTTTAGAGGTTTAAAGTTGTTTTAAAAAATTTAGAATATGTTTTCTAACCTTCTGAAAATATTAGATTACATATTCTACCATTTGTACATGTTCTGAAAAGTTTAGAATATGTATTCTACCACTTGTACATTTTCTAGCAATTTTAGAACTAGAATTTGTTCTAAATATTTTAGAATACGGAATTCTGAAAATTTTAGAATACATATTCTACCACTTGTACTTGTTCTACGAGAATTCTGGAAATTTTAGAATACATATTCTATCAGTTGTACATATTCTGCCTGAATTAGAATATGCATTCTATCATTTTTCTATGTTCTAGAAAATTTAAAATATACATTCTGGAAATATTAGATTATATATTTTAGAAAATTTAGAATTTGGAAAAATAAAGTAACTTAATCTAAAAATAAGGAAAGTAAATATTTAATTTTTAGAATATTCTATTCATTTGTTATTTAAAATTCGGATTAATTACAAAAAAGTTTTTAAAAAAATTTGACAAAAAGAAAAAAGGGATCCGATTTTCCAAAAAATTAATTTCATTTATTTATTTTTTAAATAACACAGATTATTAAGTTAAAAACCCTAGCATATTTGTCGTTTTCTTCTTCTTCGTCTCTTTTGGACGACTTCTAGAAGAGATTTGGGATAAATTATAATTTTTTTTATTTTTTTTTGGGTAAAATCTGATTATCTTATATTATATTTTTAGTCAAATTATATTAAAAATTTATTATAATTTTAATTTGATTATATGAAAAATTTAAATTTTTTTTATTGTTTATTTATAGTGAAGTCTCTTTATGTGTTAGAATAGATTATTTTTTAAAATAACACAGATTATTAAGTTAAAAACCTTAGCATATTTGTCGTTTTCTTCTTCTTCGTCTCCTTTGGACGACTTCTAGAAGAGATTTGGGATAAATTATAATTTTTTTTTTATTTTTTTGGGTAAAATCTGATTATCTTATATTATATTTTTAGTCAAATTATATTAAAAATTTATTATAATTTTAATTTGATTATATGAAAAATTTAAATTTTTTTATTGTTTATTTATAGTGAAGTCTCTTTATGTGTTAGAATAGATTATTTTTTAAAATAACACAGATTATTAAGTTAAAAACCCTACCATATTTGTCGTTTTCTTCTTCTTCCTCTCCTTTTGACGACTTCTAGAAGAGATTTGGGATAAATTATAATTTTTTTTATTTTTTTTGGGTAAAATCTGATTATCTTATATTATATTTTTAGTCAAATTATATTAAAAATTTATTATAATTTTAATTTGATTATATGAAAAATTTAAATTTTTTTATTGTTTATTTATAGTGAAGTCTCTTTATGTATTAGAATAGATTATTTTTTAAAATTACACAGATTATTAAGTTAAAAACCCTAGCATATTTGTCGTTTTCTTCATCTTTGTCTCCTTTGGACGACTTCTAGAAGAGATTTGGGATAAATTATAATTTTTTTTTTTTTTTGGGTAAAATCTGATTATCCTATATTATATTTTTAGTCAAATTATATTAAAAATTTATTATAATTTTAATTTGATTATATGAAAAATTTAAATTTTTTTTATTGTTTATTTATAGTGAAGTCTCTTTATGTGTTAGAATAGATTATTTTTTTTAAATAACACAGATTATTAAGTTAAAAACCCTAGCATATTTGTCGTTTTCTTCTTCTTCGTCTCCTTTGGATGACTTCTAGAAGAGATTTGAGATAAATTATAATTTTCTTTATTTTTTTTTGGGTAAAATCTGATTATCTTATATTATATTTTTAGTCAAATTATATTAAAAATTTATTATAATTTTAATTTGATTATATGAAAAATTTAAATTTTTTTTTATTGTTTATTTATAGTGAAGTCTCTTTATGTGTTAGAATAGATTATTTTTTAAAATAACACAGATTATTAAGTTAAAAACCCTAGCATATTTGTCGTTTTTTTCTTCTTCGTCTCCTTTGGACGACTTTTAGAAGAGATTTGGGATAAATTATAATTTTTTAAAAAATTTTTTGGTAAAATCTGATTATCTTATATTATATTTTTAGTCAAATTATATTAAAAATTTATTATAATTTTAATTTGATTATATGAAAAATTTTAATTTTTTTTATTATTTATTTATAGTGAAGTCTCTTTATGTGTTAGAGGATTTAAATTTTATGATTTACTTGGAATTTTTTTAAAATTAAGGGTAAAATGGAATTTCATATTTCAAAAAGATTAACATACCAAAAAAATAGAACAAAAGTATAGATGGACAAATTTTTTTTTAAAGTTCCTTTATTTCTAATTTTCCCAAAAAAATTCGCCAATTTGAATTAAACCAAGAGATATACTAATTTATTTATTATAAATTGACATATAGTCATTTGTAACAGAATAATAATATGTGCAAAATAGAGTTTCTGATTTTTTTTTTCTCTTTAAAGCTTTGTTATTTTGGTTCCCTAAACGCTGTTATAAACTTTCTTTTTCGTTTAAATAAAGTATGCCCATGATCAAAACTAGAAAACGTATGATCTTGTTCCACTTGTTACTAAGACTACTATGAACTCAGCTGATCTTCAATGTATTCTTTGCGCCAGATGAAATGAAGACATTTGAGCAAGATGAAGAATTGAGTAAATTTCAAATGTCTCTTTGATAGTTTTCGAAGGCTTACTTGGTAGTGTTTTGTGCAAATAAATCATCAATCTTTATTTTTTTTGCAAGATCAACCTTCACCCGATTTCTGTGCAAGTCAATCCTATCAACTCAAAAGTTACCCGCTATATAACCCTTCTTCATATCGTCGACGTGGCAACGTTACTTGCTGTTAAAAAACTAACAGAATGACCAAAACGACGTAGTTTTAGCCTAAAAAAACTACACGATGTTTTGCTTGAAACTACATTACGTTTTGCTTCGTACTACATGACATTGGAGTTGTTTTCCACTAGAAAAAACTACATGGTTTTTAATTCATCTGGAATTGAAAACTAAATCTGAAATTAAATGTTTTTTAAAAATATCTGGAATTAAATCAGAAATTGTTATAAATCATATGTAGATTTGCCACACTCTAGTTCTGTCCGCCTGGCCCATGGAGGTTCCGACCCAAGACTTAAGTTAGGCGGTTTATACTTTTCCTATTCCTATTAGGTTTTCCTTTTATCTCTTATGTACTCATCCTTATATAAAGGAACTGATGTAACCTCATTCATGATCAGATCAGATCAGAACAATACAATACAATACGAATTCCCCTTATTCTTCTCTCTAGTTTACAACACGTTATCAGCGCGATTGTTCTAAAACCCTAGCTAGAAACCGGCGAACCTAAAACCCTAATCTCGCCGCCGAACAAAGCAAAGTTCATAGAGCCTACCAAGGTTACGGCGAACTAGAAGAAGACAAGCACCATTCATCAATCAGATTTCTAAAGGTAAGATCTATAAACCCTAAAACTCTAAAACCCTGAAAACGGTAAATCCTAGTCAAACTAGGAAACCCTAAAACCCTGAAATCGGTAAATCCTAGTCAAACTAGGAAACTCTAAAATCTAAATATATGTTCTAAATATTATTGCATGTTTGCTGGAGGGTCATGAGACCCGGATATTCTTGATTGAAATTTGATTGATATTTGTTTGATGTTTTCACGATAAAATCTTAAATCTGGTTAAATAATTATGAAACCCTAATCTGGAAATTGCACATAAACCCTAACCCTAATTCCGCATGAAATTTTGTTTTCATTGATTGATGTTTATGATGCATGATAATTAAATATTGAATCCGAGCATGCACATAGGTTGATAGAATCCGCATTAGAAAATACTACTGATTGAAATTTGATAGCATGAAAATTGTCACCAAACTAAAATATGATCAACATATATATATATATATTTAGGTTGCATATCATTAATCATGTAACTCGATTTTGCTAAGTTGCTAGAAATATTTTATGATCGCATAAATCGTTTTACACCATGCATGAACATTGAAGTTTTGTGATTATTAAGAGAATTTAATGAATAAAATTCAGATGTCGAACATCCAAAGTTTGGAATATGCTGCCCTCACTCTTTCGGGAGATAATTACTTACAGTGGGCGTTGGATACCAAGATAACCCTAAAGTCTAAGGGACTTGGCGATTGTATCATTGATGATAACAATGAGAATGAGAAAAATAGATACAAGGCAATTTCTATAATTCGCCATCATCTTGCTGAGGGTCTCAAGGATCAGTACTTGACTATCGAAAATCCTCTAGCACTTTGGAATGAATTAAAAACGAACTATTGCTGAGAAATAGTGGATTGAGACCTCCCGGATCAACCCCATTATCTAAAGCCCATGTGGCCGCTGAGGAAAAGAAAGAAACACACCACGTCCAACAAGGTTTTAATGGCCGAGGTAGAGGCCGAGGCCGAGGACGTGGGAGATGGCAAGGAGGACGTGGCCGCAGCTACAGTCCATACGGCCGAGGACAAGGTAGGGGCCGTGGGTATCAACCCGAATCTACACAAGGCCGAAGAAGAGGCCGTGGCAATTTTCCACAGCCACAAAATTCAAACAATATATCTGGATGCCATCGATGTGGAATGGGGAACCATTGGGCAAAGACGTGTAGAACGCCCAAGTATTTATGTGATCTCTATCAAGAGAGCCTCAAAGGAAAGAATCCGGAAGCTAACTTAGTCCATCAGGACCATGACGATGATTTCGATCACGAGCAAGATGACTTAATGGAATACGAGACTTCTGATTGTCTCAAAGAATAGAATGATTTCGACATTTGAGTTTTATGTTTTGATTTGGTGTTTTATTTTCTTTATGATTTACAGATTGCATGTTTATTTTTTTTCTTTTTGGATTTATGTTTTGAATTTATTTGATATTATTTCGATTTGAATAAGAGAATATTATATTCAAAAGTGCCAATATATGTACCATAGCCGGTGTGACAAATCTAATAGAAGGATATGGTCAACCAAATATATTATTACCTAAGGGTACACATCTAGAAATTTCTGAAGCACTATACGCACCGAGCTCAAAGAGGAGCCTATTGAGTTTTAAAGACATTCGTATGAATGGTCTACATATTGAGACAAAAGGCGATGGGAATAGAGTTTTCCTAATGATATATGAACTCGCCAATGACCATAAGAAAATCTTTGAAACCATACCGGACATATCTACATGCATTTACTGTGCTAAGATTAATATGATATAAGCAAATGCCTCGGTAAACAAGGAGTTTTCCGAAAATTTCACTTTATGGCATAACCGGCTTGGCCATCCCGGTACAAACATGATGCGAAAAATTATTACTAAATACTTATGGGCACACATTGAAAGAAAGAAGAGTTATCCCAAAGAATCTCACGTGTGAAGCATGTTCACTAGGGAAACTCATAGTAAGGCCATCACCAGCAAAAGTAAACAAAGAAACTTTGAACTTTCTGGAAAGAATACAAGGTGACATCTGTGGACCAATTCACCCACCATGTGGGACATTCATATATTTTATGGTACTTATTGATGCATCCACGAGATGGTCACACGTTTGTTTATTATCCACACGGAATTTAGCATTCGCAAGATTGCTTGCACAAAATAATCCGTCTAAAGGCACACTTTCCAGATTTTCCACTAAAGACTATACGTCTAGATAATGCTGGTGAATTCACGTCCCAAGCTTTTAATGATTATTGTATGTCCATGGGGGTAAGTGTTGAACATTCTGTGGCACATGTACATACACAAAACGGTCTAGCAGAATCATTTATAAAACGTATTCAGCTAATAGCTAGACCATTACTAATGAGATCAAAACTCCCGATCTCAGCTTGGGGACATGCAGTTTTACATGCAGCAGAACTAATTCGCATCAGGCCATCTAGTGAACACAAATATTCTCCACCACAATTACTAACGGGTCATGAGCCAGACATATCCCATCTCAAAACATTTGGATGTGCCGTTTATATACCAATTGCACCACCACAGAGAACAAAGATGGGACCTCAAAGGAGGATGGGGATATATGTTGGATATGATTCTCCCACAATAATTAAGTACCTCGAGCCAACCACGGGTGATCTATTTAAGGCCAGGTATGCAGATTGTCATTTTGACGAATGTAACTATCCAACATTAGGGGAGAACCGGCTGGTAAAAGAAAATGCATGGAACCAAAAGGAAATTATATGGAATCAAACATCCTTAACATGGCAAGATCCTCGGACCAGAGAATGTGATATTGAAGTCCAAAAGATTACACATTTACAAAAGCTAGCTAATCAATTGCCAGATTCCTTTGCTGACCCGAAAAAAGTGACTAAGTCATATATACCAGCCGCTAATGCACCTATAAGAATCGATGTTCACGAGGGACACGATCAAGTTGCCACAGAATCTAAAACGCGTTTAAAGAGAGGTAGACCAGTAGGTTCTAAAGATAAAAACCCTCGAAAATCAAAGAAAGGTGCGTTAGATGAACCCGTGGTACCAGACATGAGCGAACCAAAGGAGCCAAACAATGATGCTCGGGACGCCGAGCCTCATGGTCCTGAAGTTCTTGACAATAATGAGATCTCAACGAATTATGTCATGTCTGGAAAACAATGGAACATAAAAGATGTCGACATCAATGAAATATTTGCATATAAGGTAGCACTTGAAATAATGGACACATGCGAGGATCTAGAACCCACGTCAATATATGAGTGCACTCAAAGAGAAAATTGGCCTAAATGGAAAGAAGCTATAAACGTGGAGTTAAACTCTTTAAAGAAGAGGAATGTGTTTGGTCCGATCATAAGGACACCATTCGATATTAAACCAGTTGGACACAAATGGGTTTTTGTGAGGAAAAGAAATGAACATAATGAAATCGTGAGACATAAAGCACGGCTTGTAGCACAAGGATTCACGCAAAGACCAGGAATAGATTATGAGGAGACATACTCCCCTGTGGTGGATGCAACGACTTTTAGATTCCTAATAAGTCTGGCTATAAAAGAAAATTTGGATATGCGGTTAATGGATGTTGTAACCGCATACTTATATGGTCCACTGGATAATGAGATTTACATGAAAATTCCAGAAGGTATTGAGCTCAAAGACAAAGAAGGTTCTCGAGAACAACATTGTATAAAGTTGAACAAAAGTCTTTATGGATTGAAACAATCAGGTCGTATGTGGTATAATAGACTGAGTGAATATCTCGTCAAAGGGGCTATAAGAACAACCCCATAAATCCGTGTGTATTCATAAAGAAATGGCCAAAGGGGTTTGTAATCATCGCGGTGTATGTAGACGACCTGAATATGATAGGAACATCTGGAGAGATTACCCAAACAGTTGAATATCTAAAGAAAGAATTTGAGATGAAAGACTTAGGACAAACGAAATTCTGTTTGGGGTTACAGCTTGAGTACATGTCCAATGGAATCCTTGTGCATCAAATGGCATATACAGAAAAGGAACTCAAGAGATTTAATATGGACCAATCTCACCCGTTATCTAGCCCCATGGTTGTGAGATCATTAGATTTGGATAAAGATCCATTTGGTCCAAAGAAGGACGATGAAGAAGTCCTTGGTCCCGAAATGCCATATCTAAGTGCCATAGGAGCTTTAATGTATTTAGCGAGCCACACTAGGCCAGACATATGTTTTGCCGTGAACTTACTATCAAGATTTAGCTCATGTCCAACCCAAAGGCACTGGAACGGGATAAAGCATATACTTCGTTACCTACAAGGAACGAAAGATTTAGGTTTATTTTATACTAACCAAAACAAAGATAGTTTGATTGGTTTTGCTGATGCAGGTTATCTTTCAGATCCACATAATGCTAAATCACAGACAGGTTATGTTTTTACACATGGTGGCACGGCTATATCTTGGCGATCAAGGAAGCAAACTCTTGTTGCTACATCGTCCAATCACGCAGAGATTTTGGCAATACATGAAGCCAGCCGTGAATGTGTTTGGTTGAGGTCGATGAACCAACCATATTATACGAGGACAATGCCGCATGCATCGCTCAACTCAAAGACGGTTATATAAAAGGAGACAGGACGAAGCACATTTTACCAAAGTTCTTTTTCACGCATGACTTACAGAAAGATGGAGAAGTGCAAGTCCAGCAAGTCCGTTCAAGTGAGAATTCCGCGGACTTATTTACCAAGTCTCTACCGACCTCGACATTCAAGAAGCTCATACATCAGATTGGAATGCGAAGATTGAAAGACATTCAGTGAGGTTCAGAACATGGGGAGTAATTCGTGTTGTACTCTTTTTCCTTATCTCGGGTTTTGTCCCATTGGGTTTTTCTCGGGAAAGGTTTTAACGAGGCAACATCCAAAGTAGGCCTGGGCGTTCGGGTACCCGTTCGGGTTCGGGTCGGTTCTTCGGGTTTTCGGGTTTAGGGCTAGAGCTACTTTTCGGGTATTTCTTATTTTCGGGTTCGGGTTCGGTTCGGGTCTATTCGGGTTCGGTTCGGGTTCGGGTACCCGAAATATTAAGAAAGAATTAAAAAATAAATTAAATTTGAATAAAATTTGGTTAATTTTTTAAAAATATAATTAAAAACTTTCTTATAATTTTTTTAACTTAAAATAATTGATATAATTAGGTTTATATATGTAATTTTAAATAATTTTAGATAGTTAGGTTCAATTATTTTAAACTTAATATAATTGATATAGTTAGATTTATATATATATAATTTTAGATAATTATGTTATATCAAATCTAAATATAATTAATATTTGTATATATATATATTATATTTTGAGTATTTCGGGTACCCATTCGGTTCTCGGTTCGGTTCGGGTTTGGGTTCGGTTTTTCGGGTATAAAAATTTTGGTACTTTTCGGGTATTTTTAAATTTCGGTTCGGGTTCGGGTTCGGGTTTTTCGGGTCGGTTCGGGTCGGTTCTTCGGGTTTAGTTACTTTTGCCCACCCCTAATCCAAAGCGCATTACGAGCTCTTAGAGTTGTGGCATCCAAGGGGGAGTGTTATAAATCATATGTGGATTTGCCACACTCTAGTTCTGTCCGCTTGGCCCATGGAGGTTCCGGCCCAAGACTTAAGTTAGGCGGTTTATACTTTTCCTATTCCTATTAGGTTTTCCTTTTATCTCTTATGTACTCATCCTTATATAAAGGAACCGATGTAACCTCATTCATGATCAGATCAGATCAGAACAATACAATACAATACGAATTCCCCTTATTCTTCTCTCTAGTTTACAACAGAAATTAAATTCAGGTATCATCAGAGTTTAGGTGATATTTCCGGTTAGGGTTCAGAGAGCTTCAGAGTTTGGGTGATATTCGGGTTAGGGTTCAGAGAGCGTTAGATCTACTCTTCGTTTGTTCGATTTGAAGCTCATGTCCAACCCAAAGGCACTGGAACGGGATAAAGCATATACTTTTCCTATTCCTATTAGGTTTTCCTTTTATCTCTTATGTACTCATCCTTATATAAAGGAACCGATGTAACCTCATTCATGATCAGATCAGATCAGAACAATACAATACAATACGAATTCCCCTTATTCTTCTCTCTAGTTTACAACAGAAATTAAATTCAGGTATCATCAGAGTTTAGGTGATATTTCCGGTTAGGGTTCAGAGAGCTTCAGAGTTTGGGTGATATTCGGGTTAGGGTTCAGAGAGCGTTAGATATACTTCGTTACCTACAAGGAACGAAAGATTTAGGTTTATTTTATACTAACCAAAACAAAGATAGTTTGATTGGTTTTGCTGATGCAGGTTATCTTTCAGATCCACATAATGCTAAATCACAGACAGGTTATGTTTTTACACATGGTGGCACGGCTATATCTTGGCGATCAATGAAGCAAACTCTTGTTGCTACATCGTCCAATCATGCAGAGATTTTGGCAATACATGAAGCCAGCCGTGAATGTGTTTGGTTGAGGTCGATGACCCAACACATTAGAACAGATTGTGGATTGACCGAAGGCAAAGAGGAACCAACCATATTATACGAGGACAATGCCGCATGCATCGCTCAACTCAAAGACGGTTATATAAAAGGAGACAGGACGAAGCACATTTTACCAAAGTTCTTTTTCACGCATGACTTACAGAAAGATGGAGAAGTGCAAGTCCAGCAAGTCCGTTCAAGTGAGAATTCCGCGGACTTATTTACCAAGTCTCTACCGACCTCGACATTCAAGAAGCTCATACATCAGATTGGAATGCGAAGATTGAAAGACATTCAGTGAGGTTCAGAACATGGGGAGTAATGCGTGTTGTACTCTTTTTCCTTATCTCGGGTTTTGTCCCATTGGGTTTTTCTCGGGAAAGATTTTAACGAGGCAACATCCAAAGCGCATTACGAGCTCTTAGAGTTGTGGCATCCAAGGGGAAGTGTTATAAATCATATGTGGATTTGCCACACTCTAGTTCTGTCCGCCTGGCCCATGGTGGTTCCGGCCCAAGACTTAAGTTAGGCGGTTTATACTTTTCCTATTCCTATTAGGTTTTCCTTTTATCTCTTATGTACTCATCCTTATATAAAAGAACCGATGTAACCTCATTCATGATCAGATCAGATCAGAACAATACAATACAATACGAATTCCCCTTATTCTTCTCTCTAGTTTACAACAGAAATTAAATTCAGGTATCATCAGAGTTTAGGTGATATTTCCGGTTAGGGTTCAGAGAGCTTCAAAGTTTGGGTGATATTCGGGTTAGGGTTCAGAGAGCGTTAGATCTACTCTTCGTTTGTTCGATTTGAAGCGTTTAGGGGATGGCTTACAATTTTCCAAATGGATTATCTGAGTTCCATAAGACGATATATATAATTGTGCTTCATCGGATCCATTAATATGATGGAGCAGAAGAAACAATAGTTTAATCTCATAGAATCTGGAAGAGTTTTTTTCGCACTAACATTCCTTCAATTATATTTGACTGTCGGAAAAAAAATCAGAAATTAAATCCAAAATCAATCTGGAATTGGAAATTAAACGAATGAATAATATTAGGGTCAAAGAATTCAATCGAATTAAACAAATCAATTATCAGATCTAGATACAAGAGGTCATAATTTTTTCTTTGAAAAAAGAATTAAGTCAACGAAGAAGGAAGAAGAACAATGGGTAAGAAGGAAGAAGAACAGCGGAGAAGAAGATGATAACTTTATTATTATTTTTTTTTTTTTTTAATATATTAAATGAAAAAGCTTTGTTGTGTTGAGCACACAAAAAAACCTAATAAACGAAACATGTAATTTTTTTATCTCAAAACGATGTTGTTTAGAGGGTTTTGTTAGTTTTTTAACAGCAAATAACGTTGCCACGTCGACAATATGAGGAAGGGTTATATAGCGGGTGACTTTTGAGTTGATAGGATTGACCTGCACAAAAATCGGGTGAGAGCTAATCCTGCAAAAAAAATAAAGATTAATAGTTTATTTGCACAAAATCCTTTAGATTATACGTAGACACTATCATGGGGTGCTTTTGAATATAACTCCAAAGAATAAAAAATTTTAATAAAAGAAAGTCAATAAAAAAAATAAGGGCTCGAATAGCGACATCAATCATCAAAGATATTTGCTCTTTGTTATTTATTTAAAATGAAAAATACGAAAGAGAGTTGTGCTGGTAAGTTTCCATTCAATTACGTGCATAGTTTGTCTTTGTTTTTAATATGGATGGGTCCATCCATAACCAAAAAGATAAGTCATTTTTAGAGGTGATGTCAAGTGACAAATATTGTAGCTAACGTGTGATTTGTGGAATATCAATCTTTGCTTATACTTGTCTAATTTTTAAATTAAGATTTAGGTGAAGATTTCATGTAATATTTTTGTAACTTATTGTCATCTTTTATTAGATTATCAGATATGAGGAGAAATCAATCAAATAAAAAACAATTCGTCGTAGAAAACTGACCAGAAAATACATGGAGTTTACGCAATTCATAAATTGATAATAAGTCTACATAGGCATTATATACAAAGTATATGTGATTGTATGAGGGTCTATTCAATTAATATTTTTATAATTTTGGGTAATTGAAACATGTGAAATTAACTTGTATTGTTCGAACCAAACAAACACATACCGAGAATAAATACAACAAATCTGACAACTTTCATGGATAAATTGGACCGAACCCCAACCTCAGCTTGACAAATGTTCAATCAATGAATGTTTTGTTTCAGTTTATTGCAAATACTATAATGGCAACCCATTGAGTTCTTAAAGAGTTTTTCATAATAAAAAAAATTAAAAAAAATTAAAAAGTATGTGAGAAATTGAGAGCCGATCGGATTATGAGAAACTCTAAAAATAAAATAAAATACCCATTCACTAGATGTTTGATTTTGATTTGTTCAGTTTTTTAAACAATTAAAATATACTACAATTATTGATATAATAATGTTGAGAAACTATTTGAGAGTTTTCACAGGTTACTCTAAGATCATCTATTACTTTAAGGTACGTAGTATTAAAAATGAGAATTTGAAATCACGTTTACACACAATCAAAGTGCAGAGGTTCAGAAACCAAACTAAACAATAAAAAAAGAGTATCAAATTGTAGTCTATGAGAGTCGAATTTAATTCTTCTACTTTATTTTTGTGTGTTTTACTCTCATCAAAATAAAGATAATTTATAAATGTATCAAAAATAATAAGAAAATTTAATCCATTTAATTATATCAAGGTTGGATATCTCTATTACATGGGAATATGAGATCAGTTGAATACTTTTTTTGGTTTTGTTTTATTATTAGAACTTTTATGGGTCTCCGAACAAATAGTTTTTTACGATTAGGTTAAGTCATTGATAGACGAAATATATATATATATATATATATATATATATATATATATATATTATTCCAGTCGTAATGATAATATCCAAATTATAGTCAGACGAATATTTCTTTTATTATCGACTCTGACAAATTCATAACAATCTTTCCAACATAATGTAACCAAACTTGGGTTAATAAATGGCACGTTCCAGGTTGGGTGTTTTATTTTGAAAGCTCACTATCAAGCTCATAGTGAAGCTTAAAGTTGTAAGATTTTTAAATTAATTCACAAAAGATTTACTATATTCCTAAAGGTTAAAGGCTAAAGGCATGAGATAATTAAAATGAAGGAAGGTTTGGCTTATACGTCAAGGAATATTTAAAAGTGGATAACTTTTATCTCCTCGATAATTCATTTTTAATTGGATTATATGCACTAGGTAACATAATATTTACAAAAAAATGACATAGTGATAAAATAATAAATAAAATGAATGTTGATTTCATGCATGTTTTATAAAAATAGTATGAAATTCAAGCGTACTTTAACAAATAACATTTTTTACTAGATGACACACTATATTTTGTAGAGAATTTTGAAGATTATGCCACAAGTTTATATTTGGGTTTTAAATCTGTTATTTTTGTAGTGCACTTACAATTCATGTCATTTTTTTATAGTAGATGATAGGTAAAAAAATTAAAAATACTCTTCATTTAAAATTATTTCTTTTCACGCGAGTCTAATGTACATAAAGTACGAATATGGTGGACAAGTTTGACTGGTAGACCAAACGATAACGATGGTGGACCTAACATTATGGTGGACAAGTTAGTATATAACGATGGTGGACCTAACATTATGGTGGACAAGTTAGTATGGACAATACCGATATAGGTAAGACATTAGACTTGTAATAGTAGATAAATACAGATGCTATAATATTTGTGGACAAAATATCATGGTAGACAACGATTACAATAGTGGACTATCAGTTATGGTAGACAAAATACAAAGAAGTACAGATGACTGATATGTGGACAAAATGTTATGGATAAGTTAGAAATCATTCCAATCATGGACAAGCTAGAAATCATGGACAAGTTAGAATACATGGACAAGTTTTAAATCTGGTCTACGATTTAATTTATGCATACGCTCATTGGAGCGCGCGTGTATAGCAGATATGGGCAATTGGGTCAAATCACTTTTATAAAATGGTATGGACCGTGGGTAATTTTCTAAATGGCATACTTCCTAATAAAAAAAAAAAAAAGTGCCTCATTTCTTAAAAATCTCTATTTTGTATTGTATATTATGTTATATGGTAACAATACATACAAAATTATCACATACTTATTTACCATTTCGTATAGTGATGCTAATGCCTCTACAAAAAAAACTATTTACCTAATTAACTTGTATCACAATATTTTAATATATACTTATATGTAATGTAGAATCATTGAATAAACTCTTCGTCAATCCCTACTAAATATTGTAATAATTGTTGTAAATGTCAACAAAAACAGCAGCAGCCCACGATTAAGTTTTATAATATTTGATGTGGAGCCCACCGTCACTATGCAGCATAGTAATTCACTTTTATTTCTCTATATAAAGGATCGTTTAGATCATTTGTAAATACACCAAAAACAACGATAATAAGAATATCTCTCTCTTCTTAGAATCCCGATAATTTCGCGGTTTCTAAATTCGAAGTTTCTAACACCTTATCAGCACGATCACTCCGATCAAATCTAAACGATTTCCGCCTGAAGTTACTATTCATAGCCGGAAGTTACTATTTATCACCGGAATCCACTATTCACCGCCGGAGTTACTATTCATCAGCGGAAGTTACTATTCATCACCGGAATCCACTATACACCGCCGGAGTTACTATTCACACCGCCGGAAAATTATCATTCATCCGATCCTTCAATATACCGAAAAGGTTGAGCTTTATTTAATTTATGGAAATAATTTTACATTATGGATGTTTTTATGCACCATAATAATGGACGTCTCAGACGCCATAATTTATTTACTGCTTTATTTTATGTCTTATGGATGCTTCATGCACCATAATTCCGGACGGCTCAGCCGCCATTATTTATTTAATGTTTATATTTATTTACTGCTTTATATTATGTCTTATGGATGCCTCATGCACCATAATTCCGGAAGGCTATGCCACCACCATATTTTATCGTTCTAAGGTGGATGACCCTGTCACCATAATTTTATTGTTTAATAAATTATTATATGATAAAATGAAATTTAATTTATAAATATTTTCTGAAATTGGTAAATTTTTATCGGATTGATTATTAAATCTTTCAGATTGATTTTTCTCATTAACGGTCGCAAAAATTTTCTTTTTAACTTTTCAAAATCCGACCGTTGTGAATAGTGTTTCCGACCGTTATTTCCGACCGTTATGAACAGTGATTCCAACGGTTAATAAATACTCCCTCCGTTTCATATTAATTATCGTTTTAGAAGTTAAATTTCGTTTCATAATACTTGTCGTTTTGGGTTTCCAATGCAAATGTTTGGTAAAAAATCCAATTTTATCCCTATTATTTTAATGTTTGACCAATCAAATAAAACCAAATAAACATTAATTAGGGTTATAATAGATAATTTAAATGTTTTCTTAATATGTGTGAAACAACCTTAAACGACAACTAATTTGAAACGGAGGGAGTAGTGTTTTTTCAATCTATAAATTCATTCATTTTCACTCATTTCATCTCACTTCAAAATTTTCATCTCTCTTAAATCTTTCTCCGCAAAATCGCTTTATTTTGAAGTTTTGAAGATTTGAAGTTTTTGAAGAATGTTTCGTTTGATTTTAATTCTTATTTTCTTTGTAATTCTTGCATTTGTTTACGGTCTCTTCGTTGGGGAATTTTCTCACGGAGAGTTCATCGTAAACATCGGTTTACTCTTTTACGCAATCTTTTTCTTTATAATCGCTTGCATTATTAATGTAACCGGTACTTTTTAATAATGTAATATCATCGTATTAATAAAATTTTATTGCTTTGTTTTTAGAAATCAAATGGCAAATATCGAGAAGCTTAAATTCCCAGCTCTCAAAATAACTGGAGCAAATTATATTGCATGGACCACAGACGTCGAGCTTCATCTCGAGATGCTAGATATATCTGACACCACAAAGGTGGGAAACAAATCGCTTGCCAAAGATAAGGCAAAGGCGATAATTTTTCTGAAAAAGCATCTCGATGAAAATGTGACGCATGATTATGCGCATATAAAAGACCCAGCTGAATTGTGGGCATCTCTAAAAGAAAGGTTTGATAACCAGAAGGAGATAACGCTCCCTCACGCTCTGGAAGAGTGGAGAAACCTGAGATTTCAGGATTTCAAGAAAGTTAACGAGTACAACTCCGCTATCCTGAGAATTGTGTCTCAACTTAAATATTGTGGCAAGCCAGTCACTGAAGAAGAAATGCTCGAAAAGACATATCAAACTTTTCATAAAGAGCATCGTCTCCTACAAGAATTATACAGGAGCCGAGAATATAAAAGATTCTCTGAATTGATGGTGACTCTCATACTGGCTGAGAAGAATAGTGAACTTCTCATTCAAAATCACAATTCTCGTCCCACTGGGACCCATGCATTCCCTGAAGTGAATGCAACAAATGCATCGGATATAGAATATCCAGAGCGAAGGAATCAAACCTATAGAGGTCGGGGTCAAGGCCGTGGTCGTGGTCGCGGATTTAATAGGGGACGTTATCAACCCTATGACCATCAAGGCAGAAAGTCAAATACATGGGTCCGACCTGAACAAAATCAGAAAGGGAAAGAATCCCAAGGAAATACCAGCCAAAAACGTGATAGCATCTGTTATAGATGTGGATCAAAAGGGCACTGGGCTCATGTCTGTCGAACCCCTGAACACCTTTGTAAATTATACAAAGAATCCATATAAGGAAAAGGAAAAGAAGTCAATCTCGCAGAAAACTTTGAGGGTACATCGTACCTCGATTCTGCCGACTTTACAAATGAGTTGGATTAGACCAATATCACGGAATAATGCTCCAGTTGTGCCATATTTTAAAAAATTATGTTTTTCTATTGTTTTTGAAGTTTGATGTTTGTTTTAAAAGAAACTAATGTATACTTATTGTGTGTTTTGTTTGAATAAATGAAGTTTATTTTTGATGTTTCTTTTAATTACAGAAATGGAGAACGATGAAAATAGAAAAATATCGAAGGAAAATGATAAAGAAATCTGTATACCAGATAGTGGAACAACGCACACTATTCTGAGAAAAAAGAGTTATTTCTCTGATCTCAAACCGGCAAACATTATTGTTAATACAATATCAGGTCCTGCTGATGTCATTAAAGGAAATGGTAAAGCCAATTTTCTGTTGCCGAATGGAACAAAAATTTCCATAAATAATGCGTTATATTCTCCAAATTCTAAAAGGAATTTGTTGAGTTTTAAAGACATATACCTTCAAGGATATGATACTCAGTCCGCAACTGAGAATGCAAAGAAGTATATGTATATAACTTCTAATAAATCAGGGAAAAAGATTATATTGGAAAATTTTTCAAAACTTCCTTCGGGATTGCATCATACGTATATAAGTACAATCGAATCACATCTAGTGATTAAAAGGAATCCAGAAGATTTCAGGTTGTGGCATGATCGACAGGGTCACCCAGGCACCACAATGATGCGAAAAATTATTGAGAGCACACATGGTCATTCAATGAAAACCCAAGAGATATATCAGGGGAACAAAATGACATGTGCTGCATGCTCTTTTGGAAAATTGATTATAAGGCTTTCGCCAACCAAAATCGATAAAGAATCACCAAAGTTTCTTGAAAGAATTCAAGGAGATATTTGTGGACCAATACATCCACCTTGTGGACCATTCCATTATTTTATGGTATTAATTGACACATCTAGCAGATGGTCACATGTTTGTCTATTATCATCTCGAAATATGGCATTTGCGAGATTTCTAACTCAGATAATCAAGCTAAAGGCTCAATTCTCTGATTATCCTATTAAGAGAGTTAGACTAGACAACGCTGGTGAATTCACATCCCAAGCCTTCAATGATTATTGTATTGTAACGGGAATTGAGGTTGAACATTCTGTAGCACATGTTCATACACAAAATGGTTTGGCTGAATCAGTAATCAAACGTTTACAATTGATTGCGAGGACACTGATCATGAGATCAAAACTTCCAACCTCTATATGGGGACATGCCATTTTACATGCAGAAGCACTTATTCGGATAAGACCAAGTGCATACCATAAGTACTCCCCATTACAATTAGCATTTGGTCGAGAACCAAATATTTCTCATCTAAGAATTTTTGGTTGTGCGGTATATGTGCCTATAGCACCACCACAACGCACAAAGATGGGACCACAAAGAAGGTTGGGGATATATGTTGGTTGTGATTCTCCATCAATTATACGGTACTTAGAACCACAGACTGGAGATATTTTTACGGCACGTTTTGCCGATTGTCATTTTGATGAAAAAGTATTCCCGGTTCTAGGGGGAGAGAATAAACAAGTGGGAAAGGATATTGAATGGTGTGTACCATCTTTGTTACACCTTGACCCCCCTATGAAACAGTCTGAACTAGAAGTTCGACGAATTATGCATTTGCAAAATATAGCAAATCAATTACCGGATGCTTTTGTGGATACTAAAACAGTAACCAAATCACATATTCCAGCTGCAAATGTTCCTGCACGAATTGAAATTCCAAAAGAAATTGGAGGTGCAAATGACACACGTGAGTCTAGGACACGCCTGAAGCGTGGTAGACCCGTTGGTTCTAAGGATAAAAATCCTAGAAAACGAAAGGAAATTGAAAAGCCAAATAGTCCTAAAATAGTTGAAAATACTAATGATAATGAAGAGCATCATGAACATGAAGAGAATCATGAAATTTCTATCAATTATATCCATAGTGGAAAGATATGGAAACGAAATGAAATTGATATTGATGATGAAGTTTTCTCATACCTTGTATCAAAGGAAATATCTGAGGAAAATGATGATCCAGAACCCAAGTCTGTATATGAATGTAAAAACAGACAGGACTGGATAAAATGGAAAGATGCGATACATGTTGAGCTTCATTCACTCAATAAACGAAATGTATTTGGCCCAATTACACTCACACCCAAAGATGTGAAACCCGTGGGATACAAGTGGGTATTCGTTCGAAATAGAAATGAGAAAAATGAGATTATAAGACATAAAGCTCGTCTTGTGGCTCAGGGATTTTCTCAAAGGCCTGGAATTGATTATGAGGAAACTTATTCTCCTGTTATGGATGCAATCACGTTTAGATTCTTAATGAGTCTAGCGGCTAATGAAAATCTAGAGATGCGTCTCATGGATGTTGTTACAGCATATTTGTATGGATCATTAGATGCTGATATCTACATGAGAGTTCCAGATGGGTTTAAAATGCCAGAAGCATTAAAATCTACACCCAAAGAGTTATGCGCAATAAAGTTGCAAAGATCATTATATGGGTTAAAACAATCTGGACGAATGTGGTATAATCGTCTCAGTGAACATCTAATGAAAGAAGGATATGTAAACGATCCTATATGCCCATGTGTTTTCATCAAGAAAACAATATCCGGATTTGTGATTATCGCGGTATATGTTGATGATCTGAACATAATAGGAACTCAAAAGGAAATACAAAAAGCCGCAGATTATTTAAAAGGAGAATTTGAGATGAAAGATCTCGGACAGACAAAGTTTTGTCTTGGCTTACAAATTGAGCATTCCCAAAAGGGTATATTTGTGCATCAATCCACATATACAAAATGAGTGATAAAACGTTTTAATATGGATAAGGCAACTCCTCTCAGTACTCCAATGGTCGTTAGAACACTTAATATTGAGAACGATCCATTCCGACCATCTGGAGAAAATGAAGAGATACCTGGTCCTGAAGTACCATATCTAAGTGCAATTGGAGCTCTTATGTATCTTGCAAATTGTACTCGCCCTGATATTTCTTTTGCTGTTAATCTTTTGGCCAGATTTAGTTCCTCCCCTACACGAAGACATTGGAATGGGATTAAACATGTCCTTCGTTATCTTCAAGGAACTACTGATCTAGGATTATTTTATTCTAATAATTCAAATGGTCAGATGGTTGGTTTTGCAGATGCAGGATATTTATCAGATCCACATAAAGTCCGATCACAAACATGATATGTATTCACGATCGGTGGCACTGCTTTATCTTGGCGTTCTCAGAAACAAACACTTGTGGCAACTTCTTCAAATCATGTTGAGATTATTGCATTCCATGAAGCAAGTAGAGAATGTGTTTGGTTAAGGTCAATAAGTCAACACATTCGATCAAGCAGTGGGATCCACGTTAACTCGGAGCCAACAATCTTATATGAAGACAACGCTGCATGTGTTGCTCAAACTAAGGAAGGATATATCAAAAGTGATAGAACGAAACATATCCATCCAAAGTTTTTTTCATACACCCAGGAGCTTGAGAAGACTAAAGTGATTGAAGTGAAGTATGTTCAATCATGTGACAATGCCGCAGATCTTTTCACAAAGTCGCTGCCTACCACTACTTTCAGAAAGCATGTTCATAACATTGGAATGCGTCATCAACGAGATTTACAAGATGACACTTGATCATTCGAGGGGGAGCTTGCGTTGTTGTACTCTTTTTACCTACTATGGTTTTTCCCATTGGGTTTTCCTAGAAAGGTTTTTAATGAGGCAACAGAAGATATTACGCAAGACACATAGTGACACTGGTCTCCAAGGGAGAGTGTTGTAAATGTCAACAAAAACAGCAGCAGCCCACGATTAAGTTTTATAATATTTGATGTGGAGCCCACCGTCACTATGCAGCATAGTAACTCACTTTTATTTCTCTATATAAAGGATCGTTTAGATCATTTGTAAATACACCAAAAACAACGATAATAAGAATATCTCTCTCTCTTCTTAGAATCCCGATAATTTCGCGGTTTCTAAATTCGAAGTTTTTAACAATAATTAATTAGCATGGTTGAATCATTGAGGAAATTTAAGGAGCAAAAGAAAAAACAAATTTAGAGTTGAAACAAATGAATAGTTGGGGGCACTTAGAAGAAGGAGTGGAATAATGGATTAGATATGTATCCACCTCTGCATCTCCACCACCACCATCATCATCATCATCATCATTATCATCAACCATCATAAATTCATCAACATCATCATCAGCTACCTTTATACTTTGTCCGTTTCAGAACTGAACAATCTATCAGCCAAATCCTTTCGTTCTCTCTCTTCCATGTGATACACTTCTCTTGGCTTCTTCTTCCTTCTCTTGTTCCCCTCGTCCGTACGTCAAACCTTTTCTTCTGGTAAAGTCTTCTTCCACTTTTGTCTTTTCGTTTTCCATCTAAAGAATTACTTTCTCTTTCAATTTTCTTCTTCTCCTCTCTACTCTGCTTCTCTTGATTGTGATATATCTCTTAGCTTGATCTCTTGTGGGTTCTTCATTCTTTCCTTTTTTTTTTTTTTTTCCATTAATGCTTCATCTTCTGGGTTTCTTTAATTTCACCTAAAGCTTGTGACTTTGAGTTTATTCAGTTCAGGTTAATGAGAGTTTTCTTGTAGACCAAGTACTCATGAATTTGTTGGATTATTTCTCTAGTGTCTGGTCCTAAAGATTCTTCCTTTCTCTACTGTGTATGAGAAATTCTGAATCTTTGTTAGTTTTCAATGTTTCTCAGGATACTGTTGTGCTCTGTCTTCAAATTTTGAACACTTGTCTGCGATATATTTGTCTGATTCAGTAGAGAATGGAAGCTTCTAATTCAGCTGATCAGAAACAAAATCCTAATTTTCTTGTAGAGGTAAACTAAAACAAGCTTGTTGCTTTTTGTTTAAAGAATCTTACTTTTGGTATATGAGACACAAATTGACTAATGAGATGTTTTTCTTAGGTAAACAACATTGAGAAACAGCTATGGACATTGATCCATTCCAAGGGTATATTACATCCAGATGTTTCAGAATTATACGCCAAAGCAGGATCGACCTACGAGCAAATCTTTAAAAGCAATCTCCAACAAGAAGAGCTTCAAGAAGTAGAGTTCTGCCTCTGGAAACTTCACTATAAACACATTGATGAGTTTCGTAAAGGCCTTAAAACAGATGATCCTGTCAAGTCAAGCACTTATATGAAAGCATTCAAGTTGTTTCTGTTAAGAGCTGCCGAGTTTTACCAGAATCTGATTTCAAAAGTCAGAGGATATTACTACAGACTCACTGAGGAATCTGGAGAGCAAAAAAGCAGATTCTTATGCCATCGTTTCTACATTTGTCTTGGAGATCTTCAAAGGTATAAAGAACAATATCTGAAAACAGCTGAACATCCTAATTGGTCAACTGCAGCTACATACTATCTTGAAGCTGCTAAATCTTGGCCTGATAGTGGCAATCCTCATAACCAGGTAAACTTTTTCGTCTTCCATTTACCCTTCTTGTTTTGGCTTTTTTTCGCCATTTTAGTGATTCTTTTACATTTGTGTAGTTAGCTGTATTGGCGACGTATGTTGGTGATGAGTTCTTGGCACTGTACCATTGTATAAGAAGCTTAGCTGTGAAAGAGCCATTTCCTGGTGCTTCGAACAATCTTCTTTTGTTGTTTGAGAAGGTGATTGATTTTAATGATACTTCTCTATTATCTGTAATCAGATTGTATTTGCCTTGCCTTGCTCAAAATGCTTGTTTTAACTACTGCAGAACAGGTCTTCTCCTGTGAAGTCTCTGTCTACTGATGCACAGTTTAACTTCTTTAACCCGTCGGAGAGAAATGATTCTGTGAAAGATTTCAGAGAGGACCGCGATTTAATGGCTGGAATTGATTTATGGCCCCTTCTTGTTCGAACAACTAGCTTCTTCTTCCTTAAATCCAGGTCAGTTTTGATCATGAGTAACATTTGAATGAAGTAGAACTCTTACTCTTCGTTTACCTCAAGTTCTTGATGACCCTTTTCCCCAAAAATGTTCTTCTCCTTAGTTCTTTCCGGCTTGTTTCAGTTTTGATGAGTTTGGTTGCACGTTTGCATCAACTATGAGAGAATTGGATGCAGCGTTTGCAGCAGATGACAGAAACCTAGAAGCCATGTTGGAGTCTTATCAATTTATGGACATGGCGAGAAAGGGACCTTATAGAATTCTCCAACTTGTTGCGGTTTTCATCTTCATCTTCCACAATTCAGACAACGGGAAAGAGGAAGTTAAGCTACCAAATTCAGCATTCACTATGGTGTTCATCGTCATGGGGAGAATTGTTGAGAGATGTTTGAAGACGAGTCCCTTGGATTCTTGCCCTCTCTTACCTGCTCTGCTGGTATTTCTAGACTACTTGCCGTTTCTGCTTCACAAGGCAGAAGAAGAAGAATGCAGGTTTGATGAGAAGAGCGAGATTGCAATATCTTACTTCTTTGGCAAACTAGTTGATTTCTTGAACCGGGTAAACCTGAAAGGCGAAAACTGCTCTGCTAAAATGTTGGTAGCTCTTTGGGAAGATCATGAGCTGAAGTCCTTGGCGCCTCTGGCTCCAATACATGTACTTTTGGATTTCTCAAGTCATATGGATCTAAGCGAGAGTTTTGATAGAGGAAAGGAGCTTCGTCTTCAACGGATTATTAATTCCGCTATTGAGATCACAAGTAGGCAGAAGAAAGGTTCTCAAAAGTGGTTATTCTTTGACAAGCAATGGACTCATTTCTACACAACTTCAGGTGAACTGCAATGCAAAGAAGAGCTCTTTCATGAAAATGGAGAGAGAAGTAGCAGAAAATGTGTTACTATAGGACCGGTTGAAATCATTCCTTGTGAAAATGAAAGATCTGTGCCTGCAGAAGAGGAAGAAGTCATTCTTCTCAAGCCGCTCGTAAGGTGTCAATCTGCTCCAATATATTCTTCTGGCATTGTTGCAACAAAGCCACTGAGCTCTGATAACACAACTTCAGGAAAGCAAACAACTTTGTACGATGAAAGCCTAAGACGTACCTCATCACTTGTTGTGAACCATAGCCCACAGGATACTAACTCTGAAAGCTTCAGCTTCATGCAAGGTCTTAAGGACATGGATCCGCAACATTTGCATCTAGAAGAAGGCACTGTCTCAGGAAGACCTCCATCGCTGAGCGCGTGGGTAGTTGACAAGAATAAAGAGAATGGAAGACTCGGTTTAAGTAAATCAAACGGGTTGAGCCCTATTGATGAAGCAGTTCCTGTCACATCCTTTGATAGTCTCTCCATCAGTAGCAGCTCCGAGCATCCTGCATCTACGTATTCACCTCCTACTCCATCTGCTCCATTACTACCTGAAGACGCTCCTTGGTTCCATAATGGCGCTACTACTAACAACGCAGAGAGCATCTATGACCAGCCAAGATATATAGAGCTCCCCAGTATCACAAAGCCATACACAAACCCGCCGTTTGTTGGGATTTCTTCTTCTGAATGGTTACGACGGTACAGAGAAAGTCGAAATCTTGGACCAGCCTATTCATATCAAGACCAGGGGACAAACAATTTGAAAAACTTCTTGGCTGGTGGGTCTTCTAAGTTTAGTCTCTTAGCTAGATATGGGACACCAAACCAACAACCGATGATCTCTTCTGAGAACTCAACATATAACCCTCAGCTCCACATAGAAGACCATGAATCTAGGGCAGAGAAGCTCAGCAACGGTCAACAAAGCACAACGAATGGTTATGGCTTTAGTGACGACCCTGGACCGTTTCTTAGATATCTGAGAGAGAAAGATTGGCTGAATGAGAATAGTCAGAGGTCAAGAGGACCTTCTCCTACATATATGAACAACTAACTATGCCAAGTGAGTCAGTTCACAAGAAACTGTGACAACCTTTAGTTATTGTTTTTTGTCCATGTGTTTGTTTGTTGCTCAAATTTTCGAGAGAATGAAAATCCAAATTAGAAAAGATTCTGGTTTGTACATAAACAAAGAAAGAAACTTCAAAAGTTTTTAGATCAATCTAAGTTCTTTTGTTTCTTGAGACCATTATAAACAAGGTTACATATGATAACAATCAGTGCCCCATAATAATCATCTTCTTACATGGGAGGAATGAACATAGTCTGTAATAGCTTTCGAGAAGCAGATACAACTAAAAGAAACCCAAAAAAGAGGAACTAATGTTGGAGAATTGAGCATATCAAATCCTGATCAAGATGAAGTTCTTGTTTCAGTTCCTTAGCTGTTTCCTCAACCCAAAGAAAGAAACCAAAACAAGAAGAGAGAACCAAGGAAAGCGTCAAGAGTCAAGAGAAAGCAAATGCTATGTACCAAGAGAAAGTGGATTTTCTTCTTGTACCAATCCAATTCTCCTATTTGCTTGATCTCTCTATAGTTGAATGTCTTGTTACATCTGTGTCTGCGTCCAGTGTGAGCTTCATCATTCGGTTTTATCATCTTTAGGTGCCAAATTTAGCTCCTGCATTTGTGTCTCCACTTGTACTAACCCTGTCTGAGCAAGAAACCTACAGAACAAAGGCATTGTAAGCAACTAATGAAGGTTATATAAACACTTGATAAAAGCTAAAAGACTGTATAATTTAGATAACATTCATCTCTTTCCTTATAACTTTCTTCAACCCGCAAGTAAAACCTTTAGAATCTTAAAAACCTTAGACAACAAACAGGTCACAGTTCATACATAAAAATGAGATCTTTACCAAGGATATACAAAACCAGAGGACTGAGTACTAATTACAACTCAGTTTCACAAAACATCCATGAAACAAGAACAATTTGAACTTCTAGATTTTAGCTATGCACACACACGATCAATTACCCTATGATAAAACAAAAAACAGAGACTTGATAATAGCAATACAGAGAAATATGTTTGAATCCTTGAACAGAGCAACTCAAGGATTGATCAGCAACAATACGACACCAATGAAAGTTTTTGGATCAGATCTAATTACTAAATCAGAGTGTTAAAGACCTAGAAAGTATCAATTAATATACAAAAAAAAAACAAAAAATTGAGATAAGAGAAGCAAAAATTGAACAAACCAATTGAGGAGGACAAAGAGAGTAGAGGCGATGATAATGAGAAAGCCAACATGAACAAGCAACATTGATTGGCCACTGGTGAAAGCTACAGAGAGCATAAAAGCTAAACAGAGACCCAGCAGAAGAAACGCGAATCTCAGTGTGTTCCATGTTGGACCCTGTCAAAATTACGATCCAGCTTAGGTTTTTTTTTTTTTTAAAAAAAGAAGAAAACAGCAATCGAAAGAGGAGTAAAGAAGAAAGATAGAAGAAAAGTGATACTGACATTGACGCCTGGAGCTAAAGCTCCAAGAAGAACAGCTTCCGTTGACGAAATCTCTGATTTCTTCTTCTTCTCCATCTTTTTTTCTTAGCAGATTTCTGGGAAGAAGAATCTGGGAAACTAACAATTATAAGTTTTAAACCGGTTATGAAAACCGGTCCCTTCCGGTTATATATTGCGGGTTTTGGATTTGCAAGTGTTGTTGACCTTTTTATTTTCTATGTTGTCGGCTTTGCAAGTGTTTGACTTTGAAGTTTATCCGAATTTCGGTTTGATTTCATTTTCATTATAATATACATTTTATCTTTTCGTACGATCGAATCCACAATGCGAATGAAGATGGTAGAGCAAAAATTACACTCATTTACTACAAAGACCTTAAATTATATATGTCGTTGAATTGAATATTTTTGATGAATATGATGATGTCATGTATCATGTATGCATCATCTCTTGCCACCGTCAGTGATTTTTGTCGGTGGAAATCTAATTTTTTTAAAAAAAAAATTGGTGTCTTCAACACACACCATGACAACTCCTTTCTAAAGCTAACATCTGAAAACTAGTTACAAAAAATTTTAATCGTCAAATAATAAATATGAGATATTGTTTGGTATTCGACTAAAGTTGGATGTAAAAGCATGTGTTTCAATCTCGTATTCCATTTATACGTGAAGCACGTTGCTATTTACTATCATTACATTGGAAACTTGATGTAGTCTGGTATCTGGCAGCTCATGTTTCATCCTCTGAGCAACTTGGAAATGCGGTAACGAAAGCCTTATCCAAAGCACAATTTGTTTTCTTGTGTGTCAAGACTAGACTTCGATCTGTCCGTCCATTTTGAGGAGCGTCTTTGGGATATCAATCTCTAATATTTTGGATTCTCAGTTGTATAGTATTTTGATATATTTCAATTGTATATCCTCTAGACTGTATACATATATATGTAAAGCAATTCCTTTTACAATATATGAAAAGATATCTTACCTCTTTAACAAACAAACAAAAAATAATAGAAATCATCTTATCTAAACATCATATATAGGGTTATATCAGTATGACAGAATTTGATGCTAAGGTTTTTTATTTTATTTGGATTCTTTTGATGCTAAGTTTAACCTATCATATTCATATGACAGAAAATGTTATTGGGTTGGGTCAACTGCTTTTTTCAGAGAAAACTTTATTTATGTGAGAAAATTTCCAAAAATGATCTTGAAACGTAACTAACAATGAAGATATGAGACCACAACAATAAGCAATAACCATTTAAAATGAGAGCAATTAGGAAAAATGTCTTAGTCAACTGATGTATTCTTGCTTAATTATATCATTTTTCTCTATTGCAACAGACATGGGATGAATCCATCAACTTATCTGTCTGTCGCCCTGTATATGAATTTGTAGCATACTTTGCGTACTTAATATCAGTTGAGTGAATTACATTTAAATAGTTTTAAATGAAATTTCTCTATTTGTTAGTTTACGACTTTACGTACTTGAGTTAATTCTATAAAATACCTAATTGTTTGATTTAAAGATGAAATTAGGTTCCCCATTTTATAATTAAAAGTGTAAATATTTTAGTTAAGTAATAGTGCATTATGTAATGATTCAACAAAAGAAATAAAATAATAAGCAATATATAAAAAAATTAAGAGCTATGACAAAACAAAAATGTAAGAAAAAGAGGAGAGGTACAAAATAGCTTATAGTGTGTTGAAAAAAGGTTTATTGTTTAAAGAACACGTTTACTTCTTTTACCAAACTTTTATAGATCCATTCAGACAGATTATAATGAATCTATTTTATGTCTTAAATAAAATTTATTTATCCTTTTCGATACAATAATAAATGAAAACTTATCTGTATTGAAAAGGTATATAGTAATAAACGGTATTGCCTACAATCAAACAATATTGAAGTTACTTGAACAATATATAACTTCAATATTATTAAAAATATATAATGTCAATACTATGAAGACTATATATCATGTGTGGAAAACTTAAGAGCACATTTAAGAAAAACAAAAAAAAACTATAGTACATATAATGAAACGAATGTATTTAAAAAAAACTAATAAAACTATAATGTAGAGCGACAGATGAGACTAATAATGACAGGATTAATGAGTGGCTGATAGGTAGTAGTAATTAAATAAAGGTTTCGTTTATTAAATCTTAGTTGTCAAAAACTCTATAATGATGCTTACATGAATGTTTGGACAATAATACTAGCCCATTAATTTTTATTTTTATTTTTATATACTTTAAAATTAGATGTTAAAGTTTCCACGCCCAGCAGTAACAAATCGCCATGTGTCCTTTATAAAAGTACAAGATAAGTTATTTTTAATTTTATACAAGAGATTAAACATATGTTTTTATAGTCAAATGTAGACGGAATATTGTAAAAAAATAATCAACGTGCTTCAATTTTCGTAGAGTAGTAGTAATCATATCAAGATTTTCCTTTTCCTTAACTTATAATGTTTTACCCAAACTAACAATTTTAATTCACGTACAGATAATCTTCCTTTTTATCTTATTTTTCTTCAATTAAACAAAGACAATGTTTTTAAACTTTGTATTATATTAAGGCTTATTACATTAATGGGAAAATAACTAGAAATAGACACAAACAAATAAAAGATATACAAATAGACAAAAATCGGATAGAAGATTTATCAAACCTTATTTGTTCACGCGGAATTATGTATTTTTGATTTATTATTATTTTTTTAAAAGAGTATTTATTTCATCGTCAAATTTGACAGTATTTTTTTGTTTGTTTGAGAAGAAGAAGAAGGCGAGAGAGTGACTTTTTGCCCTTTGTTTTTTGCTTAGGAGATTCCCTGATTTTGAAATTTCTGAAGAAAATAAAAACCCTTATCTACCAATCACAAACCCTAGATTTTGCTCTCAATTTTTTTGATTTTCTTCCTCCAAATTCTCTTGATCTGTGTCTTCTTCTTCTTCGTTCTGATTTCGTTTCATAGCTTAATTTGTTTTCCAATTTTTTTTGTTCAATCCATTGAATAAAGAGATACATATTCTTTTGATTCGATTCTGTTCGGAGCTGAATTGTATAGATCAGACCCATAATCGAATTGGGTAAACTTGAAGAAACAATATTTTGATTAAAAGCTTAAAACTTGTTTGATCTGAAATTGAGTTTGGTGGCTTAATATTTTTGGAGGGAGGGGGGAAGAGATTTGATGGAGTGATGATGATTTGAGAGGTAATTAAAGTGAGGGGGAAGCGATGACTGGATTGGGTGTTCGATCCAGTAGCTATGGTTCCTTGGAGAAGACGGGACTTAACGGCGTCGTTTTGCCTATTCAGACCACTACGAATCGTAACAAACCATCTAAGATGCAGAAAGAAAGAGAAGGTATTGTACATTGGATCTGCAAATTCGCTGGTCGTAAGAAAGTGGGCATGTTGCTTCTCTTCTTAATCTCTGCCGTCGTCTTCCTCCGCGTCCTTTACGTTGGTAAAGGTAACACCTTTTTGGATTAGCTTGTGGATTTTAGTTTTCTAAGTTGGTGAGGAATGTGTTAGTTTTTGGCTTAGAATTGTATGATCGTAATGGCTAAGATTATTTTTTTTGTAATGTGAGCATTTAATGGTACTTTGAGCTAGAGTTTAGTTTATGAATCTTATGAGAGTGATATTTTTGATTTAATCTGGATTTGAAATCATTGGTATGATTGTTTCTATTTGCTTTTGTGATTAGGTGAAGATGGTTCGGAAGTTCAAGTTCCTCCGAGTCTTCATTTCAATGGCAGTTCAGGCGTAAATTATTCAAACATGTTACAAACTAATGAAGAGCAAGACATCAAAATTGGAAATTTAACGGTTGTGTCTAAAGATGTTGTAGAGTTCCCTCCTCCTCCTATGCATTTTTTTCTTGGTTATACCCTTCCTCAAGGACATCCTTGTAACAGTTTCACCTTACCTCCTCCACCAGCCGATAGAAAAAGAACTGGACCACGCCGTAAGATACTAAGCCTTGTTTTCTGGTCTCTTTCCAGATTTTTTTTCTTTTTGGTTTTTTCTTTTTCTTTTGTGAGATCACACTACAAGATTGTTGTTGTGATGATGTTTTCTGAGGTTTACTGTCATAGAGATGTTTTGTAAGCAGTAGTGATATGTTTTACCTGGTTTTGGTTTCAGCATGCCCGGTATGTTACCTTCCAGTAGAAGAAGCAGTTGCCTTGATGCCAAATGCCCCGTCGTTTTCCCCTGTTCTTAAGAACTTAACGTACATATATGAAGAACCACTAAACAGAGAGACAGAGTTTGGAGGATCTGATTTTGGTGGTTATCCTACTTTGAAACACAGGAATGATTCTTTTGACATTAAAGAAACAATGAGTGTACATTGTGGGTAAGTATCTTTTTGGCCTTGTTTATTACCCTTATCTTGTTTCTTTTGGGTCTGATCTTAGTAAAATTTTCGTATTTTTATCGATGATTTTCGATCAGGTTTGTCAAAGGACCTCAACCTGGTCGAAATACAGGTTTTGACATCGATGAGGCTGATCTTCTTGAAATGAAGCAGTGTCGTGGGATAGTTGTTGCATCAGCTGTATTTGGTAGTGCTGCTTTGCATGATACTTTTCTATTTTGTAATCAATCGTCCCTAGTCGTGATGCCTATTGTTGTATGTTACTAATGAAGAATCTCTCCTTCTCAGATGCTTTTGATGATGTAAAAGCCCCACAAAATATCAGTAAATATTCAGAGGAAACAGTTTGCTTCTACATGTTTGTTGATGAAGAAACTGAATCAATTTTGAAGAAAGAACGAGGCCTTGACGGCAACAAGAAAGTAGGGATATGGAGAGTTGTTGTTGTTCATAATCTCCCTTATTCAGATGGAAGACGCAATGGCAAGGTAAGTATACCTCTCTTATCTTTTGTATAAGAAAGTTTATGGACGATATTATGCATTAAATTACTCCAAACTGAAACATGAACTTATGACATGCTAGATATTCCCCTTATTATTTCAATCTTCCTTCAAAAGCACTGTACCCACACTTCTGTAACGACATCTTTTGCTTTAGATCAGACTTGAAGTTGTTTATTACTAAAGGGAGAGCAGACAATTCTCCTTAGAAATGGACAGAGTAAAGAGAGAGATAATAAATGCTACAATATGCTGATCCTTCGTTTTCTTGTAGGTGCCCAAGCTTCTTGTCCATAGGATGTTTCCAAATGCTCGCTATTCTTTGTGGATTGACGGAAAACTTGAGCTTGTAGTCGATCCATATCAAATTCTGGAAAGGTAAGGCCCATCATATTTCATCTGTTAAGATCCATCCCAGGATATATCTAGTTATATGCTGTATGTAGTGTTCCCAATATCCTCAACCATTTTCAATTGTGGTTGGGCTATGCAGCTTCTTGCAGTTACCGAATAATAAGCTAGTTCTTTGTGCTTTACATTCCAGTAACGTTAAATAGGTTCACGGTTTGAGTTTAGAAGGCCTTAGGCTTGGTGATTATGTCTATGGGCTACTGCAATTTAACTGACATCTCTTCTCATCAGGTTCTTGTGGCGGAAAAATGCTACTTTTGCGATTTCTAGACATTACAAACGCTTTGATGTATTAGTGGAAGCCGAAGCAAATAAAGCTGCTGGTAAATATGATAACGCCTCTATCGACTTTCAAGTGGATTTCTACAAGAATGAAGGGTTAACCCCTTATTCTGTGGCAAAGCTTCCAATCACAAGTGGTATGTCATTTTTAGCTTACGCTTTCCAAAATTTTCTTTACGGGATCAAACGCCTATTAACACAACTATATGGTCGAGCTATATGCAGACGTGCCAGAAGGTTGTGTCATTTTAAGAGAGCATGTTCCCATAAGCAACCTCTTCACTTGCCTTTGGTTCAACGAAGTAGACCGATTCACATCTAGAGATCAAATCAGTTTCTCAACAGTAAGAGACAAGATTGCAGCAAAAACAAACTGGACAGTAAGCATGTTTCTTGACTGCGAAAGACGCAATTTTGTAGTTCAGGTAATTACTTCTATTCATGTTGACTTCACTTAGCCCAAAACAAAAAGGTAGTGAAAGATCCTGAGTTTATCATTACCCGTTTTATTGAACTCTAAAATGCAGAGATATCATCGAGCAGAACAAGAAAGATTTGCAAGGCAACAACCTCCGGTGCCTAATTTTCCTCCTCCACCTCCTTCACCGCCTCCGCCGGTTTTAATCAGCAGTGATTTGCCTAGAAAACTGTCAAATGGAAGAGCGGTTAGCACATCGCCGCCTAGAAGGCGTGGAAGAGACAGAAGGTCTGGTTCAAGAGGTCACAGGAAAGCTAATTTGCCTGTAAGATTACCAGATTCAGCTTAAGAGTTGGGTTCTTCTTCTTCTTCTTCTTCTTCTTCAAGGTCACTCTCATCACCAAACCACACATTCCAATTTTACCACAGTATGTTTATTTTTTTGTTTCTCTATTTGATTCTAAGGATTCAAAATCAATTTTTTAATGTATATATATATACACGAACATTTTGTACTTGGATAATAAATTATAGTTGCGAATTTTTGAAGAAAGTTAAATCTATACCTAAGAGAAGTCTTTTGAGAAACATCCTTTTTCTTTTATCTGAACAATTTTGTCCTCTGAAAAATATCGAAGTCTTCGTTTTATGTACATTTTTTTGATGTGATGGTTCCGACTTCCGACTCTCAAGCTGCTGATTACAATAGGATCAACAACCAAACCCCAATCACGGGAAAGGCCGATTCATACAAACTGTAGGTAGGCCCATAAAAGCGAAGCCCATTCTCAACCCTATATATATATATATATATATATATATATATATTTGCGGCGTTGGTATTTGATTTTCTTTGAAATTTAGATTTTCTTGGTTAGGTATTAAGAAGTGAATGATGGCACAGGAGGAGGCAGTGGCTATAACATGGGTGTTTTGGGACATGAATATGTGTCCGGTTCCCGCTGGGTGTATTAAACGGTTTTTGGAGAAGAATGGTAACTGTGGGTCCTCTCAACGTCAGTACCTATGGCAAACTAGAGGACGTCCCTATTGACATGCTGAGAGGAGTCTGGAATCGCTCTTACCAACGTCCCCCTCGGTTAATATCATCTCATCCTCCTTGTGCCTTTTGTTTTCTTTCGAGTCTCAAAAAGTCTTACGTGTGTTTTTCTCAAACTGGTTCTTCGGACTTAACGCATCTAATTGATCTTTCCCATGAGACAAATCCACCTCCAGCTAATTTTATGCTCATATCCGATCGCAAAGCCTGCCCTGGTTTTTCTCAGCTTATACAAATGGAAGGATACAAGCCGTTTCCATATCATTCTCTTGAAACCTTAATTAATCCTCGAAAGTGATGAATTTGAGGAGGAGGAAACCACGTGTGAATTGCCCTTGTGGGATTGCATGGTATGCGCACGTGATCCTGCTTTGATAATTTCAAAGCACATCTTGATAGTGAAGAACATCAAGAGCTGGTAATCAAACCATCCTAGCATTTTCTCTTTGTTTCCCACAAGTACTTTCCCTTTCTCACTTGCTAGTTTTCACCCTTGTTCAACCAGATGTTGACTAGGAATTTTCCGCCTCTTCAATTCCACCTTTTGATCCTGACTTGGTGAGTAAGATTATGTTATCTGCTTGAAAACCTCTTACCACAAGTTTCCCTTTCTCACTTATAGTTTTCTTTGTCTTTTTCTCCACTGGAGGTGCATTTGTTGCCGCCGTCGCTATGCTCTTTGACGCCTTCTTATCCTCCTCGACCCACCCGTGAAACACCAAGTGGGTATCTTGAGCCAGACTTGGAGGCTATTAAGTCGGAGAGTGAGACATTTGTCTTTTGGGACATCAATTTGTGTCCGGTTCCCCCTGGCTGTGATGCTAGTCTGGTCGGTCCGTGCATCAAACGCTTCTTGAAGAAAGAAGGCTGCTTTGGTCCTCTCAACATCATTGCCATTGGCGTACTAGCAGAAATCCCTACTGACATCCTCAGAAAAGTATATTCCAGTGGAATCACTCTTCATAACGTCCCCTACGGTTTATTATATCTTCGCCTTTTTACAGTATTTGATATTTTCTTTGATGAACTGAGAGAGTCTCAAGTCTTTATTTTCTAAAACAGGTCCCTCAGACACTGCGAATCTCATTCTTGACTGGTCCCATAGGACTGGACCTCTATGTAATATAATGGTCCTATCCAGTGCCAAAATCTTTGCTTATTACTCTGACTTACTAAATGGGAGATTCAACCTCCTTGAGCCGTTTCCGAATGATTCTCTTCAAAGCTTTTGTCTGGCAGGTGTGTGTTTGTCCTCTCTCGCAGTGTTGTTGATATAACCAGCAAATCTCTTGTTCAACTGCCTACCTTTTGTTTTTGTTTTTTCCACAGACTCAGGGGCACTTGAGGAGGACGAGTGCAGTGAAACGGGTGATTCTGTCCACTGGATTTGCTCATTATGCAACAAGAGTAATGTTCCTACCAAATGCTTTGAAAGTTTCACCAACCATCTCTCTGGTGCATACTATCAACGTAAGGTAATCAAGCATCCTAGCCAAACCAGACGGACTTATTGTATCAATACATTTTTTCATTTGAGTCAAAACAACATCTTACAACAAGTAGTTTCCCTTTCTCACTTTTTCTAGTTTTGTTTTGCCTAAATTTGACCCTATGTTGTCTTTTTTTTCTCCGACTGGATGTGCATTTGGTTTTCAAGCAGTTGTCGGAGCTGTTGCCCATAAGTGATGAACTTCGAATATTGAGTTCACCACTAAGTGAGCCTCCTGAGATAAACCTGGAGGCTGTAATTCCATCGGTCTTTTGGGACATGAAGATGTGTCCGGTTCCACCTGGATTTGATCCTCGTCGGGTCGGTCCGTGTATTAAACGGTTTTTGGAGAACAAAGGCTACTCTGGTCCTCTCACCATCACTGCCATTGGGGTACTAACAGAAGTCCCATTTGACATCCTCAGAGGAGTCTATTCCAGTGGAATTACTCTTAAGAACGGTTAGGATCTTCTCATACTTAGGCCTATGGATATTTTCCTTGTTGACTAGAGAGTCTCAAGTCTTTAGTCTCTGAAACAGGGTTTTTCAGTCTCTTCGAATCTTCTTTTTGAGTTTACCAATCCACCTCCAGCTAATATACTGGTCATAGCCGATGCAAATCTTTTCGATTCTGATGATGCTTTCGGGCTACAACTGGAAGGATACAACCTTCTTCAGCCGTTTCCATGTGATTCTCTTGAAAGCTTTTTGCTGGCAGGTGTGTGTTTCGTCCTCTCTCAACAGCGCTATTGGCTACTAGCTACAATCTGTTGGTCAACTAAGTGGCTACTTTAATTTTGTTTCCACAGGTTCAGGGCCAGCTGAGGAAGATAAGTGCAGTGAATCTGCCTTGTGGATTTGCTCGGTATGCAGACTTGATGGCCAAGGCTTTGAAAATTTCACCGTAGGCGACATGAACGGAAGGTAACCAAAGCACTCCTTGTTAAATTAAGATACATTTTTGCCATTGTGCTCACAAGTAAGTTTTGTTTGCCTAATTCTGAGCAGTTGTTGGACTGGCTGCCTGGGAAAGCTCGGTTTCTTCGTAGGGAGAATACTCCCAACCATGGTGACAAAGGCAAGTTATAAATTCTTCCGGGGTTTTCTTAAAATATTGTAGCCAAAATGCAACAAGTGTTACGTGAAGAAGAATAAGAATAATAATATTACAAGAAGGTTTTCATATGACTTTAAGCACTGCACTAGTAAAATTGTGAATTATACTAAGACCATAAACCCAGTGAGAAATCATGCCAAGAACATTGTGTGTAAATATAACTAAAAATAGTTCACTACAACGCTTGCCAGAGTGATAGAAAAGTTAAATTTAAAAGCTCACTTAATATAGAAGTCAATGATTTGTGTCAATTCACAAATGTCTCTGGCTGCAAGAGCTCGAAATCTCTGTTACAAATGGAAACAGCATCTTTGTCTCCCTTTGGATAGATAACTTCCTAAAAAGACAACATAAAAACCAGCAAGTATGAAATGCCACCACCCAGTGCTTGCAAATCTTTGGGTAAGATTTTGCACCACCATAGCAAATGCGACCCAAGAAATATTGAATGAAGCATTTTAGAACTTCAATAATTGAAAGATTATTATTTGAGAAAGAAGTAATCTAGCTATTGGTCCAAGTTAAAATCATATCCCACCGACTTAGTCAGCTCTTACTTGTGGCTGAATCCATAGATTTGGACCACAGAGTTATGGTTGTAGATGGTCCGGTAGGAGTTTTTCTTTTTTACTTGCTTGCTTTCAAAAAACCTTTCAGCTTCTAAAGCCTTAAAATAATGGCTTTGGAACAAAATAATGAAAAATAGAGGCTGTGTAGATTGGCTAGTGTCAATCTCCAGCTCCCTAGCTAGAACTTGACTGGAAGAAAATAGACTGCGGAGATGCAACAGATCACATGCCATAAGGAGCAAACTATAGATTAAATCGCTTGAATAGAAACATTAATATTGTAGAAAGGAGCATCAAAGTTTCCACATACTTTATATTTATCCTAAGAATATACCACCTTTACATATATATCATCCATCATTCCATCTCCTAAGGCATAACTATTCTGGTGCTTAAACTAAGTGATCCTTTTTATGCTAAGTCTCCTTCATCGACCTCCATGCAGGGGACTTATATTTGTTTTTTTTAACTCTATTTTAAAAAACTTGAAATTTATATATTCAAAGTTTCCAAAATTTATTGACATGTGCGTATGCTGCACCAATTGTCTGTTCTAATAAATGATCTTGAATTTTATGGGTTTTTTCTTTGTTTTTTTTCCAATAATTTATGGTGAAAATGCATGCATAAATAATTGAATATGTCTGTACCACTATGTCAATTCATTGGAATTAATTGAAGATTTCTTTCTGGGCCATGATTATAGATTCTATCATAAAGAGAAAACAGCTTGTTGGTAAGCAGTGACCCAAGTCTTTTTTTTTCGTTAACATGTGACTGAGTGACTCAGTACATAAAGTCAAAATTATTAGCGTTAAGGGCTGTTCGTCTGCTCATTCATATGGTTCATCCGGATGGAGATGAGAATTGATGTTTGTTTAGTGGTAAAAATGACGCATCTGAATATACCATCTTGATGAATCATCTAGATGAGTTTTCAAATCTAGACAAGATTTCAAGATTCATCTAGATGATCCAAATTGGATCATTTGGATGAAGATGATTCATCCCAAAATAACAAATGACAAATATATCTCTAACTTAAAATATTTATTTTGTTGATATAATCTGACATATATATTGATATACTATTTTAAAAACTTTATAAAAATATTTGACAATACATTGCTAATATTATTTTCCCGCCAAAATTGTAATTTTACGATTTTGACTAAAAAATGAAATTATGTGATGTTGCATTTTTAGCAGAAAACATAATTTCACAAATTTCTGCAAAAAAATTTCATTTTCACAATTTTAGCGGAAAAATATAATTTGATCTCACGGTTGTGGCGGAAAAATGTATTTTTTTGAGATTTTACGGTTTTGGCGAGAAAATGTCATTTTGCGTTTTTTAAACCAAAACTATGATTTCACTGTTTTGGCGGGAAAATGTAATTCCGATATTTTATAGTTTTGGCGGGAAAATATAATTTTCAAGATCTTACGGTTTTGGCGGAAAAACGTTATTTTGCGTTTTTGGCAGAAAAATGTAATTTTCAAGATTTTACGGTTTTGGCTGGAAAACGCCATTTTGCGTTTTTAACCAAAATTGTGATTTCATGGATTTGGTGGGAAAATGTACTTTTCGAGATTTTACGGTTTTGGCGGAAAAACGTCATTTTGCGTTTTTTCACTAAAATTGTGGTTTCACGGTTTTGACAGGAAAATGTAATTCCGAGATTTTACGGTTTTGGCGGAAAAACTCTATTTGGGTGTTTTTTTATACCAAAATTGTGATTTCACGGTTTTGACGGAAAAATGTAATTCCGAGATTTCACGGTTTTGGCGGAAAAATATAATTATGAGATGCGATTATGGCGAAAAAATATAATTCCGAGATTTTTGCGAAATTTAGATTTTAATTTATAAGTTTATATGAATTTACGTGAGCAAAATTAATTTATAAATGTCAAAAATAAGAATTTGAAAATTATATTAGTTGTAAGTATATTTTGAATTAAAAATTAAAATTAATATAGTTAAAATTAGATTAAAAATATGATTAGATTAAAACGAGTATTTTAGTCATTTTTTTTTGTCAAAAATCGTCTGGATGGAGATGGAGATGTAGCGACTGTTCGTTTTGCCATTCAGATGAATCATCGAAATGAATAACCAAAAGTGGAAACGAACAACATTCAGATGAATCATCTATATGAAGTTTCTGGATGAATCATTTGGAAAGAGATGATGGATGAACAAACAAACACCCTTTAACTGTGTTTCAAGTCTGGAATTTACATCAATCATGGAGTCGAAAAATGTTAGTTGTTATCTCAGACTCATCGTTGATTCCTAAGTCACTTTGGATTTTATGAACTAACACCACCATTTTTGACTTGGTCTTGTAGCTATATGTTTTTCTTAAGGTCTTAATGCTATATATAAAATACTATAACATATATACTTTAATCACTATATTAACTCCAATCAAACTTGTAAGAGAAAACGTAACAAAGTGTGATTGGAGTTGATGGGTAGTTTTTTTCGACTAAGAATCACAGAGTTCAAACTTCAAAGTTAGAAGTTAAAAGATGGTCCAGGAGGACCAAAGCCACTAGACTATTATAAAAAGAAAAATAGAAATTCCATGACTAGAATGCAAAAAAAAAACAGAAAAAGTTTTTAGGTTTGTTTTGTAGGTAGCTCTTGTGGTTTATCAAGGGTCCTTTGTGAATCATTCGTCTTGAGTTCAATCCTTAGTCACCTGCTCGTCTTGGGTGAAAGGAAATAAAGGCCAAACAAAAAAGCTCGAAAATATCCTTGTTAATTATAAATGAGGCAAAAAAGTTTATATGGCCTCAACTATTTCTATTCCAGACCACTAGTTTCTTTCTTACAACGAACGAACCAACTAAAAGGTGTCCCCTCTTATAAATAAGAGAGATTTCATATTTTGCCACAAGATTTTATAAATTTTTTAATTTTGTCATTTTACTGTTTGAGGGGATGATTTATAGCACTAATTAAACTATTTATGACAATTTTATTTTATCCATATGACTAAATAAAATTTTAGTACACGAAAGTATATGGATATTTTTTCTATGTAAATTTTGTTTACCATTAAAACTAAACTCTATCCAACAATTAAAACTAAACCCTAAATTACAAAATAGAAAACCCAAACCCAAAACTAAACCCTAAATTATAAATATAGAACCCAAACCCTAAAGTAAACCCTAAATTATAAATATATAATCCAACCCTAAAACTAAACCCTAAATTATAAATAGGAAACCCAAACATTGTATCTTAACTATCTATATATAATACTAAACTCTAAATTAGAAATATAGAACTCAAACAAAATGTTTTAATTATCTAATTATTATTATCGACTGGTGTACAAAAATATTACATAAATTTGTCTACGAAAACATGTAGACAAAAAATGAACTTTAACATAACTAAGGGCAAAAATGTCATTTTATCATGTTTGAGTGGCAAAATCTGAACTTTGAACAGTATAATGGCAAAAACCGAATGCCATTGCTACAATAATGACTTTTTTTAATTAATTATATAAATAATAACTCTACTTGGTGTATGATGAGGAGGCTCATGTCACTCCTTTTAACAAAAATAAATCCCGTGAAACTTAACCATGTAAATAAATTTGGTTTTGAAAATTCACATAGGATTTTCTCCTCTCTTTTTTTCTATCAAAATGATCATGTGGCCTTATGGTTTCCAATACATATTTTATTTATCAACAAAGTATATCGACAATTTATCAATATATAGGGAGAATTGGAAATAAGGGAGCTCTACCAACTTTTTTGTCCATATATACCTTTTTTTGTTCTAGCAATTTTTTCCTAAACTACCCTTAATACTAAATAAATACCATTTAGAAAAAAAAACCCATACAAACATGCAAAAACACAACTTTAAAGAAGGTTTAAAGAATAAATTTTTTGATTTTATGCAGTTTTAAATAAGTTTTTAGAGGTTTTAAAGTTGTTCTGAAAAATTTAGAATATGTTTTCTAACCTTCTAAAAATATTAGATTGCATATTCTACCATTTGTACATATTCTGAAAATTTTAGAATATGTATTCTACCACTTGTACATGGTCTAGCAATTTTAGAATAGAATTTGTTCTAAAAGTTTTAGAATACGAAATTCTGAAAATTTTAGAATACATATTCTATCACTTGTACATGTTCTGCGGAAATTCTAAAAATTTTAGAATACATATTCTATCACTTATACATATTCTGCAAAAATTAGAATATGCATTCTATTATTTTTCTATTTTCTAAAAAAATTAGAATATACATTCTGGAAATATTAGATTATGTATTCTAGAAAATTTAGAATTTGGAAAAAATAAAGTAACTGCATCTAAAAATAAGGAAAGTAAATATTTAAATTTTAGAATATTCTATATATTTGTTATTTAAAATTCGTATTAATTGAAAAAAAAAAATTGACGAAAAAAAAAAATTGACGAAAAAAAAAAAAAGGATCCGATTTTTTTTTTTTTTAAATAACACATATTATTAAGTAAAAAACCTAATAATATTGTCGTCTTCTTCTTCTTCTCCTTGTCCATTATTGTGGTCGTCTTCTTCTTCTCTTTTGGACAGACTTCTAGAAGAGTTTTTTTTTTCAAAGATTATGCTTCAAATTTACGTTATTTGTGTTTTATGGAGATTGTGTGATAAGAAAGAGTGGAGATTTATAGTTGATGAAGAAAAACGTGGAAGATTAGTTACTTTACAATCCACTACATCTCTTGAAGAGTTGAAGTTGATGGTTCGAGAAGACTATGGAATAGAACATAGTGTAGTTGATGTGGAATTCAGTTATTTACCCATAGATGTTAGTGTTGATGCCCCTCCTATTGTTATGATGAATGATAGACAGCTGCAAAATTTTGTTGCCTATTTGAAAAGGAACAATAACATACGGTTGTGTGTGACGTTCAAAAAATTAATGATTTTCTGATTTTCTTATATAGATTTTTAATGAATTATATTAAAAAAAGTGAAGTCTCTTTATGAATTAGAGGATTTAGATTTTATGATTTAATTGAAATTTTTTTTAAAATAAGGGTAAAATAGGATTTTATATTTCAAAAGAATTAATACACCAAAAATTTAAAATAAAAGTATAGATGGACAAAAAAAATTTTAAAGTTCCTTTATTTCTAATTTTCCCTAAAAGTTTATTGTGACAACTTGAACCTATAAAATCTCTTTTCTATTTACGAAAAATGGAATTTATTTCAAATCATCTACTCTAGTGATTTGTGACAATGTCATCGTTATGTCATTATCCAAATTCAAATATGAATATTGTATATTATTATAAGAAAAAAAATTATTTATTACAATTCCTCTAGCAAAATATACTGTATATAGTCAATATTTGACATAGAAGCATGTTATAATATCTAATACATAGTTTTATACAAAAATAAACATAAACATAAACATTTTATCAACATTCATTTGGCCATGTAAAATTGATCAAAAAGACATAAAGAAACTAGTTGATCAAAGAAAATCAATAGTTTAACACTAAAATACTTTATTTTATTGGAAGATTTATAAAATTTAACATGTCCTGTTAAAGGATAGAAAGCATATATAATAACTCTTTAAATTGTGGCCTCGCTATTTTATTGTTTAAAAAGGGGCCTAAACACTATATATGCTTTCTATTCTTTAGCATATATATCGTATATCACTAAAATAATATAAATTTATACTACTGTGAATTTTGTAAAAACATGTACTTTTCAAAATTTGGTTATTAGTTTAGTTTTTACTATATTTTTTTAGTTGATCGGCGACAAATTGAGATATTTTATGTCAACTAGACATGTGTTTGCTAATTAGTGTTGAAACTCTCCCATGGTCCAAAGAGTTTGGATACGAAGATTTGATTGATTTAGGACTTGTGTCTCAATCCGACATTAAGGTAACAGTGATGGGGTAGTTAGACTTTTATGATTGGATTCTGACTGAACATAACAACTTGGTTTTTTTTTTTTTTTTTTACCAAAAACTATATCTTAGGTCATTTCTTTCAAAATCTATGTATAACAGCACTGCAGTAATTATATTGGTATATTCAACACACATGTTTTTTTGATAAAAACATGGATTTTTGTGTGTTTTACAAAAACACACTCATGTTATGTTATCTAATGGTAAGTTGTTTTTGAGTATCCAGATTTTGTCGAAACACCTAACTAATTCTGGAGATAAAGTAAAGATTCTTTGGTAAAAGAATTTTCCACTAATCCACTTCACTAAAGCACACCCAAAACTAAAGTCCAAAGTAAATGACCAAGTGGTCGATGAAGTTGTAGCGAGTTTACGTTTTGACCTTAGATCCAATACCACTACCACACGCAAGTTGAGAATTTTCCTCCCTTGCTCTACGTACCGACAGCAATCACTTCCAAAATAATTTAATCTTATGACGTAAAAACCTTAAACAGAAAATTAGATACTTCAATACTCATGTTTTGTCATTTGTATTGTGTGTGTTAGAGCACTAATAACACGTCTCTTTTTTTTCTCACGATAAAAGGACCGATTCTTTGTTGAAAATTAAAACCCTATTTATATACAACAGTTTAAAAGTCGCTAATTATGTCCCACCGATTTAATTTCCAATCTTCTTTGATAATATATATATAATCACACGATTCAAAATCACAAACAAACAAAACAAGGAAAAAAACAAACACTTAATCTTTTGACTCTCTTGAGGCTGATGAGAAATCATTAAAAAGAAGGCCAACATACACAGACGACAACAAACACAGCAAACATCAAGAACCAAGAAGATGAAGAATGGTCTAATAATCATAAACTGTATTATCCTCAGTATAGGAACTTGTGGAGGTCCTTTGTTAACTCGTCTCTACTACAACAATGGAGGAAAACGAGTCTGGTTCATGAGCTTCCTATCAACCGCAGGCTTCCCTATCATCCTCATCCCTCTCTTTATCTCCTTCCTCAGCCGTCGCCGCAGCAACCGCAACCGCAACAACGCAGAGAACGCAGCGAAAACAGAGCTTTTCCTAATGGAAACTCCTCTGTTCATAGCCTCCATCGTCATAGGAGTACTCACAGGACTTGACAACTACTTGTACGCTTACGGATTAGCTTATCTTCCAGTTTCAACTTCATCTCTCATAATCGGAGCACAATTAGCTTTCAATGCTCTCTTTGCTTTCTTCATGGTCAAGCAAAAGTTCACTCCTTTCTCTATAAACGCTGTCGTTTTGTTAACGGTCGGTACTGTGATCCTTGCGTTGCACAGCGATGGAGACAAGCCGGCTAACGAGAGCCACAAAGATTATGTTATAGGGTTCCTAATGACTGTGATCGCAGCTGTTCTCTACGCTTTCATATTGCCGCTCGTTGAGCTTACTTACAAGAAAGCTCGACAAGAAATCACTTTCCCACTTGTGCTTGAGATTCAGATGGTCATGTGCGTCTCTGCTACTTGCTTCTGCCTTGTTGGGATGTTCATCGTTGGTGATTTCAAGGTATTAAAAAACATTATTTTTAGTGCTCTTTTTTTAAGCATAAGGTTTTATCTTTAGATGGATCTTGATTGAGTAAAGAATTGGGAGAATATCCTTATTTTTTGTTAAAATATAGCGTTCTTTGATTACTAAAAATTTAGTATTTAGCAAAAATAATTAAAAAAATAAAATAGTACGAGGAAATATACTAGAAGTTTTGTTCTTTTGTATTTTTTTAAGAGAGAAAATCCCTACAAATAGTTAAATATATAATATTCAAAATTATTAACTGAATAAACTTCAATAAAATTTTATATAAAAAAAAATTATATTTCAAAGAAAACTTCAAAATCAACGCAAATGATGGATCGTACTAATAAAACAATTTTTGATATGGATTGAAGGTGATACCAAAGGAAGCAAGAGAGTTCAAGATCGGAGGATCTGTGTTTTACTACGCACTGATAATAATCACAGGAATAGTATGGCAAGGCTTCTTCTTGGGAGCCATAGGGATTGTGTTCTGTGCATCGTCTCTAGCTTCTGCTGTTCTCATCAGTGTTCTGCTTCCGGTGACTGAGGTTTTGGCCATCGTTTGCTTCCGGGAGAAGTTTCAAGCCGGCAAAGGTGTCGCTCTCCTTCTCTCTCTTTGGGGATTCGTCTCTTACTTCTACGGTGAGTTTAAATCCGGTAAGAAAATTCTAGAAAAACCTCAGCCGCCGGAGACAGAACTGCCTACTCTTCCAGTTACTAGTTCTGTTGCTTAAAGCTCTTCTGCTTTTACGCATTATGGTTGTGTTTTTTTTTTTTCTTTCCCTGTTATTATGTGTGATTTTGTATATTTTTTTAGTGATCTTGGGTATGATTGAACCAATAATTGTATATGTATTAGTATATATAAAATCTTTGATAAATAAAATATTTAATATTAATACATGTAGTAAGATAGAGTTCTAAAGTCATGACTCAAAAAATAAAAAAGATAGAAGAAGATAGAATTATGAAGAGGGGAAACGTCTATAATATATAATAAAAAAAATTGGATAAACGTTGAGAAAATATATCCATCTATGATAAATATCAACTAGATTAAATAAAATTTCCAAACTTTTGGGATCAAAAGATTCGTATCTTTTTATTTTGGGAGGAAATAAGTTTTTTAAATCAAAATCAAAGAACTAATAGGGAAAACAAAATAGAGTCAAAGAACCAACCAATAAACTCTCCGTTAACAAATCTTCCAATTATAGAAAGAATGATGAACTGGGATTTGTTAGTGTCATTGCACTAAATTTAGAGAGAATGAAATCCAAATAATCTAAAACTGTTGAATTGGATAAAATGTAAATAATATATATCAAAAGTATGGAATAATGGATATTTCATCTTATCGGGTCTATGAATATGAGATAATTATAACGTTTCAATACGCAATATATAACGGTTTAGCTAACTTTATGGAGGATAAAATAGGAAAGATCATGATTTAGCCATTGAAGGCTCGCTCGCTAGCTAGGTCAAAGAAAACACAAAGATCATTACATTACATATATAACGAAACAAAGATCTATCGATACCAGAATCTACAAAACAGAAAAGAAAAAAAAAAAAAAAAAAAAAAAAAGACAGTAAGTAAAAGTTTTCATTATCCACAGAAATCAAAAAGCAAAGCAAGAAGACAATAATGGCCGTGAGGGCTCTTGTGATCATAAGCTGCATAATTTTAGCCATAGGAAACTGTGGAGGTCCTTTGATTATGCGTCTCTACTTCAACAATGGTGGCAATAGGATTTGGTTCTCTACGTTTCTTGAAACCGCTGGCTTTCCAGTTATTTTCATCCCTTTGCTCATCTCTTACATTTACCGGCGCCGTAACAGTGACAATGGAAGCGAGAATACAAGTTTCTTTCTCATCAAACCTCGTCTCCTTATCGCGGCTATGCTCATAGGCATTCTCTCAGGTTTTGATAACTACTTGTATGCATATGGTATAGCTTATCTCCCAGTTTCAACAGCTGCTCTTATCATTGCTTCTCAGTTAGCTTTTATAGCTATCTTCTCATACTTTATGGTCAGCCATAAGTTCACTCCTTTTACCATCAATGCTGTTGTGTTGTTGACTGTTGGAGCTGCGGTATTGGGAATGCATACCGAAACTGATAAGCCCGTTCTTGAGACTCATAAGCAATATATCACTGGGTTCTTGATGACTGTAGCAGCAGCTGTTATGTATGCTTTTATCTTGCCACTAGTGGAACTTGCTTACCAGAAAGCTAAACAACCCTTGAGCTATACGCTCGTGCTCGAGGTTCAGTTGGTTTTGTGCTTTCTTGCTTCTATTGTCAGCCTCGTTGGTATGTTCATTGTTGGTGATTTCAAGGTTAGTCACTCTTTGAAACTTAATACCTGCAAAAGAGTTTCAACTCAGGACTTGAGCCCTTCATCTTTTTTTTAAATTTTTTAATCTGCAGGCCTTACCAAGAGAAGCAAAAGAGTTCAAGCTTGGAGAGACAATGTTCTATGTGGTGATAGTGTTTTCAGCCATAATATGGCAAGGCTTCTTCTTAGGAGCAATTGGATTAATCTTCTGCGCATCGTCTCTAGTCTCGGGTATTATGATATCAGTTCTTTTGCCCATCACAGAGGTTTTAGCTGTTATTTTCTACCATGAAAAGTTTCAAGCAGAGAAAGGTCTTTCTCTTGCTCTCTCCCTTTGGGGTTTTGTCTCTTATTTTTATGGTGAGATCAAATCTGACAAGGATAAGAAGAGAATACAGCAGGAGATAGACCAGTCTTCTTTGTCAAGAACCATTAGTGAATGTTAAACTAAACAAAGCGTAGTTTTTGTTTAAACACATCATAAAGTACTCATTTTCAGCCCTGTAATTAGATTAAGGGGATGTTTTACAACTTGGAACTATGCCAAGAACACAGGTTTTTTCTTCTTTTTTTCCCAGCAAAAACTTGTTGACATCTCTTATTTTTTCACATAAAATGAGTTTGTGATAGAATAATAATATGTGAGGTCAAATCATGACCCTTTTGTTATGCTGTTGAACTTGTTTGTTCTATCTACCAGCAATAGATGAAATTAGTCTCGTGTTGGTCTTCTGCTGTATGCTTTTTGCTTTCATCTCTCGTGGTGGGTTTCATCCCGCTAACTTGTTCAACAATAGCACCAGTAGCACCATTAACGAGACATTGCGTATGATCTGAGGACCCGTTCTATTCCACCTGTAAGTTCAACCAGTAGAGAGCTTCTGGTAAAGCCTGGTGCATTTTCATGATTCTTCATTACAATAAGGAACAATAAGCGGTGAGAGGACAGCTGAATCACAATGTACGTTGTATCTTAAGACATCCCTAATGTAGCTAACTTCTAACGGGTGTATCTTTATACGGTTTCCCCTAGAGGTTTCTAGTTATTTGAAACTTAGAAAACAACAACAGGTCTACACTATTTTCTTTTTCAACCTCTCATTTCCACCAATAACATATAAGCATCACTAATGCTTCTATTGTATCCAACTATATTCCTCTAAGTGAACTAATCCAGATATCCATTTAGATCTACCAATGAGGTTTTAACACATTATACGGTTATGAATACAGTGACAATAAAATATACTCACCAACTTTCTTCAGAAGAACCGCTCAATTCATTGTTGATTTCTTCCTTTGCAAACTCTTCTAGTATAGCACGCTGACGTTCGTTAACTTCTCTGGAGAAGAAGAGGGAAACAATACACCGCATAAGCATGTTGCCAGAAATCAACTAAAAATTAGCACAGAGAATCTGTTAAATGATAATTCCAAAAACCAAGCACATAATATAGTATAGGTCCCTTCTTCCCGGTTAAGACAAAATCACGTGAATGATAATAAAAGAACCCATACACATCTAGAAAATCAAGAAGCTGATCCTATCAACATGAATTTATATACTCAGATATACAGGGCAAAGAACAATCAGAAGCAAAGTAAACAGACGGCAGAGAAACCAAAAGAAAAAAAGCTGTCGGGAAAATTAATTTAAAAACCTCAACTTTTAGAGCAACAAAGTGTCTTGTCAAATTCCAAACACCAGCAGAGTTTTCAGCGTAGCAAAAATGTGGTTGTCTCCAACAAATCTATTACTTGAACTTTAAGTAGAAGAAATCTTACGTAGGAAAGTTAACGCGGAAGCGGACATACTGATCTCCATGATCTACAAAATAGCCTTGCTTCGGTAGTCCTACAGGAACTCACCTATTAGAAAGACTACAAGCAAATAAAACCAATTTGACCATATATTAATAAACTTACCTTTGCCTCTTAAAACAAGAAGGTTGCCAGGCTGAGTCCCCTTTGGTATCTGCAACAATTACAATAAGACACCTCTATTATCTCCAAAGGCTTGAGATCTAAACCCTCCGCTTGGTCAAAGGATGAAAATCAACTTGAAGTCATTTACAACAGATAAATGCAAAATTGTAGACCTCTGTATACAAAATATAATATGAGACGAATCTTACATTTAGTTCTGTCTTGCCAGATAGTGTTGGCACCACAACTTTGCCTCCCAAAATTGCCTGTTAAATAAGTTTTGTAAGACATGTCAGTATGGCTTAATGGAGCATTAGTAGAAACAACGTGAACAAAAAGACATGAAAGGATGCATCATGTAGGACTAATATAGGAAGTGTTCGGGAACAAGCAGTTCGCATTGAAAGCTACTACAAAAGAAAAAGCTGCAGCCTATGGCTGGGTGGAAAAAATATAGAGTTTTATGACTAGGTGCCATCAATTTGAGTTGGAACTTATATGCCACATTATCTAGTTAGAGGACAAGCGCATCATATACATAATGATATAGATGCTACTAGCTAATATATTATACATACTAGTTAGTAAAGTTTTGGCACAAAAATCAGTTGAGTGGTAAATAGAACAAAAATCATTAATTTTCAGCTAGACTGTCAGACAAATTTTCTCTAGTAGATGTCCTCTAATGGTTTTATTGTCATATGTTACTGTGGAGCTTCATCAGCTAGCAGTTAAAGCCTTTATTACCAGAAAGTGTCACGATGCAGGAAAAGCATAAGTTTAGTAGGTACTGCTCTGCTAATAACCCAAAATTTAGGAATCATTAGTGTGCTTACTTGCGTAAAGCTAATATTAGCATCCACATAAATATCTGAGCCATCCCTAGCGAAAGTCGAATCATTAGCAACCTGTGAGCAGAAGAAGATTAGATACTTGCCAATTGCCATCAAGGCAAATGCAGCATGCAGTAAGACCCTGAATGAGGCAAGAACGATGATAGAATTTAAGACTACTTATGGATCTTACAAGGCAGTATAAAAAATCTATTCACTGGATATAATAAGTCTTAGTTATATAGTGACAACCAGGCAACAAACACAATAGAGTAGCCATTACATGTAAAACTGTGAACAATGCTGTAGATTATTTTGGAATAAATTCATTTAAATTCTTATAACATGACTTTGATGCTTGCATCAACCGTCTTACTAGGCTAAATTGATCAATGAGACTATTATGGTAGATCAAGGTCGGGTGGGTTCGCTTCAACCTTCCCCAAGCAAGTCTCAGGAAAAGTATAAAGGTACAAATATGAAGAAAATACAGATGATTTTAGGTTTTAACAAACCTTTAGTTTGATATACAAGTTCCCGGGTTGACTTGTTCTTGATCTTACATTACCAGCACCTATGATTGGGATTGTAGCTTCAGACTCCACCCCTGTCGCAAGTAAAGAGAGAAGAAAGTAAATTAAAGTTTGACATAAAAAAACCAAATTTACTATTTGGTCAGCAAACTCATGTAAGATGTTTCTAGAAAATCACAGTTCTAAATTATTAGTTTCGTTTTTGCAGTAAACACCAAGTGCAGACATAACATCTAAAGCACATGAATCCTCAGAGAAAGGAACATAACAGTATGTATGAAATCTTGCCACTCATTTCATAGCAGAACTGACATGCTTTAGAATCAAAACCAAGTCAAAGATAGACAAAAGCACATAGATTTCAGACGAACCCCCAGGGATCACAAGTTCAACAGTCTTTGTGGCTTCCACAACACCGGATCCTCTACAAGACATGCAGTACTCCTGAAGAGATAGACAATATATTTACTTGTAACCAGTGAAGGAGAGATAACTACTGAAGCATCAACAAAAGAGATCTTTTTCTCAGACCTTAACAATGTGTCCTGACCCCTTGCACGTCTGGCATTGTGCTGTAAAAGGAGGAATAGTTACCTGTTAAAGAGACAGATGGCATAGTACTGTAAATAGAAATTGTGTAACTTATTAAACCTCCAAATAAAACAAAGATTATATCCACTAGTTGGCACTTACTCGTCCAACGCCCCTGCATGTTGGACAAACTCTCATGGCAGCATCACGAGGATGGCCAAGCCCATCTGTAAAATGATAGATGATGAGAGATTGGGAGTATTGGTTTGCAACAATATTACTGTCACCCAAGTGAGTTATTCGTTCTTTATAAGTTGGCTAAATCAGCAAATTTTCAAGAAAAAAAGCTGTAAATGTTACAAGAAACCAAAAACAAACAAACAGAGAGGCAAAAAACTGTATATCACATTTACATTAACATTGATTGATCACAAAGCCATTTCCAGTATTATCCTTTACGCATTTTTTTTTACCATTTTGAGCAACAGGATAAATGTAATGAACCATGATGAGTTAGGGCTCCTTATTCAAAGTGTCTATATTCTCAAGTATCTCTACAGGAAATCTTGAGCACCATGACTGGCTTTTTAATATTAGTAAGTGCGAAAGAGAAAATATCTGAAAATTCTGGGGCCACTCACCACATGAATCACAAAATACATATGCATCAAAAGACAAACGCTTTGTACACCCTTTTGCAGCTTCGGAAAAAGAAAGCGACAACTCCACCTATTCAATTTTGAACAATATAAACATGTGTATTACTGAAGAGTCCTACACAACGAGATTTACAAATGCCAACCAATTGTATATAAAAAAAGAGAGAAACTGACCCGAATATCAGATTCAAACTGACCAGTTTGGCCCTCAAATATCTGAATCAAGTGTACTATGTTAGAGATTTGACTAAGTTACATAAACAAATGAGATAAATCGGAAACAAAACAGTGTACCTCAGAAAAAATCTTGTGGAACGAATCAGAGAAATTGGACTGGTAGGCACGTCTAAACCTCTCTGCATCACCACCATCATTATTTACATAATCTGAACTCCGATACCGCAGCTGTATTGTGTAATAACAGCAAGAAATCTATTTAGTGATCTCGCCCACCAGATAAACAACAACAACACAAGCGTACCTTATCATATTCTTCTCTTCTTTCAGAATTCCCCAGGGTCTAGAGTTTTTTCAATCCAACACAAATGTCAGAAGATACATTCAAACACACACAGATGGTCGCAGATGAGGGAGATTTAGTGGGAGGGAAAAATAATATACCTCATAGGCCTCTCTTATTTCCTGGAACTTCCTTTTCGCTGAAGGATTATTTCTATTTATATCAGGGTGAAATTTTTTCGCAAGCTACACAGTTGTACACATTCAAATCACAAATTGAAGCCGGCAATTTACGAATTGTTTTCGCTCGGTGTAAAAAATTCATTAACAATGGAGTCACCTCATGGAATGACTTTTTAATCTCCTCGCGCGTAGCTTTTGGAGAAACACCAAGAACATCATAGTAATTACCAGCACTAGAGCAGGATATTCCTAAGACACATTATACAAAACCAAAAAGTTTTAAATGAATAAAATCATAAACAAACACACTGTCTCTCCATCAAAGAGAAAACCGAACCTGTAGCGTGAATGTAACGCTCGAACAACAGCTTCTGAGACCCTGCAAAGTGTCAACAAGACTTCTAAGTAATTGAAAATTTCCCTAAAGTTTAACTAGCACTATCTCGGTTGCCTCTAGAATATAACATTTCGATCATCTTCAAATGGAGCCCAATACTTTGATCTCCCTGCCTAACAAACCCTATTGAGAGCTGAATTTTACACTACATTGGAACTCTAATATACAAATAAACTGAAATTTTCGCTGATGTATTGTATATACATCTAAAATCAGCTCAGATAAGGCCATAATCATTCAAAACAAGTAAAAAACATGATCTCCGATTAAAATAATATCCCTAGCTCAATTTTTTTTTATCTTTTATAGCAATTACCTTGTCGCAATCCGAGTGCGGAATCAAATGTTCTTCGTGCCTGTAAATGTTGCAGAACCTACGAAGAAAGGATTCGAATCTAAATCGGAAAAGAAAAAAAAACGATGAAGGTGAGGTTGAATGTAGAGAGCGATGAAGAAGCAAAACCCAATTAAATCTTCGCATGGCTCTGTGGATTCAAATCAGAAACGGAGAGGTTTTTGGGTTAGAGTTAAACCCTACGCAAATGCCCAGAAACGTTCGCTAAAATCTTTTGCTATTTTGCCAGTTCGTCTAAAGTCTCTACCTCATTCAGAAGATTCGAAATTGGAGACTAAACATTTTGGTATTTGACCAAAATAAATCATTACAAAACGTTATACCGCGCGAGGTACAAAAAAAAAAACAGCGGTAAAAATCTACGTTGGTCTCCAATTTTAGAGTTTGTACCAATTCAGAAGGACAACAATATCAATTATACAAAAATCTTAGAAGAAGGATGAATTATCGATGGAAACGAATTAAGATAAACAACACTTGTGGGAGATATTTGGTGAAAATAAGACTTTAGAATATTATTATAGATATATCCTTTTATAATCTTTTTTTTTTTTTTTTACAAACCCATGAAAGATTTAAAAAAAAAAAAAAAAAAATGAACTGTAAATTACACATTCTCTCTTTTAAATCCTCTCTTTTAAAATCTCAATATGCATTAAAAACCGTTTCAGTGATACGACTGCAAGATACAATTCTTTTTTCCCAGTAAATTAAACAAAAGATGCTACTAACATTTTACAAGTTATCGAATAAAATCGTAGACAGCACGATATATGATAGACCGACATTGACTACAAATCAAATCATTATTATACAAACGATTAATTATGCCACCGTAACGCTGCCAGACATTTTATTTGCTTCAGACTTCGAACCAAAAAAAAAAAAAAAAAAAAAAAAAAAAAAAAAAAAAGAAGAAGAATCGTGAAGAAGAAGAAGGAAGAAGAATCGTGACGTTGAGTGAATCAAAATCATGAGTGGGCAAGAGAATCACGACGATGGCCGGATCTCTTCTATTCCCGCCGCGTCGGAGCCTCCCAAGGCTTCTCACTCTTCTGACTACGCTCCTTACCCTAAGCTCGATCCTACCGACGTCACTCCTCCTCCTCCTCAGCCTCTCTCCGCCACCACCATGCCGCCCGAGTCTAATCCTTATGTTTCTCCTTCCCCTGCCCCCAGGAGTTAGTTATCCGATTTCGCTTCCTAATCCAATTTCTGCGTTTCATTGATTGGTTGATTGATTTTGGTTTTGGATCAGATACGATGGATTCGGTGAAGGATACGCTTGGGAAATGGGGGAAGATGGCAGCTGATGCCACCAAGAAGGCTGAGGATCTCGCCGGAAACGTTTGGCAGCACTGTAAGCTCCCTTCTTCTTCTTCGTCTCCTTCGATCAGATAAATTGCAAATTAATTTGATCACTGTGTCTCGGAGAGAGATAGAGTTTTGTTTAAGTCGTCTAGTAAAGTTAGTGTTTCATCAATTTGTGCTTCTTCCTCATACAATCGCCGGAATTGTGATTGTTATATTCATGCACTTTACGTTCAACCACCGACACTAAATCCAGCCAACAATTGTGATATATATACTCTTCCTTATGAGTTAAAGCTTATAGTTCCCAAAATTTTCACATTATCAATTAGAGATTTATTGCTTCATTATAAGATATATTGTTTATGACTCTTGAATCATATCTACTATATGTTATTTGATTGGAAATGAAGATTAGTTCTTGCTTTTGTGAAGGAATTATTAGTATTATATACATGTGGTTGGATGATGTTTAATTTGTATTGAGAGTATACGTTTTTATATCTTTCCTTTTCTTTTGGGACAGTGAAAACAGGACCAAGTGTAGCTGATGCAGCTGTTTCCCGAATTGCTCAGGGGACAAAAATACTTGCAGAAGGTGGATATGAAAAGGTCTTCAAGCAAACATTTGAATGCCTTCCCGATGAGCAACTTCGCAAGACCTATGCTTGCTACTTGTCTACATCTGCTGGTCCTGTGATGGGAGTTATGTATCTTTCGACTCACAAACTTGCCTTCTGTAGTGACAATCCTCTTTCCTACAAAGAAGGTGATCAGACCCTCTGGAGCTATTACAAGGTATTCTGGCTCTCCTATAGTTTCTATCTTTTTCTTATTCTTTATTTTGATATCTATTTACATTTAAGAAAACAGTTTGAGAACAAGGATTCATATAATGTAAGTATTTGTTGATGATATGCTAAAGGGTTTAGTGACTTTAGTCATTTCCCAATGAAAACAACGTATCAAATCTAGTTATTGATGTATAGAACATAGTTTGTGTACCCTTATCCTAAAATGGAAACAAGATAATCCTTCTAAGGATATTGTTGGGTATCTAGTTAGTTGCATGCCCTTTTTTTTCCTGAGTAGGCAGTTAGAAAATTGTTGGTATGCCTAAGAGAGCAAGCTGAATACTGTTTCTAAGGATATTTTTGGGTAACATTCTTTGTAGAGTCTGTGACTGATGATTTTGATGTGATTATCTAATATGAACAGGTGGTACTTCCAGTAAACCAGCTGAAGGCAGTGAACCCATCAACAAGCAGAGTTAACACGTCTGAGAAATACATACAAGTGATTTCCGTAGACAATCACGAGTTCTGGTTTATGGGGTTTGTGACTTATGAAAGCGCAGTGAAGAGCCTTCAAGAAGCAGTGCAGTCACATGGTCCATGAGGCTCCACTAGTAAATGCAAAGCTCTTAGTAGTATTGTGCATTATGTATGGAACAGTATGTTTTTTTTAGTATTTGATACCATTTTGAATTTTTGTTGTAGATTTTGTGTCCTCCTGGCGTTTGCTCGTAAAACATTGCTTTTATTCATTTGCTATTGTATGAAACGAATTTTATATTTATTTATTAAACAAATAATCCCCATTGAATCTTGTCTACTTGCTCCATTAGATCCAGAGATGTTTGTTCCACCATGATTACAAGGAGGTTCTATATGTCACATCTTCAGGTTCCAAGTTTGGCTACAAAGGCATCTAATTTGTAATCTTCCCAATTCAGTCAGATTTGTTGTAAATAATAAATTACGGGGCGAAATGTATGAAGCAGATAAAACTGGGAGGACTTTTGTGTAATTTGTCTGTACTTTCCAGAGACGAGTTATTAGGGCTTTTATAAAAGCCGCCGCTTCAAGGGCAGAGGCATCATCCATCAAATTGCGTTTTCTGTGAAATTAGTGTTCTCCAATATCGATCCCGATTCTTGTTTTCCATTTTACGTTTTTGGTTTATTTATTTATGTGCTCAAGTTCCCGATGATCGAATCACCTTTATATTAGTTTCAGCCTTGTCTGAAAATTATCAATGTAGAAGAAACTTTTTTCTGAGGGAACTGAATTCGTCTCTTTTTTTTTTTTACCTATGCAGAGTGTATTTTGCTCCTGTGGTACATTTTAGCAAGATACTTATACTCTTATCATACCCCAACAGTATAAGTATCTTCCTAACATGTACCATATGAGCAAAATACACTCTGATATTACTTTGTTTGCGATTTTAGTTACACTATTTTGAGTTTTTTTTTTTTTTTTTTTTTGTGTATCCCCCAATGATGATTCAAGAATATCTCTATATTAAGTTTCAGCCTTGTCTGAGATTAATCAGTGTTGATAAGTTTTTCGATTCTGAGGGAACCTTCTCTTGATTTAACTTTTTGTGTTGCTTTGGTGACGATGATTTAAGTCTCTTTTTTCTTTTTCTTTTTCATCAGTTTTTTCTATGGAATGCAAAAGCTTTATGTGCTGCTACTATTTGAAATTGGGCGTGAAAACATGTACGTAATCAAAGCAAGCATGTAAAATGTACATTACAATACTGTATGATTGTTAGTTGTTTCACAATCTGTACTGTTTTCAAATTTGTTTTTTTCGGTCTTTTTTTCTTTTTCTTTTTTAACTATTCTCCGTCTGACTGAAACTTTGCGTAGATGCTCAATACTATTCCAATCCAAGTTGGTTTTTTTAAAACAGGGTAAAAGTATTAAGAATGGTTGAATCCTTTCAGAAAATTCATAAAATGAACATTAGAAAGTAACAACGAGTTTGTCATTTACAAAAATAAATAAAGAGGTTGTCCTATATTCTCTTTCAAGAGAGATTGTCGTAAATAATATTTGCACTGATAATTAATTACTTAAATCTATTGAATAAAAAAAGTCTATTGAATATAGGACAAGTTGAAAACAAAATCTGCAGCCCATCACAGCTTACGGCCCATAGTCGAAAAAAGGTTGGCAACTTTGCTTATTCATGAGGTAGGTTTCATTCTCCTTCAGTCCTGAGATCGAGTCATGCAGCCGACGATGATATTGCGGAATGGGCTTTTCCTTTCGATCTATGCATTTTCATTTACCATTGTATTTAATCTATGTGGTTGAAGTCCAGTTTAGATGCTGATTTTCAGCTTTAAGATTAAGCCAAGGAACAGAAACATCACTTTGAGTTAAAAACTAAAGAGTTTTTATAGTTAAACCTTTCATCATTATTGATCATATATTCAATGTATTGAGAATTTATTGAAACAAACAAGTATGGTATGAGTTTTTGGACGATAGTAACATTGAGTACATGGAAACAAATCTGTATGGTGGGGTTGTGCAATCGCCTTAACTGTTATAAAGTGACCAGCTTTAGAAGTTAGCGAGAGTGGTCATTAAGATTTGAAACTTACTCAAAGCCATAAATCCTTGTCGTCTTATTCCTTGCTCACCAACAAGGCAACAAGCTACGTCGTTTTAATTTCTTATTAAAGTTGTTAGCATATAAAATACCCTATAAAATATGACTAATGCCTACCAAATTTTAAGATTTTAGCATTTGGACTCTTCTTTTGTTAAATGAACATTGTCAGTCTTGCACTATCTAAATTATTGAACGATATGATTATGTCATGAAATTTAAGCTAATATAGTTGGACAATATATTGTTCCGTTTAAACAAAAGCAATCTATTTTTTTTTTCTATGTTTTTGTTCATGGTTTATAAATACATTATTTTAGTGCGGTCGAATAAATTATCAAATATTTAAAGGTGGGTAAAGTGGTAAACACAAATATAACATGTATGATCACTTCTTTGAATGATGTGTTGAAAGATCTAAATTGATTTGAACATATATATATATATATATATATATAATACTATTATGAACATTTAACATTTGTATATATATTTACTGCTAAATACGTTGGTTTTCTATTCTCACATTGTAAACACTTGTAGATCAAATTAGGACTTTGTAAAGTATGCTATTCGTAGAGAATATTTGTCAATTGTCATATATCCTTTATGTATAATTTATTTCTAGAAAATCCATTACACTTGGACTTGGTGTATTATAGACAAAATCACAAACATTAGCTCTGAAACAAAACTTAAAAGTATCACTCAACATATATATTCAACAAACTACTTTAAGAAAAGAAAAAACAAAAAGAAAGGAACCTGAAACGAAAACCTATAAATCTTGTTTTAACTTACTTTTCGGGGGATCATAATTTTCAATGGTTAAAAAGCAATCAATTGATAATTTTACTCATAGAATAGTTAAGCATATGCTATATCTAAATTAATTTGCTAGAGACCAAATACGATCATTTAGTTAAACTCGATCCCGGGTGTCTACATTTGATTAAGGCTAACCAAAATCTATAAAATATAAACCATATAACTACTATTCTGTAAAAAGTTGATTATAAATTCGAAATAAAAGAGAAATGAGGAAATCATGCAAAACAAAAAGGAGGCGAAAAGGAAAGGAAAAGAAAAGAAGGCGGGAGTGGCAATTCAAAACAAAATAAATAAAAAAAGAAAGAAGCGAGTCAAAGTAAGGCAACATAAATTACGTACACTAATTGATAGGTCAAAGTTACATCTTTCTATGACCAGAATGAGAGGTGGCTACTTCTCTTTAGGAGTTGCAACTTAGACTAAGCAATATGTTTCGTATTTAATCTAAATATAGGATGTTGATATGTTTTGTACTTTTGTCATAAACAATAGAGCTAACCCTCGTACTTAATTGAAACTAGAATGTTTTTATAGTAATACGAATTGTTTTTATGAGAGTTTTTAGCGCAGATTAGTTGTTCAACAAAAAAATGTAATGATTAATACCTCATAATTATGATCCCTGGACCGATCATTGCTCAAGGTAGTAGGGATTGGGTCCATGACAGGTTAAAAAGAATAAGAAAAAAAGTGAAATGAATTATTAGAGTTTTCCAAAATGTATGGCTATTAAATACTTAAGACGATATAATAAAATGTCATAATCCATTAAAGTTGTAGTACCTTAAAACCAAAATTGAAATGTCCAAAAAGAACACTCGATACTTACTTTTTCCACCGGTCTAAGTCTTCTTTATCTCTCAATTCATTTTATATATTTGTATCATCGAGTTTTTTTAATATAATTCCGTCACGCACGTTCATAGTCATTCATTTTATTAGTCATCATCATTAAACTAATCGCTTCTTAATCACACTTAAAGAGTTAAGACCACAACTTGGACCAAACCTAGTCCATCTATACGACTATACCCAACTACTAAAACTTGGATGTCTGATAACGCAGAGGGAATTAAGGAAACAACATAATATTGGATTTTAATTTATAATTCACATAGTACAGGCACATGTCCGATAATTTTACATCTTTGTATACCGTACGTATATTCTCTACATCACTTATTACAAAAATTTCCTTGTAAGAAGATTTTCGAAATGAGGAAAGTTTTTTGTACACGTCTAAAGTAAACAAATAAATAGCCAAAAAGATAGAAATAAGGTTAAAGTGAAAAATATAGATAACAAATAAAAACCGAAACTTTATTTAAATATCTTTTTAAAATGAGATTTAAAAAGAAAAAAGAGTGCCAAATCCAAGACATTATTTGTATACCGAATAAAGATAAACGGGAACTTATATATATATTCAATTATGAAAAATCCTTTTTGTATGTATATATAATATATATTGTGTTAAGCGTGAGTGTGTATATATATATATACAAAGCAAAACTTCGTCTCATTTGTTCACACTTCAACTACAAATCTCTCTCTTTTCTTTCTCATCATCCTCAGTATCAAATTTCTTCATGACCTTTTTCTAGCAGAGAAGAGAAGCCTAAAATCCCAAATGGGCCATAATAACATCGCAAAGCTCGCGAGTCTACTCGTAAAGCTAAACAAAGCTCCATCAGGTTGGCTCTGTATCCATCCTCGACCGGACCAAACCAGCGACGGAGGCAGCAACCGAAGACGGATCAAGCTCGTCAGATCCGACGGTTCTTTAGAGGTCTACGATCGTCCTATTGTGGTCTCAGAGCTCACAAGAGACTTCCCAAAACACAAAATCTGCAGATCGGATTCACTATACATCGGACAGAAAACTCCTGTTCTGTCTGAAACCGACACACTTAAGCTCGGTCTTAACTACTTCCTCCTCCCATCAGAATTCTTCAACAACGACCTCTCATTCCTCACCATCGCCGCCTTGAAAACACCTCAAATCGGTGGCGTTTTGGTGAAGAAGACTCATCATCATCAACAGCAGCAGCAACCTTTTCTTATACAAAAGGGAGCAAAAGGAGAGCGTTTAAGGATTCGTGTGTCTGAAGATTTCATGTCGGAGTTGATGATGGATGGAAAGAAAAACAGAGAAAACGAAGATGAAGAAGGAGAAGAAGAAGAAGGAGAAGGTAGAGTTTGTACGACGATGAAGTTGAAGAAAGAATATGTTCAATTGGTTGGTTTACGTAAATGGAAACCAAAGCTTGAGACGATAAGGGAGACGAAAGCGATGAAAGCAACTGTGGAGAAGACGACGAAGAAGAGAAAGAAGTTTCCTGTGATGAAGAAGAGATACAAAGAGTCGTCGTCGTCGTCACAGACTGATTCATCTGCGAAGCGTAAGCTTCAATCCAAATTCAAGTCCAAAACTAAGAAAACTATTATTCGAAAAATAGCATAATTTTTGTTTTGTTTTGTTTTTTTTTTTTTAAGTTAGCATGATTAGTGTGTGTTGATACTTGATACATAGAAATTGTTGGAAATTTAATGTAAAGAAATTGAGCAAAAAAAAATATTGACAAAAGGAGCTATAAATTGTTTCCGAAAATGTTGGATTCTGCAGATTTGAATCGACGAATCAACTTGCAAACACTATAAATATTTAGTTTGTAACTATTTAATGATCGTTGAACGCCAAGTATTTTAAAATGTTATTTTTTCATGAAAATTATTACAGTTTGCTTTATAGTTCTGCACTTCTGCCAAAAAAAAAAAAAAAAAAAAAAAAAAAAAAAAAAAAAAAAATTGCTTTCGTACATAAACGTTGGAATCTTTCGAATAATGTTAAATTTGTTTTTGTCAACTTTTCGAATAGTGTTAAATAGGCATTCAAATAAACTAAGTTTGAACGACCTATGGATAAAGTTTCTGAATTCTGTTTTGTCAGGCAACAAAACAAGGAGTTTTATTTTTCTTTCTAGTTTGGCAACTTGGTTTTGTTGGTTTTTTTTTTTGTTTGAATTTTAATTGTTAAGAAAATATATCAATCAAAAAGATGATAGATACAGTTTGTCTTTTGTTTTGTTAAGCAAATTTTTGGGGGCTATGAAAACAAATTTCTGTTGAATATTCTGGAAATGAAAATGATAATTGATTTTTGTCCCTTTCTGTCGAATTTGATTGTTTATTTGGCACAAATAGTTTGATATGGTTTATCTTTCACATTAGAATAGTTATGTCCCACGTAATTAACAACATAAAAACCCATATATTAAAATAGTGAAATGAAAGGGAAAAAGAAGAAGAAGTGAAAAAAGGTAAATAAACTAAATAAAAGTGTGGTCATAATTTTGTGATAAATGTTTGAATGAAAAAATATGGGGAAGAGGGGGCGAGAGATAGAGAAGCACGTGTTTGAAGGAGTTTTTGTGTCAGTCTCAGTTTTTGATTTGTGAACAAAAAAAAAAGTGTGTAAAAAGAGACAAAAGAGGAGTCAAAGAAAGTCACCCAAAGACATCTCTCTTTTTTCTAGCTGATGTTTCAATAGTAAATGTTATGTAGCCTTCAAATTACGACGATGACAACTCCAACAAATTTTTAATAATTTTTAATAGTTAGGTTTACTGTTAGGAATATAGAATATACCAATTTATCTTCTGGAAATGTGATGAGAGATGGGGGAGGATTGAGACGCATTGACTCCATGATTCTGCCTATCTTCATGGTGACTTTTCTTTTTTTGGGAATTCTAAATATATGATCTCCATTATTATTTTCATAAGCTAGAGCCTAACACAACACTTATTATTTTTCTCTAAATGTAATTATAGGTTTTTATTCATCACAATATATCATTAAGAAAAACTAAAGTAATATCGAGAGGATGCTTTTTTTCTTAATTCCATGTATGACGACTATCTATACTGTTTTCACAAATATGTTACGCCCATTTTTACTTTAAATTTTTTTTTATAATTTTGATTACAACAAAAACATGTAATTCTATAGGTGATCATAGCCAATTGAAGTAAATACTTGAAAATTAATATATCAGTATGAAGCATTGTTACAACTCTGTTGATGGGAAAAATTATCGAAGCTTCACTGAGACATTTTCTTGATTTGGGTTTTGTTTTTTGTTCTTCTTTCTTCTTGATTCGGTGATGATTTCTGAATTTTGTGTCACTTCAAAAGATATGCTCTGCCATTTTATTATTTAGTAGGCCTTAATATGGGCTTAGCTAATGGGCCTACTGATTTTGGTGTTTTTTCTCTTCATGAGTTTCCTTTTTTTTTTTTTTTTTTTTTTGTGTGTGTGTGTGTACTATGTATTCTTTATTGATAAATACGGAGAGAAAAAGACGGTTCTCTTCTTCGTCGTGAAATCCCTAAAGCGGTGAAGCGATCGTTCGAAAAATTCAAAGAAACTATGATGGAGAAGGCACTTGATTCCTCCATTCTTAAGAAGCCTGTCTTCCTCACCAAAGCTCACAGAGAAGAATTAGCCCTAAATCGCCGCCAGGATGCAATCGCCGATCAACATCCCCGGCTCGTTCAGATCACGCGCTCCAACTCCATGAATGTTGATGGAGATGTTAACCGTGACCGTGACCGTGGTCAAAACTTAAAACGGCATCGAGGCGGAGACAGAGAAAGCGATCGTGAGTTTCGTGAACGAGAAGTCAAAGCTAGGGTTGAGAAATTAGAGAAGCTAGAGCGCGAGAAGGAGATTAACGCCATGAAAGAACAATATTTAGGATCTACGAAGCCTAAGAAGAGATTCATCATCAAACCGAGCGACAAGTTTCGTTTCTCTTTCGATTGGGAGAACACTGAAGATACTTCGAGTGGAGATATGAATGCTCTTTACCAAAACCCTCATGAAGCTCAGCTTCTGTTTGGGAGAGGGTTTCGCGCGGGAATAGATCGCCGTGAACTGAAAAAACTAGTGACTAAGCACAATAGAGAGAAACGTGAGAAAGAAGATAAGCACTGGAGCGAGAAGAAGTTAGAGGAGATGGCAGAAAGAGATTGGCGTATATTCAAAGAAGATCTCAACATTTCTTACAAGGGAACCAAGATTCCTTGTCCAATAAGGAATTGGGAAGAGAGTAAGCTTAGCTCTAAGCTATTGAAAGCTGTGGAAAGAGCTGGTTACAAGAAACCTAACCCTATTCAAATGGCAGCTATACCCTTAGGACTTGAACAACGTGACGTTATTGGTATAGCAGAGACTGGTTCTGGCAAAACCGCTGCTTTTGTTTTGCCAATGTTAGCTTACATATCAAGATTGCCACCAATGAGTGAAAAGAATCAGAAGGATGGTCCTTACGCGTTAGTTATGGTCCCTACACGAGAGCTTGCACAGCAGATTGAAGATGAGACTGTTAAGTTTGCGCGTTATTTAGGGTTTAAGGTGATCTCTATTGTTGGTGGCCGTGGTAAGTCAATTGAGGAACAAGGTTTGAAGCTATCACAGGGATGTGAGATTGTGATTGCCACGCCTGGTCGATTGCTCGATTGCCTTGAGAGACGGTACGCTGTGTTGAACCAATGTAACTATGTTGTTCTTGATGAAGCTGACCGGATGATTGACATGGGGTTTGAGCCACAGGTTGCAGAAGTGTTAGAAGCTATGCCTTCGAGTAATTTAAAACCAGAGAAGGACGATGAAGAGCTAGATGAAAAGAAGATTTACAGAACTACTTATATGTTCAGTGCCACAATGCCTTCTAGTGTAGAGCGTCTCGCAAGAAAGTACTTGAGGAATCCAGTTGTGGTCACCATTGGTACTCCAGGAAAGATCTCAGATTTAGTCACTCAACAAGTGATCATGATTAAAGAATCAGACAAGTTCTCTAGGTTGAAGAAACTGATTGATGAACTTGGTGATGATAAAACAGCGATTGTGTTTGTGAATACCAAGAACAAGGTGGATCACGTTGTTAAGAACCTAGAGAAGTTATCAAGGTGTCGTGTGACGACATTTCACTCAGGGAAGTCGCAAGAACAAAGAGAAGTCAGCTTAGAAGGATTCAGAAGTAAGAGATTCAACGTTCTTGTTGCAACAGAAGTTGCAGCACGTGGGATTGATGTGGATGACGTGGCACACGTGATCAACTACGATATGGCTAACACGATTGACATGTATACGCATAGGATTGGACGAACAGGACGCGCAGGGAAGAGAGGTGTTGCGACAACGTTCTTGACTCTTGAGGATAAAGATATGTTTTATGGTCTGAAGCAGAAGCTTGTCGAATGTAATAGTTTGGTGCCATCTGAACTTGCGAGACATGAAGTCTCTAAGTTTAAACTAGGAACAGTTCCTGATAGATTCTCCCATTATTGATCATGTTTAATTAACTACTCAAAATTTATATATGACTTAATCATTGATATATAAAAGCTTGTTTTATGTTCAACAAACACACTTTTTTATTTTGTTGTGGGATATGTTATCATCAATATTCAGTAGCGAACTAATCTGTTTAGTAATGTAATGATATTTGGATATATACATTATATGATATTTTTTATTGACCCAACAAAAAATACAGTATATGATATTTCTTGTAGCTCATTTTTTGTCAATTATTTTTGAGCTATATTATAACAAGAAATATCATATATTGCGGTTGATACAACAGCAGCTATATTTTGTCAAGAAATGTTTTGTTGGGTCGTACAACCGCAGCAACGGACATTTATCTTTAGAAATTTGATACCATGTCATGCAGTCACAACCGTGGGTGTTACGAGGAATTAAAGAGTGCTGGTCAAAAGATTCTTCCATTTGATAAACAACAATAACAAAACATTTGATGAACTTTCAGAAAAAACATAAACGCTACAAGCGCGAGAGAGAGAGAGAGAGACATTTGATACCTCTCATTCCACTCCATGATAACGACGAAAAGGATTGCGAAAAGCAAAAGGGAATTATAATATCAAAGAAGAAAGACGCATACTTGGACAACTCACTATTATTGATAGAAAAATGTGGAGGGTAAAGAATCAAACCCTTCTGTTCCACTCTGACCAAGACTGTTTTGATCCACAAAGCCATCAAGCTCAAAGCCAAACGTATCAATGCTTGCATGCGCCACATTCCAATAGCTATCAGTCTCAGGGATCCTGAGTTCAGCTCCAAAAATAGTACTTGGAGGAAGAGGTGGAAGCTCATGATCACAATGCTCATCATTACTATTTATAGGCTGGAAACCATATTCAGTCTCGTGAGGCCACCCATTGTATGAGAATTCAATGGAGCTTTGGTTTTGGTTTTGGTTGTTGGTCGATGAGTAAATATTGTTATTGTTGTTGTTGTTTACAGCTTCTACTTGGCTTGGAGGGTTGAATAACTCGGAAATAAAACGTTGGGATTCATCAGGAGACACAAACGAAGTTACTGAGGAGCCACGAGGCATATCGGAGTAGACAAAGTTGGTTCGAGCAGTCAAACCTCTTATGGACCGTGCGGCTCTATCATAAGCCAATGCAGCCTCCTCAGCCGTGTCAAAAGTACCTAGCCAATACCTCTCTTTTGTAGTCGGGTTTCTTATTTCGGCTGCGTATCTTCCCCACGGCCTCCGCCTCACTCCTACATACTTTATTTCTTCAGTTTGTTGTTGTGGTTGTGGCTGCGGTGGTGGTTGTTGTTGTTGCTGCTTTTGCCTATGACTCTTTTTTGATCTAGAGGAAGAACCGGCATTCGAATTACCATTGTACTCCATAGTTAATAAGTATATTTTTTTTTTCTTTTACACTCAATATGTGAAACGGTAGAGAGATTAGGAGTTAATATGAGAAGTGATGGATTCTGTTATGTGGAACAATGAAATGGGTGTTTAAATAGATGAGACCACTTTCACTATGTGTGTGTAGGGACCCTTCTCTTTTATTTTAAAAGGTCCCTTTGGAGGAATTTTAACGATACAAAAAAAGTGGGTCACATGGAAATGTGGAAAATCAGATCATCATCACCATCTAATCATATGAGGAAAGTGAAATGAGTTTGTAGCTTTTAGGATTGGCCCAAGTGAATCATGTAGGACTCTCAACCAATCTGCAATGGATTTTTTCTAATCTTTTTTTTTTCTTTTATATTTTTCCTTCTTTTCTTTTAGGCCTGCTACTATGGTAAACTAAATCGGTTTCTCTTTCTCCATTTTTGTTTAAATATAACTTTGATATTTAATTTTCATACATGCATGTCAATTGAGCTAAAACTGTTTTCTTATCATACGGTTGTAATATTCTACTTCTAGAATTGAAGCATTAACACATGCATTAGTAAATTATATATTTAAAATTAACAACGATTTAGTAATGATGGATCGATGGATTTGTACATATGCCTACTAATATTTTCGACAAAGAGAGAAACGAAGTACTTATATCCTTTAAATTGACGATTACACTTTTCGATGATAAATTTTCACGTTGATGAATGACATATTAGCAACAAAGTTGCGCATGGCCACCTTATAGATGTTAAGTTTGTATGCATTTACTATTAAAATTGATCCGTCAACAATGTAATAACGAGATAAGCGATTGACACCGTATGTGGCAAAACAATCCATTATTAACGTTCTTTGTTGCTTAAGTGACGGTTTAACGCTTGTTTGATATGTTCGTGTTCGTTCCAACCATTTTATAGTGATTATAAAACCATTAATTGTTTCTGAGAACATTACCTTAAAAAAAAGGTTCATTGAAACGACACTATATGAGATTTAGGCATTCTTTTTTCTTTCTTTCTTTTTTTCTCAATTTTCATGAATATAATCCATTTATACTTTTTAGTCAAAAAATAAATATGGTATTATAAAACTAATATGTAAACTTTTTTTTTGTTTTTTTTTTTAATAAACATAACGGAACCAATATTTGAACTTCCTTAACTTTTTGGCCGATTCATTTGTTTTTCTAAAGCCACTTGATCTAATGATGGGCTAATCACATGCTTTATAATACTCATGATTGCAAGGCCTGCAATCTCTCGGATCCAAATGATTATTTTCATTTCGTTTAATCATGACTTATTCGATATTTGATTGTTTAGATGATTTCACGAGGACTAAAAAGGAAGCGATTTATATCTTATAGTATAGAAACTTTGCTATAGAAAACTATTTGTTATAGTTCTGTCTGTTATATAATATTGTGGCGGTTCCATATGACTATTCCAGTGCTTTTTATGATTAGTCGCATGAACTTGAACATGTTCACTATCCAAGAAGAAACTAAACAACAGATGCATCGTATGATTCTATTGTGTATTATTATTGCTACATGATGGCTCATGTCATACGCAAAGCTAAATATAATTTTATTAAATGTTAAATAAATTATAAAAAAAAAATACTATTTTATGATTAAAGATTGCTGTTATAATGTTCAATATGAATTTAAGTTCCTTTAACATTCGAGTTTTTACGTCTTTTTGGAATTTTTGAATTATGAGTAATAGTATCTAAAATAAAACATAATATAACATAGATGAATTAGTATATGGTATGATCAGTAACACGACCAGTGTTGGTGATTCCAGCTTACCTGTAATCGCAAGATGTCTTTGAGATATTCATTTTTCGATTGCTAGCTTAATTTCCATTTTGTTGAGTTATGTTTAGCAAATAACCAGTTGTTGGGCATATGTTTTACCGTTTAAGTTTTTTTTTCCCTGTAAATTACGAAGTCTAAATGATATACAGTGCGCTAATTTTTTATTTTTTCTTTATAATAATAATAGTCGGTCTAATGTTATACATTTATATTTATATAAGCATGTGCATTCGGGTATTTGTTCATCTTGAAGTTAATTTTTTTTTGGGTTTTGTGTATTCCAGTTATAAGCATCTATAATTCATTCATGTATTTTAGAATTTTACTTTGGGTTCAGTTCTGTTTCAGTTCTGTTTCAGTCAGGTTCGAATCAAGTTCAGATATCCAAAATATCGGAAAAATCTAAAAAATTGGTTAAATTTTAATAATATTTGATTAAATTTCCACAAATATAACTAAAAATTTTTAAATATTTATTTATTTCAATCTAAAATGACTAATATTTTAAAATTTATAATTGTGAATTTGGGTAATTATATTATATCAAATTTAAATATAATTAATATTTTTAAATATATATAACTGTATCTAGGATATTCAAATATCCATTCGGTTTTCGATTATTGGGATCTAGGAATCTAAAGATTTTGCAGATATTTTCTTGGTTTTGATTCGGTTTGGTTCTCTCTTTGACGGATCGGTTACGGTTTGTTTTTTTTTGGGTTGCGTACCAACCCAAACAAACAAATTTAATTATCTCATTCGAAAATTCGGCTATAGTACAAGATTAGATAGGGACAAGAATCGGAAATTGCAGTGGTTTTGCTTCAGTCTTAAAGATCGGGATACTATTATCTAAGGCGAGGAAGAAGAAGGCCATGGGTTTTGTCCTAACCAGTACTTTTCCCTCTTCCTCACTCGTCCTCGTCTCTCAGCTTCATCATCACCAGGTCTCTCTTCCTTATTCTTCTCCTCACGCTGATGATTTTCTGATTATCTTATTACAATGTTCTGCTTTTTTTTTTTTTTTTTTTTTTTGTGTGGGTCACAATTCAGTTCTCCGCCGGAATCAAAAGCAATGAAATTTCGTTTCGTCCTCAGTTTTCTTCTCCGATCCGTAGAACCCTAATTTCGAAATCATCTTGTTTCAATCTCCCTCAAGAACCCATCCTCTCCGAGGCTCTTAAGGTAACTCTTTTTTTTTTTTTTTTTTTTTTTTTCAAATTTTCTTCTGTTCTTTCGAAAACAGATTAAGATTTGTGATGCAAATTAGTGAAATTTATAAATCTGTCAGTAATCTATACTTAGGATGAGTTGTTCCAAATAGCAGTTGATGTGAGTGTGTGTTGTTTGATCAATCTTGGTGGGTTTCTCTTATTCAACATAATATCCTTATATATGTTTCAAATTTTATAGCTTTTGTAAAGGAGATAGTATAAGTGTTACATTGTGTGTGTGTTTTGCTGTGTTCCAAATTCAGTGATATTGGCTCATCTAATGCTTGTTGCAATGTGGTTTGTTTGTAGGAGCCAATTGCATTTGTGGGTGGGATGTTTGCTGGACTGCTAAGACTTGATCTAAACGAAGAGCCGCTTAAAGAATGGGTGACGCGAACAGTTGAAGCCTCGGGTATTACAGAAGAGGAAGTTGATGCAGATGGGATGGTTTCTAATGAAGAAGAAGCTCCTCAGCAGATAGAGATTGAATGAGGTCTGCCGATTATTAGAATGATACTTATTTCTTACCGCAAATGTGATATTGGTTCTGCAGTGACTGTGTCTTACACTTTATATCATCTGCAAAAGGACCTTGTGTAATGTAACATTGTGTTCTTTTATGTAAAAAGAAAGAGAAATCCAAACAAGATTTTTCACTTTAGAAACACCAACACCAGGAGATCTTTTATGGAATGTTGTTGGTAGGACTTTCTGAAGTACTTTGACTGGCATGGATATATATTAGATTAAGAAACCATAAGAAGACATAAAAAAAAAAGAAGTTAAAGAGACAAATCAAAACCACGATTTTGGTTTACACTAGTAGGGTCTGTCTTGTTTCACACCAGGAGATGAATGTATAGAAACAAATAGGATTTGGTCAATGGCAAAGATGGGATTCAGATTTCATCACATACAATACAAGATAAGATGTTAACAAGTTTCTTTGCTGGTGGTGATATCATACAAACTATATTCATTTTGATTGTATTGAGTATAGAACCAAAATAGTCTACATTTACTTGGGTAATAATATAGTAGAGATTTTACTACTTTTGTATTGGTTAAATCTTCAAAGCTCTTTTCACAAGATGACTTTGAGATATTTCTTGGCTTATTTGTGAGATTTTTGTGTCCTGACGATTGAAATGATTATTAACCACAGATTATTTTGCTCCAATTCAACCAAACCACGTCATAATAAAAAAACGACTGCGTTTTGACACCTTTGATCGATCAGCTCACTAACACAATGCCAGACCGCACCGGTACGAGTTGTGTGGTTTCAACTCGTCACTAATGGCTTCGCGTTTGTTATCGACGACGACACTCATCACACCACCGTCTTATCTCAGTAAATCGCCGGCGTATTTCACGACGTACCCGGCGAGAGTTGCGGTGAGAAAGGCGAGGGTTACTATTAGAGCTGTGAGCCAAGGTTCACAAGGATCCGTCGATGGAACCGTTTACAAAGGTGTTTACGGTCCTTGGACCATTGAGCAATCCGATGTCAAAGAGGTGCTTTTTTTCTCAATTCCTTTTAACGATTTCTTCTCAATTCACACTAATTTCGTTTCTTTAGGTTCCTCAAATTCAAGATTTTGAGTAATTGTGATGTGATTGCTTCTCATTGTTTGAAAGCTCCAACATGCAAGTTGAATCCTTTTGATAGTTAATAAGCCAATTTGTTTCATATTCTCATAATCACATAGTGTATAGTGAACTAACAAAGATTAGGTCCTAGAACTTTGTAGTTAAGCTCTGTTTAGTAGATGGTTCAATGCAAGTTTACTTTTTGATGTTTACTTTTGTTTGGTTTCTCTTTTTTAGGTTATTCTGTACAGATCAGGACTAGTAACTGCTGCTGCATCGTTTGTAGCTGCTTCTTCTGCTGCATTTTTACCTGGAGACTCTTGGCTAAGTGAAATAATCAAGCAAAACCATGATTTGTTTTACTTTGTTGGTGCTAGTGGTTTGGGTCTATCCCTTTTTCTAATTCATATATATGTTACCGAGATTAAGAGGACTCTTCAAGCTTTATGGGCACTTGGTGTTGTTGGTTCTTTCGCCACGTACGCAGCTCTTGCTAAACCAGCCGGTGATAACTTGGTTCATTATGTCGTTGATCATCCAACTTCGGTTTGGTTTGTTGGTCCTCTTTTCGCAGCTCTCACAGGTCTCGTTTTCAAAGAAGGTACAAAATCTTGGGTGATAAAATGGTTTATTGATGTATTATGCTTCGTAGTTTTAACCATACCGATGTTCTTGATTTGTATTTCTCTGTCTGCAGGACTCTGTTATGGAAAGCTAGAAGCTGGCCTTCTTACATTCATCATACCTTCAGTTCTTCTAGGGCATTTGGTAAAATACCTTGTTTTATTAAGATATAACTTGATTTAGCTACCTTGGACCAGACTCCTGACATCATATAAGAACTTATCATTAAAGCCAAATTAGCTAATAATCTACTGCATCATTTCACATTTTCTACAACTAGGGATATTGGAATTTGGTTGGCTTGACTGAATTTGGAAAATTGAATTTGCAGAGTGGTCTGATGAATGATGAGGGGAAACTGGTGTTGCTAGGAACATGGATGGCACTCTTTTTAGTATTTGCTGGAAGAAAATTCACTCAGCCTATAAAGGTATATTGTTCCTCATTGAAGATTAGCATCAATAAAAATTATATAATCTTCCATAATACTAATAATCTTCAAACTTGTTTTGGTTTGTTGAAGGATGATATCGGGGATAAATCTGTTTTCATGTTCATGTCTCTTCCGGAAGATGAGAAGAAGGCTGTAGTTGAAAAACTCGAGCAAGAAAAGTCCATGTGATACTTCCAAATGATGTTGAAAATGTTTTAAACATCTTCAACAACGGGTAAATATCATGTATCCATAGATTTTATTATATGCCAACTGAGGAGAGTTGCTTCCATAAGCAGTTTGTAGATTGTGATTAAATAGCCTTAATCTCGCATTTATAAATTTATATACAAATGCTATCAAAATCTTCTTGTGCACGAAACCTTGATTTACTGTTGCAATCCATTGACTGTTGTAATGGGCCAAACCGGCTTAGTCAGACCCTGATATGGCCTTGGTTTCAGCAATTAAGGTCTGATTTTGTGGTTGAGATTTTGCACCTCGGTGTATTGTGATGGGCCAAGCATGGCCCGGCTCATTTTGACCCAGCACTGATTAGTCCTGTCCTGATAGCTCGATACTTAGGATTTAGTCTGGTAAAAATTTGGTCGCTGGGACACGGATCGGTCCAAATCTTACCTGGAGACTGCAAAAACGAAAAAAAGGCGGGACTAAAACCTAAACGGGGTCCAATAACCCTTAATTGTACAAAATAAAATAGGGTCCAGCCTGGCCCGTCTTATCCAGAACTAGACCCCCTACTTATAAGTAGCAGTTCACTGAGGAGACATGTCCAAGCGTGTTACTGTTTGCGGTATTGAGATGGATAAAGTTATGAGCCATAGGAGCTACAAGAGTAAAAATCTTTATCACTCCAGCGATGAACTCAACCGGCGGCGGATGAAGTCACTTCCGAGCAGAACTAACCGCCTTTTGGTTCCTCGGGCCAATGTCATTTTTCCATGCTTTGAAGTAAAGAGGACCATGGTTGGGACTAATATCAATTAAGACGGAGCAATGATTATACATATATTAATGCCCTTGACATATGGAAAAAAACCAGTCAATTTTGCGTGTTTTTTTCGGCCTACAATGATAATGATATTTCCGAGTTTCCGGAATGGAGAAAAGGATAATGCCTAAGAAAGAGTTGTTATTTGTTAAGTTTGCAAACAAAGAGCGTGAAATTAGGAATAAGGTTTTGTCGTTAAACGTGAATCGGGACAAGCAATTGAAAGACAGGACACACGAGTGGGGTGTTTAATGCGGTGTACAGAGTACGACTAATTAATATGGTCCATTCTTAAGACTAAATATTATCGACACACTCTCTCTTCAGTCTTGTTGCTTTCTGTCGCAATCTTCTAGGAGTTTTGTCATTTATTAACATGACTACAAATTATCCGATATATACCTCATATATGCATAAGTTGGACCAAAGTATTACTAACTTTGACCAAGATGTATAATGTGACTATGAACATTCAATATAATTGCCAAGGTTTCTGAGTCTCTCTACTTCACATACCAAATGAACAAATCTCGTAATTATGACCAAGAGTTTTTGTATATAATATAGCATAATCTTTCATGTAGTCTCTACCAATTCTAGCTTTAGAATTGGGGAAAATAGACAAAAAGAAAAAAAAAAAAAGACAGACGTTGGATAAGAGGGAGAGAGAGATTGATGAAGTGATTCCGACCAAAACTGAAGGGGGATAGAGCAAGTGTTAAAGGAGAGACCCACCACAAGTATGAGGACGAACCCTAAACTGCGTGAGGACGAAAAAGGAGGAGTCGTGTCTATTGCTACATCTCTCTACTCGTGTGTCTTTTTTTTTTTGTGGGTCTCTCTTGTCTCTCTTTCTTTTGTCTCTTGTTTTCATTTTTCTCTTTGTTCCCTCGCTTGCACTCGTGGCCTTCTTCTAACCTCTCCCTTTACATTCAATTGAAACCCACGGCTCACACACGCTTACATTTTTTTCTTTTCTTTTCTTTTCTACCTCTTCAAACGATAGATCAATTTCACAACCTTAAATTAATCCTTTTCTTTGTTTAGCTTACGTGATTTTCTTAATTACTTTACTTGCCTTTGGACTGTTTTGTCTTCTTAGTTGATCGATGCATGTTGCATGTTGCACGTTTCGGGTCTCATTTCTTTATTATCTTTGTTTTATGATTTGGTATTTATTAGACATTAACAAATAACCTAAAAAGTAACAATCTATTTAGTTCCGTCTTCTTAACTTAGTTTGTTTTTTCGCATATTGGTTTGTAGTAGCAATTTTAGTGTTTGTGATTCGACCCCATTAGTACTACAAGCTCATTTCACCTTGCACTTGCGATTTATCATTTCGGGATTTAAATCTCGAGGCTATCACCTATTAGAGTTAATTGGTTTGACTTGAATAACCAACGAAACAACCATCCAAGTAATTATATATATTGGTATTATTTATACAAAACAAATATTTTTAAAATGTAATGTCGAGTGAAGTGTATTCTTAGTGTATGTGCAGTGGAATCTTTCATTGAGTCTTTTACTCAAAATAAATATAAAACAATATGAAAATATAAAAGAGAATAAAGTGGGTTTCTCAGATGGGAGATTCTCAGAACCTTCTCAGAATACATGTCTCCATATGATTGGTTTGGAGTTTTATTTATAATTTAAATTTTAAATAAAAAAGTTAAACTATATAAAAATTAATATATTAATATATTTGAGAGAGTATGTGAAGTTCTTTCCACTGCACATGCTCTTTGTTACTGAATTCGTTGGTGTGCATCTCTAAGATTCGTTAACTACAGAAACCGTGTTCTTTCTTAAAGCAACGTCATATATATCAGCATTTTATCTGACTAGTTTGCATGATTTAATGGTCACTCCGAAAAGTCTCTATATCTATTATCTAAGAGCATGTGCAGTGGGGAGAACCCCTCTTAGTCTCTCAAATATATTAATTTAATAATTTTTATGTAATTTTATTTTTTATTTAAAATTTAAATTATAAATAAAATGCAAAACCAGTTATAGTGTGACATGTATCAAATGAGTCTCTCAACAAGTTCTGAGAGTCTCTCATTTTTCTCTTTCTTACTTTTTGATTATTTTATAATTTTTTTTGGGTGAGTAATGAAAGACTCCCACTAATCCTGCTCTAATATATTGTCTTGGTTTGCGGTGCAACCTATACCCAAATGTCTAGTAAAAATTAGTCCTCCATATCTTTTTCTATTAAACAAAAAAAACGGGTTACGACTAAACGACTTATGAATGGGGAACGTGAACGTTAATGAACTATTTTCGGAATAGACCACTGTAGATGATGCACAACGTCTAATCATAAGTTTCTTAATCTCACAAACTAGTTTTCTTTGGGTCTTATCAAAATTATTGTGGATAGATTCTTTTATATATCGATGAATGCATTATTTGAAAAATGTCATTAAGTCGACAATTCATGTATATATTTCCACACATTGATGAAATGAACAGTTTATTTATTTATGTATAAGAAAACAGACAGTTGTGTTTGTGTTGGTAGGGAGACGAAAGCGACAGCGTTTTTTCTTTGGAGGGCGATACGGAAAGTAACATGACAGGACAGTTGAGAGGAAGCTCATCGTTTTCTCTTAAGTGAACAGTAAAGAGTGTTCCCTTTTTTTTTCTTTTGCTTTAATATTTGGGGGTCATAGATCTGTCTCTTTTACCCCCATTTACTCAAATAGCAACACATCCATTATATCCAACTCTTGTCGGTTATTCACATTTCACATTTAACCATGCTTTAAATTTATCCATCATTTCTCTTACGATAAACGTTTGAAAGAGGGGTGGGCATATTAGCCATCTTAATTACTTCCATATCTGTTCCAATGTGTTTTGAAATTTCGGATATCCAAAAAATCGAAATATAGATACGAGAGAAGTTACGAAAAAATCATATGTGGTTACGGATAAGAGTACAACCATTCGAAATTTTGAATTCCGGTAATCGATTTGTTTCATAGTATATATTAATCAATATTATTTAGATTATAAGTGTATTTAGATAGTTTTAAGAACCTTTTGCAAAATTAATGTTTCTCAAAAAAATAAATTCTACAAAAAAAAAATATCAGAATATTTTCATACAATGATGTTTTAGAATTTTAGTGTTCTTGCAATTTTACAAATCATTTCTCCAATTAATTTTAAGTTTCAGTTGTAATTTCAAAATGTTGTAAACTTTTTCCACAAAAAAATAAAACTAAAAATTTAATAGAACTAAAATTCTACGGCTATAAATATATTCGACAATGAATCAATTAGCCATTAGCCATTATATGTAAAAGATTAACCACAGAAGTAGTTCTACAGTCATATTGTTTGTACATATAATTATTTCAAAGTAATAGATTCAAAATAATCGTAATTCTTTATAAAAATAATAATAATAATAATAATAATATTATGATGTGAATAGTTCGAATAAAGAATTTATGTTTCCTATTATTTAATAATGATTTCATAAGGCCATACATCTTATATTGTTGTTAGAATATTCTTAAATTTTATATTCTGCAGTTTACATTACAATACTATTGAGGCACATGGTTTGCTAATAATGTTTAACCTACTTTGTGCCGAAAACATAACCAAGACTTGTTAAATTAAATGTCAACACGTACTTAGGAAGAAATTTGCTCCGAAACTCTTTCCAATTTACCATATTAAACAGTTATTTTGCATAAATCAACGTATGATTCAATCGTTTTATAACAATTCACTTTTCTTTTGGTTATTCTTAAAACAACCAACGATGATTTATACAAATTATTTTCAAATTTTTGGAGAAAAACTAAAAAAAAGTGAAACCGTTGACGAGAGAGTTGAGATTATGAAAAAAATAAAAGTGATGTAAGAAAGAAATGTGGATCTCAATGTGGCTGTGTGTTGGCTGGCATATTAAACCATCACCATCTTCATGTGCAACCATACGTCACCTCTCTAGACTCTATCCAATTATTTCAATCTCTTCATTTTAATTTCATCTTTATAACTTTAATTTCATTTTCAGAATTGTGTTTCTTTCCATTTGTGTATTAATTAGAAATAGAATTGCCATTTTTATTACATATATAATCAGTTTCCTGTTATTTTGTTAGCATATTTAAACATTTTGATAGCACCAACTACACCAATAATATGCAAGATTGGTGAAGATAAAATAGATGATATATTGTGTATAAGATGGTACGATTTTAGTAATGTAAAGTATATTATTGTTTTTATCTTTATTAAAACTCCATCAAATTCAACCAAAATAATTAAAAAATAAACTCCATCAAAAAAAAAAAGGGAGGTAGAAAATGATAAAGAAAGAGACACAAAAGTATACATTCACAAAATGAGAGGACTTTGCTGAAAGTTTGTTACAACAGAGACAAAAGAGCAAAAACACTTAATAATAATTAAAAAAAAAAAAAAAAGACACCAATTAGCAACTTAACAAATGAGGATCTTATACTTAAAATCAAGACTTAAATTATATTTAAAAAAAAAAAAAAAGCTAAGAATCTAAACCAAGAGGTTCCCATTGAGGAACTCTCTTACTGAAGAACCTCCCAATAACTCTGGAATCAAGAATCTCAAGAGCTTCTCCAGATTTAACACATCTTGGAGTCTTATACTGATTCAAAGAAGATCCTTGTGAGACACAAAAATCCATGAACGAATCAAACGTACCCAAACTCACCACTCTTATCTCCAATGGCCCAATCGATTTGTCTTTGTTCCTGCATCTCCTGTACACGTAATCCAAACGATCTTCAACCTCAGAGCAACAAGTTTCCATTGTCTTCTCGTCTAGCTTTGGTGGCTCGTTGCTGTGACGTGGCTTTAGCTCCCAGAAGAGTACGTAATGCCCTGGGATTGATGACGTGTCCGCATAGCTCGTGTACTCCGTGAGCAAGAGGCTTGTAGGTTGTTGGAGATGGTTGAGTTTAGCTTGTGTCACTGCGTTTAGTAGATCTTCCTCGCTGGTTTTGTCTGTGTCGATGCTTAATACAACGTTTCTTCGCTGCACGAAACGGAACTGAGGCGCTTTGTTGTAGAAACCAGTTACTTTTAGAATATCACCAACTCTGTATCTGTATAAACCTAGTGAAAACGACAAACCAATAGGTTGCTTGTGTTACAAGTTACTCATTTTGTGTGAGATGAAACTTAGAATAATATAGCAACGAGGTTATGTTACACTGACCTGTGAACGTTGTGATGACAATTTCGTAGTATCGACCGACTTCAACATTAACAAGATCGACCATAAGATCTTCCTTGATGAGAGCATCATCTTCGTCAGTGTTAGAATGCGATGCAAAGTGAATCTCTTCGTGGGATTTGTCGTCAACGGGCAAGAACTCGAAGTAAGCCATGTTAGGAAGAAGCGTGTAGGAAACATCGGAAGGATCACACAATGGATTAAGGTTGATACCGAAGTAACACTCAGAGGAAGCATACATCGTTGAAACCAACGGTAAGCCTCCGCTATAAAACTCAAGTGTTGGAATGTATTGAGCCATCGAACCCGTCACGATCACCTCAACATACTTAGCTTTAGGCCATAGCCTCCTCAAGATTCCTTCCCACGACTTTTCAGAACACTTGCTCTCTATTTCGTCAGCCAGTTCTTGATTTGACCCATTAAGGATCGACAAGACTGAGTCTCTGCAGGCTGAGTCAGTGATCCAGCTAGTGACAGTACCGGATCTGATGTCGGCGCAAAGCTCCTTGAAATTTTCCTCCAAGAACTTGACCGCTCGAAGAAAGGCAGAGGCAAAGACAGCCCCGACTCGTAGGACATGAGATCGCTGGACTAGACCGCAGAGAAGCTGACAGTACATGCTCTGTTTGCTGTCTTGACAAAGAATGGTCTGGTCAGGGCTAGTGTAAACGTTGTACTTGTTGAATGGTCTGTTTCTGAAATGTTGACTTTTGTAGTAACTGGTCAAAACAGGACGCGCCATTAGACCTGAAGGAGTCTTGATCTCTGGTTTTATGAATAGAAGATACATCCCTTTTCCTTCATCTAGCCCACTCACATATCTGCAATTATTATATATGTTATATAACACAATCCATTAAGAAAAATTTATCTTCACTGTTTCATTAGTTCGACTAAAACAGGCAAATTTCATTTATATATATATATTTTTTTTTTCCTTTTGATTAGTGTAACTATGATCACATATTCATCTGCAAGGTAAGTAAACCTCTTCGTAGCAAATAAAAAGTAGATTATTTGCTAAGACCAAAACCCAAGTAACCAGATAAATAAATAAATATATATATATGTAATATTGTGTCTGTTTTTAATTTGGAAACTATTGTGATAAAATAGTAGTATATTTTTTCTCTATTTTGGAATGAGAATGAATTAAAGAGAGACTAGTGTATTTAAGAAAATTAAATGAGGGTAAACATATTTTTATTTAACTAAAAAATAATAATTATGTAAATCAACATATAAGTAATAATAATTAACTCATATATTACTTGTTCATGATAGGCACAAGCATGCTGTAGAAAAATGTCTTCCTCTCCAATTCTTCAGCTGTAGAAGGCATCAACTTCGGCTTTCCTGCAGAAGTCCCCGAGCTGCATCCAATATTTACTCAAAGAACTTAATTACTAAATGTTACGAAAATAGTTTTTGTAATATTTGGTAGAAATTAATTAAAGTTTACCTAGTGAGGAGTTCTATGATGGGTTGAGCGGAGACGATATCAGAGGATTCTCCATCGGCGATTCGTTGAATGAAGGGCTTAATATCGTCGTAATTAACCACAGGGACTTTGTTTTTGAAGCTTTGTAGATTCTTGTCGGATTCTCCATGGAGAAATGCTCGGAGATATTGAGTTCCAGAGTTTTGAGAGAGTATATGGTGGAGAACTTGTTTTTGAATTGCTTCTGCATTTGTTGTCAGATCCTCAAGAAGCTTGAGACCAGCCTCTGTATCATTTGGGTCGTAACTTGGTATCATTGTTTTTTTGTCTGAAAGCAGACACATACAAAGCTTATGTTTGTGTTGCAATGATGAGTTCAAACAAAAAAAAGAAAAAAAAAAAGAGAGAGACTTTTTATTTTATTTTTGTTGTACAGAGAATCACTTCTCTGTTCTTGAAGGTTGATTTGGTGGTCTGAGGAGAAGGATGGAGAAATGGTTATATAATAAATTCGGAAATGATGAAATATTTATTAGAAAATATATATTTGGGAGGTCCTACAACACACATGGCTTTGTCTAGTTAGAATGAGGCTATTGTTGGTCAATATTACCTGTGCAGGCTTTCCTATTATTTTAATGTTATTTTTTTGTTAAAATATAAAATATCATATTTGTTTATATGTTGTTTAATCCTCCAATCAAGCTCTTTCTTTATGATCCGTTGAATAATATCAATCCAATCATATTCACAAGATTTGCATATGTCTGCCAAAAGATATACTCACTTGGTCTTCACTAAACTCATCTATAAGTATTATTGGCTCTTAGATTTTATTTAGGAACTTGTTGATCCCTTTACAAACTCACTTGCATATATATGATACTATGTCTTTTTATAAAGAAGTATATACCAAAGAAAAGAAGTATGATAACTTCAGTTAACATATTATACTTTATACATGTGGCTATGGAATTCTCTTCAAGAATTTTCTTGTATCCCTTAATTCATTTTCATGTTGTTTTTAATTAATCTGTATTTTGCATTGCTGTGAAATACTTGACTCTTTTTTTGAATTCCGTATACGTATGTTCATTTAAAGGTGTGTGTATATATATTAATTAACCTCTTTTATGTGCGATAATTGAACTCCATGCATATAGTAATTAATATAATCTCAAGTTTGACTTATAGCAATGAAGATTAAGAGAGAGAGAAGAGAGAAGGATTGTTAAATCTCTTGGATATGATAAAGTCATCATCTTGGTGATGCAGATCCAAATGCATATATATGATAGGTCATTACGTTGATATATAATATAAATAGGCCAATTGACTAATTAACCATATATGATGATAATTACAGCATAAAATAACATGCATCAACTTAATTCAAATTAAAATAACATGGAAGGAACTGGATTAGGTTAATGTATATATCTTGTGGTGACGAGGAAACAGATGTGAACAGAGAGAGAGAAGAGGCGTGGGAGAAGATGATGATATTTTTCTCGTGAACAAATTTCATTCAAATACGCTATGTCATACATTTTTGGCATGTTCCGTCAATTCCATTGCTTTAGGCTTTTTCTATCGTTTCCTTTTTATTACAATCTGCATTTAAGCATATATTTATACCCTCTACCACTTTTTCATAATTTTATGCTTTAATATGTTATCTCAAATTTTACTTTTTCTATAAATTTAATTATAGTTTATAAAAACAAAAACCAAATCATGCAAAAAATTTCTCTGAAAGAGAAAGATGAAGGAACGATATTCATTTTGGTTCATGTAAAAAGCATACATACAGTGCGGATCTTAAATTTGCCGTGAATGGTCGATTCTCGATTATCCGATATATGCCACACGTTTATCCTAATCCCATTAGTTGTGCTCACAAAATTTATATATATATATATATATATATATATATATATATAAATGAATTTTATTTTTGAGCTGTTGTTTTTGAAATAAATTTGAAATATTTAAAAGTAAACTACGCTACTCACAGACATGCGAGAGCGAGACAAGTTAAAGTTGGCATATTTTCTTCCACAAAACAGGTCCACAAAGTTTCGAAGAGATATATATTTATGCAGGGCATGCGCAATCCATAAGACCGAGTGACCGACCCATCAGCTTTAAAAGACATGCACTCTTTTGAATATCTTCTAACATTACTATCTTTGTTTTTAAACACTTGATATTCATTCTTCATTCTTTGTTCTAACGATATTTTCTGAAACCTAACATGTTTTTTTTTCTTTTTCTTTTTTTCTTTTATTATGTCATTTTAGGGAAAATTATCCCAATGCTAGTTGGCTATGGATCGCACAACTTTGAAAGTAGTAGTTTCGCAAATCTTTTGAAAAATATATATAGTCTGATTTGTCCTATTGTGGAACAGTAAACTACTTTATATATTTTGATATATATATATATATATATATTTGGATTGGTCGTCCAAGTTAAAGATTTTATTAACAGAAAATGTATTTGTATATTGTTCCAACTTCCAATTCTTTATTCGGATATATGTCAACGGGATTCTATGCATATTCATTGGAAACTACAGTCATGGTAGAAGTTAAAGGATCAAAAATTGGCTGTAGCGTAAGTCATATGTACACACTCGTAAAATTAGTATGTTATCAATTAAAAAATCAACAATAAGCTTAAGCCTAAAAAGCTAATATTAAATAAGATTTGGTGGACATATTTTGGTATATAGTGGTTGATAAACTTTTACATTGATTCACACACACAAAAAAAAAAAAACCTTTTAGTTTGAATTAAAAGTCTAAATTCCAGACTATATGGTTGATCTAGAAAACCTAGACTAGGTAGAAAATGTTGCATTTTCTAGTTTTTTTTTGAGTTTTTAGAGATTTCGACATACATGTCACTAGGATATCCCGATATTGCAGATTAAATGTTCTCTATATTGCATGTCATAGGTAATATCTAATTTAAAGTAATCAACTGCATGTTGTAAAAAAATGCATTATCGGTAACAAAAATATATATGTGTATATATACAAAGTATAATGAAAAAATAAATTATGAAACTGTTTCTTAAAAAATGTCTATAAGATATCAATAAAATTAGAAATTTACACCAAATTGTTATTGGAACAATGACTTCGTCGATAGATAACAAAAAACATTGATAAAGAGACTATGGGTTGATTGCATTTGGGAAAAATGATTATTTCGAAATAAAATAATTTAAAATCCGTTCCGTGGAAATTATAGGAGGTTCTCATCCGAATTTTGCGATTATTAAATTTCTTTTATAAATTTACAAAAACAATCTTGCAGATTATATATTTTTAATATAGTGTATGAGGGTCCTTTGGCTTGAGGTTAGTCCGTTTAATGATCTAAAGGTCGGCACCTTCGTCACCCTCAAGTTCGACTCGAGCTGCTCACATGAAAAGTGGGATAGGCTATTTCCGTGGGGTTTGAAAAAAATAAAAATGTCGACTACGTTTTAAGTATATATATAGTTTATGTATTGAAAAATGAGAGAAATAATAGAGTATAAACATGGCAAATAAAAAAAAAGCAATCAGCAGTGTAATAAGACAAAAAAAATAGGTCAAAGTTACGAACATTGCATTAACTACTCTTTTGATGGACTACTTCAAACCAATACGCACAACACAATTACTTCTCATGGACTGGGATAACGTATTTAAATTGATATTAAATCGTGCATGACGTGAATTAATTACTCCTGAATCCTGATACACGACAAAACCATTAGAGAAGATACGTAAAAGAAAATTTCAGATTAATGGAAATAAATAAAATAAAAAAAACTGAAAAAAACATGCTACAAGGAAAAAGAAACTTGCAGTTCAGAAAATTTATCTTAAGTAAAACTAATGATAGAAGTTTAAGTTTAATAAAAAATATGATTGGAATTTGTATTCGAATAGTTTCTTAGGCATTGATTTCGATTTATCGGAGTTCAAAAATAGTCTTTGGTATATCTGGGTTTAAACAAGGTTTTATCGTTTGCGATTTAATTAAGGAAACAACACTTTTTGTTAAACGTATCTCAAAAGTTCAAGAGTAGTTTTCTAGTTTTTGGTGGTCTACTGATTTGATAAGTAGAGTGATGATTGATGAAGTAGGTCATAAAAAAAATGAAGTAGAGCTAAAAGCAGGGCATCATCGACTTTTTCTAAAGCAGTTTTCTCAACTGATGTATAATGTATTGTATTCAATAAATAAACGATGAAGTTTAATTATAACCTAAAACAAGAGAAGTATAAGACTGTAAACACATAGAATATCGACTAATTAGCTATAACGATGCTTAAAACTCGTTTCTGGTTAACAGATGATGTAGGGTAAAAATTTCAAGACGTGCTCAAGATTAAACATTATGATTATAAGAAACTTTTTTTTTTTTTTTTTAAATTCCTTTTGATTATAAGAAACTTGTATATCAAGAAGCTTTACTTTTAAGAAGTAATATCCATATCGTCTTTGTTCTATTATTCGATAGTATCCGTGTGTGAATTGTGATCACAAGAAAACAAATAATTTTTTTTATAAAAACGGGGTAGTGTAAAAATGAATTAAAGATGAATTAGATAGAAAAAAAAAACTAGAACAATGGCGATGTGATGTTTTATATTGTAATTTTTTAATAGTTTAATATTTTACTGGTATTATCGATTAAAATATATATTTGAAAATTTAAAAGAAATATTTCCTTTTAAAAATCCTCAAGCGTTATATTTTGTTTCCCCTCAAGAAACAAGTATATATCTAGAAATTCACATTGTATGTTGCATTTTTGTCTTCCAAAAGTACTCTCCTACTTTCCTTCAATATTAATCAATAGATAGACGTGTAATAATAATAGCAATACTATAAAAAGAGAAATATTATAATAATACTAATACGTACTAACTAAATGGTGCTATATATATATATATTGGTCAAAGACTAAATGTTACTATTATAATGGTTTTGGCTGCTAGTGGTCACACGAAATTTTATAAACATATCCATAGTCCATACAATAATTTGTGTGATTTTGATTTTGAGTTCCTTACCATCAAACCAAATACAAAGACGAATTGAAGAGACAGTTGTTTTATTAGGCTACTCCGAAGATTTTACTCCATTCGTTTCATTTCTATCATTAAACAAATTATTAGCATTTTTATTATATTTTACCAACATATTATATAATTTTATTTTTCTAGTTAATAAACTAAATATATTTTTTAAACAAAATCTGTATTGAAAATACTAAATACATTTTTTGTTTGAAACAAAATTTAAAATTCTACAGAATGTACTAAATATATAGATATACTAATTACACTTCCTAAGTTTGACTAATTAATTGGATATATAGGTCATTTGTTTTTCTACAGCAAAGAATATATTTTCTAGCTAGTGCTCTATAAATTTTACGAGAAACTTGTTAAAAACGTAGCCTGAACTTTAATCTTTTAAACCAGTTTGTTACATCATATGTCAAAAGGTAAACAAAAAAAAAAGAACAAAAAAATAATAAAATTAAGTTGTCTTCATTCACAACCAAATGAGACATGTTTATTTCGGGAGATATAAAGTTTCAAAATACAACGGAAAAAAGAAAACAATGACTCCAAATATATACTATTGGAAAGAAATACCTTAGATCTTGAGGATTCCACCTCATTATTCTAATATGTCATCAATCTATAAGAACTCATCCATTAATGGGTCGTTAAACTAAATCTAAAGTGTAAACTTGTACTAAGTTCTTATCAAAAAAAAAAAAAAAACTTCCACCGAGTAGATGACTTAAGTAATGGTATATACCACAATAACAAAGTGGTATACGTTGCTTGGACTAGAAGAGACTATGATCATATATAAGTATAAGTTAAAATATACTAGTAAGGAATAGTTTATGATCAATAGCAATAAGCACATCACCGATCCCAAAGTGAATAGAATAAATTAGTTTTGTGAAAAAGTTGTTTGGTTTTCGGTAAACGCCTTGAAAGCGAAAAGAAACAAGTATTAAATTAATTGTCTTTAGACATTTATTCAGGGATTTGCTTAGATTTGGTCTTTAGAGGTCTTTTATTGCTCAGATTAACATAAAGTGTAAAATGCAACAGCAAGTGTGTCTACGAGGGCACATGTAGTCTTGAAATGAGGAGAGGAAATAGGAGCAAAAAAGGGTGATTGTTAAAAGTATAGAAGAGTGTACATTATTTATCTCATTTTAACCATAGTGATTAGCTCAAGCGTATACAGTATGTTGAAAAGACTAGCCATGCGTGATATTTAAGTGGCCTATGCAGCCACTGCACAACTCAAACCACAAACCAATGGCTCGACTACAACTCGGACTGGTAACTAACATTACTTTGTTAGAGCAACTCTATCAAGAATATTTAAAATGGATACCCTCTATTCAAATATCTAAAAAATTAAAAAAATGTGAAAAATAGAAAATATAGTCTCTTGGTCTTGGGGAAGAGACATGGTTTTTCAACAAAAAAAACTCTCTACCTACTTGTCATGTTTTGTTTCGTTCATATATTTATTTTAAAATATAAATTTAAATATATAGTTTAATTATATAAAAATATTAATATTTTAATGAAACGAGATTCAAATGAGTCTCTAACCGATGACCGATGTGTATGCTTTTAGTATTTAAGTTTGTTTTTATTTTTTTTGGATTAAAAAAAAAAAATTAGCCTAAAATTGTAAATACACTTAAAAAAAAAAATGTAAATGCACTTTTGAGATAGTTATAAATCATTTCAGGTATGAAGATGTGCATATAAATAGTTCGATATCAAACCATGATACCAACCTTGAAGTTGTGGTTATCACAACGTGTGAAATACATAAGAGTTTCAAATTGGTCTAGGTTGAACATAAATCCAGAATGGTGTGCCCAACTTGAGAAAGACGATTTAGACCCAAAGTCGACTGTATTTGTCAGAACACTATTTGAAACTGATGGTGAGCTATTGGTAAAAGATGCATGTGTAGTGCTACTTTCGATATGGCTTACCCAACTTACTGACTAGATAATCAGAAAACTAAGATATCGAATGGTGAGTAAAAAAGTAATTATTCAAATTAAGGCTGGGTCCAGTTATGTTTCTTGGTTGGTCAAAGCCACGTATCACTGTCAAGTTTCATTTCATGCACACTACTTCAGTAACGAACAGATTTATGTCATAATTAATTAATCGCAAACTGTTTGTGACTAACAACCGGCGCTCCCACTTGAATAGTACTCCATTATTAAGAAAATGTTACAACCTCCGGATAAATCTAACACGAAATTTGTTTCTTCTTTTTTGTATGACACTTGATCCAAGTGGTTCAAACACTAAACTAATCCAATCGGGTCAAACAAAGTTCCGACAAGCAGACTTTAAAAAATATTGCATAATGCAGAAACCAATAATTTTTCGTAGGGCGTAGTGACCAATAATTAGTTGGGCAGTGTTTTAAAAAAAAATTGTGGCATAAGTTTAAGGTTATATAGTCGTTTGCCCATGCGCTCCAACATGGAGAGATAAGAATAATAGGTTTATCTTTATATTAAAATCGTATTATAACTTTGTCTTCTAGCAAGACGGAAATCTCTATACTATTATTTGAGCAATGTTAAAAGAAGTTTAACCAATAGTCATGTGCTATATTACAAAAATTGTCATTAGATTATAATTATTTTCTAAACAAATATTAATATGTCATTAAGGATAATTTCGTCACAACAAATTTAGTCTGACTTTGATGCTTCTATTTGATTGGTTGAAAAAACTATGTAGGTCCCACTTAATTTATTTTTATTCCTCAAAGAAAAAATACCATAATTCACATTAAAATTTAATTAATAATATAAAATTCACACAACAAACCAAATCAGTTCCCTTAATTTATGGATGAACATGTATTCTATATAGTAGTTTTAATAAAAGATTATAATATTTATTAAATACACAAAGTAAAAATATTTTTCCATATTTATGATTTTTATGGATATTCGCATATAAAGTTTGAGATTAAAAACACTAATATGCAAGTAAAATTATTAAAACATGTTCATTATATTTGTAATTTGTATGGTTAATTATAAATATAGTAAAATCAAATATAATTTTAAATACAAGAAATAAGTGATTAATTATATATATAAATATATTTATAATTAATTATATATAATAATATACAATTTAAATTTTTTTAAAAAATTATAATTTATTAGCAATGATTTATGTCTATATTTATAGTTTTTATTTAATAAAAAAAATTATTTAAATTTCCCAGTTTTATATGACATTCACCTAATGTGTTATAAAATTATATGTTTCATCTTAAAATGATGAAACAAAAAATATAAGAAGAAAAAAATACTATATAAATGAAATTACTGTGATTGATTTATATTCATAATTTAACAACTTAAAATGTCATTAACCAAATGTCACATTTATATTTTATACAAATCAACTACATATATTTGTGATACATACTATGATCTGAATATAAATTTATTTTTTATATATACTTAATCCCAGATTAAATTAGTTTCAGTCCATAATAACATTGTTATATTATTAGTATTAAGTAATATATAATATTATATATAGGTTGTTATAATCTTTAATAACATGTTTAATGATAAAAAGAAAAGTAATAACATGCATCCAGTAACATGTTTAATATAAGAAAAAATTAATAAATATTTATCTATGCAAGGCGTGGGTTTTGAAAAGAATTTTTAGAAGAACAAAAAAAAGATGTATAATGCTTCTTAAGATTGACCTTAGATGAAGAGAAGACAATATCCATTATATATTGCATTTTGGAATGACAATTAATAAAAATCAAGTACACTCTTTGGGATATGCAATCAATTTGTTTAAATTTTTTAAATGTGTATCATATTACTACTGTTAATGCAAACTACAATATCGTTGTTATATATATATTTTAATAGTAAATCATATTATACATAATATATATATATATATTAATAATTTTAATTAACACAATACAAACCATATATAATAAAAATAAATAAGATAAATAGAAAGTTGAAAATATAAAATAAATATAATTTAAACAATGTATAATAATCTAAGCAGATATTTTCCCACGCTGTGCAGCGTGGGTTATTATCTAGTAAACCATTAAATAGTAAACCAGAATTAAGGTGCATGTGAAAGAAGTATAATTTGGTTGACGAGATGTAATAGAACATGTTCTTTCGGTTGGCCTTTTAACATCTCAAAACAACAAATTAATACATTAACAATACTACATAATTAGACAAAACCATACCACATATTACTATATTTGTAAAGCTAAACTTATATCATAATACAAAAGTACACAAATTACTTATCCAAGAATCAAGGGGCCGGCTAGAATATGCATATGCTTGATGAGCTATTCTATCCGTTATACATGCAATTAAATTCCACGAGGCCTAAATTGTAGAGAGTAAGAGTAAAAAAAAAAAGTAAAAAAAAAAAATGAAAAAATGTCTTGAAGTGAATGCCATGTAGTGGTTAATTGGAGGAACTTACACTATTGCCTTGTAGTCCAGTTCGGAAACAACACTTCCAAATCCTAAACACTATGTACTAGAATAGCCCATTAATTGCTTCAGCTTCCAATTCCAATCACAGAATTAGTTTTTGGCATGGTTCATGCTTCACATGACCTGATCTGAGATTTAGGGGGCCCTAAGGTCGATGTATTGGTAATCTTCTATTTCTCCAATCTCCATTGGTAATATTTTTTTCATAGACCTTTTATTCAGCGGAATCCACAAAGTGGCACAAATATTTAGACCCATTTTAATATGTATCGTTTGTCGTTCCATCATTAGCGAAGCGAAATGCATGCCGTTTTTGTGCCCCAGAAACGAGACGACCTTTTTTTGGTCTTAAAAATAAATAATGGATATGGATTAGGTGAGTGTGAATCGATAACCTACTTTTATAATTTGAAATTTTTAGTTTTATGTTTACAAGAGGAAGGGAAAGGCCCAAAAGGCCTGCTGAGATCAAGCAGGTGACATTAATCCTAATCAAGTACTCACTCCGTTTCAAAATATAAGTCGTTTTGGGTTAGAGCACGCATATTAAGAAATTACTTTTAATTTTTTTAAATAATACTTAATATATTAAAAAAAAACAATTCAACCAATTAAAAATAAAAATTGCAGATCATTATTGGTCACACGATATTCAATAAAGTAAATAAAGTAAAAAATTACATAGAAATATGAAAACGTCTTATATTTTGAAACACAACCAAACTTCTAAAACGACTTATATTATGAAACGGAGGGAGTATTAGTTGTCGCAGTCATAGTGCCAGCAACAAAGCAAAATGGTGGTATGTGCAGTAAATTACAGAGCAAAAATAGTTCACACAAATTTCGTGGTTTTAAGAAAAACACTATTCGAATAGATTAGGTTAGAGCCACGTGCCATGAATTTAGTTCCACGTAATTATCACTTTCCAAGGCCTCAAATTTGACCATCTTCGTCATATTATCCTTTGAACCACAAGATAATACATAAGAAACTAAAATTATAAATCTATTATATAAAGACTCAGTTTGTCTCACCAGAGTATGCCACCTTAACTTCCCCTCCATGACACATCACCATTAAAAAAAATTAACAAAAATATTCACTACAAAATATCAAATCTTCGTCTTCTAAACCTGCCGTTCCAAATTCATCATTAATGAATTAATAAAATACAACAGCGCTTTTCTTAATCGAAGATAAAAAAAAAACCCCAAACCAAAAGAGCAATCGACGAGAGGAAGACAGAGCAGATGTGAGCGGAGGTGGAACAAACGGTAGGCCTTTGATCATTGACAATAAGCTCTCCATCAATCCAGATCATCGAATCTGCTTTCACCAAAGGTTGTACGGGTTCTCAGTTCTCAAAATTTTATATTTTCTAAGCTTTTCGCCTGTGTGCAGAAGATGAGATCTCTCTCGACATTTGAGATGATTACTAGAGTGGAGCAAGAAAGCTGAAGATTTCCTCTTTGTCGCTCTATTCCCAAATCATGAATGAAGAAGAAAGACCTAGGTGAGATAGATTATTGTGTTCGATGTTCGTATTGGTAGATGTATAAGGTGAAATCGGTTTCCTATTTTATGTTTGACAAAAAAAGATAGGTGGAATTATTACTTTGCTAATGCATGGCTATCTTCTTTGCATTAAAGATTCTCAGAAACGAATTGTTCTGCTGCAGGAGGAGATTCTCTTTGATACGAAAAATGGTGATGAAACTTCCACATCTTTATGCTCTGAATACTGTGAAGTGGATTTCTTTTAAACATTCTTAGCATTCAGTTAAGTTAGAGTCGATACTGTGAAGTGGATTTCTTTTAAACATTCTTAGCATCTGATTTTTTTTTTCTTCTTTTTTTTTGAATCTTGTGGTGACTGTGTTCAAATTCTTTATATAAACAGAGTTCAGAACAGCTCAGGAGATGCTCTGTTTCACAGTCGAGACGCCTTCACTTCAATATCGAATAGGATGACTGCGGAACTGAGATGTTTTGTTTGAGTGATGTGTTGTCGGAAGAGGTAGAAGACATACATGGGTTGAAGAAGAAATCCTCGACTAGGTAGAAGGTAAATGACCCAGAACCCTTCAAATTTTCATCAATTGAAGAAACCCTTTCTCGAATTCCTCCCAGAGTTTGAGTTTGAGCAGTCCTCAGTTCACTTTGGTCCCTCTGGTGGGTTCTGGTTCGTTTTCAGGTCTTACAGGTTCTGATGCTGCCCCTGTAGAGAGACAAGTTTGGAGGATCTGTACAAAGAAGATGAATATCTCTTGGGACGTCATCGATCCTATCAGGTCGGTTTTTTTATACAGTTATACTTGCTTTAACTTTCTAGCCTTGGTCTTTCAGCTGCATTGCCATGAATTAAGTTTTAAGAATCACCTTCTTATAGGTTAATGTCTGAAACACATTAATTGGCTTTGAAAGTTTTACTTAGATTCGGGTCCATGTTAGTGTTCTCTTTGACCATGTTTTAGTTTCTGAAATCTGGAGATTGGGAATTGAACAGTTTATATGATGTAATGCTGGAAGTTAGTCATTACCCAAATAGATTGATTAGAATTTGCTTTTTGCTGCTGCTGTTATCGGCAATGCAAATTAAAATTCAAGAACGGTACCAGCAAATAAAATGCATCCCTTAATCACCTTGTGCTCTCTCTCTCTCTCTCTCTCTATGCAGAATTTGCCAGAGCGTTGGAATTTGTTCTCTCTTCAGTAGCTTGATCACAATTAAGCTTATGTCAATTCCTCTTGAGTTCAAAAAAAAACACCAAGATTGGGTGCAGAAATGGTCTCTTCTATGCCTAAGCTCCAAAATATTCTTTTAGAAACTTCACCAGGAGAAAAGTATGAGACTCCTTACCAAAAAAAGCAAGGATGGAATCATGATCCTGCGAAGCTATTGAATTGGGTAAATATAATCACACATTTTGCGACCATTTGAATTAGTTTTGTTCAGCTGATAGTTTTATTTGAAGTTAGATTTTAGCAATTAAAATATTTGGTCATAGAATCGATTATGTTCACTTTGTGAAGATTAGTTTTTTTTTCTTTCTGGTTTTCTTGTTTAACAAATATTTAGTTGTTTCTGCTATGGCTACAAGAAAAAGCATGTGAACCACGAAGCTCCAGTAAAGATAATGGTATTTTTTTTTAAACGACATATTTACATTATTTGGTTTAAATAAAAAAATTCAGTTAAAAACAAAAAAAAATATACTTTTTATCTAAAAACTTATATATATATATATATAATATTAAAACTTGTAGCCAGAATTATGTACATATTATTTAAAATATTATATTAACTTTAATTCCAATTAAAATATTATATTAACTATAATTCCAATTATATATAATTAAATGCAAATCCGCGTGTCCACGCGGGTCATCACCTAGTGTTTTATTAACAGTTATAAGAGTTTATCCATTGAGTGATGAATAATTTCAGTGATACCTGGTCAAATTGGCCGTTGAATGAAGACAAATCAAACTCGGAGGGAGAAGGGAGCAATGTAGGTGAGAAGACTGCCGCTTAAAGCTCTAGAACTAATTAAATCTTCGTTTTAGGGAGTCCATTTTCGTGAATATTTATGGAAGCATACATAGACGAACCAACGTGATTTACATCTCTTTCTGTTATCAGTATAGAAGGACCGACACATGATCTCAAACTATTCATCGTTGTAATGGTTTATCTTGGGTATGTATTTTGAAATTTTAGAGAATAAAAGGAGTTGCTTGAAGTTTTTAGATGAGAGGTTGTTTAGGAAGATGAATCAAACATAGACTTGGAAAATGCTATTGATATCTGAAAGGTCTCTGTTATGTAGCCCTGGGCAGAAATATCTGTATCCGGCAGATATCCAGCTCCATATCCGGATTCGCATCTGGATTCGCATCCGAAAAACGGATATCCGGAGAAAACGGATACGGATACGGATAGTAAATTTTTGGATCCGCCGGATACGGATACGAATACGGATATTGGGAAAATGTTGGAACGGATATCCATATCTGGCTATAAAAAAAAAGAAATTTTTTTTTTTTTTGGGTCTTTAATATATTTTTTTTGGGCCTTTCAAATTTAATATTTTTTGTTTTGGGCTTTTAAATTTAGCCAATATTTTTTCATCATACTTAAATCTATGTTTTTATTCTAATTATTTTTATTATTTTTTTGAAAATTCTTATTTTATGATTATAATAACATTATTTAAAAAAATTTTATTTAAAAAAAAAAAATTTGGATACGAATATCCGGTTTTTCTACGGATATTCGTAATCCATATATCTATAATTTACGGATACGAATACGGATAGTAGAATCACGGATAATACGGATACGGATAAGGATATCCTGAAAATGCCGGATATCCGTATCCGTAACACGGCTAATTTTGTTATGTTTAGGTTATAAATTATTGTTAGGAAAATGTTGACGTGGATCTATAGAAGCGTGATGATGACATGAAAATATAAGAAAGAAAGTTAGAAGCTTAGGTGAACAGCTCTTGGAGACTCAAAGAGTGTTGAAATAAATTATGCTGATGTGTCGGCTTGAAGAAGAGATTTTTGCTGAAGTGGACAACTCCATGGGCCTCAAAACCGATGAAATTCTGAGGCCACTGATGAAGAATTTTTATTATTAGGCGAGTTATATAAGGTTATATTTTAATATATTTTCAACATATATTACGATATTAATATATTTAAAAAAAAAACTAGAAGTTCGCCCTAATTGTTTTCTCTCATGCACGAACCCCCATAAAGGAGGTCTGTCCGCCGCATGGTTCACCATCATCACATCTCCTCTGCCATGGCTTCTTTCTGATCGTTTATCAAGCTCTCCACCGACAATATCTCTTGGTTTTCTTTCGGTTTCGCTATGCATCTCCATGGCTCATGATCTCAGCTCAGTGACATATCAACTTTCTCTGATCACTTGTGAAATAGATTATTCAGCTCAATACTTTGTATTTTATCTCCGAGAGATGCTATCTATAATGTCGGCGGATCTCAAGCCACCAGAACCTCCTGATCCGCCAGACCCTCCAGATTTTTCATTTCCTCCTTGTTTGATGACCACCAACACTCCACCTCATTTGATGACCATTCCGACCACGAAAAACTCCTCTCCTCTGCTTCCGCTCCTCCAAGGTATGCCCTTGCTCTTCGCCTTCTGACTCTCCTTCTATGGAATGTTATTAGAATTGGGCCGAGTGGGTGCATCTGGTTTTTGGAATATCAGGTATAACTATTCCATTTTTGAACGATTGCGCTCTTTTGGCTCTATATTGTCTTGGTGCTATTTATTGTTACAATATGTAGTCCTTTTATTACAGTATTAAATTGAGTTTCTGGTGTATTCAAGTATTTTTTCTCTCATATTGTGGAAATTGAAAATTTTTATGCTTGATATTTCCATTTTCCCGTTAATCGGACTTTGTTGGACATTTTTTGTTGTTGTCCCATTTCCTCTTTTATGGAGTTTGTTTCCCTCCCAAGTTTATCACTTGCTTTGAGTGGTTTTGTTGCAGGAAACTTTCTGTTGAGAGCACTCCATTGGTGTCATTTTACAAGGTATCTGCAAACAAAATAATAATAAAAAATAAAATAATAAGAGAGAAGGAGAGTCGTTTTTTCAGTAAAAGACTCTCAATCCATTTGGAGAGACCCTTAACACATCTGTCAATTATAATTTGCTATTATTTAAAATTAAATTATATAATAATTTTTTTGATGAAAATATTAGTATTATATTTGTTAGAGACTCATCAGAGTCTCTTAACGGATGAAAATGCTCTAAAGAATACATTTATTTTGGTCTTTCTTTTCAGTAAACGCTCATCAAAATGGTGTTTATTGACCTCTATTTTTGTAGCTGTTTATGTGTTTGTTAATTGTGCACTTGCTATTATTTCAATCTCGAGAGGTAGGTCATTGAATGTGTTCTCCAAATTTCAAGACTTCATTTCACTTTTCAACTCTATCAGGGTTGAGTTTAGAGAATTTCTACACGACATTATTAGCTCAAATGTTTTGTTTGTTGTTTTTCTTTGCTAACATGTAGTTGTTGTTTGTTTGGTCAGGATAATGTTTTGACATTGGATCTAAAGTATATGAAATTATATAATTATATTCATTTTTTTCCATGATGATAATATAACAAAGTTACAATTCGTGTGATACAAGTTCTAGTCAGAAGAATCATGTTTTGGCTAAAATAAATGTCATCGGAACCATCAATGCATGACGGTTAAAATAAAAAAGGTTAGATCATCCGGTTGTTCTTATGATATTTAGCAATTCAGTAGGAAATCAAAAGTAAAAAAAAAAAAAAAAAAACATTATAAAATGTTACATTATTTATAAACATGATGACTTTGTTTGAATCCAACACAACAACACTCCATCACCCAAAATTTTGTAATGGTAAAGTAAATTTACCGTCGAACTCTTCCTGATTTGTTCAACCATTGCTAATTCTTCAAGTTCTAAGATACCTCTCTTTAAAGATTACGTTCATTGTTTTCTTCTGAATTTTTCTTTCTTTGTCTACAATAATCAATTTTAATCTCTTTTTAAAAATCACCGTACACATAAAGCTAACACTAGCCTTTGACAAATAAATACATATTTGTTTATTGATTACTCTGACTCTTATTGATAGTAGTAATTGGAAAAGCTACGTATAATAGATATTGTCTTTGAGGCATTCTGAAAGGGATTTTTGTGTCATATGGCATAATGACACCCTTAGGACTCAACACTTTATGACCAATTTTGTCCCATGTAATCACTTAAGGTTCTAAAATATTATTATCCATATGTGTACTATGTAACTTTGTGATGTTGCATAAGACACCTTTAAGATCTATGTTTCTAAGAAACATTATAGGAGCACCAATCTTTAGAAGTAGAAAATGGTTCGGAAAGCTAGAAATCTTAATATTGTTTAGGAAATCTGGTGTGAATACAAGATTATTGCTTGATTCAAAAATCAAAAATATCTATACAATCAACACTTAGGTATATTAATTCTTCACTTGTGGCCCTAAAATTTTCTAGCATAAGTGATTTACATGTAAGATAAGTTTCTAGTAATATTTATCAAAGTTATAATATGTGAAGAGAAATGACTATATAAAGATGTTTACTAACCATTGAGTTTTTCAAGCGTGTGTTAGTTTATGGTGTCAACATCTTTGCTTATAGATTTGCTAGGATCATTTCCCACTATAATTAGTAATTCTTATGGAATATTAATTAAAGCCTCACGGTCATTAGACTCTGTAATCTTCCTATCGCCGACATCTAATAACCATTCCAAAAATTATTTGATATCTTTTGCTTCATCAATACACTGTCTGTTTGAAAGAACCCACATGGTTTTCACTAACTTTAGTATTTTGTAATTTTCTCAAAGATAAAATGAATTTAGAGCCACCAAAAAAAGGTATGCCTTACGAGCACTATTTATTATATGGGGTACTTTTCTAAAACCACCTCTAACTACAAGAATTTTTCCACCAAAAGGCTTGTTCTCCAATTTTTCAATAATGTCAGATAAATTTCTATCTAACGTTTCAAATCATTATTCTCCGGCTCATCTCCACCTTCAATCTCACTAGCTTCTTTTCATAACTCTCATTTTTTTTCTACTAAATAAATCTTCCTTGAACCACTTTGTTGCTTAAGCAAGAAGTAACTGGAAGCAGTTCAACCGGTGAAATCCAAGACTTTGTTTAATAACCAGCTCCTCGGCGGTGGCTCTACCCATTGGATTACACACTCTATATTGCCACAAAATGTCTCATTACTTTGGCGATAGCTCCTCCGCCAAGTAAGAGCTTTTAACTTCTATAATAAACCCCAACATCTTCATTACCATAACACCTAACAACTAGGTATCAACCACCAATGAGATCGTTCCGCGTGGCTCGACTGTATCTGGAGGCAAATACTCTACATTTCTCTAAAACAAAGACCCTTCCAGAGGATTGAGCCTATTAGGTTCCTTAGTCATACCAAAATAACCGAACTTCAGTTCACAAAGCTCTCTATAAGTGTCTCGGGAAGATGAATATGTTCTCTGGTATGAGATCACAATAGACATAACCATCTCAATGAAGATCTCAGAGCTCTTCAAGAATTGCGAGTGTAATACCCGACCACGTTCGCTGGTAATATTTGACCGAGTTTGGTTATCATGTCTTGGGGTGAAAAATGTGATGTGATTTCCATGTAAATGGAGCAGATCTTGACATTGTTTGGTATGGTTTCTTAGCAAACAATAAGGTTTCTGGATTCCACGATGTTGAGATTGATTTCAATTCCATCAATCTCAACATCATGGAACCCAGAAACCCTATTGTTTGCTAAGAAACCATACCAATCAATGTCAAGATCTGCTTTATTTACATGGAAATCACATCATATAATTCATTCCAAGAATGATTATCAAAGCCGGTGGAAAAATTACTGGAGAACATGGTTGGTTATTGTGCTCTCGCAATTTTTGAAGGGCTTAAGGATCTTCACTGAGATGGTTATGTCCATTTTGATATCATACCTGAGAACATACTTATCTTCCCAAACTACGCTTATAGAAAGCCTTGTGAATCGAAGCTCGTTGATTTTGGTTTGGCTAAGGAGTCTAATGGGCCTGATCCTCTTGATGGATCTCTATTTCATAAAAATTCATAGTATTTGCTTTCAAAAACGGTGGGCCACGCGAAATAATCTCGTCGGTGGTTGATAGCTAGTCGTTAGGTTTTATGGTAGTGAAAATGTTGGGAGATATTATATGAGGAAGAAGCTCTTACTTGGCGGAGGAGATATCGTCAATGGCTTGAGACATTTTGAGGAAATGCAGAGTACGTAATTCAGCGGGTAGAGTCAACGCGTAGACAAGACTAGTCTAAACATTTTAAGGCCCCATATGAAAGAACAAAATATTGCCTTTATTATTAACAAAATTTTAATATCTTATAAAATAACCATAATGATATACCATTTCTATGCAATATGTTGTGTTGTGCAAACATTAATTGTAAGGTTGATTAGAATTAGAAGGCCTCTTTTACATGCTATTGAAACTACTTCGTACACTTTTATTTTAACAAAAATAAGTGATGGACCTATATCACCACTTTAAGATGTATATGATTGAATTAAATATCTAGAAAAGAACACAAACATAATAAATTAATAAATTTTCGTTAAAGAAAAATTAATAATATTTAGTTAAAGAAAAAAATGTCTTAATTATTTATCATACAAAAATTTCAGCATAAGGCTTACCTCGCCTACGCTAAGGCTTGACACTCATGTGGAGAGGAGCTGGTGAGCCACACTTTTTGTTAAACCAAGTCTTGGAGTTCTACCGGTTGAGCTGCTTTCGGTTCTTTCTTACTTAAGCAACGGAGTAGTTCAAGAAAGATTTATTTTGTAAAGACAAAACAAGAATCATTAAAACAAAATTAAAAGTGGAAATGAGCAGAAGATTTATTGAAACCCTTGTCATTTTAGAGAATCAAGCCTACCCACTAATCTTCCGTCGGGACGTTAATGTATTGATAATCTTCTATTTCTCCATTGTTAATTTACTCTTTTTCAATCTTGATAAATTTGGTAGTCAGTGTAATTATTGTTCAGTCTGTATAGAAAAAATAAATTAAACTTAAGGAAGCAAGTCTAGATTCAGCCGAATCCACAGGCCCAAATATTCATGGCCCATTTTGATTTCTACCGTTTGTCGTTCCATCATTAGCGAAGTCAAATGCATGTCGTTTTTGTTGCTCCAGAAACGATACGTTTTTTATTTTATTTTATTTTTGGGGTCTAAGAGAAAATAATAATGAATGAATAAAATCCAATTCAATACTTTGGGAAAAAGCGAAACGTCTCTTACCTTTTCTACCCCTCCAATCAAATTTGATGAATATTTTTGGTTTCCCCATTTTCAGAAATTTTTCTTTAACTTTTCTTCCCCAAAACTCTTTTTTTTTTGTAACCATTTGCAGAGTCTTCCCAATCCCAACCGCTTCAAATTAGGTCGCAAGATCATATTTTTTCAGGGAAAAAAAAAAAAACCGATCTTTGTTTCAGGTAAATCATCCGCCATTGATTTCTCTTTTCTGGATTCGGAGTTCTGTTTGTATCAGATTTGTGGATTCTTGATGAACAATTTGTTGAGTAATCATATCTTTTAACTAGAATTGAATTTATCTTTAAAAGTTTTTAGTTTTATTGGAGGATCAGTTGATTACACTGTAGAATCTTGAGTCGTCTGTGTCAAATCGTAATTGTAAAAGTTTTGGATTTTGAATTGTGATATGTTGTAGATCAGACTAATAAGCTAGTAAGAGTGTAGTGAGGATGCAGAATCAAAATGAGATTGTGAAGGATGAAGCAGAAGTAGCTGCATCAATTTCGGCGATTAAGAGTGAAGAATGGGGAACTTGTTCATCAGTGGAAGAACCATCTTTTCAAGAAGAAGAAGCTGCTAAAGTTCCTTATGTTGCTGATAAGGTCAGAGCAATGATGTTTCATATCTTTGTATCTGTGGCTGTTTTCTTCGGCGCAATCTTTTTGCTCATATCTATTATGAAAGAGTAAGGTTGCTCTGTTACTCTGTGGAAAGAACTTATGTCTTGCATTGGATTAGAAGTTGAAGTTATTGAGTATGGTTAAACAATAACACTTCCTATGATTTTCTTGGGATGCATATGTGACTTCGTTTTATTTCTAAATGTTTGGTTTTTGTGAATGACCAACCTTTTCCATGTTTTGAACTTTAAAAAGTTGATGCTTTTGGTTCAATTCTGTGCAGGAACCTCTCTCGAGTTTATCTGCAGAGTATCAATCAGGGAGTCCCATTTTGCTGGAGAAGATAAAGGTTTCTTTCCCTTCTGTGTCTTTCTGCTTCTTCTTCTTTTCTTTGCGGTTGTTGCTTTCAGTCTTTTTTGATTACCATGTTTGCCATACATGTAGATACTGGACAATCAATATATCGCAATCAGGCGAACAAGGGGCGATGGAAATTGCTTCTTCCGAAGTTTTATGTTCTCTTACCTTGTATGTGTTAAATCTTTTCTAGCTGTTGTTTCTGTTGTTACTCTTTTGCTTAAATTTGGAATGTATCTTTAGCTAAAGTTGTTGTTATTTATGCTGTTTTCATAGGAGCATATTTTGGAATCACAAGATCGTGCTGAAGTTGATCGTATCAAGGTCAATATTGAGAAATGTAGAAAGACTCTGCAAAACTTAGGTTATACAGACTTTACATTTGAGGACTTCTTTGCGGTAAATCTACCACCTTGTTTTGTTTTCTTTCGTGTCTGCCATTTAAATTTGGTAAGATCATATCAAAATACTCAATTATATAAATGTTAATGGTACAGCTGTTCCTTGAGCAACTAGATGACATTCTCCAAGGAAGTGAGGCATCTATAAGGTAGACGATTGTTTAATTGGCATTTAAGTTTGATTGCAGTATTTGTGTGGATCAGTTCTGAATTTCATGAAATGGCATAGGTCCCTTCTCATATTATCTCATCCCTTGTGCAAATATCTTTCTCTGACAGCTACGATGAGCTGGTTAACAGAAGTAGAGATCAGTCAGTCTCCGACTATGGTAAGTTGCTTCTGAGTTTCGTTGGTAATGCATATCCAAAGGAACATTGTTTTGACAATTTCTGGTGTCTCAGTTGTAATGTTCTTCAGGTTTGTTACTGCTGGTGAAATACGAACGCGTGCAGAGTTTTTCGAGCCCTTTATAACAGGATTATCAAATGCAACAGTGGATCAGGTTTGTAAATACACTTATAATGCTTTTAGATTCAAGCCACTCTGTGGTTTGTATAGATACAAGTTTCTTTATGCTTCTGTGATATTTCTGTCAATGTTTAAGTCTTCCAGTAACATTAACTCACTCATGTGGCCTCTGAAAAGTTGTCCTAGTGGAACGTTTCCAGTTTTACATTGTTGCCTTAGGCAGAAATATAAAAAGGAAGACGCTTTGGGTTAGTCTATAAATGCATTTACAATATAGAAAACTTAATTTAAACTTGCTGGCTTTGCGTTGTGAGACATTAATTCACTTCCACTTATGCTTAAACTGAAGATTCTGTAGAATGCTTTTGAATTCCTTGTAATAGATTATTAGAGCTTAGGTGAATGCTAAATTCTAACACAGTTGTGCAATTATAGTTTTGCAAGTCATCGGTGGAACCAATGGGGGAAGAGAGTGACCATATTCACATAACCGCTTTGTCAGACGCACTTGGTGTTGCAATCCGGGTTGTGTATCTTGACCGTAGCTCATGTGATAATGGAGGTGTCACTGTGAATCATCATGACTTTGTTCCTATGGGCACTACTAATGAGAAAGAAGAAGCTTCTGCTCCTTTTATAACCTTGCTGTATCGTCCAGGCCATTACGATATTCTCTACCCTAAGTCATCATGCAAGGTATAAACACGAAATTGCCATATGACCTCTCTAACTCTCTTCCTTTAGGTTTTTTACCTGGTTTAAAGTTAATGATTGTCTTGTTACAGGTATCGGACAATGTGGAATAATGATCATTTGACATATCGTAAAGATGTTTTACCAAACTGTGGTTAAATGGATGAAACCATGGAACAGTCAAGAATTACATCATCTCTTTGCTCCTTGATTAATGTCAAAAACCCTTTTGCAACATTAGAGAATGGATCTTTTTTTTTCTTACTATAATATCCATGATATTTTCCTCTGTAGTGTTGTTGATGACCAACTAGAAGAACGTAAGAGTTTGCCATATGACAAATGTGAGAGTTCCAAGTTGTTTTAATTATCTCTAAACTGAATTAAGATGGTTTAAATCAAGTCGTATAGTCAAAAAAATATATATGCATGATAAAGAGAAAATATCATTGGTCTTGTTAATATTTAGAACCAAAAAATCTAACAGAAGAGTCTAGAAGTCTAAGTGTGAGACGAGACCTAATGCTCAATGTATACAAAATTTGGTCTATATAAGTCCGGCTATGTGATTGCGAGTACTATCTTTGGTAATGATGACGCGGCACAAGAGGTGGTTGAACCAAGTTTCACAAAGCTAAATAGCCAAGTTTAGAAGGTGAAAACTCGAGCAAAATGAAAAATGTTTTTGTAACAAGTTATTTCAGGATTTTACATTTTTTTGGTAACAATTTTTTACTCCACCTAGTGGTAACATATGTGCGGATTGTGGCGCACAAACACGAGGTATAGACTTTGTTTTGTGTTTCGTCATGAGGTGAGTCTATTAAAGATTAGAGATATTTAAAAAAAAGGCATTAAATAATTAAAACCTTCGGAAATAGGAACTATCCTGTAGCAGTTTCAGAATAAGGTACTCCAACCTGTGTAAATGACGTTTTTACCCTTGATGTTAATGATGTTATGATTTATTAATTATGATTTATTAATTCCAGCGTGTATGTATGCATTTATGTTTTTTTGTTGTGTGTTTTCTCTGAGTTATTAGTTTATAAGTGTGTATCATAATTATGTAACTTAAAAACTATGCATATACATCTCTCATTTTAAAAATGTTTAGTTTTCATTAATCAGTTTGGTTAACCATTTTTAACTAAGATTTAGTGTTCTAACAAAATATATGTGAACTACAAGGAAACAAAAAAATAAACACAATCTTTTTGTGTGCTTACGTTATTTTTTTTTGGACAAACAGTATTTTGAAATGTTATCGAATACTTTTCGTCAACTAAATATCATTAAAAAAAATTTGTACCAGAAATCTTTTTGTTTTAAAATAATTTACACGTAGTGAATTCATTTTATAATATTTTTTAAAAGTTTGACTTAGTTTTTATATAACAAATTTATGTGTAACCTAGTTTATATATCGTTTTATGGATGCTTTACTGTATATTAAACGGTTTGGGTTCAATATTTTTTTACTAGGGTTTATGATTTAGAGTTTAGGGTTTATGATTTAGGATTTACGGTTTAGAGTTTAGGGTTTAGGGTTTAGGGTTTAGGGTTTAGAATTTTAGGTTTAGGGTTGAGATTGTATGGTTAATGGTTTAAATTTAGTTTATGTGTTTTAAATTTAATTTTTGTGTTTAGGATTTTGGAGTTAGGTTTTATAAATTTAGTCTATAACTTATAGATTTTTGGATTTTTTTGGTTAGAAATCTTTATCTAGATTATTTTAACTTTAAAAAATTCAAGGGATTTTTATTCAAATACAATGTTGATTGTTAATTTATCCACCATTTTTGTTTAGTTAATTTATCAACTATACATGTTATCTATGCATTTGTGTAGACAAAATATATGTTATGTGTATTTGGTCATGAGAATTTAGAATTATTAGTTTGTAAATATGTACCATAATTATGTTTATGTATCTTGCATTTCAAATTTTTTTGGTGAAATACTTGGTTGTGTACATCTATAAACTATTTATTGTTTACAATGATTTTTATTTTATTTTATTTCAATACTTATATTTTTAGAAATATTTCATGATAAAACTCAGAAGAATATTGTGTACAACAATGTACTAATTAATGTGTCTACCTCAAGTTACTTTGTTAGCTTAAGAAAATATTTTTTCCTCTTATTTGACGTCAACAGTTTTTAATTTTTAAAATAACTCAGCAACTATCACCAATAAGCAGGGGTAGAAGTGTCCATAACAGTGCCGTTTTGATGAACAGCAACAACCATAAATCTATAAATGCCTGATTCCGAACTTTACTTATTCAAAATGCCTATTTTGATAAAACTCTCTAAAGATTAGGTCACTCGGCAGCAGTAGTAGTAATGATGCTTCTTATCTTGTTGTCTTGGCTGTTTGTAGGCAGGGAGTATTTCCTATTTGTCACAACCCTCCAAAGACTTTACTGTTGAGCTTCAGAATATATATAGTTTTGATACGTCCTTTTATAGTTTGTCACTTTCTTCTTTGGATCTTTGCCAATTACTAAATCAAAACTTATGAAAAATTTTTATGTTGTACAAGATAAATTCTGAACTTAGGTTTGGGGATTACTAATCCAAAATGAAAGGGACAACAACTAAGTAAAGCGAACCAAAAAAGAAGGAAAAGGTTAAGACAAAAGGTAAGAAATTTGGATGAGAGGAAAAGAGGGAGTGGTAGGTATAGGGCTTGTTCTCTTTTGGTTTAATAATTCCCCCACTAGTACAACAACTAATTTAGTTTTGCCTCCAATGGCAAAATCATACACTTGTTACGGTTAAAATACTTTCATTAAAAATTCACAGCCTTTCCTTTTGACCTAACGCTCTATTCCTCTATCTAACCTTCCATTAGCATATACGTGCATTCATGACATACATAAAGTATGCACATACATCATACATGCACCAATACATAAAGGTAAATTATCTTTAGAAATAGAAACCAGTCGTTTGTATAACATAAGCCTTAAAAGTATATATGTGAGCTCATCTTGGTTTCTTAATAAATTATCTTTGATTAAATTTAAGATTTTTCTACTTTTCATAAAAACAAATTAAAAATTTTATGGAACATATATACAAAACATCAGAACTCTAAATATCCAATTAGTTATATTTTGAAATTGAGTTGATCCAAAGTGTTATGAATAAATCACCAGCTAATATCACACAAATAAAGATCTAAATACTCGCTCCATACTCATTCATAGTCTCCAGTATAATCCACACTTGGTGGTGCATACAAAAAAAAGTGTATCCCGTTTGAAATACTTTGCTTTAGTAATCGTATAATAATGTTTCATAAGTGATGCTATGATTTTGTTTGGATCATATAAATATAATTATCTTAACATAGGGTCTAAACCTTAAATGTTAACTTACGAATAACGAAGGAGAGTCAAAAGTTTGTATGAACTTTAAGTAAACTAATTAAGTGAATGCATGCCAAAAGACATTGAGACCAGAAAGCCAGAGAAGAAGACACTGAAAGGCTTGGAATTTAGTTAGTGTTTCAGTTTGTAATTATTATTAAAAAAAACTAATAAAAGAGAAGATAATGAGAAATTAGGGATAAGAGACAAGACGTGAGAGGGTGGGGATGGGCCATTCCCACTCCTTTAGCCAACCCATAAAGGCAAAAGTTGTTTTTGAGTTTCAGACCAAATGGCAAATGGACTCTGTCTCTTTCCCTTTTTATTTATTTTTTCTCTATTTATGGTTCCCAACAAAATGGCTACTCATATAAAAATATTTCCGCAGTCCAAACTTGATTACTTTTTTAATCGGATGTTCCCGAAGGGACCAGTCCAAAAAAAATTATGCGATCATTGCGAGCAAGTTCTGTTTGTTTTTCTTTTTACCTTTTTCAATATTTGATTTACAAGGATTTTGAATGAGATGTCCTACGGTCAAGATAATTAGAGCATGTACAGTTGGAATCTCTCATTAAATTTCTAACCCATCAAATAATATTAAAAATTTAAAAAGTAAGAAAGTGAATAAAGAGGATCTCTCAAATGAGAGAATTTCAGAATCTGATGAGAGACTCCTTAACACATGTTCCACTATGAATGATTTTGAGTTTTATTTATAAATTAAATTTTAAATAAAAAATAAAATTATACAAAATCTCTTAAAAAAATATATTTGAAAGACTCTGAGAGGTTCTCTCCACTGCACATGCTCTTAGAACTTAAAAGTGAGAACAATCTCAACACAATTGTATCTAGTTATATGAGTCAATCTTTCCCAAAAATTAGATAACTTCCACAAAAATAATACAATCACTAAGTTTTCTATAATAATACAATCATTAATTTTTTTAATTATTATTTTTTATAATAATACAATCATTAATTTTTTAATATGTATGAAAATCCTAAAACTATAATTAATTACATTAAAAAAAAAGAAGAAGAAGAGAAGATTATACTCTCTCTTTAGAAGTAAATATTCTCATAAAAATATCTTCATATATTATAAAAATATCTAAAAATATTAATATTTGATATTATCGCAATATGTTCCTAAACAAAATGCTAATATCTATTTTTGTAAGTCATCAAAGGTGGAATTCCAATTTTCTATCCTGCGGTGAAGCTGCGCACTTTGCCAATGGCAGATTTGTTTTGTCAGACCACATTTTATCATCTCTAGCTATTGGCTTCTGTGGCCTGTGGGGATAGCAAACTTCAATATTTCCCTGCCATGCCAGTGCACTACTTCATTAATTACCAAAGACGCATGCACCATTTCACATTATTCAAAACACAGTTGAAACTTGAAACTGAAATATCCCACCAGAATATGATGGTCTCCTAGTTTATTTTGGTCTGAAAAAAAAATACGTAAGATAAATATGAAAGATTACATCAAGCTAAATAGCTAATAGGTCGCTGTAACAATTACAAACCAAAGACTTCTTCAAATAAAGAATGGACGTGATTACGGTGTTATCTATTAGGTTCTATAGTTTAAGATTCTGATGTATAATTAACAAACAAAAAACATACGGAAACAAAAAGAAAAGTAAAAACGAGAATGATAGGAACTATGAGTAATTTCCGGCGACATTCTCAAGTGGGGAACATTATTCACCTTGACCCCATCATCATCAATATTATCCATAATCTATATCTTTCTCTCTCTCCGTGATGGCTACGTTCATATACGACGTCTTACGTGTGTCAATGAACAAATTATATCTCTTTTGACAAGTATCCTATAACCATTGAACGATGTTCAAAAAGTTATTTGACATGGTATTGAAATATAAGAATAGTATGATCAACCCTGTCAAGTCAAATCTTTCTTACAAAGTTAAAGAATATTTTTGATACTTATTTTTGTTTCCATTTGGTGCGTTCTTGTTCATGGAAAGATTCGTTAATAGGAGTAATTTGGAAGAAGGAACCCATAGGGAAGAAAGGCTCACCTAACAGTCGTTTTACAAAAGTCAAAAATCAATTGGAAGTCATAGACTTGTAGCCGTAGGTTAATATCTTGTCTTTCATCAATATACATGTGGTCTTAGGTAGTTTTTTTGGTATTTCTATTTAAATACCTACAAAAAGAATATTATATTACATTCGACGTCAAAGAAAATTGTATTTTTTTTTCTTAATTTATCGGAAAGTTATTTAGCTTTTCCTCGAATTATAATTGGGTAGAAAACACATCAAAAAGCTTCGACGAAGAAAAAGAAAAAAGGTTAAAAAGACTTGGCTTACACTCAAAGCTCCTAAAAGCATATTATACATCATTCTATACACATTCCCCAAAAACACAAAAAACTAGAGTATTGCAAAATAATAGTAAAACTTACCACTTTTTAGTTTTAAGGTACTACCCAAAATAATACACATTCCCTTCAAAGCATTTGACCAAAAAGAGTTTTAAGGTATTAGTAATACCCTATTTTCAAACACGTCGAAAAAGGGATAAATCTCTTTCGACTAAAAAAAATTCGGAAGATAGAAGAGAAATGAATAAATGGGTGCGTGATGGAATGAAGAGAAGTTTAATTTAATAAAATGAAAATTAAAAAGTGAAATGATTTGGCCTTGGGAAAGATGGAGAAAGCTTGGCGTGAAGCCTAAAATTGGCTGTATGCAGTCACTTTTTGTTTGTTTCTATTTATCCAGTTTTATTATCACTTAATTAGCCTGACTAATTAATACGGAGTACTACTAACTGAACGTATTATTAAATAGTATAAGGAATATACAACGTTAACTCGTTAACGACTAGTAACACTTTATCAGATTAGCAATGAGTCCATCCGCAAATGTTTATCACAGATGGAATTTTTTATTTTATCATATGCTACGATGGTCTGTTTAAGTGTTGAGCTTGTTGGTTCAAGTGATTTTTGTGACAAAGACAAATTAGCATGTTACAGAAGTGTTTTTAGCATAACACAATAAGTATTTTAAACATTGTAATTTATCAAAGAAAATAATAAACTTTGTAAGCTGAATACTTTATGAAACGCGGTGAGCATCATCACACTTAATTTTCAGAACATTGTTCGTATAGTATTATACGGAGCAAAATAATAACGAAGCCACAAAAATAATAGTATAATTCAAAAATGGCCTATGCTGGAGAAAGTAACCCGTAAAAGTAATAAAATTGCTGAAAGGCATAATTGCATGCAGTGGTCTCTGCAAGTGCCATTGTTAAAAGTTCCTTTACACGCATACCATACCACTCTTGTCGTTGTAATTCTCAACTCTTCTTTGGTTATTATTTGTTTTTCTTTCAAATTTTCTTTCATTTCTCTGTACCATGCCTAAAAATAAATTCTACATTAGAACTGGGCCAAACTCATGTTCATCTCAATCTACTATTCTTTTTGTCGTTAACTTTTTAATTTGATATGATTAAATTAATAGATATATAATCATTATCTTTAGGGCCCGATGGTCTTTTTGGTTTTACTAGGTGATATCCGCGTGGACACACGGATGCATTTTATTATATATTTTTAAATTATAATTAATATAATAATTTAAATAACATGTATATTATTTTGATTATAAGTTTTATAGTTTTTTGGTTGTATTTTAATATGTTGTTTTAAAAAAATTCAAATAACTTAAGTTTAGAAAAAATTGAATTTTTTTTTAAAAAAATATCCTAACATGTTTGTCCTGAAAATAGAAATAAACTGTAATATTTTTTTAAATGATCTCTTTGTTATAGTGTTTTTTTTTTATTATAGATATGATACATGTCTGATTTTGTTTCTTTAGAAGATAGGGTCCTTGTGAATTAATCAATTTATCCTCTAACATCATTATAAAAATATAACAATTCACAAAGGGTTTAAAACATGATATAATGAATATCTAGATTTTTGTTATTTTATTGTAAAAATATCATAATTCACAATGCCTTTAGAAAATGACACCAACCATTAAAAATAATAATTTTTTTTTTCAAAACTCTAATAATCCAGTCTACGTATGCTTTCTCATTTCCATGTCCATCTTGTCGAAAAAAATATTATAATTATCGTTAATAGATGAGAACCGATAGTAGATTAGAGTATTTAGAAAAAGGTACATATGTTTTTATTAACCGATAATTATAAAGCACATAAATTTAGAATGGTAGAGTATATATATTATTTATTTTTTAAATTCTTTTTACTTTAACTCTTGAAATACTTAACAAATTAAATTTTGAAAATTTTAAAATAATAAATAAACGATTAAATGTTTCATAGAAAAGAGTGATAATGTATTAATCTCTTATAAAACATAAATTATTTAAAAAAAAAATTATGATGATGTGTCATAGAGAGGGGTGCTGAGGTGTCAACCTCTTGTGAGACTAACTTAGTCTTTATATAATAGATGTTTGTATTAGGAAGAGTACATTCTAAGTAGGATGTATTGAACTCAGAATTTAGAATAAGAATTTTTATTAAAATGATTGATCATATGTTATCCAAACATGATTTATTTATTTTTTTAAAAATCAAGTGTTATTAAATTAGTGATTTGAAAATGTAAAATTACACTATTGTTATTGAAAATATTTAAGTAGTGGATTTAAAGTGTTGTTTTGGTATGATTTCTTAATTAGAAATACAAATATTTAAACCTTATATCTCATAGTTTTAGATAAGATTTCAAAAAATTTTAAAAACATATTTTCCAATCCACTAAAATTCATCAAAATCATCTCAAAATTCATTAAAACTCAAATAACTCTAAATTCCTAACTCAATACACCCTTAAGTTATTGTGTATAACTTACAAACATAGCTGGTTGGTCATTTTATGTTTAACAAAAAAAAACCTAATACGTTTAACAAAAAAAAAAAAAAAATATATCTATGTTTGAAAAAAAACACAATATCTATTGTCAATCTGATACTAATTTGAGAACGAAATGTTATCACTGATCAACCTCTAAAGACGCTGGCTTTCAAAATTTTCCTGATGTCAAATTTAAGAATTGTATATATGTTTTTTTGTAAAATTTGCAAAAACTAAAGATACTTTTTGGTTGAGGGACTTGAGGGGTGGGAGTTGGTTGAGTGAAGTCCAGCCACGCTAGCTCCATTTGTTTGCTTGCAACTACATCATCTTTTTTTTTTTTTTTTTTTTTTTTTTTTTTGCAACTACATCATCAATACAAACATATTCTACTAAAATTGGTAAATCAGCTGATTAGTCGCTAATTGACTTAAAGTCAATCTAATTTTAAGTCTCATCAGCTTTGTGTTTTTTTTTTTCTTCTTTCTTTTAGATATATAGTTATCTTTGTTTATCTCCTTTTAAAAAATAAAAATAATAGTGGACTTTCGGTCTATCAAATTTTTTGGAAATGTGGATTTCCTCCATTTTACACTTCAAACCACCAGTAAAAAGTAAAAACTAGGAAGTGCTTTGGTCCACATTTAATATTTTATTATGCAATAGCACAACACAATGAGGTAATAGTATACTCTTTCCTTTCAAATTGGTACATATGTATTGGAAAAATATTTCGTTTCACAAAAGCTAGATGTTTTATTTATTTATTTCCAATATAGAATTATTTTACATTTTATAATCCCCCTACCATTTTTATACTTAAAATACTTTAATAACAATTAATAAAACAGGATAGACCAAACAAATGTATTTTCAAAGATATATTTAACAAAACAATGCACTAAATTTTACTAATAACTCTGGTATTATTTTGTTATAAAATCACAATCTCAAAACTTTAGTCTTTAAAATAATTATTTTTTGTTGCTCTTTACCAAATAAACTCCAAAATGTATGTTGAAAAAAATGCAAAGAAGATAAAGATACAAAGAAAAAATAAACTCTAAAATGTATGTTGAAAATAAAAGTCATAAACAAAGAAGATACACAAGAAGAAAAAGGTAAATCTTGATATAAATGCAAAGGAGCAAGTGGGAAAACAAAGACCAAAGTCATCACTTGTCTCGTCTTCCCTTTCTTTCTTCTCCAACCAAACACCATTACAAGTCAAGTGACATCATATCATGTCTCCTCTCCAATGCCTTACACTCTCCTCTGCCCTAATCCTCTTTCTTTGCTCCTCCACTGTTCTGTCCCACTCCGATCGAGTCATCCGTTTACCCGGTCAACCCCGGGTCGGATTCCAGCAGTACTCTGGTTATGTCACTGTCGACGACAAGAAACAGAGGGCTCTGTTTTACTACTTCGCCGAGGCAGAAACTGACCCAACCTCTAAGCCTCTAGTTCTCTGGCTCAATGGAGGTTCGTTTTCAAATCTTCCTCACTTAACCCCCAAAGTTACATAGAAAAAATAAATTCTGAAGATGAATGTGAATGTGAATGTGGGTAAATGCAGGACCTGGATGTTCATCTTTGGGTGTTGGTGCATTCTCAGAGAACGGACCATTTAGACCCAAAGGACCAGTTTTGGTTAAGAATCAGCATAGCTGGAACCAAGGTAATGTTCTTTAAGCTTCTTTAATTCAACATTTCAAACTTTATTAATTCTTGATTTTTCTTAATTTTATTGATGGTTGCAGAGGCAAATATGTTGTATTTGGAGACACCTGTCGGAGTTGGATTCTCTTATTCAACTCAGAGCTCTTCCTATGAGGGTGTGACTGATAAGATCACTGGTTAGTTAGTTAGTTAGTTTTCTCTCTAAACCATTTTTTATTTCTTAATTTGATTTTTCCTTAACCTAAATAAAGTTTCTTCCTTTTTTTGAATTCCCAATTCTTGTTTGAAAAGAAATTACTATTACCTTGTAAAACCAAAACCTTTCAGAGAAACTGTGGCTGAATCTATTGATTTAGACTTCGCATAAAGAAACCCATACTTTTGTGTCTTTTTCCTTCTTTTTTTTTTCTGAATTCAGACACAACAAAAATAAATAAGATCAAAAGTACGATCTTGTAAGCACCAGAAAATAAAAATACATCTTTTACAGAAAAAGGGTGTAAAATTTTGATTTAATAATTACAGATTTTGTGAATGAGTAGAGAAGTTATGATGATGAATGTTACTGTGACGGTGTGACCTGTGAATGCCATTTCTTTTGTTTGTTCTTCTTTTCACAGAAAAGCAAATATTATTTATATTTATATTTCCTAAAAATAAAAAGATTCAGCTTTTGTTTCTTGTTCTGTCGTAGACTGACAAAAAGAACAAAAGAATTCAACCTTTTCTGAAGATCACATCTGAGAATCTGAGATTATTATTCTCTGCTTCTTGTTTCTTTCTGTTTGTCTTTAAACATACTCAAACTCTCTTTTGTCCCTTTTTTCCACTTCAGCAAGAGACAACCTTGTGTTCTTGCAAAGATGGTTTCAAAAATTCCCTCACTATCTCAATCGAAGTCTCTTCATCACTGGTGAAAGCTATGCTGGTATAAACTTTAATGTTCCTTCTCTTCATTCAATCCCTTAGTTGTAGTTTTCGTCACTAATGTTTCCATGCACATGTAGGCCATTATGTTCCCCAATTAGCTGAGCTTATGATTCAGTACAACAAGAAGCACCATTTGTTCAATCTGAGAGGAATTGCTGTAAGTCAAAATATGGTTTATATGTTTTGTCATTTCAATATGGTTATTATATGTTTCTATTTTTAATCCGGTTTTTGTAGATTGGCAATCCGGTTCTGGAGTTTGCAACGGATTTCAACTCGCGGGCTGAGTACTTTTGGTCTCATGGTTTGATATCAGATTCAACTTACAAAATGTTCACATCTTACTGTAACTACTCGCGTTATGTGAGTGAGTACTATAGAGGGTCAATGTCTAGTATGTGCTCTAAAGTGATGAGTCAAGTTAGCACTGAGACTAGTCGATTTGTCGACAAATATGATGTCACTCTCGATGTCTGCATTCCCTCTGTGTTATCTCAATCCAAAGTTGTAAGCCCCAACGTGAGTCACAACACAACAATCAATCAAACATAAATATTTTTGCACTTTGAATGTGTTTATGATCACTTTGTTGATTCTTTGGAATTGAACAGCAAGTGGGAGAATCTGTGGATGTCTGTGTTGAAGATGAGACGGTGAACTATCTAAACCGAAGAGATGTGCAGGAAGCTCTTCATGCTCGTCTCATTGGAGTACGTGAATGGACAGTTTGCAGCAAGTTAGTAATCACTTTCCTTCTATATAACAGTTTGCAGATGATTGTAATTGATGTTAAACAAAAGATGGTGTTTTATTTTTTGGCAGTGTGCTTGATTACCAATTGCTTGATGTGGAGATACCGACGATTAATATCGTCGGGAGCCTTGTTAAAGCTGGCGTTCCAGTTCTTGTCTACAGGTATATAGAAGTGTCTCTATGTTAAGCTTTTTTATTTGTATCGATGGATTAACTGTGGATCTTTTTCTTGCAAGAACAGTGGAGATCAAGATTCCGTGATCCCGTTGACAGGAAGTAGAAGCTTAGTGAGCAGATTGGCCAAACGATTGGGACTGAGAACAAGTGTGCCTTATCGAGTTTGGTTTGCAGGACAACAGGTGAACAAGCAGCAACATTCTCTAATGGTACAAAAAGAACGATGAAAATGAAAACTAACATATTGTGGTTGTGTGTTTCAGGTTGGCGGGTGGACTCAAGTCTATGGAAACGTCTTGTCATTTGCGACTGTGCGAGGAGCTTCACACGAGGTTCCATTCTCACAGCCTGAGAGATCACTTGTGCTGTTCAAGGCGTTCTTGGATGGTCATCCTCTTCCTGAAGAATTCTGATATTTACCAATGATCTGTTGAGCTTTATATGTAAGTATAAAATAATAGATTTTTGTCAAAAGGCTTATCCTACGAATGGCTTATTTAATCAGCGAAAAGAAGAAAAAAATCGAAAAGCGGAAAGATTTGTTTTTGTAAAGATGTGAACCTTGTAGGAAGGAAGCTGTATGTTTTTGGAATTTGAGTGTTGTGGTTTACATTGAAGGGTTAAGTACAGTTGGAGCTTCTACTTGCATTGTTAAGCTTTTGAATTGAAGAGCTAAAATTGGTTTCGATAGCATCACGGCTATGCTTAACCGCCTTTCATTTTCAAGCGACTCTTGTGATGTGTGATTCTGTTCTGACAAAATCTCTGTCTCATCTTCCAAAGCCCCTGATATAACTGCAGGTTTCACCGGCCTCACCCTGCAAGATTCAATATAGATTCCTTCTAATAAGCGTTGTTTCTTCGGTATTTTCTCAATATAGTCCTAAAGTAGAAACAGTAGCAACACCTGCAGTGAAGATGGCATGAGTATTTGAGCAGGTTTGAGTTGTACTTTGTATTGCCACTGCCATTATTTGACATTCTTGATGAGCTTACAAGCCAAGTCTTCATAAAAACAGTCACAATAACCAAACTTTTACCTAAAACTCGGGAGCGACATTTTAATTGCTGGTCCCATCCACTTTCCGACTTTGGTCTCTGATGCATTGACAGCTGGTGTAAGACCATAGTTAGCTATGAAAACATGACATGACTTTTCTCAGAATATATTACACATTGGCTTAAGTTAGGCCAAGAATTGAAATACTCACCGTCTGATCTAATTTGAATGTTGCAGATATCTGTAGAAGCAGCACCATCAACTTCACTAACCTTAACCTCCATCAAATCCTCAGGATGAGACAGAGTACTTCCCAACCCAAATGTGTCCAAAAACCCAAAAGCTCTATCCCTTTTTGGCTTTGGAACTGCAGTAATTTTCTGTTCCCAACCAAAAAAAAAAATAACTGTTACTTAATGCAGAATGTAAAAGAAGATCAAAACACATGTTGTATCCCATTCTCCAAAACTTTAGGAAGGATGCTTTTGGTAGGTAATAATAATAATGTCTCCACTTTATGTAGACATGAGTAATCTTGTTTTTAGTTAAGAAAGAAACTAACTGAGAGCCTAATCAGTGATTATAAAAAGCTAAAATCAATTTAAAGACCAAAGTGACACTAACTTTTGAAAAGCTTGCAACTTGACTTGGGAGTCCTACTTCCTGCAACATCAACATGGTATACAATATTATCCTCCAAATCTCTCAACAGTCCATTGATAGAGAGCAAAGAGACAAAGTCGACCCACCTACCTTGCGTCCATGATGACAAGCCTCATTGCTGTTCACAAGCACCCTCGCGGCCCATCTTAAGAGATAAAAACCAAATCTTTTATTCCAAATGTCCCAAATGAGAGACTTTATAACTCATGTATTTGATAAGCATATGAATCTAATTAACAGAATATTCCCCAACTTGGTCACTTGTTGAGTCAAATTCTGCTTTACTAAAAGAATGGTTATATAAGTGCAAGAAGTGGAGAATAAGCATACGCGCATGATGTAGGAGGGTTCCATACTATTCCTGCAATTACAACAAGCTGGAAAAAAAGCAAGAGAAACGATCAAAGAATGTTGCGGAATGAGTAAGTAGGGAGATGAGGCAAAGGCAAGAAGAGACCTCATCAAAGACACCAGCAGGGCTATCATCGTAGCTAGCAAGGAAAAACCCACCAAGAGTGTATCTGTCAATCCCACAAGAACAATAATGGTTAAAAAGCAGTTTGAACAAGGATAATAAACAGCAACGGCCGAGCCTTGAGTGATGTTTTCACCCAAAAGCTTCAACTAGTCGAAACTCCTTGGGGATGAATGCTCGAGCAGTTGCAGCCTTCACAAGATGAATCTGGTATAGCGCACTGAAAGCACAATAAGAAGAAAATTCAGCAAAGAAGAGTATTAGAGATAGACTTAAACTGAGACATTCTTGAAAAGCTTCAAAAAAAAGTGTCTATAATTACCTTCCTTTGAATATCCATGGAGGCTTGGCATAGCCAGATGAAATCCTCCTTTCTTCAATGTCCATGGAGAGATACAATCTATGCCTTCACAGGTAAGAAGAAAAAAACATACCTTAAGAGACAAGTTATGATGAAACCATATATCTATCTTATAATCAAACTTATATATGTAACAGAGATGTTAGCCAAATACCAAAGATCCAGAATTGACATCAAAGCATTTAGAATCTAGCACCACATTCAATCAATGAAACTATACAAATAAGGGTGTATGTAATATATATATATAATCATAGAGATGATAGAGGTAGAATCATAATAAACACACAGTTAATAACACAACCATATCCAAATTTCCAACTTTATTACTGTGAAATATAATTTTGGCAAGAAAATTTTTAGGACATATTCCCAGAAAGTAAAAAATAAAAACAGGAATCACTGTGCCAATCAGAATGAATTATAGAACACAAACACAATGTCTTCAATTTAGAATGAAAGCAAACCAAAAACAAGAGATTGAGGGCTCTTCTGTCTTCAAATTCTAACTCCTGTTTAGATTGAGCTTCTTCTTTTTTTTTTTTTTTTTTTTCCTGCAAGTGGGTGTACAGAAACAGTTGGCGAGAAAACAAAGACAGCAAAACCATTGGCGGAATCAAAACCAAAATCAAACTGTTGCATTCAAAATCAAACTTGAGTGTAACTTGAAAACTGTTTCGTTCATGTAAAACAATCAAATTCTAAAAACCAGCGACTGCCCAAATCAGATAATCATGGAATATATCATTATAACAACAGTGTTAGCTGAGTAGATTCGCAGAACTGCTACATTACAAATTCTATTCCAAAGAAAAAGAAAATTGAAAGAAGAACAACAAATAAAACAGAAATGCGTAAGATAGATAGAAAAATCTAAACCTAGTTTGAAAACCCCTCTGGAGGATAAATTCTTCAAGCGGGTTTGACAGAAGAATCAGAATAGGAGCGAAGGTTTCGGCTTGAGCAGAGTTCTTTAGGAAAAACTAAAACTTTTTTGTAGATTCTTTTAAAAAAACAAAAAATGGGAATTATCTATTATCTGGATTTAAATAATAAAAAAAGAAGAGGAACCGACAGAGAAGGGGGAGGTTCGTTGGTAATAGAAGACAAGGGAGAAGTGGATAGGCTTTGGTTCTATTTGTCCAATCAAAATTGTCCTTCTATTCAATCTTTTTCTTCTTTCGCGCCAATCCCAACTTAACATCATCTTCCACCTTCTTCATTTGCTTATCATCAATCATTTTTATTAATTATTTAAACAAGGGATAATTAGGTTTTTATGAAAGAAATATTGCACTACAAGTCTAACAAGAATTATTTAAAAAATTATTATTATTATCAAACAGGAACAATCTAATAGTAAAATTTAATTCAATTACTGCCAAGTATAGTAAATGAAAAATAAATTATATACTTATCTTTATCATCCATTTTGACAGATATACATAGCATTTTTTAAGGAAAATATCTAAAGTTTGCATATATGGTTTTAAAGTTAAAATATGGTCTAAAAGTTAGGTAGTAAAAAAAAGCAGCATAAAAGGAGGTATCAAGTCATCATTATTCATAACTAATCACAAATATATATAATCAAAACATCATAAGAAAACAAATGGATTGCAAAAGATCTTTATATACTTTCGTTGCAGTGTCAATCATTGTTATGTTCTTGATTTCAGGTCAGTCAATCACAATGATCAAAATATCATATTCTATTAAAGATAAATTTTCATATATTTAATTTAAATTTTTACAGCCTAAACATATAATTTCATTTGCTTATATCTTTCTTTAAGAATGGTTTAAGTTCTTTTCCGTTCAATTGTGTAAGATTGCTAGATGTATCAAATGGATCTATCTAAAAAGGGATTCAACCCATTTCGACATATTATAAATATATAAATCACATTCACATGATATTAATTGCGAACCAAACAAAAACTAAAGCAAAAGTTTCAGTTATTAATCTCAAAGTTTCATTTCTTAGTTACATACACCAAAACATTTCTTCAAGAATTGAATAATATAAGCTAACTTGTGTTGTGACTATGCAGGACAAGTAGAAGCTGAGAGTGACTCATGCAAGTATAGTCCTGGAGCATGTACAAACGAATGCAACTTTGTATGCTCAGGCTTTGGCTTTAAATTTGGAGGACATTGTGAGGGTAAAAAATGTTGCTGCAAAAGAAAAGCAGCCCATCTACAAAGCTCAACATCAAACTAGACCCTTTTAGACTTCTTTGCTCATTCTATTTCATGTACCCTTAATAATAATGGTCTCTTGATTTCATTCCATGATACACGAGACAAAATCAATACCATTAATTAGTATTATGAATTTATGATCTCTGAAATATTCGTATTATTAAAATACTCAAGTAGATGTGTACAGTGTATATGTACAACTAATCTAGGACTAGACCAAACTCATTCAAAACTGATCCGCATGCCTTTAAAACGTTTACAAGGTCTCTAATTAATTTTGATATTAATATTTGACAATAAATTCTCTTGTCCGATTACATTGGAGTTTGTATGGTTTCGATCAGTATTATTGTTGTGCTACCATCCAAATTCGATCACAATAAAAAAACACTTGTGAGTTGTAGACAACACAATAATCCCTCTTATCCTTGGAAAAAGTCTTGATTTGAGGTAATTTTAGAGTTTTTAGTTTTTTTTTTTATCAAAATCAAATTGTTAAGTACTCTTTAAATTTTCAAATTAGATGAGAAGTAGAAGGTAAAAATAATTTCCTCAGAGTTTGAAAACAAAAAGTTGTATTTTTTTTTGTTCAATCATAAACAAAAAAAAATCTTTAAACTTGATTGAGAGGTAGTGTGTATTTCTGAGAGACAATCAGTCGATGTATACATTAAAAGGGAATTAATCTATTCGAAATTTTGGAAACTCTTCTGAAATTCGTAATTCTAGTTTGTATCGCATTTCATATTTTTCTGTTTTTGCAAGAACATATATAGTAATATGAGATAATGAGATATTTAGTAGACCCCCCCCCCCCCCCCCAAAAAAAAAAAAAAATTGGCAAAAGAGGTGCGATTGCATAAGCTGCAGCTTTTTCATTTGTCTATTAAGAAAGTTAGTGGAACTTTTATATTATTCGATCTTCTATTTGTGATCCCCTAAAGCAATCAATCACTTTACAAATATCTCACAATCTGCCATTTATAGAGATTTGTTACGATCTGCATATTTCATGTACACCTAACTTTTTCTGCATAGTCATACTTTAATAGCACGACCTGGAAAAATAAGCTATAAATTATAAAAAAAAAATGTATAAATTTCTAAAGCAATCAGATTCCGAAGACAGGAGGCTAATACAATATTTTAGGGAATCATTAACTTTAACAAACAAAATAAAATAAAAGATTCATCAAGTACATCTTCCGGATATCATCGATATTGTGATTTGATCAATATAAATGAAATCGATAAAATGTGTAATCTTTTGTCAGAAACAAAGTAGTGTCACATGACATCACATGGATCGGAAGTTTCTGAAACGGCAAGGTTCGACTCATGTGACTCTCAAGATTTGCTTACGATGGACTACGAAAATTATTAAATTTGCCCATTATGTCAAAAGAATAAAAAGATTTGTACATTTGACATTAAAAATATTTTCGCATTATATATCGTCGATGTTTTTCTTCCGCAAACTTTATGAAAACCTAACCCAACTTATGAATGAGGTATATTCTATAAAGACATCATGCATAATCTAACAGTTAAACTCATGATCTATTTTGAAAGTGTCCAAAAAATTCTGAAGCTCAAAACCAATCACAATAGGTTTGACATGCGTTTAAAGAAATTACTAACCAATAACTAAAACAAAATTAAGCTATAATTTCTTACGAGAAATTGTTGACAAGAAACACGAATTTAGAATTAAAAAAAAATAATAATAATAAATTGGTGGGTTTTTTTTTTTGTTTTAATTGGGAGGGTAAACAGTATCAAAAACAATCCTAGCAAAAACACGACGTGTCTCGTGAAAATCACCAAGAGCAAGAGACTTGTAATTTATCCTACGCTCTAAACTTGGGACCTCATCACTCTCTTTGTATCCCTTTCTTCTCACACTTCCAAACGTTTTCTCCACTCTCTCCAACAATGGTCTTGACATGAACACCTACAAATCAAAATCCCAATTGAATTAAAACATTTTCAATAGATGCAGTGCCACTACACTTGTTTTCTGAAATGTATTTTACCATATCAGAGCCCGGTGCTTGCGGGTATTTGCTCATCGCGTTAGCTAAGTAGTCTCGATCATTCATCTTTCGCGCAGCTGATTTTATAGCCTCTGCTAAGTTCATGACCTGCTGTGATAATTTGCTGTCTGAGTCAGCCATGTCTTTCTCATGAACGGACAGTTCTTGGAATTGTGAGTTGTGTGGTTTAGAATTGCTCCTTGCAATCTCTATGGCTTCTGGTAAAGATATTTCACTGTACATGGCTAGACAGAAGGACGCTACTACCATGGGATCTCGAGGCTGATCGATCAATGCTTTGTGGAATGCTAAGATTCCAATCCTGAGGTTTATTTTTATTAGTCCCCAAAATTGTTAAACTTGGCAAAACCAATCTACTTAGATAGATGCACCAAAGTAGGTTTCTCACCAGAGGAACTCGTGGCATGGTCGATCAGGTGCTACAAGTCGGTCCAGGTTACGAAATAGCGACTGCAAGGGACAAGCTTTAATCGGTCAGTCCTATGGAACTGTTTATTGCAGTCTCAAGTGTTTACTAATACTATACAGAAAGTTGCCATGTCTGTCTGTACCAGAAGCATGTTGGACCTTCCATCACGCCTCCGGAACCCTTGGGATACAAAATAAGAAGCCTGCACATAGACACAACATTCCAGACGAACGATCAAATAACTCTATATGCATCACATAACACCACACTGCTAGAGAAGATTCACTATACCTGAATAGGTAGAAGAAATTCCATGAGCCCAAATCTCCATAATAACCGTAAAGAAGCTTCTGCGGACCCATACGCCAGCATATAATTGATTTCCATCCGGACTCTTGACTGCAGAATTATTAGAACACATAGACAAAATGTTCAGTCCTAAACTAACCAAACAAAAATTGAATAGGAGGGAGACCAAGGGAAGGGAACGGGATATACAGGATCAAGTCTCAGCAATGAAGAAGAAAGCTCCTTCACAGAAATCGCAACGTCTTTAGTCAAGCTGAATCCTAACCTCGCAGCAATCCTAATTGCACGTAAAATGCGAGCTGTGAAGTGAACACCGTTACCTTTTTAAAGTCTTTCTAAACAAATAGATTTCATACCAATAAAAAAACATTGCATCTGAAACTGACCGTTATCCTCGACAAATGAAAGCTTCGCCTCGGATACTGTCCTCACCTACAGGATAAACTTCGACTGATTAGGACTGATGCCAATTCATTCACATGTCAGTTGGTTTCTGTAAAGAATGTAAGCTTAAATTGCAAAACCTACTTTAGAATTCCGTATATCCTCAACTCCTCCTATATAATCATACACTACATTCTCTGAAGGATCGAACATCAACCTGAAAAATCCAACATATATGCATGCTGCATATGGACTTTTATTCACAAATAAATGTCAAATACAGATAATGGTAATGCCTACCCGTTGACTGTAAAATCACGCTGTAAGCAATTCTTCCAACGAATATAATCACGCTCATTGCAGCCCGCAGGCTTTCTCAAGTTTTTATTGGGCGCTTTACCAGTCCTCGCTGAAGTACTAAAACTTGACACCTGTTAATTAAAACAACCCCATTCAGTTCTTTCTGATGAAATTTTTTTTTTCCATTAGGGAACACAATAGGAGAAAGAAATTGTGAGCAGCCTTTAATCAAAGAACTCTCTTTTAAGTTCTTATGTATTAAGCAGATAGGATATATGAAAAATGTATGTAAAACGATTGAAAATGTTGAACAAACCTCAATGATAATGTCATCGACATATACATGACAGATGGGAAATCGTCTTCCAACAATTTGACAGCCGGGAAATACTTGCCGAACCTAAAACAGCAATGATTCAAAAATCAAATTTGTGAATGAGAGACAAGATGTAGGCAGAAGAGGGGCTTGGTTCATTAACAAAACAAGATAATAACAAACTAAAATTGTAGTTCCATAAGATGATTTAAAACCTCCTTGAGTTCGGCTGAAGTGATAACATCAAAATCCTTGGGGATTCTATCTAGTATAAGATCCCGTACACAACCTCCAACTAGGTAAACTTGAAATCCTGGAACATCATAGCAAATTTGCATATTTTCAGAAATTGAAAAAAAAGCCTAGAGCCAATGTTCCCTATACATTTTACTCTGTAATTAAAAAGCAGACTTAAGCAATCTCAATAGCTTGAGAATGTTCACATTACATACTAAAGCTACAAACACACACAAATTTTGGTGCACATTTCAAAAGCAAGTCCGATTAACTCATTCCTCTTCAAAACAAAAGCTGAGATATGTGATTTAGACACACTAAAGAGTTTGCCAGAATAAAATCAAAAGGCCTAACTCAAAGACTAAAGTAAGTATAAGAATTAACAAGTCAAACCTTTTTTCTTAAGTTTATTGAGAACCATCCGAGTAGAATCTGGAATCATTGACCTCTGTATTCCAAATTCATTAGCATCTAACTTCTTCCACGGCATCGTTTTATCCTTATTACTTTTCCTTGCTCCACTAAAATCTTCGAATCATTCAACCAAAAAAAAAACAAAAATTCCCGCTTCATTAGAATCAAAACCGAAGCTTTTGATTGAATTTGAATCAGAATCTTCTCGAGAATGAAAATACCACGGCTTTCTTCTTTGCGTGGTTTCACAAGATTTCTAGGTGCTGCAATAGCTCCAACACAGCCACAGTGCCCAATCTGATCAAATTCCATTTTCAGGTCTTTGTTAGCGATGAACGTGAAATGAAAATAAATCAAAGAAGATGGATAAAATTTGAAAAAAGGGAAAAAGAGCGGGAGAACGAAACTGTAGGCGTTCGGATTGAGAAAGGAAGATCTCTAATGGAGCCATAGCAAGGACGACAAAAGACTAAAGCTTTCGATGAGACACCAAAAGAGCTGTAAGCCATTGTAGAAAGCTTATTCAACATTTCACGACATTAGGAGAGTCGGAGAAGAAGAAGAAGCAACAGATCGGAATCTCATAAGGAGAAAGATGCCTTTGGGGGAAGAAGATAGTAGTAGTTAGGAAAATCAAATGAGGCCTTTAAAGCCCAATAGAAGGTTAATTTAATTGTTTGGGCTCAATTTAAAGCCCGATAGAATTAAAGATTCGGTTCGGGTTTTTTTTTTTTTTCTCGGTTTGGAAGATTCTTATTGGTTCAGGTAAAGCCTAATTAGGTTTTCTAGTGTATCCGAGACCCGAGTTGGAACACTTCTAAAACATTTCTAAATACCAAGCCTGTATTAGGAAGAGGCTTCTGTTTTTTTTTTCATCATTGAGCTCGGAGTCTGGTCAAGTCTTTTAGATCATACCATATAAACAAATAATATGACTACTATTAGCATATATTAAAATACAGCTAAACTTTTGTTAGTTAAAACATAAAATGAACATATAAACGTACGTAACTACTTTGTGTTTTCTAAACTCATTAGAAATTTCCAAAAGTTTGGTAATTTTTCTACACAAAAACCATGTAACTATTTATACTTCCAACAAAATTAAGTTTATCAAAACTTAGAGAAAAATTTATTGAAAGTTACAATTTTCTTTTATAAAATAAAAAGCTTTAGTAAGTTCAGATATATATTGAATATATACGTACGTGTTACTAGAATTTAGATGTCATTGCAGTTTTTCACCAAAAAAATAAAACGTTCAAAATATTCTCAAGGTCTTAATTATTTTGTTAATGAATAAGCCAAAAATACTATATCATCAAATGTAGTAAAAAATATAGCCTACTTTCCCAACGCCCCTAAAAGCTATAGACATCTCATTCTTTTTTCTAAATAGGAAAAAAAGTAATCATTATAACAAAACCAAACAGAATATATAGGAAGCTAAAGTAATAATAACATCGTGTCTAGGGCTTATAGGTCAGTGGCCAGACAACTTGGTTGGCTCGTACGACATTTGAAGTTCAGACTCCACTTCCCTACAACGGGATAATATGGGCCAGAAAAACAAAACGTAATAATAACTTTGAAAAAAAAAGAGAGAGCGAAATATAAAATTAAATAAACCCAAACAAAAAGAGAGGGATATATAATTAAAACTCGATGGTAAGTACACAATATACTGATCGAAAAATGTTAGACTTAGCGGCAAAACTATAAAATAAAAGATTAAGCAGTCCTACCATAATGCAAAATCATGACATGATCAGTAGTTGACGAATCCCGAAGTAAAGTGAATGAGGAAGATGATGATTTTGGAGTCCAAATGTTATCTCTTACATACTGCATCGTCAACAACGGCGATAATTGTTGTCCTCGGCATCTTATTTCTATCTGCATCCATCAAGCAACCCAAAATGAGTCAAAAAATCACATTAATTTCCATGTGTGCTCGTGTGTGTGACATGAGATACTAAAAGGTTAAAGTACTGATAAGAATTTGGTAGGCTGAAGCATTGAAAGTCGTTAAAATGTGATTTCTACGGTAAAATTATTCAGTGGAAGCAGTAAGTGTTGTTTAGTTAATTAAAATTATAAACACCAAAAACAAAATAGCATATATATATATATATATATATATATATATATATAAATTAGACCCATGTAATCAGATTTAACCGGTTGCCAAAATAAATCGGATTGAGTAGTGATCTGCAAGCATCACCATTTAGATATATAGCCTGTTGGGTTTTGAAAACATTACCCAATATTCTATAACTTTTTTGTTTTTTTTTTACATCATTACCCGATCTATAACTATAACCAGGCATGAGGTAACCACACTGAACTTTACTTTATGTGGTTTTTTATTGTTTACATTGGAGAAACTTGGGGTTTGTTGTCATAGTTAGAAGTTGTGAGGATTTTATCACAGCAGTATATGTAACGTATGACTTACCCTAAATTCCTACTTTTCCTCGACTTGACGCCAAAGATACCAAGTAAAAAAAGAACCCACAAAAACAAAAACAAAAACAAAAAAAAACAAAAAACGAAGGAATGATACATTCAAGCTCAAAAAAGTTGACACTGAAAAAATGATAAATCAAAATCTGGTCAGCACCAAGATAGGATCGTCTACTAACTGTTTGTAGACTACATTTTTTTTTATTGGAGAATATTATTCTACTTTTTAAATAGTAATCCAGAAGGGGGATTCCTTTTTAATAAAATAAATAATGTAGAATTATATATTATATTGGTCGCACCTCAAAATCATGTTTCCATGCACGCCGGCAATACGCCTGCTTTTATGTGCTTCATAATTTATTTATTTTTATATGCTTCAAATTTTCGCGATAATTTGAATTTGAAAGAAAAATAGTAAGACATCCATGCAAGGTTTTTTAAAATTATTGTTGCGTTTCATCAAAAGAAAATGTAACTGTGTCTTTTATGTAAACAGATGAAAGGTTTGTACTGTCATCTTTTTACATTTAAAAAAAAAAAAAGTTTTGTATTATTCTGCTGTTGAACTGTTAAGCGTCTGGTGTTTTATAATATGTATTTATTAAGAAATACATTGTTTTAAGTTCTATTGTAGGAACGTGATTGGTTGGTGAGGCAATCGATGGTCAAGTTATTTCAAAATTGATGAAAGTGCAGCACTTGGGATTGTGATGTGACATTTTACACTTGGTTTCAAGCCCCCTAATAAAAATCTACATATGAGACTAAACAATTATTATATATGCTATTCGACGAGAAAATAAGAGAATAGCTGACCCAAGCATAAGCGTGACGACAACAATTCCACTCTACATCCCCCACGAACCTTAGATTTAGCTATTAAAATGATTATTAATTTTTACAACATATATATTATTTTATAGTATCGGTCAAGATATTTGTTTTTTAACGGTCAAGATCTTATAGTTATATTATTACACTATATACTTTAACATGAAATTTCACAAACACAAAATTCAAAATATATGAATTATCCATGGATCTGTAATATGCTAAACCCGGTCATTTCTCAAAATCAATAGCTAAAAGATTTGCTACTACCACTTAGATCTAGAATTTACATGCTGATGCCCACGATTTTGATAGTCATATCAGTGATTTGGAGGAAAGCTCTCCAAAAAGTATATTTAGTGCCCGAACCATTAGACATCCTTCTAGTAGTGATATTAACTATTTTCAAACCCAGTGTTCACGGCATTCCTTTTCCGAAGAAAATTCAATACTTTTTACTATTACTTCAGAGTTATATATATACATGTGTCTTAGTGTCTATCATCTAGGTTTTAACAAAATCTCCGAAAGGTAAGTTAAGATACACGAAAATTTAGATGGCATGTCCTATTTTGGAGCCAATAACATAGTTATCATTACTTTACTTTTTCTATTCATCGGCAGACACCATCTTCTCTATGAAGGCTATCTTTACATCGCCTTTTTAATTTTACTTTGGATGTGTGAACTTAAATGGAAAAAGTTTCACCAAATTAAAAGTCTTTATTTTTGTTTTCATATATTCGGGATACTGAATACTCTTTCAGAGGTGCAACTGTTTTAACATTAAAAAAAAAAAGTTTATATATGTTTCAGTTCTTTCTCTTAATTAATTAATTTGTTAGAGGTTGGTTTGTAATAACCATTTTTGATTAGTCGAGTGAAAATGAGCAAGTTCTCGGTGGAAATCGAATTCTAGAAAACAAATTTACGTTTTTTCCTCTGACCTAATTTGTTGTTATCATGTCGCAATTCACAAAGCAAAATTTTATTTTATCATATTATTTTTAGTATTTTTTATAATAAAAATTGGAAAAGGAATTCATTTTCCATCCATTTTCCTACCTATAATTGTTAATTGTCTTGTTTTTTTTACTTTAATTGTTATGTTCTTTTATTGAAACAAAAGAAATTTATACTTCTTTCCGAGCTTTAGAATTTGATTATATATATATAATGTATATATACTAGGGAATTGAAAAAACTATTTTCACTCTTTTAAACTGAAAATCTTAATGTAATTGCCGTAGTAATTATATTATATAGTTATCATACAGATGATGTATACCAAAAAATCGATTCCTACTAAAGAAATACTAACAAAAAATTATCATCAAATGATTAGAAAATGTTCAGATTAAAATCTTAAATTCCGATTGGATTGACTTTTAAATGGAGTATCGACTAATTAACTGACCAGGAAAAGTATAAAGGTATCCAAAGATTAATTAGGGAAACCTTAATATGCGTGTGAGTGGGAAGACAAATTGTTTTGGCTCGACGGAAAAGACAAACTTAGCCATGCATGCATCTATGCTTTCAAATCACGTTTTCCATCAAATGATTGTTTGAATAGAGAATTTAATATATATATATATATATATATATATCACCCATTTTTCTAGCAGTATCAAGATACAATGTTATACTCACATTCCATTTAATTAGTCGGACCAAATATCAACATATTCTTCTAACGACACACTCTCACGAAAATAGGCAAAAACACGAGAACATTTACTTCTAGATTTTTCATGGTTATCTATATTTTGTCGTTTTTTTTTTTTAAAGATTTATATTTTACTTGAAATCTAGACTTCTTCATTATTGATTCTTATGAAATAAAACTCATGTCATAGTGATTTTTTAAAACTTAACTACCGATGCTAGATAATTTCAAGATTTTGGTTGTCAAATTAAACATTATAATACTTATATATATCTAAGCTACAACATATAAGTGTGCGTAGTAGAAATTGATCGGCATCGCTAATCTTGACAACGATCGAAGACGACATCAACGAACACAACTACGATTTTAGAAAAGTTATCCGTTTATCCGACGTCTAAAAGGGTGTTTGTAATAACTGTTTTAGGAAGTGTTAGTCGTTTACATATATATATATATATATATAGATATATATATTAATCGGATACCTTGCCGATTAACTAATTATCCAATCATGGTAAAATCAAAAACGTTTGTCACCTCTTAATGTCTATATACGGTCGCTTTTCTGAAAAAAATAACTTATATGTAGCGAAGTTCTAAACTTGGTAGATTGAACACTCACACACACACCTATACGTGCAGTTGATTCCTATAGGGCACAAGAGTTCATATATCGCATGAACATGTATTTGTGAGCCTATCTAGAGTCCAGGGGAACATGCAATATACTTAGATTATTGTAAATTCTGATTAACGAGAGCATCTATACACACTTACGCATGTAAGCTTTTCGAGTTTGGATTAAGATATCCTTTCTTTTCTAGTTTATACTATTCTCAAAGCAAGCATGCCTGATGGACTCAGACTTGTTTTTTTTTCTCCATATTATTATATTAGTAATAATGTAATATAACTATATCATGGCTTCATGGCATAAATCTAATGAAATGGCTAGTTATAGTTCCCCTCTCGTTTTCCAGTTGCCTATGAGAATTTTTAATAACAACAATAATGATAATAATTATTGATAAGGTGGTGTGGGTACTTCGAGAAACGATGATCAATCAAAAACCCAAAACCCAATTAACCACTATCGTTTATTATTATTTTTTTATTTTTTTTTCAAATGCGATAGACAGGTTTTTGGGTGATCAAAACTCTTGTTAGAGAGTTGCTTAGAAAATAGTCCTTACTTTGATGAATCATTAAGCCAAAAATTCATGAATTTATTCGTTTGAATTGATTAATTGAACCCTATATTCATGAGTATTAATTAGATTTGCACCTAATTAAAGATGGCATGTAGCTCTCAAGATTCAGAAAGTGGTTTCACTCAACTGTATTACTATAATTTGAATATCTGTAGCTAAGATTTAACTGAACTAAGTTACATTACGACACCATGACATCAGACTTGAGACCTAATAAGTTGGGGATTTAGTTCCAATGTCATTTTCATTTCGTAGCCCCAAAACTTGGAAGATTAAAAACCATATATATATATATATATATATATAAGAGTTGGAGTTTAGATATTTACCTCAGATTCGCTATCCAATTGAAGCTTCTTCATAAGGTACTTAATTAGCAATCTAACTGTGATTCTACCATCCCTTATCCATGCAAATTCAAAACAAAATTTGAAAATTAGAATATAATTAACAGAAATAATCCTTAGTGACTTCACTAAACAAAGAAATTTTATAATAAAGCACAAGACAAATTTAGACTTACTTGATTCTCAAGTAGCTTTTGTTTACTTGCGGCAAGAACGGTTCCTTTTCCCTGCGTTCACAAATCCAATGTCATAAAAAAAATAGATACAGTTACATTTTTTCTTATAAATAGAATCAAACTGAGAAAGGATTTAAGAAAAATTAATTACTGAAATTGTGAAGCTTGAAGAAGAAACCAAAGACCAGAATGTGGTCTTTTTGGAGGATCAATAACCCTAAACTCGGAGCTTGGTCCAGCTCCTCCCTCATCCACACAACAACTCCTTAGAACACTATTATTATTAGTGACGTCACGGTCACTCAACGATGACGGTCTAAACGGCGCCGTATATTGAGGTATCCACGGCTTTGAAGATGGAAACGAAAAGCCACGATTTAACAACGTTTGAGACCGAATTAATTGGTGATTATAAACCAACGACGGTCCACGCATCGTCAGTAACTGATCATGAGTATATGGCGGCTGCGGCAGTAGATGATCTAGACTACTACCAACCGCTCCTGCCGCGTTTGAGGATGAGGAGAACAAGCTGAGCTCTAATGACTTTTCTCTTCCACTTCCGTTTTTGCTATAACAACGTTGAAGCTTATACGACGCCGTGTTGTTGTTGTTCTCCTCAGGGCCTATACCTAAGCGTAGCCAAGATTTGTCTTTATCTTCTACGTTAGTACAACATACGATGTCGTTCTTTGCCGCGGCTCCGTCGTCTTTCACCGGAGAGGAAGAGATGTTATAATAATTAGTAGAAGCTGCTGTTGGATCGGAGATGGAGCATGTATCTCCACTAGAATCTTGATTGTTTATTGTTGTTTCTCTCATCATTATCGCGTCCGTGAAACCACCGAAAACGCCAAAAAGCGGTGAGGGTTCAAGAGGAACCATATTGGTCATATGATCTCAGCATGAGCCATATATTGGAGGGATTATTGAAAAGTGAGAAGAGGGCTTAGAGAAGGCATGGTTTTGTGGAGAGGAAATGATTCTCATGAAGAAGATAAGGGTTTTGTTTATTTTATTTCTTTTTTTATTTATAATTTTAAATATATACTTTTTCAATTATTATTATATGCGTAGGGTTGTGAGTGAGAGAGGACGAGGAAGAGAATTATTCCTTTGCAAATCCTACTTTCCATTAATTCTCTTTGTTTGGAAGCTTGTGGGAATGTAAGAATTAAGAAAGAGAGAGGGGTGTGATGGTCTCTCTGTCTGTCAGATTTAATTCAATAAAAAATATCTGAAATTATGAATTTTTTCATGTACGTAGAGATCATATATACGTAATGTAAAAGTTTATATAATGCAGTACTACACTTTCTCTTTTTTTCTTACTCAAAATGAATAAACAATATTAATTATTTCTGTAAAAGTTTACTTGGGTTTTATTGACTTTAAAAGGACGAAAGGTATGCCTATGCGAGGAAAAGGATGAAATGGGGTGTGATCGATCCAGCTAATCGCTTTTTAAGGCCATGTTCCTTCCGAGGACAAAAAAAATTGACAGCCAAAGTTATTAGTTTGTTTTAAAGGAAATTTAATTATTAATATCCTTAAAAAGTTTATTTTTAGCCCTAATTGGGTGGCTTTTTATGGGAACTTTGGGATATTTTCTAGCTGTAGTTAGCTAGTAATTATCTCTTCCAAGTTGTTTTCTCTGTATCTTTTTTTTTTGGTATAACAATTTCAGGACTTGGTCTTAATGAAGTTGAATTTGATTATTTGCTGTATATCTTTAGACCATAATCCATGTTAGTTTAAATAATCCCATTTTATTTCCAAACAATGACTTTTACCATCCAATATCCAAATATAGAGGTCATCCAGACATCCACCTCTCTTTTAGAATTTTCTTTATAATTTCTTACACAAAACACAATAAAAACCACGCAAACTTTTTTTACAAAGTTTACTCTAAAAGTAATAAAGCAGTTGTTATTGGTTCACTTTTAATGCACAGAAGTTCATGGATGTAAAATTTTAACCATGTTGCATACATGTAAAAAAGATGATATATATGTTAACATCCATTTCTTTTGTAATGATCGTCAACTAATTTAATCTTCAATTACGATCATTGCAATCTCCTTTTTGTTTTCTATAAAAATCACTCATTTCCAAAAATATTTCAACAGTCTTACAACTTTATCTTTTCATTAAAGTTTTACGAAATAACACATCATAAGTTAATCATGTGTATCAACCTTAGCAAAATAATTTGTGAATATCGAGGCTAATGGGTGTGTTAGACTTGTTCGTGTATTCATAATTATTAGTATTATTTTTGTATGTGAAAGTATTTTGGTCCCGGAGGTTAAAATAAATTACTATTGATAATGGGTCATATCGTAGTACTGGTTTCAATAGATATTCTAAGTATTGAACTTAAATAAGTTTTTTTTTGTGTGGTTAAGTGTTAATTCTATTTATCAAAATCGATGATAAACTTATATCAAATGCATCTTATGGGTTTGAATTACTATATTAGTAATGACTAAAACAAAGGTACGTGCATCTTGTTTATTTTTGTAAGAAATTTTTAATAAAATATGTAGGAAAATGAGGTACTTGAGTTGCACTTATTTACATTTATGCATATAGAGAGAAAGGGTGCATGAGTGAGTTGATTAAATAATAAAATACAACCTTTAGATTAGAAATGAGGCAAGTGGAATGGGCAGAGAGTGGAGAGGAATATGATGACAATATCTGTCAAAATGTCAATAATAAGATAGATTACTTGGAAAATTTCATAGAATATAATATGTATACATGCATGATGGGAAGTTGAATCAAACTAAAAGGAAACCATAAAAGGGAGCGTGAAGAAAGAATGAAAGGCTAATAATAAAGAAATGATGCAAGGGAAATAAAGTAGGACTAGAAATTGGTAAAGCATGTATTCTTTTTTATTTAAATACGGGGAAAATGTAGTTTATCTAATCGATGGTTGTAGACGACATGAATATACAAAAGAAAACCCTAAAATGGTAAAATAAAAAACCCAAAAAAGAAAGGAATAAATAATGAAAAAGAGAGTTGGGCATGCATGATGGTGTTTGGTATCCCCACAGCCCGAGGACCCAAACCACAGACGACGTGGGGACTCTTCTGCTCTTTCTCTGAACTCCATGTGACCCCCACCCGATTGTTTTTTACATATTTACACATACAAACATTTACTCTTTTACTCCGATCGATTGTTTTTACAGTTTTCTTTTTACTTTGTTTTATCCCTACATCTTACACATAAAATGTCTATAATTCTGAAGTCGTTGCTGCTGGTGCACTTTTTTACCTTCGAAGAACTATTATGTTAAGCTTTTGGATTTTGGTTAATATCAATAGTATAGTGGTAGACAAGAAAATAGGAAAAAAAAAAAAAAAAAAAAGGTCATAGAGGGAGAGTTTTTCTAGGTAACGAGTTCGAATTTTGACGGTTAAAAGAGAAATCATTTAATTTGGTATATACATGTATCAAACTTCTTAATAATTCCAACAACAACAAAAATTTATAATGATATAAGAAATTTGTTTATATATAAGTTCATATTGTTTTATTTTGTTTAGATGTCTTTTGAAATTTAAAAGATTATATGATTTCGGTTGTTTAATCCAAAAAATTATATTTCCAAAACGAGAAATAACAAAAATGACAAAATATTCAAAAAAAAATAATAATAACAAAAATGATTCTGGATAAATGGCTAAATAATCAGTTTTAAAATTCAACCAAAGGGAACAAAAAAGAGTGAAAGAAAAAAACCTATTTCGTAATTTTACGAATGTCATCCCTAAAATATTTTGACAATAAATACTTTTTTCTGTTTTAAACAAACGTGGCTATAATTAGAAAATAGGAAAACTTTATAATAGACATGTCAATTGGGCATCCGGTCTAATCTGGCTTGAAATCCTCAAAACTCATATGTTTTTTTTTTAACTCAGTTTGGTCCGATACATGAGTGTTATCAAAGCGACTCCAATAATTGAAAAGTGCATGAACAACTCTCCCATAGATTTGACAAGGTTCGTTGAAACATTGATTGTTTTGTTGCCCAAAGTTGTTTCAGCTAGATGTAGGCTTTTTGTTTTTGCCTTGTTGAGATTGATAATCTACGACCAAGAGTAGTAGTTCGACCTCTATAACCACTGCACCTATAGAGTACGTCCCTCTGTCTCATTCGCCACGTAAGATTGTAGTTGTTTGAAAAATTAAGTCCATAACTAGGTGTTCCATTCTCATAACCACCAAATATGAGCTTGATAGGACTAATGAGTATAGTAATAGTTGCAAGATCATAAGATCGGATAGTTTCAAATACTTCTTTAGCACGAATTGTTATGTTTTCTTATCATCCAAATATTTTTTTCACACCGCTTAATATGTACTAATTGCAACCACAATTATTGTTCGTGATACCATATAATCCATTCTACTACCACCTGTATACTTAAAACAGATAAGTCAACTTAACAAAAGAGACTAATACATACACATTACACACACATCTCTGAGAGTTGAAATTTACTCTTAAGTTGACTTTTCATTATCAAGCATTTAATGTGACAGTATTAAGCCTCATTAGTCATGTTCATATATGATTATTATACTTTGTTGATTGCTTACAAACTATGAAATTGATAGTATGAGTAATTTGATGTGAGCTGTGACTGCTATGAATTACTGCCAATTTTCTTTTTATATAAATGGAAGATTGCAGAAAAGAGAAATGGTGATGTTCAAATTATGGTTCGATTCTAATTGTTGTACTATAAATTAATTTTTTTTTTTTTTTTGGTCAAAACTAAATTCAGGGGAAACTTTAATTAATTCACAAATTAAAAGGGGAAACAAAAGGAACATAAAATGTGGTAAATCACATGCTGCAATCATTATGCTTTTTTTTTTTCTTCATATTTTCTTTCTTTTCCACGCAGCGCGCGAGTCCTAAGGGCTCTTATCTTCATTGTCTCATTGACCAACTTTAATGCAACAATTGTCCCAACCCAAACATTACATCCCCTCCATTGCCAATCGACATTTTTTTATCAATCTCACAAATCTCTAAATCCTATAAAAACAAGCAACCGCTTTTGTTCGTGTATATTCCACACTAACCACATTTTGTTTCATTTGTATATCTGTCCGACATGCCACATTTTGTTCCATTGTTCGTGTTGTAACATTACAATCAAACTTCGTGTTAATGCTAATCACACACAACACGACCACTAGTTTAATGCATAAAACGATTTAAGAGACTAAATAAAAATAAGGTGAGAGACAAGAAGAAATAAAAGCAAACCTACAAATCTATGAGAAAAAAATGAAAATGAGAATGAGAAAACAAAAAATACGACAAACGAAAGAGATGTTGTTCAAGGAGAAGCAGAGTGAGGCTGATCAAAGTGGAGAAGCTGAGATGCACATTTGGGACAACCCTTTAAGAGTTTAGGTACCATGAAATACATGAAACAAGCTTTGCAACCAGCTACCACTAGAACATCTTCTTCTTCTTCTTCTTCTTCTTCTTCTTCTTCTTCTTCTTTGCGATTCTCTCTTGATGAAGGAGACGACTCTGTTGAAGACTCTTCGCTTTCATAATACGAACTCTCTTCTTCTGAAAACACACTTCCACACGATTCTCCACTGAATTGATCTCCATTGTTCAGTTTCCTTGGATCTTCCTTCACTTTCATTCCGTTATTCCAGTTTCTGTAGTAGATTTCTCCTGTCTAAAACATAAACACACCTCAAGATTTTAATCCAAAACGTACCAAAAAAACAAAAACTCCCTTGAAACAAGTAAAGTTTAATCTCTGTGTGTCTGTATGTATAGCAATAAATGAAACAAAACAAAATCAAAATTATAAGGATTCGAAAGAAGCTATATTGTTCCTTTTACCTTGAGATCAAGACACCGTTCCAAATGAGAAGGAATAGAGATATGAGAATTGAGCTCCAAGAATGTGTCTGAGATCGGGATATGTTCGTCAGTCATACCAAGCTCATCTCCGGTACTCCTCCTCCGGCGACTCAGTGTACAATTCTGCATCGACCTCTCCAGATATTCTGTTACCGTCGCCATGTCCTCTGTCACGGGAATGTTTCCAAAAGCAGAGGAGGAGATGAAGAAAAACAAGAGAGAATCTTTTGAAGGTAGAAAAACAAAAACGAAGGGAAAGGCTCTTTAATTAAGGAAAGAAAACAAAATGAGAAGAGGGTAGTTTCGTGATTGCCAACAGAGGCCAGTGTCACGCGCCATGTTGATGGCATTGTTGGGTGAAGAGAAAGCTGGAGGAGGCGTAGCTGTCAGGTACAAATTGAGCACTCAGGCTCGCATTTTGTCGCACGTCTCTGTACTATGTAGTTCTAACATATGACCAACTTCTACACGCGCGGCTCATGACTGACAAATACATAATCATGTTAAGAATTAGTTAGAGAGGACAAAAACGATAATCATGTCATCGGTTAGTGGCCACTGTATAACAAAATGTAAATATATCGTTTTAAGATGGCACTAGTTATGTTTTATGAATCTGAATCGTTCCTAATCAAAATTTATTTATTTATTTTTCTTAAAAAACAGATTATTTCATTTTATATGTCTTCGTGAATGGTGAATCAGATGTAGCATCATCAACCTTAACAGATACCTCGTAAAAACAGATAATTCTTTGTTCCAAAACTTGAAATACCGACAACAGAACAAGAAGAATATGTTCAAACCACCGCAAGAACAAGTCTAATAGTTGAAGCATTTCAAAGGTGATGATAGTTGATATCACATAGCAATTGGCACAATATGAAGAGGAAGAAACGGATTTAGTCATCTGAGTAATTGACAGCGAGATCCCAGTAGTGAGCAACACCAGCATCCGTGAATACTTTCTTGGCAGCTGATTCTGTCAAGCACTCTTGTACGTGGAACCTATGAAAACTCGGTTTCCCAACGCTTCCTTGCCATACCAACCAGCATTTGTTTCCACCATTCTCTTCTTCTTCTCCATCTTCTTCCATGTCTTCCTCGCCTTCCTTCTTCTCTGCCTCTTCCCAGTTTATTCGCCTCAGCATCACCTTCCCATATCTCTTTATCGCTTTGCTTTTACCCTCAACCACAACTACACTCATTCCATCCGTCATCACACTACACCCTGTTAATTTGTTCTGTCTTGCATTCATCTCCACTTTGAATCTTGTTTTAGGATGCGATAGCTTCTTCACCTTGTACACTGACACAATCGTCTCAACTGTTGTTGGATCATCGAAAAGCTTCCTCTCTTTCTTCTCACGTTTCTCTGCAGGAGTTAGCTTCCGGGCGGCGTTCCTGTCTGTGTGAGCCTGTTCACGCTCAGCAGCTGCTGTTCGGATCTCTTTTTCAAGCTTGGTTGGGTCTTGAGTTGCTTCAGACCCAAGAACCTTCATTAGGTTGCTCATCTTCACCTTTGATTTTGGTGGTTCAAGCAACCCTTGTCTGATCATCTCCTGCTTCTCCTTTTCTTTTGCTAGACGCCTCTGGGTTCGCAGTTTCTTCTGTTCCTTCTTTGTCAGTTTAAGAGGTTGGGGTGGTGGAGGTGCTGCCTCTGCAGGTGGCTCTATGGGACGAGGATGCTCAATGTAGTGAGTCATTTTTTCTACCTTCAGATGGCCTTCATTAATGGTGCCATCAGCTATGTCACCATATTCGCCATTGATGAGGACATTTGCATCCCTAAAACATAAAACAATAATGGACTAAGATAACCCATCATGAACATATAGAGAAAAAAAGAGACCAAAACGGAAGCACAAAAGTACTAAGTGGTTCACAATCATAAGTCTGATTCATTGTTACCATATTCTACTAGTAATCACACTGGTGATGATCACAACAGCATTGAACTTTTAGAAGCAATACGCGGAAAATTACTGAGCACATATGCCAGCACTCAAAGAAATCAAGAATTCCAATCTTATACATATCCCACCTAAAAGAAATGAGAGATAATTCAAAAAGGAAATAGATAATCCTAAAAAAACAGGAACAAGAACACCAAACGGTTATGTGAAGATCACCTGTGGCTGAGAGCTAACTGAAGTTATTGTTATGGTGAATTATCACTTTCACCCAATATCCCAAATGTTCCGAGTTTAGTTTGATAAGTTATGTCGTGTAAATGTCAAATCAGATGAATATTTGAAATAAACAACTCATCATTAACAAAAAGGGTAAGGTGAGAAAAATTACATACCACCACTCAACATCTGGAATTTGCTCCTTGGGCTTCTCTTTTCTTGGGGCACGTTCGGATACCTCTATCAAATTCGGATTTATATCATCCTTTACCTTTGCCAAATGTGCTTGCTTCACTTTCAGCTCCCTTGCTTTCGCTTCACCAAATTGACTCTAAAGAAAAGATAAAAATACACACACTGAGACATCTGTAAAGACCACCAAGAAGGAATACGGTTAAAAGAAAATCCATAGAAAAGACAATGCATACCTTTAACTTCAAATTCTCAGCATCCCTTGTCCATTTTCCTTCCTCAACAAACTGGAAACTCATACGTTTAGGTCTCAAAATCTTGTTTTTATCAATACCCATCCTTGGATCAAAATGTGGGTTTTCTTCTGGATCTACTTCCAGTTGAGGTTTAAGAATCTGAAAAGCATCTTTCTTCTGTTTGTTGATGTTAACCTGTAAATATACAAGCACATTAAAAGCTAGACCATAAAAAGAAAAAACATAGAAAACTTAAGACATTTTAATTAGTTTTACTGACCTTCAATGTACTAAGGTTGCTGGGTTTAGTCACACTAATCACATTTCCATGTTCATCTATCTCCCTTCCAAGTGCATCTACACGCAGAACAGGGGCCTTGGTTGGTTTCTGTGCAACAGCCGTGTCTGTGAGTGCCTGCCCTGGAAATAGGTTGATAGCAGGAGCAAACTCTGGATCCTGACGAAATCCCATCTGAGCTGCCAGCTCCTGAGCTCGCTTAACAGCTTCAATGTTGGGAATACTCAAAAGGCCAGCATGTGGCAGTGCTGAAGCAGAAGATGTTCCTGCAGAAACAGCAGGAGTGGTAGTCGATGATGGTACTCTGGTATGTGGGCTACCTTCTGAAGTTAACTTCATACTTTTGTTCATCTGCAAAAGAGAAGAAAAAAACAATTTATCAAATACAAAAAATATCCAAGAGACAAATGAATGCACATGTCAAGAATATCTGCAGATCTTACCAAAGGAAGCCTCTTCACTTTGTCCGCCAATTCCTTTCGTTTCTCTAGTAATATCTTAGCTTTGGCTATCGCATCACGGGACAAATTTGCACTACTTTTCCCAGCTGTTGAGGATGGTCTTCCATCTGTACTAGATTTTCCAGGAACCTCATGAGATCTGACAATACTAACTCCCTTATTTTCATCCGTTGTATTTATCGAAGATACCTTAGTGAGCAGGGTTTGACTAGGGGCCAAAGAAGTTTCCAATGCCATAGAACTATTCGAAGAAGCGCCCTGCACAGAGACAATAATATATTAGCAATTCAAACACCATTCGCATATATGAAAATGAAACTAACAACAAACCTATCAAGCTGAGCTAGCAATTAAGAAATCACAAACAGTTGCAGCTAAGAAGATTAATGAAAAGGCATAAGAACTCACAATCGAAACGCCACTGGTTGAATTCATAGCCCCAGAACCCTCAGCTACTTGAGCATTCTTGTTCTCAACTTCGATAGCCACATCCTCAAACCTGCTCTTCCTCTCACCATTCCCATCAGAAAACCTAGATTTCTTCTTCCCTTCCCTAGCTCCATTCTCTTCCTCTCTCTCTTTCCTCTTACTCCTAGCTTCCTTCTCTCTACTTCCTTCGTGAGACGACCTCTCATGATGCTTTTCCCTATCTCTACTCCCTTCTCTCTCGGCTCGCTCGACAGATCTCCCTCTGTCTCGAGCTCTATCCTTAGCTCTGTCTCTCTCATCCTCCCTATCGTCGCGCCTCGATGAACGGTAGTGATCAGAATCACGACGCTTCGAATCACCATCTCGATCACGACGGCGTCCGCCTTCACGTTGTGGAGAATGATCGGGACTCGAATCTCGATCACGATCACGATCGTCCCGGTGGCTTCTGGAATACCTCTCCTTATCCATGGAGATTTAGGGTTTTTTCTTCCTCGCAAGAAGTTTGCTCACCCGGATAACACTCCGGTCCTCAATATATACGAAATCCCAAAACCGGAATAAACCACCTTCTCGGATTGAATCACAAGACCAGCGAAACCAAGTTCTGGGAATCAGAGTTTCGTTTCCTCTGAAAAAGCTAAGCGAAATTGACACCGGAAGAAATATTAATCAAGGGGATCTATCACCGGCCACTCGTTAAGCTTCCCTCTTCCATTATGGGCCTAAGCCCATTTATGAGTTCCTTCTTTATATAAGTAGTTCTTTGATTTTGGGTCTAATGGGCATTTATGTCATCTTTTATGGTGGATTGGATATATGGAAATCTAAGATATTCGACATATATATAGCACTAGTAGCACTAGACAAATAAAATATGTTACAATTTTAGCACGTCTTTTGTCAAGAACCGGTCTTATCGAGAAGATGATATTTATCTTCTCCTTGAGAAAATAAAATATTTTTTTATTAAAACCAGTGTATATCGATTTACATAATTCACAGAATATATATATATTGCATTGCAGATAACATTTTGCTGAGATGAGTGTAAAGAGAAAAAAAAGAGTATTAAACCCGTGACTAGATTGCTATCGATTTTTTGTTAAAATTGAACGCAAAACTCTCCCAATGGTTCAAAAAGTTAATTGCTGTTATAAAATAAAAAAAAACTTTATTGATTTTGAGAGGATACGTTGATGAAGGAGAAGTGTATCTCTCTTACAAATGCATGTACACATATATATAGGGGGTAAATGTCGGCAAAAACCAAGTCGGTTTAAGTACAAAATATCTAATGGATGATTATCCATATTTTTAACACTCCCCTTAATTATCCATTACTAATAATGTATTACGTACTGCCTCGTTAAAAATCTCATCATGGAAAAACCCAGTGGGATAAAAACCATGAAAAAAGGAAAAAAAGTACAGTGACGTAATCTCCTCCTGGAAAAGATAAGTATAGTCTTTTCCTTTATAGATCTCGTAGATGACGCATTCCGATGCTGTGAATATGTTTTCTGAATGTTGTAGTAGAAAGCGCCTTTGTAAAGAGATCTGCTGCGTTGTCGCTTGATCGAACGTATTGAATATCAACTTCTTGATTTTTCTCGAGTTCTTGGGTGTAAGAGAAAAACCTTGGGGGAATATGCTTCGTTCTATCGCTTTTGATGAAACCTTCTTTAATTTGAGCGACACATGCAGCATTATCTTCATAAATTATTGTCGGGCCTTTACTTGTTGCCACTCCACTTGCTTCTTCTATGTGATGGATCATAGATCTGAGCCAAACACATTCTCTGCATGCTTCATGGAGAGCAATGGTTTCTGCATGGTTTGAGGACGTAGCGACTAACGTCTGTTTCTGCGAACGCCATGAGATTGCAGTTCCTCCAATTGTGAAAACGTATCCGGTTTGGGATCGAGCCTTATGAGGATCTGACAAGTAACCTGCATCTGCAAAACCAACAAGACCAAACTCGGATTTTCTAGGATAATATAATCCTAAGTTAATTGTGCCTTTAACCTGATTATTTGGGTAATGAATTTTGCGAAAGCCGTATTTCGTGTTGTCAATAGACACACATGTGACCATCTACTAGATGCGTCAATTAATACCATAAAGTATCTAAACGGCCCGCATGATGGGTGGATAGGACCACATATATCACCATGTATTCTCTCTAAGAATACTGGAGATTCATTCCCAATTTTGGCTGGAGATGGCCGAAGGATGAGTTTTCCTTGAGAACATGCATCACATGAAAACTCACAAGATTGAAAAATCTTCTTGTTTTTCAATGAGTGGCCATTTGAATTTTGCACAATTTTTCGCATCATGACTGAACCAGGATGTCCAAGTCTTTCATGCCAAACTTTAAATGTATCAGAATATTCTGTGGTATATGATGCGACCATGTGAATTTTTGTGCAATACAAGCCAGAGGATAACATTGGCAACTCTTCCAATATATGTTTCCTCTCTTTTATAATGCAAAGATATTCAATGTCATTTTTATTCATAGTCTCTATATGATATCCATTACTTCGGATATCTCTGAAACTTATCAAGTTTCTATGAGACTTAGAGGAATATAATGCATCATCTATATCAAATTTCGTTCCCCTTGGCATTGAGAAACTTGCTCTTCCAGAGCCTATGCATTTCCAGAAATAGTACTCACGCTTCCAGCGGAGTCTTTCATTTTGAGAGAGGAGAAATATTTTTCATCTTTAAGTATCGTATGAGTCGTAGCACTATCTGCTAGACATATATCTCCATCCTCAATCTCAAAATTTGACATGATAACTATATAATAAAATAATATCACATAAGCTTAATGAAAAAGCGTATAAATAAATTGCTGAAAGATATAAATATAAATAACATAAAGCATAATAAAAACATAAATTTAACACAATCCTTGAGGAGACAGAGCCATCCATATGATTGTGGAGGGGGCAGAGCCACCCATTAGATCATGAGGAGGTATAACCTTCTACTCCATAAATATAATAAAGACTTGTATTAAACATAGTCTTTGAAGGAGCCAGAGGCATCCATATGATCATAGACTACCATATGATCATGATCGTGAAGGCAGAACCTATCTAACGATATAATAAAGACATGTATTAAACATAGTCTTTGGAAGAGGCATAGCCATCTATATGATCATAGGCTACCATATGATCATGATTGTGAAGGCAGCGCCTATCTAACGATCGGTTTGGGGAAGGCAGCGCCTATCAACTCATAAATAAATAAGTTTAAAATATTTAAAACATAATTTAAATATTACTTCGAAGATTTGATCGGGTAAAAAATTATTTGTATGTGGGAGCTAGAACTTACTCGTGCTGATAACGTGTTATAAAATAAAAAAAAAACTTTATTGATTTTGAGAGGATACGTTGATGAAGGAGAAGTGTATCTCTCTTACAAATGCATGTACATATATATAGGGGTAAATGTCGGCAAAAACCAAGTCGGCAAAAACCAAGTCGGTTTAAGTACAAAATATCTAATGGATGATTATCCATATTTTTAACAATTGCCATTTACGGAAAGAGTTCTTTTTATAAAAATATCATGTGCTTCAATCTAACTTTCCCTTTATAAGATTAAAAATAGACTACAGATATTTAGAAGAAAAAGAAAAGGTGGAAAAGCAGATTAGATATTTTCCTATAGATTCCTCTGTCACCTACAGTACCTGAACGTAAGCTTCACCGTCTGATAATGGCGATTCCTTCAGCACACCTTTAACGCCGTCAGATCTCAACATCTGAACAGTCCATTCATACACTAAATTCCATACATCGCAACACAGAGTAATAAATCCCTAAACCCTACTGTGTACCAATTATTAGAGATACATTTAATTGAGAATACAGCTTTTTTTCTTTGTCTTCTTTACTCTAAAAGATTTGCAGATAAGTTTGACAAAGTCCCAGAAAAAAATACTAATGAAAAACGTGAGAAATGGATTTGTCATGTTGATCAACAATCTCAACCGTCCATAATCTCTGATAATAAATTCCGATCTTGTTTCGAAATTTCTTCAGTTGTGAGAGACGGCCTTTGAGGAGTTATGAGTAGCTCAGAGAGAGTTCCATGTGATTTCTGCGGCGAGCGTACGGCGGTTCTGTTTTGTAGAGCCGATACGGCGAAGCTATGCTTGCCGTGTGATCAGCACGTCCACACGGCGAATCTTCTATCGAGGAAGCACGTGCGATCTCAGATCTGCGATAATTGCGGTAACGAGCCAGTCTCCGTTCGTTGCTTCACCGATAATCTCGTTTTGTGTCAGGAGTGCGATTGGGATGTTCATGGAAGCTGCTCTGTTTCCGATGCTCATGTTCGATCCGCCGTGGAAGGATTCTCCGGTGTTCCATCGGCTTTGGAGCTTGCGGCGTTATGGGGACTTGGTTTGGAAGGGAGGAAAGAAGAAGAAGTAGAGAACGAAGTGCCGATGATGATGATGATGGAGAATTTCGGGATGCAATTGGATTCATGGATATCTGGATCTAATGTTTTACAGGAGTTGATGGTTCCCAGTGATACGATGTTTAAGAAACGTGGATCTAGCTGTGGGAGGTATAAGCAGATGTTGTGTAAACAGCTTGAGGAGTTGCTCAAGAATGGTGTCGTTGGTGGCGGTGGTGACGATGATGGTGATCGTGATCGTGATCGTGACTGTGACGGTGAAGGCGATTGTGATGGAGATGGAGATGGAGAAGCAGGTGAAGGGATTATGGTTCCGGAGATGCCAGAGAGATTGGATTGGACAAGAGATGTAAAGGAGATCAACGGCAGAGCAGGATTTAACCAACAGCCTCAAACGACGACGTTTACGCCTTTGCAGTGGAATGCTACTAATCCTAGTGGTGGCCAGAGTTCTCAGGTTTGATTATTTGGCCATGGTGCTGTTTTTGTTTGTGCTTAGAACAGTTTAGGTTTCTCTGGTGGGTCAGTCTGTTAATGAGCAAGTGAGACTAAGTGAGGAATTGGTTTGGATAAGGTAGAAGAAATGTTTACACATATGACAAGTATAGTCAAATAAGTCTACTCTGTGTGGTTTTATGGCTTTCTCCAGAAGGTTCAACAATGAAGGGATTATTTAACCTGTGCTGTGAACTTGCAGATATGGGATTTTAACTTGGGTAAGTCAAGAGGACCTGAGGACACTAGCCGAGTTGAAGCTGCATATGTAACAAATGGTACTGCTTCATTCACAATCAAAAACTTTGTTGACCAAAGCAATGAGACTTGTTCCACCAACGCCAAAGGTGTCAAAGAGATTTGCAAGGTAAATAGTTCTCATAGACCTTTGTCAATTATCTGTTCTCTACCAAGTACACTCACGTTTTTTCAAGCTGTTGTGCTAATACTTGATATGAGAGTAGTGTTTGAGAACTCATTGGTTCTTATCTCCAGTTGATTCTCAGAAACTGTTGTAGACAGTAAAACTAAGTCACAAGTTGGTTTTGCTTTTCTTTGTTTTACCTCAGAGTATATACACCAGTTCCAACATTTTGGCTTGTGATATTTATGTGCTAGGCAACTTAAATGTAACCATACATGCACATATTGTGATGCTGATTAGGATTCTTTTGCAGGATGAGTACAATAGATCGACTTCAGGCCATGTACCAGCAACAACTGAGAGGAACAATCTTTCAATTACCTTTGGCTCCGAGAAAGGTTCGAACTCCTCCAGTGAGTTGCATTTCACGGAGCATATTGGTGGAAGTAGTTGTAAGACCACAAGACTAGTGGCAACCAAGGCTGATCTGGAGCGGCTGGCTCAGAACAGAGGAAATGCAATGCAGCGTTACAAGGAAAAGAGGAAAACACGGAGGTAACTGCTGGTTTTTTTCTTTTTTCTTCTGATAAATTATCTATCTCACATCCCCCCCAAGAACTTGGTATTAAATTTCTTCCTTTATCTTGGATATTGGGTGGCAACAGATATGATAAGACCATAAGGTATGAATCAAGGAAGGCAAGAGCTGACACTAGGTTGCGTGTCAGAGGCAGATTTGTGAAAGCTAGTGAAGCTCCTTACCCTTAAGTCTCTTTTACATAGGTTTACTATTAGCTAAAAAGTTAGGAAGTTTGCTATATTCCCCTGCCTTGTAAATGTATAGATCTGTCTTGTTTCATTTGGGTCACCCTTTTTTGGTTTGTTTATTACTATATCTGTCCCCTTTATGTACCTTGGCCACTTCTGTAGTTGAAAGGATGGTTTCTTAACCTTTGTAGAAGCAAAAATCTGTTAGAGTATTTCCTGGTCAATTCAAGAAATTTGAAGTCTCACAAGCTAAATATCACATGCCTTGACTAAGTCTTTTAGATACACGAGGTCTTCGCACGAGTCGTTCTTTCTTTCCATCACTGTTAGAGCTAAAGGTTTTGATCTGGACGATGACATATGTAAGTTGAGAATCAGAAAACAACAATTGCCTTCTCAACAAACTAATATCAACTAGTGAAAAAATATCACACATTTAAATGAGTTCGAAAAGCTAAGGAATAATTTCTCTCTTCCTCGATTTCTCTTTTTTTTTCTTTAAAAACTAAAGCCGTATGTTTGGCACGTAGTAAAAGAACTCGCGTTTATGGTTTTTGTTTTGTTGGTTCTACAACTCCGGTTTGAATATCTAAACCGATATTTAGTTGAAGTCTACTTGTTGATTTTTCCTTAAGGCCTTGAATGGCAGTAGATTTTGGAGTGGTTTTTGACTTTGGATTGTCCCATAATCTATTTTGTATCCATTCGTGATTTTAAAAAAAATAGATTCCCTAAAATGTAGGGAATCTAGATTTTGCTGGTTTTTGATATTTACAAAGAAAATCCAAAATCCTCATTTTAGTAGTTTTTAAGAGATTTTGTTGGGTCATTTTTTTACTTTCTTTTTTCTTTTCTAAAATTATTACATTTATAGTCATTTTTATGGGTTTTAATAATTTTGTTAAAACTAAAATCCTATTCTATGGAAAATTTCCATGACTTACGCATAAATTTTTGTTTTATATATTTTATTCTATTATAAATCAAAATATTTTTATTAATTAATAAATTTAAATACTTTTTTCTATATTAAAGCAAAGTCTATTAGTACTATTCTTCTACACACAAAAATCTCATTTTGGTATTATGAAATTTTGTAAGTTTTTATTTGACTATTAAAATTTAATATAATTATTTTAATAATTTCCAACACATATAATCAAAACTAAAAATTATATATAAAAACAAAAAACTAAATATGTTATCATTCAAGTTTTTGAAAAACTAAAATCTACACTAAAAATCAAAAACCAAAAAACTCACAAACCAAAATCCAAAAACTAAAAACCAAAAACTAAAAACCACTAAAAATCTTCCAACCATTCATGGCCTAAATTTCAAGTTGGATTTAAGTTCTAGTAATTATCTAAATAGATAAACACTCCATATGAACATATATATATTAACTTCATTTGACTTTTCTTATAAAAATTTAAAAAAACAAAGACACAATTCTCTGACTCTCCTCTTTGTAACTATAATAAGAATACTCTTTTATGGATTTTCGTTTAACAACTCCCATAGTACCGGACCACATTATGACTCTCTCAAAACTACTCTTCCCTTTATTTTGCCTCTTCCTCTTCATCTTCCCTCTCCGACACGCCTCAAACCCTAAAAAATGCTCATCCTATTCAGAATCATTTATACATAAATGTGAACGATTTGGAGTCCCCATTCGTTTTCCTTTCTGCGGCCATGCAGGATTCAACCTCCGCTGCAACGACCTCAATAAGACAGTCCTAGAGCTTCCTATGTCCGGAACATTTCTTGTCGAGGATATCAACTACAAAAAGCAGCAGATATCTTTAAGCGACCCTGACAACTGCTTGGTTAAAAGGCTTCTAACCTTCAACACTTCAGGATCTCCTTTCTCTAATGGCTTCAGTGTCTACTACACGTTCTTGACCTGCCCTAATGAGGTCGTGAGGCCTTCTTGGTCTCCAATGTCCATCCCTTGCTTAAGCAATTCTACCTCATCCTTCTTCGCCACGTCTAATTTGGCTCTCGCGAAATCGATGCCGCCTTCTTGTCAGATCGTGAAGAGACTAGCTGTTCCGGTTAGTGCTCTATTTGAAAATGTGCTACTTGAAGATAAAGGATTCTCAAGTGTGATTAATCGTGTACACCTTTTGCTGGAATGGAGCTCGCCGGATTGCACAAGTTGTGAAAAGAATTTCTTGAGATGTGGTTTCAAGAACAATGCTTCCCTCGAAGTCAAATGCTTCGCTGATCTCTCCGGTACGTACGTTGTTGATTGTTTTTTTTTTTTTTTTTCCTTATATTATCGAAGAAAACTCCATTATTGTGGTAAAGCTGAAGAAGTAATTCTGGTAGAAAATCTCCAAGTTTAATTTAGATTTTTCAAGTAATTATTGACTCATCTCACAAAAAAAAAAAAAAAAACAAGAGAAGAGATCCTAGTAGCAATTAAATTTGGAAACTAGGAATAGACTACATATATTGATTAGTTAATTAATTAACTGTAGTTGATAAAAGATAGTTATCAAATTTAACCAGGGGAAGTATTCTCATTTCTCAATTTCTCATCCCACACGCGATCGCTAGAATATTCCGTATAAAATCTTGGTGACTGGCTACACGTTTTAAACTCAGTAAAAGGGAATTGTTAAACGAAAATTTATAAGAAAAGAGTTCATTCAACTATTCTTATAGTCAGGCAAGTCAGAGACCATATCAATGAAATAGTCAGTCACTCAGAGGAAAGTCAACCGCTTTATATATACTCTCCAAGTGAAGGAAAAGTCAAATGAATAGATGCATTAAAAATGATGGAAAAGCAAATTATTTCTTTTCAACTAGGTTTTACATTTTTTTATCTAAACACTTATACCGCACCTTACTTATTTTAAAATGCTATAAATTAAAAATCCATACTAACATAAAACCGAATTAAAAACCAAAATCATACCAACCATTGTCCTATTAGATCATTTTCTGAATGCAATTAACCTTGGCTTTAATCAAAAGCAAATCATATAAAACTTCATTTATCAAACTACATTTATTATATGGGAAAAAGTAAAATAGAAAACAAAAATCCTCAACTTAATCCTTTTGGCTAAAAAATCTCATACATTCGCCAAATAAGACCTAACGTTAGCTAGTAAAACTTAACACTTTGTTACAAAATGTTAAATTAGACTAACATAGACCGTAATCCGGCAAAGTTAACGCATGATTTGAGATTTTTAACAAAATGGATAACTCTACTTTGACTGTCTCTTCTAAACTCATTCTTGAAACGTTATTCGGCAGATAATTTTAGCACAGGATTACGGGTACTAATTATAATCCTCTGCTCAATCGGAGGAATCATCATCTTCGTTGCTTGTGTTGCTATGCCCGTTTACCATTCCGAAAGGTTTGTCTTTCAGAGAAGACAAAATGAGCCTATCGTAGTCAGAGCCCTAACGCAGCAGCCAAGAAGGGCTTTGGTCACTGCGGGTCTTGACCAGTCTACAATAGAGTCATACAAGAAAGTGGAGTTGGGAGAAAGTAGAAGGCTTCCGGGTACTAATGGTATCATCTGTCCCATTTGTTTATCAGAATATGTTAGCAAAGAGACTGTACGGTGCATACCAGAATGTGACCACTGCTTCCACGTCGAATGTATCGACGCATGGCTCCAGATTCATAGTTCATGCCCTATGTGTCGGAACTCACCCTCGTGAATGAGGAGGTTTTTGTAATGAAGTATTGAACAATGTAATTAAAGAATGTCACTAATTTTTCTGTTTGTTGATAAATATGTGTTTATATGGAATGAAGATTTATTAATCAAAAGGAAGATGCGGCCCAAAATCTTCGTCATCAGTATAGTACTCCAAATTATTGTTGTCAAAAAAAAATAAAAAATTATTATGTATCAACATATTTTTTGCACATAACACTTCATGTCAGTTTCATGTGCTAAACTCAGATCAGAATGGTTCAGCCTCACATGAGTATGTCGTGTTTTATACCTTTTATGTCAAATATTAGGAAAGCCTGGTCACAAAGTACTCAAACTAAATGAAGAGATTATATTTTCTTAAATTTATAAAATTGGCTAGCTACAAATGTTTTTTTTTTCTGTTTAACATATACATTTGAAGCAACTACAATTTATGCTAATTGATTGTATAATACTTTCTTTCTTTTTAATTTCCTTTTTGAATGTACGTAGAACACGCTCAATACTAGTATAAATTTAGAAAAAAAATAACAACCAAAGAAAAGCTTCAACGAATCTTAAGTCACACCACCTCTTGAAGACTTGTCAATTGCTTATAAAACCCATCAGATTTGGAAACAAGCTCTCTGTGACTTCCCTTCTCCACTACTCTTCCTTTATGCAACACAACGATTATGTCTGCTTTTCTTATTGTCGAGAGCCTATGAGCCACCAACACCGTGGTTCGTCCCTTCATTAGCTTGTCTAGTGCATCTTGGACAAGTTTCTCCGAGGTAGTGTCCAAAGCACTTGTTGCCTCATCAAGAAGAAGCACTGAAGGATCCTTCAGAACCGCCCTCGCGATAGCCACTCTTTGTTTCTGACCACCTGATAACTGCACTCCCTTATCACCCACGTGCGTCTTGTACCCTTCTTCCATCTTGATGATGAACTCGTGTGCGTTCGCAGCTTTTGCGGCTTCGATGATCTCTGCCTCCGACGCGTTCTCGTTCCCGTACTTGATGTTTTCGTGTATGGTTGTTGAAAACAGAGCTGGTTCTTGCTGGACTAACGCTAGCTTCTTGCGCAAGCTACGTAGGTTTAAGGTTTTTATGTCTTTCCCGTCGATGCAGAGAGTTCCATTGATCGGATCATAGAACCTCATGATCAGTCCTATCACAGTGCTCTTTCCCGAACCACTAGGTCCCACGACCGCAAGACTTTTCCCGGCTGAAATTCGGAGACTTAGATTTTGGAAAACGGCGATTTCGGGTCTCATGGGATACGCAAAGCTCACGTTTCTAAACTCAATATCTCCTTTGATCTGAGTGACCAATCTTGAGTTAGGCTGGTCTGGATGTATCTCAGTTTCTCTATGTAAAACCCTAAAAACTGACACGAGTGCTTGCGTGCCCTTCACGATATCTGGGGTTAATGCAAGCGTTTCCGCTACCGAGTAAGCCGTGACGAGCAATACCATGAAAGATTTGATACTATCCTCAAAGTTGGTCTCGTTGCGTTTAACCAAAACAGAGATGTACCAGAGACCAAGTGCGTACGAACAGAACGCGAGACACTGAGCCAAACCGTATCCAAATCCAGAGATATGACCTCTTAGAAAGGCATTCTTGGTAGGTTTTCTTAGCTCACACGTAAACTGTTCTGAGATATGCTTTTCAGCACCAAACGCAGCGACGGTTCTTATATTCACAATAGCTTCACGCGCCAATGAAGTTGCTCTAGAGTAAGCCCTTGTGTAATCTCCTCCAAAGCCTTTTAGAAATAGTTGCTGTAACATAAAACATGTCAAGCTCTTTTTTTCAGTTTCAAGACTCAGAATATGGTTGAGATTTGAAATAATAGTTCAAGATTTTTCAGTTTCAAGACTAAAAAATATGGTTTAATAGGATCTTTGATTTTTGAGTTACCTCAGTAACTGAAGCTGCAATGAGAAGAGGGAAACAAGCCGTTATGACAGCTGCAACACGCCAACTGTAAAAAAAGGCAAGTGCGAATGCTGTGAATGTAAGAGACAGGTTTTGGACTATTGTCGAGAGGCGATCCGCTAGAGCACTCCTCACTAAGGTTGCATCAGCAGCTAAGATTGAAGAGAGTGAGCCTGTGTTGTTCTCATCCAAATCAAACCATCCAATCTCATTGGAGAGAATCGCTGCAATTGTTGTAAAGATACATAAACATTCAAGAATCGAATCGATCCCAAAACAAGGATGTTTAAAATGTTTGTATTTACCTGAGAACAAGGATAGGCGAACCCGAGAAGTAAGACGCTCTCCCATAAGTGTATAGAAGTAATGTTGGAGGAGATATATAGGAGCTGTTAATATTCCAACTCCAACAAAGACAATAGCTACCTTTTCAACTTCACGCTTGATAAGACTAGGAAAAGGCGAATAAAATGTGGTTAACACATAAGCAATCCCCATGGAGAACAATGCCGGCTGTGCGCCAGCAAGAATTGCACCAATTGAGCCAAATAATGCATAAGGCCATTCTGGAGCATTCAGCTTTATTAGTTCCCATATCATCGAAGATGAGCTTAAATCTTTGCCATTTGAATCTTTTTCAATATTCTCGTGGTCTTCTCTGAAGCTTGAAGTTCTTCTTGAGCTAAATACCCTTCTTGAACTAGCTTGAGATCTAAAAGATTCCGACAAAACTGATCTCGAGTTTTCTTGAGGTTCGGTGTCTTGACAATTCACAAGAGCCGCGTATTCTCCTCCTTTTGATATCAGCTCTGCGTGGCTACCGGTTTCCATAACCTGACCATTTCTCAATACAACAATCTTGTCAACATTTCGAATGGTGGATAATCTGTGTGCAACGACGATTGTTGTTCTTTTTTCCATGACATTTTCAAGTGCTTGCTGAACAATCTTCTCTGATTCAGCATCAAGGGCGCTCGTTGCTTCATCTAAGAGTAGTATCTTTGGATTTCTTAGAACCGCTCGAGCAATCGCAATCCTCTGTTTTTGTCCTCCTGACAGCTGAGTTCCTCCTTCTCCAACCTATTAAAATGGATTAGTTAATAATGAAGTGGAAATATATATGAGAAGATGAGAACTCAAATCTTTTTAATTTACCTGAGTATTGTAACCATTGGGTAATGATTTAATGAAAAAATCTGCATTAGCTGCTTTGGCAGCTTCTATGATCTGATCCATATTCGCATTCTCTTTACCAAGAAGAATATTGGAAGCTATAGTTGTGGCGAATAAAGCCGGTTCTTGACTCACTAATCCCATCTGTTCTCTCAACCATTTCAGCTTCATGCTCTTGATGTTTTTCCCATCCAAGAGAATCTCCCCTAACTTGGGTTCATAGAAACGTTGAACCATTGATATGATTGTGCTTTTCCCTGAACCGCTTGGACCGACAAATGCAAAAGTTTTGCCTGAACGTACTGTGAAACTAAGATTCTCAAAAACCATGTTTGGTCTCGAAGGATATGCGAAAGACACTTGATGAAAATCAATTCTCCCATCTACGTTCTGCAATGTTGTTCCGTTGTCTAATATCTCAGAACTTTCAAGATTGTTGTTCTCTATCATTTTAAATATTTTTGCAGCAGCAACTCTGCCTTTGGATATCGCGGATAAGCTAGGCGCGGCTTGACCTAAGGAGCTGCAAATGTAACAAAATAATAATTTATATGATGTGATTTGATGATATATCAAGCAAAATAATTTATATGATGTGACTTACAATCCGCTGTAAATGACATTGAGGATTGTTGTGAAGGCTTTTGCACCGTTGGTTTTGCCTTGGCGTACAAGAAGACTTGCATACCAAAAAAGCAAAGCCCAAGCACAGAACAAGAGGCTATATGTTAATCCAACTCCTAAGCCTTTAGCAACACCACTCCTTTTACTGAGTTTCAGAGCTTTCTTAAGAGACTTTGAGTAGGATTTTACAGCTTTCTCTTCTCCTACAAATGCATACACTGTTCTCACCTGTGACATGACCTGAAGATCCATAGAGAATTATGTTTTCTTAGGATCAATCCAATTAAGTGTTAAGAACTGAATAAAAAAAGAGATTTACGTCTTGACTCTTCATTGTTTATTTGCGTTTGCGTTTGATTTTCCGTTTACATGATGTGTTCTTTTTCCTTCTCATTAACCCATTTTTAGCAATATATATTTATAATTCTTACAAAAGTCCGTTTAAAAAAAAAAAACAACAACAAGAATACAAAAGTCCCGTTTTAGCACGTTAAACATAAACACCAAACGCGCCTTTATATTTTGTAAGTTTGGAAAAAAATGTTATTAAGGTTTTTTTTACTTTTTACAAAATGATTTTTTTTGGGTAATAAGTTTTTTCACACGTCAACACATATTAGTTTTTGAAACAATCTTATTATTTTTATTTTTTTGGAAGCAATCTGAGCCTTAGTTAATGAACAAACCTCTTCAGCGACTTTTCCTGCATCAGCATAAGCAGATTCACTCTTCTCTGAGATAGTGGACATGACTATAGCGTACCCTCCTCCTGCAATTGCTATCAATGGAACAACTCCTAACGTGAGCAACGTTAATTGCCATACTGACAAAAACCCGATGATAAATCCTGCAATGAACTGACAAAGGTACCGCAAAACATGGCCGGTCTGTAAAAAAAAAAAAAAAAAAAAAAACATAACATTTCATTAGTTACTGTTTTGTTTTTTTTTTGTTTTTCTTGCTTCTTCCTTAAAATGAATTCATATATTAGAAAATATACCTTATCGCCAATTGCATCTTGAACCAAGATTGCATCGCTTGAGATGTGGAAAATGAAGTTTGAATCTCTAGCTTCTGTATCAAAGAAAGTAATGTCTTTTGCTAAGATTGATTTGAGATAATTAACACGCAATCTCGCTGTTTGTCTTTCTCCTGTTTGCATCCAACAAGCAACTCCTGCCAATATAATACCATTCCAACTAAAAACATGAAAAAACTTGATAACATTATAAAAAGAAAACAAATTGGTGTAAGCTAGAAACGTACCGATCCAGGCTGATACCAAATTGACCAATCCTAGGAAGACCAAGTAGAGAGCATTCTGAAAAAAAAAACAACCAAATTGTTATAAACTTATGACAAAAAAAAGATAAAGAGAGAAAAAGAAAAAAAGAAGAAGATGTTTCTAAGTAAGAAACCTGTGAAACGCGGGAAGATACAGTTTTAGGATCTGCAGAAAGATTGCCAAGAGAATCAAGCATTTTACCGAAGAACACGAAGAAGAAGGAAAGGGTACCACCATGAATACATGTGCCTAAACCACCTAGGAACATCAGAAAGTAATCAACATGATCTGCTGCATTAAACAAACCCATCAATGACACTGATTCTTTCTTCGTCTTTGTCTTCTTCTCCTCCTTCTTTGGTTCCTCCTCGATGTTTCCATTAGAGTATACTTCTATGTTATCCATAGCCACTGAATACAGTGATTGAAAACAGAGAGGTACTTTCCTTTTTTTGAAAACAAAACAGAGAAGGTAGTTGAGAGCGTAGATGAGAAGAGTACTGGGGACTTACTATTTAGGGAGTTTCTTGTGGGGTAAAATGGGTAAAATGGGATTTACAAACAAGATTCACTTCCGTCGCTTATTTAATACACCATCGTCGTTCTAACTAATTTTTGTCAACTCTATTAAAAGCCAGAGCCACCGGCCTGTAAGGGGGGACCACAGCGAGTTCACTTTGAACGTTAAAAATGGAAAAAATATCATTGCGAAGGTTTAAAATGGAAGTGTAATACTTTGAAGGTTTAAAGTATAAGTATATGCCATTTTGGAGGTTTCTTATGAGATTTTCCCATAAATGCAAATTGTATACATTATTATGCAGTTATAAGTATTTCTCACATTACATATGGATATGGACCATCGAATTGTATACATGTATTACTATGCAGATATAAGTAATTACATTTGGATATGGACCATCAAATTGTATACATGTATTATTATGCAGATATAAGTAATTCTCACATTTACATATACATATGAATATGGACCATCAAATTGTTTTCATGTCTCATATACTTATATACAAAGATTAGCCGGATTTCAGTCTGAATCATCCAAAATTATACTATAAGAAAAATGTTATTTCCTTAATGGTTCAGTTCCATGTGTTCGTTCACCTCGAATATCGACTTTTGTAAAAAAAAAATATTTAAAATAGACAATAAAATATACATTCTCGATACTAGATCATTTTCTGCAATTGCAGATAATTAATGTTCTGGAAATAATCATTCAAATTTTTGCAAATCTACCGTATCTCTATAGATCATTTTACAAAACATTTTTTACTTACTTTTTAGTTTTACGTTAAATTAGAAATAAATCCCTTGATTGACTTTAGGCATGATTAGTTATAGCTGCAAGAGCTGTACATAACAGTAATTTTGTTCTGCAGTGTAGTTTAAAAATATTACTACCAATCATGCCTTAAAGATAACTTTACGCCCGCAGCCAACTTAAATAAAGTACGTAGTTTACAGATAGGTGTTAGTCTAGTAGCATCTTCACTTTTCAACCATTAACAAAAAAAAACATAAATAAGTAAAAAGTGTTTTTTTGGCTGGTAGGCTCACAATTTTCTACAAATTTGTCTTGCTTCTAAATTTTTTTTTTTTTTTTTTTTTTTTTTTTTTTTTCTGTTATACGTCGATTCCCTTTTTGCCGTTTTGTACCTGGAAACATTAGTCACTGAACACATGTAGATACTTGCATAAATGTGTATAGTCTATAAATGTAAAAGTTTCAGGCCACATGTAAACTTTCAATTTTAGGGACATCTTTTAAGTTTTAACTATTGTCGCTGCAATCAACTTCCACCACCATTCTATATCCCAAATCAGTTCTGATATGTTCCATGCTTTGTTTCTTTTAATGGCTCTGTTCTTTACTTTTTTTTTTTTTTCTCAAATTTAAAGGGTGTATAGAAAATTATACCCCTACCTTATCTAAGAAAAAAGCTTGCTGAATCATTTAAATAGGAAGACATCACAACCTTGGAGACAAAAGGTTCCATCGAAGAAGAGGATTACCAGATATGTTTTAGCTCTCAGATTCACTAATTAAATTCATCATACTATTACTAATTCATAACCCTTCCTCTGCATAGACAATCAATATTTAATGAAATTACGCATTTTCCACCAAAGTTTAACTGTTTAATGTATAAACAAAGTTATGGGCTGTCCTATTATTTGTGACGTCCTATTATTTGTGACGGAGTTATAGTTTCAGATGTAAAATAAAATTAATAACAAAATTAGCAAGTGACTTTCGACATTACTCATTAATTAACTTTCATTTCTCTATTGACAACTGACACTAGTGACTTGCCAACTATTCTTTCTTGTTTCTATATGGTATAATAAAATATGGAAGATTGGGGGCGGATATGACATTTAATTTATCATTTCCAAGGAACATTTATTATTTGTACTAAATTACTACTCATTCCGTGGTATTAAGACATATTACAACCTAGACGGGTCAACTCGTGATCAAGAAGACGAGTGGCCCAGGCTAGTAACTTCTAATGGAGGGGGGTTTGAAGCATCCTTCCTTAAGCATAACACCCTTCCTTCGTTAAGTCAAAATAATACATAAATTATAGTGATTGACTAATTTATACATTCATATATTCATATAAATAGCGGATGACTGTATATTTGAATTTGATAACGTGTCATTCACGTCATAGTAAATAGATAACGTGTCGTACACGTCATCGACACATTTTTTAATAACAAAATCTTAAAATAAAAATTAGAGGTAAACATCATTAAAAATTCTTCGTAGGCATCCGCATATGCCACGTAATGGAGCACATAAACACTATTAAACGTCCAAATTATTCAAAATCACATAAATCACCGTATAACGCCTAAACGCCGCCTAAGCATTCGCGTGTGGCGCGTTTTAGAACACTACTTATGGTACAAATTTCCAATTTCTGTATGAAAACAGAAATTTCTGAAATTCTATTTGAGAAAAATTAGTACTAAATAATATTATATATATATAATCCATAATATGATCATAAAGAATATTACATAAAAAATAATCTAAAATTTTCTAACTTTTCTAAGACGTACGAATTTGTTATTATATTTCATTTTATTTAAAATTCTAGTTTTGTCTTATTTAAATTGAAAGCTTAGAAAACATTATAAATTTTCTAACTTTATATTTTTTTATATATCTTAATGACAAATTAGTACATCTTAGAAAAGTTAGAAAATTTTAGATTATTTTTGTATTTAATATTCTATATGACCATATTATTATGGTATATATATATATAATGTAATATATATATATATATATATTATTTAGTATAAATTTTTCTGAAATAGGATTTTGGGAATTTCTATTTTTAAACGGAAATTGAAAGTTTATACCATATGAGATTACATTTACATCTAAAATATAAATTCGAGACTGACAATGAGATAAGACGGGATAAGATGAGATGAGACAAAAATGATGTATACCTCTAATTTTTATTTCAAAAAAAAAAAATTGTTTCGATGACGTGGATGACACGTCATTTGTTTACTATGACGTGGATGACACATCATGAGATTCAAATGTGTAGTCAACCCTATTTATATGAATTAGTCTAATTTTTATAATTGGTGTATAAATTGGTCTATCACTATAGTTTAGGTATTATTTCAATTTAATAAAAATGTTGAGGTATAAATTGGCCAACTTCTCCTAATCACCTATCATTAGTGACGATGATGAAGTTTACGATGACACCATAGTACCTTTAGAAACATTTAGAAGTAAAGAAACAATTACCACATTTAGGACTCTTTACAATTTTTGGATGCATTTGAAAAAATAACGGCATAAATTTTTATGCAATAAAAAGGATAAAAGATAAGCTCCAACTAAGGCTGGCCCTGACAGTAAGTCCAATTTACTGTCAAATTTAGTTTTGGGACGATTTTTTAGTGTAAAAAATAAAAAATTTGGATTGATGCTTATATCATTCGAAACCCCCACCTCTAATTCTAATTTGGACTATAAAACCATTTAACTATAAAGATTTTTTGGACAAATTTAGGGCCGCTTGTATATATCATTTTTTAGGAACGCAAGTCCAACTTTGGTCTGCCGGCAGGGGCGGATCGACGAGAAAAAATCACCTAGTGCAAAAATGCTATAGGAGAGGTTTGAACCATGTTCTCATGGTTTAAGGTAGTGCAACTATACCATTTTTGCCACATTAATTATATTGTTCAATGTTAAAAATACAAATACTTATATTTTAGGTAGTGCAACTGCATAGGGACCCACCAACGTGGGTCCGCCCATGTCTGCCGGTCTTGGCTCCAACAAGAATGCAAGTTTAAGAATAAACAAATAATACTATAATCATATTTTACTAAATTGTCTTAATTATATTTTAAATTTATATGATTATTAATTTATGTTATTAATAAAATTATATATTTATAGTTGTTATTTATTAATTATTAGTTTTCGGATATTAATTTATAAAAGTTATACTATAAGATTATTTTCACACACAAAATAAAAACATATTAAAAATAATAAATACCACGGATATTAATTTATAAAAGTTATACTATAAGATTATTGTCTATTTTTCTTTGTCTCCATTATGATTATGAACGCTTTGTTTATCTAGGTCGATTAAGGTAGAATCTTGTGATTTAGATTTTTTTTGTTTTTTTTTGCTGTTGTCTTCCATTCTTTGAGATATCACTTATACTTGTTCTTAACTTCATTGCGGCAATGAGATTCCGTTAATATATATGTTCAATTCATTTTATAGACCACGGTTTTACTCGCAAACTCACATGATTGATTGATATTACCTTAGAATAAGTGGTAAATAAATCAGCAACTTTCATACAATTTCATCTTGTATAAAAAAAAAATAAAAAAATTACATATATCATCTGTTCATTAGGATTGAGCTTTTGTTCTAAGTAGTTGAATTCCGTTTTTATTTTGCTGGTTCAGAATCTTCAGATGAATTCTCAATGCACATCCTTATTAAATAAGTCGACATGAGAACTATTTAGAGGATTTTCAGCAAAACATATTGGGTTCTTTATTGACCGTGATTAGGTTGGGAGATTCATTTATGTTAGTAGAAGAAACTTCAGAACAACGACTTATCGATGTTGTGTTTGTGGTTTGCCTTTATTTTTTGTTACTATCTTTATATATAGCCAATGACGTGCGATCGATTAGATCAAGATCAATCCAAACTTAATGTCTTTTTCTTGCTTGGTACTTTATTTTTAGATGCCTAGATGAGTGGTACTAAGTACCATGAAACCGGTGAATGAGGTTGATGTTTTTAGTGTCAAATTTAAAGCAGAAGACGTCGAAGATTGGGTTATACAATGTAAATTGATACTGTAGGTCATATGAATTTCATAAACATGAATATGGATTTAAAATAATTTCTTACTAATAAACTTATTTTTGCAGCCCTTAATTTGACTGGCTTTTGTTCAAGGTGTTCGTTAATGAAATTTAAAAAGATTTGAATAGCTCTGATCAAATTTTGTTTTAGTACATATGCGTTGGTGAAAGTCTAGATAGATGGTGTTAGAGATGGTTACAATTTTATTTGATGCATGGTAAATCAATTTCTCTAGTGAAAATTGAGAATAATATACTCAATTTCCATACGTTTTTGTCTTTTTGAGATTTTCTCTTTAGATACTTAATGGTATGTCTATTAGTTGCTTGTTTAAAATATATATGTACTACTTTCTCTTTGATATTTTGATTAATACAAATATTCGTGGAAAATAAAAATAAAAATTTTCTAAAAAATGCAAGAGTTTGCGTAGACATTTCAATTAATGTTACAATAATTTTGAGCGCGATATGTCGACGTTTTTCACTAGTTGCACACTTGCACTTGGCACTTGCTACAAATAATATATATATATATATATATAATTATATACTATATGGGATTCGATTAGTTTTTGAATATATATAAACTTGACTAAGAAAATTAAATCACACTAATTCAATACTATTCTTTTGAACGTATCATTCACCACGCCCATTATGATATTCTCTCTGTTTAATAAATAAGTGTTCAGGTTTTTGCACATATATCAAACAAATAATTAAATTTTATATTAATAAATCATATAAAATTTTTATTGGTTAATACATTAAAATAATAGATATAAAACTAGAAATTATGTCAATAACTATATTAAAAATACAAAACAACACTTATTCAAAAACAGCATTTATTTATAAATGGAGAGGGTATTGAATATGCTTTTCTATAGTATATTCCTACAATAACTACACTATTTAAACTAATTGACCATAAATGATGATTTGAAATGTTCCATCCCTCAATATTAAAATATCATAATAATTAATTAAATATTTAGTATTCTCTCTCTTTTATTTGGAAAAATCTCACAAAAAATCTCCAAATTGGTACACACTTCAACTTTAAATCTTCAAAATATTACACTTCCACTTTAAACTTTCAAAATGATTTTTTCCCATTTTAAACCTCTAAAGTAAAAAATTTCATGTTTAAACCTTCAAAGTGACGTTTCATTTCGCGCCGACATTTTCGATCTCGGAAAAAGTTAACTCCGTCAACGAAAAAGTTAATACCAAAGTTTTTTAATTTTTTTTAAAAATCGATTTGTGATCTGTTAAATTAAATTAAGAGATTTTGAAAATTAAATTAAATTAAGATCCCAAAATATTTAATTTAATTTAAAAATTGCTTAATTTAAATAGGTACGTAGGTTAAAAATCATATGAATTAACTTTTCCGAGATCGGAGAATATCGGCGCAAAATAAAATATCATTTTGAAAGTTTAAACTGGAAAAATTTTTACTTTACAATATTTTGAAGGTTTAAAATAGAAGTATGTGCTATTTTGGAGATTTTTTAATGAGATTTGACAATCTCAAATTGGTCAAGTGGAGAGGCAGCAGCCTATCCCACTAGATTAAGAGCTTCTCAAATTCCCTTTTTTAAAAAATGTCTATTTTGATACATTTCATACAAATTAAAAAAACCTTCAATTATAAAAGTTTGTCCTTGTTAATACTTGTCACTAGTTAAGTGATATTTATTTAAATTCAAAGAATATTAGCTTTTACTAAAAAAATACATTGAAAATATAAAAAAAATTAAAAAACAAAAATTTAACTCTAAAATGATTTGCTTTGTAAAGAAAAAAAAATATCATATGATTATTTATTAAAATAAAGTCACATGCTTAAAAGTATATATCACCCTATTTGTCCACTTGGCATTATCTTTTCTTCTTTAAATCATACATATAGTTTCATCTTTAAGTATGCAAATAAATCACACTAATTCAACAATATTTAATATCCTGACACTAACTACACAATATCCATAACAGTTTCATTAAATCTCATCATGAATTATCATGTACGTAACATATGGTTTCAAGTTGTACATGATGTAATTGTGAACTATATTATCTTTTATACGATTTTATGTCTTAGTCTCTAACACTTATTGGAATGAAGTTCTTAAGGAATTAAAATTATATTTTAAAAATGACGGAAAAAATCACAAAATTTATTCATATTTCCACATAAAATATACTGTCATATTAAAAAATAATATTGCAAAAATGACTAAACTCTAATATTATAATAAAAATTTAGAAACTAAAAAACGTATGGTTTCAAGTTTCAACTCAGTTTTTAATTAAGTGTTAAAGGGTGACCAATTATCTATACTATAAAGGGTAATTATAAGATATAGCATCAGAGGTGTGGATTGATCCACACCCAAAATATGAGTCAAGATTCGTGAAATATATTGTATTGTTTTTGTATTTTAATATGAATATGTGTAAAATGTATAGCCAAAAATGGTTGAAAAAGAAGAGATAATATTAAGTAGAAATATTGGAGTAGCCATAATTAACTCACGAAATAACTTTCATGGTAAGTAATTCATAAACTTGAATGACAAGTTTAATCATTTGATCATGATAATTAATTCATGGATTAAATCCCTAATTAATGTCAATATTTCACCACCTAATTTGGGCAATGTGGACCTTCTTGGGCTTTGTACGTCGATGGGCCTCTAATGCTCCAAATTGATCCGGTATGCGGGATCCAGTACCAACAAGATGAACAATAAATTAATTCTCTCACCTATGGTATTGTTCATGGTACTGTTACGAATGGAAATTTCCATTATAACCCTATACAAAATTAGTGGTTAAATATTTGTTTATCTATCAAAAATTTTGGACTGTTATCGGTTGTAACATCAACGAAAATTATGTTGTTAACATGGTAAAAAATATTATATCATCTAATATACAAAACATTATACATATATTTTAATATATATAATATATATATAACATATATGATGATCTAGATATTATGATTTTTAAATAAAAATAATAAAAATGATTATGGTGTTGCACACATGATTTATGATAGTTCGTATCTGTTACTATGCGATAACAAAGTTGGTGTAGTTGCGCATATGACACATGATACTTTGTGCATGTTACTATGCGAAGTCAATAGTTCATGCATTATCTGACCATTAAATTAGTTTACATACGTAGGTATACCGTGGCTAATAGTTCGTATATATAAAAATCATTTTTCCTTAAGAAAACTATAGTCTTTTGTTTTACTGTTACTTCAAAAATTTTGCAAAAACCATTATTCTGCACATAGCGCGGTATAGAATTTAATACATCTCTTATTTATTGTAATGTTTTTTTTTTTTTTTTTGCTTTAAATTTATTGTGATGTTTTGGAAACCCAATCTATTAATCTATAATCATTTTGGGTTTCAGTGAAAAAAAAACAATCTTTAATTGGTTTTGGAGGGAGTACTGGTCAATGTATGAGTACATCATTTCTGCCAATTGGTATAATTATCTTCAAGTTGGTAGATACTTGTGCTGATTTTTTCCATGACCATGACTGTATTATACAGTACGTTTTTGCTAAAATAAATATCACTACATAGTCGCTGACCACGACTCTGTTTTGATGATTCGGTACATATGCTCACATCCTAATACTATTATTATTATAGAAGTAATTTTCTTTAAAAAAAAATCAAAGTTGACTGATATTACTAAAAACAATTAATTTAGAGAACAAAAACAAAATTAAGGACAAAATTATCAATTGAATTTGTACCTAATTTACTTGCAAAAATAAAGACAGCAATAAAAATATCAAAGATAACTTTTTTACAACAATCATATCACTTTTCTATAACAAAACTAACACTTTTTAGATTAAATATGACATAATTTTTTTTTAGATATTATCATGATAATTAAGAACTTAATTTGATTAATTATTTACACCTTTTAGTTATAAGTTAATTAGTTATTATAAGTTAATAAGGTACTAACATAGAGATATCTCTTTCTTTCTTTTTTGGTCAAAAGAGATACTTATCTCTCAGAATTTAAGGAGTTGAGAGTTAGAGATCCATGATGCAACATCTTGGACGATACGCAATAAAAAATCTCCTGTTCAGAAGGAGAACACCGTCGGTTAGATTCACCGGAACCCTAACGTCACCGGAGCTGAATGACACTTTACATAGTCGGGTTATGGCGAGGGGACGGGAACAATGGAAGGTTACTCCACCGTTGGACGAATGGCTGAAACAAGGGAAAGAGATAAACCCTACGGAACTAAGAGGCCTCATCAATGCTCTCTGCGAATCTCAGCGATTCGATCACGCCTTACAGGTCTCAATTTCTTTATTTTCTTGTTGTCTATTAATCTGCTTCTGAAATCAAATAATCCTTCTTGGTGATGTATTAGGTCTCAGAGTGGATAACTAAACGAGGGATTTTCAATCTAAGCCCTGAAGATTTTGCATCTCGGCTTTATCTTGTTGAGATACGTTCAGGGTTGAGAGAAGCAGTCAAGTTCTTCAAAAGCATTCCTGAAAACATGAAGGACGAAACAGTCTACATAACTCTCTTAAGCTTGTACACAAAATCCAAGAATACACGGCACGAAGCGGAAGCCACTTACCAGAAGATGAGGGAGCAAAATATGCTCTCGAAACCTAACACTTACTACAATATGATTTCTCTTTATGGCCTGCTTGGAGAAAAAAACATGGTCGACGAGATTGTTAGACAGATGAAGGAGAATGGAGTAGAGGATGACAAGATTCTCACGGCCAATAATGTTTTGAAGGCTTATGCAAGTGTACCCGATGTGGAGGCAATGGAGAAGTTTATGTTGGGATTAGAAGTGGAAGAACCGCGATTCGTATTGGCGTGGCAAACAGGAATAAGCATCGCAAAGGCTTATTTAAAAGGTGGTTCAAGTAAAAAAGCGATAGAAATGTTGCGTAGAACAGAAGTTGTAGTTGATATAAAGTCACAAGAGGCAGCGAATAAGGTGTTGATGGAGATGTATGGGGATGCTGGAGCAAAACAAGATGAGTCCCGCCTCTATAGGCTCATGCTCATCCATCCGAATAGTAAGAAGGGAAAGAGAATGAGAGCACATAAAAGCAAAAGAGGTGGTGGAGAGGACTCTTCCCACCCGATATATTACTATGTTGATAGTGGTGGTGATGGTGGTGGTGATGGTGATGTTGATAACGGTGGTGGTGGTGTTGATGGTGATGGTGATAACAGTGGTGGTGGTGGTGGTGGTTGTGGTGGGAGTTGTGGTGGTGGTGGCGGTTGTAGCGGTGGGGATTGAGAAGAAAACCAAGGAGAGAGTGGGTTGCTCATATAGATTTTTGTTAAAATAATGAAGTTGTTATTAGTTTTTGTTGCATTTTCTACTTTCATGTTTCTTTTCACTCAACAATATTCTTTAAAGTTTAAACTCCCATTTTTCATTGTATTTCATTCAACATTACACACACATATTTAAACTACTACAAAGCACTCATTAGAACTCTAGTCATAACAACTCTCTTTAGGTCATGCTTATAGGTGTTCATACACAAGCCACCTTAGCTAGAGACCTCAACAACTCCCTTTTCCCTTAGGGGATTATACTTACACTCTTAACTAGACACTTAAAAAAACCAACAAAACATAAACACTTATTATGGGCTTCAGTTAAACCGAAGGCCCATCAGACTGATTGCCACAAACAAGAGTATGGCCCAATTATACTTCTTCTTCGTCTTCACCTTCTTTCTCTGACCTTACTGACTTTCTTATGAGCTTCTTAATTTGTCATCGCCATAGTCTCACGCTTCACTTTCTCTTTTGTAGAATCAATCAGAGGAATCAATCTCAACATTTTTGGATTCCTTTCTTAACTACAAGTAGAACTTTTACTATTTTCCATAAGAGTTGATAGAAGTTAGAATAGATTTTCATTAACAGAATTGTTTTTATTAAAATGATGGTTTAGAGGGTGTCATAGTTCATAGTATGTGCATATGTCTAAAGAATCAACAACTGTCTTGAAATAACCAAAAGGGAAGATTTCATCTGGAAGTCATAACAAGATATGGTGATGTATATTAAACACAAAATCGGCTAAAGAAAAGAAGAGTAAAATGAAAAAAAAAAAAAAATCAGTTAAAACTTAGCATTGGAGAAGTCCATCTGAGGATGCTGAGCCATGAACTTCTTCATCATATCTTGTTTCTCTATCTCATCACTCGTTGGCAGTCCCATCTTCTTTTGCCTTTGATCAAACATCATCTTCTCAACGGATTGACGAGTTTCCGGGTCAAGATCAGATAGTTTACTGGTCTCTGGTTCAACTTTTTGAGTGTCTATTTCAGGTTCTCCCTTAACACAATATTTCCACCACTCCATCTGGTCTTGCTTTGTCAAGAGCAACGATATGACCTTTTGATCCTCAATGTTCCAGAAGCAGTCGTCAGGCTTGATAGGATGGGATAGTTCTCCATCGATAATTGGATCTTGCCCTTTGATACCAACTTTGAGACGGTTCTTCTTGATTTCACATGCAACAGACCGTGATTTAGTGCCACTAGGCACTGGAATGTTAACCGTTACCTCTTGAAGATTCTGTGTCCATGAATATTTCTCAAGATCAAGCCCATTCCCTTTGTTAGGAACGATGGGACCCGATTCTTGTTTCTCCTCTTTAGGCATATCCACCTCCATGGGATCCCTCGGCTTCAAGCTCTCCGTCTCCATCTTCTTCTTCATATCCTCCGCTTCCCTCAACCTCTCTTTTGCGGCCGTAACAGCAGTGGCTATCTCCTTCTCAGCCGTGTCTTTCATCACAAAGTTGCTCTCTTTACCAATAAAGTCAAGGACTTTCTCTAAAAACCCTAATGGGTTTGAAGGATCAAAACTTGCTGTAAACGGCAACGTCGAGGGTCTCTCTTCCACCATATCAGAGATAATCGCCATTGGTTTCGTTTTAGCTGTAATGGATTTCTGTTGTCAGAATTAAAATCAGAATGAAATTATCTTAGTAGGTAATGAAATTATCTTTATAGGGAATGCCCAAAAGGCTTAAAAGGAAAGTTTAAACCCTTTTCAACTTGTGTTGGGTGTTTTTCTTTAATTCCCTCTCGACTTTAACTTTTAAGTTTTAAGGTTTCCTTTTCCTCGATTCTTAATTTTTTTTTTTTTTTTTGATAAAAAAAAGGCTCGATTCTTAACTTTCCTTAATTATTCAGGTCTCTTCCTATTTTTACTCATTTTAATAATGGGGATAATTGCAAGTGCAACCCCCTAAAGTTAGATTTACAGTTTAAATCATTGGAATATATTTTAAAAGCTTAAGATTTCTTGTAAGTATAGGGAAAAAAATAGTTGAAATCTTTTGCTGAAAATTAAAGATTATGATTTAACACGATTCTCTTGTTATTTATCATCTTTTCCGAACTTAATCCATTTTTTTTTAATGTACGTACACAAGAATTTACTAGACAAGCAAACTAGAAGAAACAAAATTAGTAGAGCATCACAATGCATAAACTTTTATGAGTATCTTAACATAAATTTAATTACAATATATTAATATTATATTATGGATGTCTTCAAAACAATAACAAACTCAATAAAAGTGTCTTCATGAAAATTATTTTATAATATTAATATGTTTTTTAATTATATGTTAAGACACTTTCTTCCGTATATATGTCTAATGGAGATGGTCTAACCTTAAGATTTACTCGACGTACACGTCCACACATAGAAAGAAAGAAACGGAAAAATAAAATAAAAAACAGAGAAATAACAGAGAGCAAGTTCTAATTTCTCACTCAGCCGCCTAAAGCATGAGGCCGATTCTTCAACCAAGCACAAGAGCCATTCCATCTTTCAGGAGGTACTTATTTCGCTCTGCCATAACCCTATTGCCGCCGGAGCTTAACGACAGGCTAAATAGTCATATCGCCAAGGCCGGTGACGATCGGAAAGCTTCATTCGTCCCAGTGCTGAAGCAATGGAAGCGACAGGGAAATCATTTGCGAGAGAGGCCAGCTAAAGGACGCCGAGGAAATAATGCGTATGGGTGTGCTACTCCGAGCCGGTAAAAACATGGTCACGCTTGTGGTCGGGTCTGTGCTCGTAGCTTTAGTTTACTTTTTATATAGACTTGTGATTCTGGTGAAGTTTATTTTAGATCATGGCTTTCGATGCAATAACAACGGTGATCTATGGGAAGAAGACGATCAAGAATTAGAACCTATATATAGATTAGCTTTCGTATTATCATCATCAGACTTACGTATATGGGAACAATGCATCATCCTAGATTTATATTCTGCATATGTTGCTTATGTTTCAATGTTCAGTTGTTATTACTGGATAAACATTTTTAAAAATTGCAACATATGATATGATATGATATGACATTTTATCAAAAAAAAAAAAAAAAAAAAAAAAAAAAAAAAGGAAAAGACATTACGACATGACACGTTGAATGGCAGACAATGAACACTCACGTCTTCATTTTGACACGTGTACATCACCCAAGCTTCACGTGGAACTACGTTAACAAGAGATCTCCTCTTCATAAATTCTACTCCTGCAGCTTCTGCGTTCTCAGCTATTTACTTATCCGTTTGAATCATCACATCAAGTAAACAAAACTTTTTATAAAAGAACAGAATCATGTCAGGCGTATCTCTGGCGGTGGGTCCAAGAACCGACGTGGACAAAACATCAACATCATCCGGTGAGAAGGGACGGTGGTCGGGGATGACGGCGGCAGGCGGTGCCAGCGGCGGCTTGATGGGATCACTGAGGGTAATAGAGTTACAGCTAGTAGCGTTCATACTAGTCTTCTCAGCGAGCGGTCTCGTACCGCTACTAGACATGATCTTTCCAGCGTTTGCGTCTATCTATATAATCGCTCTCTCGCGTTTAGCTTTCCCTTCCCCCGCCGTTTCAACCACTTCCCCTGAAGTCTTCCGCGGCAGCAAACTCTTCAGGTAAAAATTCTCTCTTTTCACTTTCAAAAATTAAGAAACAAGTAATGGAATAGAGTGATAACTAAATAGAGACTATCATCATATGCTCTGTCTTGTATTTTGTTTTGAGATCAAATGTAACATTAGATTCTAACTTCTTCTGTTGTAATTTTTGGGATGATGAAAGGATTTATGTGATTTCGGGGACAACGATTGGTCTCTTCTTGCCTCTAGCTTATGTGTTAGGGGGTTTCGCAAGAGGAGACGATCATGCGGTAAGATCAGCAACACCACACTTGTTTTTACTGTCGTGTCAAATCCTTACGGAGAATGTAATAAGTGGACTTTCTCTGTTCTCGTCACCGGTAAGAGCTCTGGTGCCACTGCTCTACACAGTTTGGAGAATTTTTGTCATCATTGATTGGTCTAAAGATGTTTGGTTCAACAAGTCTTTACCAGTCAATGCTACACCCAATGTAATGTGGCTGTTGCCCATCTTTATCAGATACAAGACTTTGTACCGTTTAGAATCGGTTTTTAGTTAAACCGTGTGAAAACTGTTTTGCAGGTGGTTGCGTGGTTCTGGTTTGGACGGTATTTAGCGATAGCCAATTTGGTTTACTTTGGAGTGAACCTACTCTGTTTCTTGATCCCTAGGTTCCTGCCTCGTGCTTTCGACCACTACTTCAGAGAAAGAGACGAGATCTTGGCGAAAAGCGAAGAAGACAAGCCGGTTCAAGTTCCTAGATCAAAACCTTCTGAGCACAAATCTGATTGATCTAAAATCTTTTTTTTCTTCTTCTGAATGTGTAATGTAATGAACTAAGTTTCTTATTATGGAGATTGTATGAAACAATGTGTTTGTGAATGTACAGTCTTACAAGTGATAATGTGATATCAATCAATTTAGCCACTTGATGAGGCTTTGATCTTCAACAGAAACTTAATATTGAGTGTCCATGAAACTAACCAGAAGCTCATTCACCATGCCTCGGTCTGGCATCTTCCCTGCTGCTCCATATATTGGAGCCATGCCTCCTGAGATGGGTCCTGGGTTTGCTTTCACCTAACAAAACATATAATAGCGAGAGAGAGAGAGATATCAAATGAGGAAAAGACACGAGCAATTCAAAAGAATGGGACTTACGGTTTCTACAGCTTCACGCAGATCCTGGAGGAAGTCATCCACCACAGGGACGTGTTGAAGAGTTATACATATGTGAATGCTGTTTCAAAACACACATGTGGATAGTATCAGAGAGGAATGTGGTCTTTAAACTAGATGAAACACCAATGTTTTGGTCTTTTACGATTTACCTGTTAGGTCTCTGTAGTGCATTCAAATGCCAACCTTTTGAAGACATGATGTCATTAACTTCAAAGATATCTAACGTTTTAGAACCAAACGCCACGATTGTCATATCTGGCTTCCCAACGACGAATAGTTCATGGATTTCTCTTACTCTGCAGATTACAATAGTCGAAGCTATAAGAATCAAAACGATTGGAGAAGGGAAGGGAAACCAAAAATAAAAAAGGTAATACAAACCCTTGCTCTAGTTTCTTTGATGCTTCCATTATCTTGCTTGTGTTTTGTAGGTAGCCTGTGGAACAACATAAGCATACCGAATCAACCATTTAGACACACTCTAATGACAAAAGCTTAAGAGTTTGAGATATCTTGTGGAAACCTTCTTCGCCGAGAGACATCATTGCAGCCCAAGCACCAGCAACCAAAGAACCAGGCCTACTCCCAGCTATAGTTGGCGACACGTATAGACCTCCTGACCATTCAGTTACTGTAAAAAGCAGTTTCAAATAGTTAAGGAGTAATACCAAATTGGAGGCTTTGCATGAATTCAACAGTTCACTTTGTTTCTTTAATGTTTTCTTAGGGAGGGAAGTAGCAAAACACACTTACCAGCAACAAACTGGTGCTGTTTTGTAGATGCAGGAGCAGATATATTGCAGGCAGAAAATACAGATGTCAGGTAAAGATCATATATGTAAATACATGAATCAATATATAGAATATACGAAACATCTCATAAGAGAATGTGACAGAATGAATGATGATTCAGAGATGTATGTGCACTAATGTTGGCTTTGTTGTTTGTTCAGAACACAGAAGCAGAGTATAACCAATTCATCATACGTGCTAGGTACTGAGCCTGGAGAAATTGAATAAGAGTGGGAAAATAACAAGTAAATACCTTTCTGATCTCATGATTTCTGTAGAGAACTGTACTAGTTCCTTTAGGAGCCAAACCATATTTATGCACATCCACCGAAATTGAAGTAACTCCTTGTACAGAAAAATCAAAAGCTGGGATCTGGTACCTGGAAAAAAAATGAGGAAAAAGTCAAAACATAGAATCTCCACATTATCTTGTTAATCTAAATAGTACCATGAAATGCAAAACCTGAGATCCAGTGCTCTACGGGAAACTAAGAAAAGTGGCAATAAAACAGACAGACAGAGAGATACCATAAATTAACTTGTCATTTTTCTAACATAAATTCTCAAGTCCTAAAGCTATAAAGTAGATACTATCTGCATCTCTTTTGTAGGAAAAGTTACACATACTTGTCCTTCTGATAATTTGATAAGAAAAAGAAAAAAAACAGTTACACATACCCAAGTTTACGAGCGAAAGGTAACACAAAACCACCAAGGCAAAGGTCAACATGAAAGCATATTCCATAGCTAAGAGCCAGTTGACCAAGCTCCTGTAATAATTTAAAAAAAAAAGAAAAGAAAATAATATTTCCTACACATTCATTGCATATAGAAGAATATAAAAGTCCTTAAAATAACAGCAGAAGGAAAAAACAGTTTACCTCAATAGGATCGATGATGCCATGAGGGAATCCTGGTGCTGATCCAACAATCTGAAACAATATGGTTTAAAGATAATGAGGAAAAACAAAAGCACACGCCTTAACTTTAAATCTACATTACCATAACAGATATAAAAGGTGAGTAGGCAAGGACTGGATATGGTACAAAAGACCAAGAAGATCAAACCATGGACCCTGGAAAGGCAAAACATATTATAGCTGGCACCTCAGAACATTACCATGATGGTGTTTCTGTTAATATGTCGCCTTATTGCCTTCACATCCGCTCGGAAGTCTTTGCCAACTGGAACTCGCCATAACTTGATGTTAAAATACTGGGCCGCCTTATCATAAGCCGAATGACCCGATTCAGGTATAATCCTACACTTACATATGAAATATTGTTCCATCAATTAAGTTTATAGTACATAATTGACCAATGTAAAATGAGGGAGGAAACATACATTTCTGGTCGTGTGATTCCATTCTTGTACTTCATATAGTCACGAGATGACTTCACAGCCAACACTATACTCTCTGTTCCACCAGATGTCATGTTTCCACATATTTGTCCTCCTGAAACCGTTTCTTTACTCCCGAGTAACGCAGCAGTCATTGCGACTACTTCAGACTCAAACCGCACCACACTCTGGAATACATCTATATGCAAGGGATTGGTATGCGCAAACCTGGAAACCGGAAAGCATCATCCATACATGCCATACACAAAGCAACTTGAATGACAGTTTATAGACAGGACAAAGAATCGCCACTTTCATGTCCAAGAATAACAGAAAACAAGAAGTCATATTCCATGAAGATAGGAACTAAAAATCTTGTTATGACTTACATTGAACATGCTTGATTTATCAAAGCAAAATGTCCTTCAGACTCGCTTCCACCTATGTATCTGTAAGAACAATAGTAGAAGTTAAAATAATCTCCATCGAAACCACAGAAAATTTAGAGAACTTATATAAAAAAGCATCAACTACCACAAACATACACAGTGCCAGAGCATTTTCCTTGCCAAATAGCATCATTCCTCTTTTCATTCTCCATTTTCTCTAGAACTTCAATTCCTAGACCCTTTACTGGCAATTCTTCGGCACGATTCTTTTTGTTAGAGCTGCTACCAGATTGTAACTGATCAACAACCTATGAAGTAGAAGAAACATACATCAACTAGTTAACAATAGTTTCCCATATGGGAAAAAAAAAACACAGTGAGTTGTAATAAAAATCGAAGCCTCTCTAACCAAGAAACAAACTTATACCCATAAATAAGAAGCTAGTATGGTTATAGTCTCAAATCTCAAGTAAAATTTCTATTCTTAAGGTGTGTTATAGTGAGATCTTAAAATCAAGTAATGGGAGGCCCATTTCTCGAGAATATTCAATGATCAGCAAACTCATGTCTCAATGCTACAAATAGTCATGGGTCCGTAACATTCTTCTGCCAGATAAATATCTAAATCCTTACTAGTGAAACAAAACAAAAAAAATTGCAAATGGAAGAGAAAAGCATTAAATGCACTTATCGAGCGTTTCTATTTTGTTGAATTGTTTCTTCTTAAATACCACAAGAAGATTAATATAAAAAAGGCTATTACAGGAACAATCTGCAGATTCAAACACAACAACCAACCTTTTGTTTCTCAGCATCTATGTAATTCTGGACTCCAGGAATCATTCTGAGTCAATTTTCCACAAAAAAATCGTTAGTCTCACCAATTAAGAAAAAAAAAAAGATTAAGATCGAGGAAACAAAGATATGGGAATATGAAAAGATGCTCACTTGAGGAATCCCATGACAAACCCCAAAAGACAAGCTTTGATGCCTTTCTCGTGAACAACGCTGAAGACAGATCCGATAAACTGAGCGAGAAAAAGAGTGAGAAGCGGAGCTAAAAGCAGAACCAGAGGCTCAAATTCCGACAAACGCGAGTTTAGCGAACCTCGAGCTTGAATCAGCATGGATTTCATCGAAGAATATGACAAAGAATCCATTTTTTTGTTCTTTCTTTCTAGGAACCGAGATTGGGAGAAAAGTGAGGGACATTAAGGAATATAGAAAGTGATAGGGTGGATCAAGAACCTCGTTGTCATTGCGTGAAAAGTAGGAATAGTGTGTAAGAGATTGCAACAAAGAGTTTTTTTTTTTTTTTTTTTTTTTTTTTGGCGCTATGTGTGTTTGGTTGGTAGCGTGTGCCGTCGTCAAATTTCAAGTGAGTTTACTACAGACGCGGATGGGTGGAGAAAACTACACGGAATCATTTTTGGTCAACAATTTATCATTTAAAAAATCCGAAAATCTATTAAACTTTGTCGGACCCAGACTTGCTATGCTTATCACGTAGTAATTATTGAGAAAACTTGAAGCAATCTACAACTGCAAGTCGAGAAAACTCATATATGACCCACAACTTCATCTCTCAATTCACAATTAGTTGATCAATTGTTGCAACTGTGCTAAAATTAGAACATATTGCATTTTTGAACATAGAGAGGGTTCACTGAAAACTACTTGCAAGCCTTGCAATAAGTAGAATTAGCCTTTAGTTTATATACAAATAAGAAGGCTCTTTAACAAGCTGATGCGCTCTTTTACAGTAAAATCACAAAGGATCAAAAACGAAATATTTGGATGAAAAGCACATTCCAAACTAAGAGAAAGTGCCAAATGCCATTGGAAACCATTCAAATAGTCTTTTATCAAGTCATCAGATTGAAATGACAAATGAACAAACCATCCAAACCAAATACAACAGAGACACAGTTTTTTTTCCTCTGTTCTCATGGTAAATCATCTAGAAATACGGAAAAAAAAAAACAGAAGAAGAAGGAAATGATAGAAGAGGATTGCTCAAATAGTAACAATGATGATGTATACTAAACAATCTGATTATCTGTTCAGGCGTAGTTCAACCTGAATATATCGTTGAACACGTAAAAGCTTCCTTGTGGCGTCGGCATCAAATGAAACATCTGAAAAGCACACAAATACAAAAAAAACAATTGCGTTAGAACAAGATCAACGATATTAAACCCAAACGAAGTATGTCATGTTGTTTAAGAATTGTATAGAAAGAATGTGCTTTATACATCAAAGAGAAAAAAGTCTTCAACACAAGAAGAAACTTTACAAAAACATGCCAAGTAAGTTTTTATACTCTTCAATCTAATCCACAAAACTGCTGAATATATTGGGAGACTAAACGAATCAGAGATCGTATGGACTAAAAACGCCCTGAGACATACATAGACGATCAGAGATCATTGGAGCTCAAACGAATCACATGACAAAACGCAATCATCGGAAGAGACTTGTCATCGGAGGAATACAAAAAAAACTTGGGAATATCCAGATTTACAGATCTATCTATCACCCAAATTTAAAACCCTAGCGATCTAATTACTCGAATCATAATAAGCACAAGCAAATCGAAATATCCAAATCAATCAGAATCCAGAGAGATTGAGATAGAGAGAGAAGGACCTGGCTGAACTTGAGAGCGTGCTCCTCGCCGGCGAGCTGGAGATTACCGGAGACGAAAACGAGCATACCGGATGCAGGACCAGAAGGCTGACAATCGACGGTGGAGATGTGGTGCTTGCACTGCTGGAAAGGAAGAGAGGTGAGCTTAGCGACGATGCTTTGGACTCCTTGGATCTTCTGACCTTCGAAGGTGAGCATGGAAGCTTCCTGGTAGAGACCAGCGAGACCGACGCGGTTAGTATCGAAGGTGGAGTAGTAATGCTCGACGAAAGCTTTGGCCACGGCGTCGGGATCCATCTGAGACATTAGCGAGAGAGAAAGAGAGATGAGGCTGAGGAATTGAAATTTGGGAGACGCAAAGGCAAAGGGTTTTTGTTTTCTATTTATTTACAAAGGTGACGACGCTCTCTCTCACCTCAACACTTCGCGTCGCTACGACGCTGGTTTTTTTTTTTTTTTTTTTTTTTTGTCAATTTGTTTTTTGTCTAATATTAAAATTTATTAATCAACAAAGAGTGTCTTTTTTTTTTTCAACAAAGAGTTGTTATATACAAGGGAATCATATATATTTTTCCTCTATATTACTTTAATTTTTCCAAAAAAAATTAGATATATCAATGTAAATTTAGTTGGTCACATGAATACAATATTAGCATAAACGGTAGTAAGTTATATGTTCTATTTTTTTCTGTACTTATTTAATAATATTTTTTTTTTGTCTGCGTATATATATATACAATGTTCAAAAAATCGCTAGGCGGTAGCTAGACGTTCAATAAGGGCCTAGCGCCTAGACAAATTAATCGGGGCCTAGACGGGGCCTAGGCGTTAATAGATTATTTACATAAATTTATATATTTTTAATACTTACATAGTAAATTAGTATACTTAAATTCATTTTTTTCTCTTGAAATGTTTTATTTTCAAATTAAATATTTTGTGATTGATATCAATATACTTTTCTTTGGAAAATAAAAGAAATAAAACTAAATTGTCATAAAATTAAGAATGTATTCAAAAACCAAACTAAAATTCAATGAAGAAAGAAATCTAAAATAATAAAACTTAAACCTAAATAATTTTCAATAAATGAATGAGCTAAAAAACACTGAAAAGTGTTAAACAAAATGAAATCAACTAGTCTTCTTCTCCTACAAGCACTTCCACGTCCATCATCACCTGCTCGTTATCAGATTCAAACTCAATATCATTGACAATATCATGTTCTTCATCAGAATCCATATCTTCTCTAAGATCATCATTTGGAGCTTGGTAAATAGGTTCACCATTAGGCTCTTCACCCATTTGAACTGGCACCTCCACAAACCACTCCCTAACAAACCGTAACACGTTCTAACAAACTGAATCAAATACTTCATTAATTAATTTGATTCACTGAATGAATTCAACCAAAAAAACTTAATCTTCCGTTGATTCCGATTTTGCCGTTGATTCCGATTTCGCCGATCTGATCCGATCTACATCGCTTTTATCCGATTTCGTCCGATTGCAGCGAATCACCGATTACCTCCACCGAACTGATCAGAATCGCGGCGCTCATGAGTTGATTCACGCATTTTCGGGCGCCTGGCCGCCGATTTGGGCGAATTTTTGAACATTGTATATATATATATATATATAATTAAGATGAATACATTTATAAAAAAGAAAAGTAAAATGCTCAAAATTTTAAATAAGAGAAAGACTTACAGATGTTTAAAAAAAAAAAGAGAAAGACTTACATAGTTACATATAACTAATTATTATTAACGAAAAAATCTAAATCTTTTAAAATGTACATTCAGTATACGCATTCGTATCTGCTATGTTTAAAGTAACCAATAACCAAATAGTTTAAAAGCAAAATAAATAAATAAAATAATTAATGGTCCTAATAGTGATTTCAGAACCGCTAATTCTTCTCACTTTTATAAAATCCATAACAAATGAAGAATGAAAACGGTATAATCTTTAGGGCATAAAGAGATTACAAATCGTAGTCAAATACATACTTTAGTGACCAACCAATATGATAAAAAGAAATGAAGCTCAATTAAATTGATTAAATTTTTTTAATAAATCAATGTAAGGGAGAATCCATGCGTCACCCAAACTCAAATCGTCAAAACTCTGATAATTCTTCATTTCTACACCTCTCTCTCTCTCTCTATCTCTATCTCTCACGATTCCGTAACAGATTCTCACTTGTCTCATACTTTTTTTTTTAACCTCGCACTTCGTCTTCTCTTCCTTTTTGGCTATGGCAGCTTCTTACCCAAGCACCGACTGGTTTCCACCTCCCACTGGTAAATTCTCTCCTTTTTTAAAAAAGGATAAAATGTTGAAACTTTTTTTATTTTATTTTATTTTGGTGGGCTTCAAGTGGGTTTTTTTATTGTTTCTTCACTGTAAACGAAGATATTACGATGTCCATTGATCAATTTTCCCCTTCTGAAAAAACCACTGTTGCTGTAATTTCGTAAAGCCTTCTCCTTTTCTTGGGATTCTTTCAGCTTACTAGTCTTTGTTAGGTTTGATCTTTTGATTCTGAGTATTATTCATCAATGTTGTTTTATTAGCTTTTACTTGATGTTGGTTGTGTCTTTCTTTGGTTTCTTTGGATATTTAGGTTCAGTTAAGGCCTTAAGCATGCTGGAAATGGATATGGTAGAGAGACTAAATACTGGCCATAGTGTTCTCCAAGATCAGGTAACTCATTAATTGCTTCTCTTATAATGTATAAAGCTTAGCTGCCAATATGTCATTGTGTTAAGATTTTTTTACAGGATATGATTACCATTCGCCCTTTTTGTGGTAATGCTTTTTCTGCAACTTCCTCTGGTTTTAACGCTGAATCATTTCACATTGGAGGTTAGATTTATCTCTTCTCTATCATTTTACTCTAATTTTAGTGGTTACAACTAATCTTCTGCTTCTTGTGAACTTCACTTTACTTTAGAGATGAAAAATAAACTATTATTCGTCTACTTAGACCATATTTTGTTTCACCAGAGAGCTGCTTATTCCTTCTTACACTGAAGTTCACCTACTTTTGCGGGCCATTCAAAATTGTTATCTTTGTTTTGCTATACAATTCTTCTAGCTGCACTAGGCGAAACATTGCCACTGCTCATGAAATTTCTTCACCACTCATTTATTTCTGCTTCGCCATGTTTTTTTGTTTTGTGATCAAAACTGTGGATTTTGTTGCTTCTTAGATGTTATTGTAGTACTATCTTGATATTTCTTTGTTGCTCATTAATGTCGTTGTTTTGCTCAGGCTATGATAATCCAGCTGATACTCCAAGGTCGTATCATTCACATATGCATGTTCCAAGCTTTGAAAAAACTTCTCCTGTGCGTAAATCATCTATCCTAAACCTTTTGGTTACTGCTTTTTTTGATGTGTTCATTTATGTTCTATTTCTTATTCAATTGATACAGGGCATCTTAAATGAAATGTTTTACCATGGTAATGGTGTACCATCAGATTTTCAGAGGTCATCTATTTCTATCAGAAATCAATCATCGCTGCAGCATTATGGTGATCTCTACGCTGATGATTCAAGACATCTTATTCCTTTTGACTCTTCAAATCAGCAGTATCCAGTCCCAGAACATATTCGTGTTTCTCCAGAGTTTCACATGTTTCAAGCGAACTCTAGACATGTTGATAGGCATGCAAATGAAAGAAACAGTAGTGAGACTGATTATAGGATGTGTTCTAGGGGATTAAGAAGTATTATGTTTGTAGAACCCAGGGGTCTGAATCTCAACCCCTTCAATGGAGAACAAATGTTTCTTCCAATGACATCGACTAGAACATGTAGGACGCACCTTGGTCCAACGGAATTATCTGCAAATGATTTCGATATGGTTAGTTTCTGTGATCACTATCTCTACAACTTACGGGATTTTCCTGGCATTCTTTGTGCAGCTCTAGTAACACAGCTTCTTGTAACCTATACACCTTTAAGGCTTTCGTTGTTCCCATTTATCTGGTTCTTGCGTATGTTCTACCTCTTTTAATGGACAAAGCTTAGCAAACTTCTATGTAGATCTAACTGATGAAATCTACGCAGGTTCCACCACATGGAGTTTTGCATGATGCTTTTGAATCTGCTGCAAGCTTAAGTTACAGAGAGCAAGCTTATAATCAATGCAAAAGAGGCCCTTTCTCTGCTTCTTCTTCTAGCTCAACTTGGGATATTGATCATAACTTGCCACCACATGATGAAGCAAGAAGTGGAAGCTACAGCGACTTCTGCCACTTCCCTGATATGCTTACCGAGAGAAACAGAGGTCCTAGGGCATCCAGGCTAAACGGTAAAAGTAATATTACTTATGGTCAAGTTGATCGTTTTTGTCAACAAGATCTGCTCTCCCAGTTCAGGGACGCAAAGTTCTTCGTTATTAAGTCATATAGTGAGGATAATGTCCACAAGAGCATAAAGTATTGTGTTTGGGCAAGCACTAAAAATGGAAACAAAAAGTTGGATGCTGCCTATCGTGAAGCAAAGAAAAAAGAAGTGGCATGCCCAGTCTTTCTTTTGTTTTCGGTAAATTGCGTATTTTTCTTTATTACAAATCAAAAGTTGCTTGGAAGCTGTGAATGTTGGGAGACTGAGAATTTCCTTGGAAGATATTTACACTTGCTTGGTTTTTCCAATCATGAAACTGAACTATCAGCCCTCTTGGCACTAAAGCAATCCATCTCAAGCTATATTTCTGTATCTTTACTTCAATCCACTGAGATGTTACTTACAATGTTCGAATTTGATTGCTTTGGTTTTGATCTTAAACTCCTAATAGAAGAAGGGCTGAAAAATATTTAATTTTAGGTGAATGCCAGTGCCCAGTTTTGTGGAGTTGCCGAGATGGTTGGACCAGTCGACTTCAACACAAGTGTAGAGTACTGGCAACAGGATAGATGGTCAGGACACTTCCCTGTCAAATGGCTTATTGTCAAAGATGTTCCTAACAGTCTCTTTCGTCACATCATAATTGAAAACAATGACTATAAGCCTGTCACTAACAGTAGAGACACCCAAGAGGTAAACTAAACTCCCTTCTTATCTCTGCATTCTTTTCTTGATGCTCTGTTTGATGATGCATATAAATTAGAGCATTGTGAGTCATATTTTCATTTTCAAAGTGCATTTATAACAACAACAAAAATCTACTGCACATTGAGATTGATGCTTCTTTTAGACCTTGTATCATTTCATCTACTCGTATATGAGGGCAGTTCAATGTACGCTCTATGCAGATCCCTCCATCGTGAAACATGTTTCTTTGAAATCAAAGAATGCTTCTATTACTTTTCAAATAAACTCTCATTTACTTAAAATATCCTAGGTAGTAAAATATGTGGATTTTTCAAGGAAACATATCCAAGATCTGGCCATGAACGTGGTTTTCAACTTATAAGTGTGCATTCAGAATATTTGTGTTATATACCTGTAGGTGGGACTGGAACAAGGTATAGAGATGTTAAATATATTCAAGAGCTGTGAGATGTGTTCTTCGATCCTCGATGACTTTAGTTTCTACGAAGAGCGGCAGAGAGCGATTCAAGACAGAAAAGCCAGGCAACGTGCTGTTCTTGAAACTCTCACACTCTCTGCAACCTCTGTTCCAACACATCCCACAAGTTCTCTCCACGACGACTTGGTAAGGGAAATGTCCAAGAGCTTTGCAAAGGCTTTGGCCTTGCAATACACACCCAATTAGTTTAAGAAACCTTCTCCTCTTTTCGGATTTGGGTTGGATAAGGTTTGATTATGGTTTCCTACTGTTGATTTTGTACAACTGACCACAGTATCAAGGAGCATAGGTTGTAAGATAAATTCAAGGTTCTAAAATTTGGCATGTAGACCAAAGTTAAACCGTTTTCTAGTTTGGTGGATGTTTAGGCAGCTAATTAATCAGTTTCATCAAATGAATAAATTATAGTATGTTTTCTTAAGTGTTATATGAAAATGCTAAAAATATAAATTAAATACAAAAATAATTATATTCAATCTTAAAACTAGTTAGCGAGCGACCTAGACGCTAGGGTCGCACATGACATGAATGCTCAAATTAGACTCTTTTTGAATGTGGAAAAGAAATCACATTAAATAGTAAGTTGACTCAATACAAAACAATTGTCCGAACCAAGAAACACAGTTGGGAGATAGTCTTAAAATTTTTGAAACAAAGGAGACAAAGCAAAACAAAAGCACCACATTATCAAATTAATATTACATCCCTAATGTCACATGTCTAGGCAAAGTCGAGATGAAGGAGAGGGTGATCAAAGCGACGGCTAGAGCCACGATGGTGTTACCATCTCTTATGGAAGGTGATGCTCCCTTGTCGGAGGACGTTGCTGGAGTTGCCGGAGACTTCCCTGCCGGCGCTGTAGGTGTTGTTGTTGACGTGGCATTGCTTGTGAAAACGGATGCTTCCGGCGAGGTCGGAGAAATCCCTAGAAGCTCTGTTCATTCGTCCACATTTTTAACATTAGCAAAAACACTTAACAGTGTCAAAATTGACCAAAGATGATTTTATTGCAAGAATTATATCCTCTCCTTTTTAAGTGATATTTGTTTTATTAATTGCAATGTAGTTAGCTTTTTATTTCCTTATTTAACATGGCATTATTGTCGTTAGTTAAATGTGTATGGTTTAATCTTAGAACAAATACTCGATACAAATTATCCAATGAGCTATATTTCCAAACATTATCAAAAAAAAAAAAAAAAGATTAAAAAAAAACTTCACAATGAAGAGAATCGTTACTTGTGGAGTGAATAAAGAAGGGACCAGCAAATTTTCATATTTAATTGGAAAGACTATTATTTACAAACTTTGGTGTATAAAATTTTTAAAAAAGAAAGAAAAGAAGTAGGTTATATTATAAATGAGCCACAAATTAAATGCGCTTATCTGTAAAATACTAGTGCTACGAATTAAATGCTCTGTAAAATATTAGTGGGAGAGCCCAAGGCACCTGTCGCATTTACTGGTTGGTTCTCCAATAATAGCATACGAAAATAATTTTTTATTTAGGTAGATATAGATGTTAATTTAAAAGTTTAATTGACAAAAAAAAAAAAAAAGATAGTATGAGTGTGGAAAAGGAAATTAAATTACGGATCAAGTAATCAATTATATCGGGAAACTCATTAACAACCTTGGAATACTAAAACTTACAAAACTCATGAAGGCAAGTTTTGTGTGACCCTTTATATAAAGCTTATAAACATGTGACGACAATTTTTTAAACAACAATATCATAACTATTTATTTTTTACATTTTCTTTTTGGTCGACATGAAATTTTCATTCTATAGTCACGAAAACCTAAAATCTATTTATCTAAGTAGCCGCAAAACTGATTTGCATGTCCGGGTTAGATCTACATATAATCGACAGATGAAATATGAACTAGAAATTAACGAGAAACTTACTTGGACAATTGGAGATGCTAGCGTTATGGAGCTGACAAGAAGCTGGAAGTTGAACGAGTTTGTCTTCTTGAACACCAAGATCCTTCAAGGCTTGTGCTCCTGTCTTCGCTTGTTGTATCACGAAACACAAACACTTTGGTTCTCTCTCTTTTATGTCTTCCACAGCGTCACAACACTTCTTAGACGGGACCGGTGCCTTCCCGGTCGCAAAGTCCAAACACAAAGTCACCTTTGTAAAGTCCTGGCTACATTCATTAGCCAAATCTCCTCCGCCCGCTGGAGCCGCCGGTGCAGCCGCGGAGATGGAAGCAACCACCGTCATGGTGACTAGGAAGAGGTGGAGATGAAGGCCCTTCATTATCATTTTTTTTTTTCTTCTTCTTCTTCTTCTTTTTGCTTTTTTCTGTTGTTAATTTGTTGGGGGAGTGTTTTGTATTTAAAAGCAAAATGACTTTGAGGTGTGTGTTGTGTGTGTATTAATGACACTGTGGTGTGTAGTTGGGAGCTTAGACACCTATGCATATTATTAAGTACTTGTGTGCATATTAACTTTAACGACGCTGATATCACTGTTGACCTTTCTTTTGTTTGCGTGTGTGATAACGGCATAACGCGAGTCATAAAAAACCTCGAAGGATCTAAAACGCGGTAGTAATAAAAATCCCTTGTTCTAAAACGCGGTAGTAATAAAGTTTTAAAACTAAAATTATGATTTGTTTAAAGCATGCACAATGTTTTATACTATTTCTTACATTTACTTACTAAATTTGTTTATCTTGTTTGCTTCTTTAGTTTGGTTGCTTATATGCGTAAATTTAAAAGAAAAAAGAAATCAACGTGGCCACGATGAGTGCAACAGTCTAAATGAGTCCATATGAGAGTAATTGCTACAACGCGGTTAGGATTTATAAGTTGCCGTTATACGTATGAACAAAGAACCAATCTTTGTATATGTGTCGCTGTCATTCTCATTCATATTATTCTTTTCTTTCTTGTATGCATTCATACGATTCTTTTCTTGTTTTTGCGTCTAGACCCATACATTTTTTTAGAACAGGGATTAGTATTTAAAATTTTATCTTTTCCAACAAAAATCAAATTCGTGTTTTCTGAATTCCCACACTTTTAATTTTTCGGAATTCAATCACTAGCCTAAGGCCCCACGTTTATTCATACATTTCTTAAATTGATTTGCTTTTCTTTTTTTTTCTTTTTTTTTTGTGTGTTTGTTATTTACACAAAAATATCTTGAATGATAGAACATTTAGAACAATTGGGGGTATGTATGCATGTGACTCTTTAGGGTGGGTCCATTCTCAATCAACCTCTCGAATTGGGACGCTAAATCCGTAAATCCTTGAAATAGTGTTCACAAAATTGTTGACCATAAAAATATTTTTGTTTTCTCTGTTAAATAAAAGTTGCAGTAAAGTACTATTATTTGTATGCCATTATTATTGATGCCATTTCAACAGTTAAAAACATAAAAGCACTTAGAGTGACACTGACAGTGATAATTGATAAGTGAGATAAATAACAAAGAAAAACATAAATGGTATTTTTTTCCTGAATGACTGAATTATAGAATAAATAACGCTTAAATGACCAAAACAGACACTAAAATTTTCAGAAAATCCTATGGATGCATATGCATGCAATCTCACGGCATATGGTCTTCATATATTTTTTTGCTCTTTTGGCTGTTATTATCAAATTTATTTGAGCGATCAAAATCGTCTTCTAGAATTTGTGACCGTGAGATAAGGTTATGTTAACCTATCGTATAAACTAAAAAAGTAAATAATAGTTTTGCTATACCTTAGTTGACGCCAAATACCTACTATATCAAAGTTATAGGTATCTACTATATCTATATTTAAACCAAAAATAAAGATCGTTTTGGACAAAAGATTAGAGAAATTACAAAAACCATTAATGGGCTCGAAAAAAAACTCGGCATGTACAAGCCCAGTAGGTTTTTCTTTGTAAATGGCGTTTGGAGACTTGGAGTTGAGTTGAAGCTGGTGGTACTGACAAAACTTTAGACATTAGAAAAAAGGAACTCGGTCTTTACAAGCCATGGCAAGCCCAATAAGACACAGATTATTCGGACAAAAAGAAATAATCCGTTACAAAAAGCTTAGTCCACCGTCAACATAATGGGTCATCGGTTTATTAGTTTTTCTCAAGAATTGTCTGTCAATATGGCATTTTATGCCTTCATATTCCGTAATTTTAGATTATCATTGAGAGACGAGTTTGTTAATTGTTCCCCAGACTCATCTTTATCTTCAGCTATTTTCCAAGCTATCAACTCACTCTCCGTAAGTATGGTTTTGATCATTAGCAAATTATGACCACAAACCTTGTCCGTGTTGAATCTCCTCCTATTTTTGTATATTGGTTTAGTCTTCTTCCTTCTTTTTTAATAACTCGGATGATCCGGTTCAATGGACACTATGAGCTCCAAATCAGGTCGCGGGGACGTTTACTCTCTAATTGATTATCGGGTCAACGGACCATGAGATCCGACTAATCCCGAGCTCCGGAAAGACCATGTGAATGCTCCAATAGCCAAATAAAAATAAATAGAGAATTTCGCGCTCGCGGGGAATCGATCTCTGATCTAGACCAACAGAGCAACTTCTCCTCAAATGCAACCACTAAATCACCACCACTTGGTTTTAGTCATTCTTCCTTAGACAATAGGCATGCCTTGTCGTGGACGGTTGCATCACCTTATAATGCAAATACACTTCCCCTTATAACAAACAAGAGTTTCAAAACGCGTCACCTTCGACGTTTTTTTTTTCTTGTAAAATTATTTCCCCATTTAAAGGACATCCAAGTTTTTAACCTACAACATTTGTCCACCCGAATGCCGAATTTTCGTCTTTGCATGTGCTTTGTCTTTGATCAATTACATCAAACCAAAAATCGTCCCATGAGTAATATTTTGATCTACGTACTCATCACAAAAACTGTAAATATAGCTCTTTTTCTCACAAAATGATAGCTCAAACATAATTGCGACACTCTTTATCATCAACAAGTACTAGTAGACATAAAATAAATGTTCAAAAATTATGAATAGTGTCAAATTTTATGTATGATAAACAACCACGTATTGCGTTCGATCGTACGTTGTACAACCTAAAGACAATAATGACTAGTTGACATTGTCCGAACAAAAAAGAAATAAATAAATTTAATAGTAATAATAATGACTAGTTGACAAGTAACAAAGATTTTGTTTATATCCTACCATGCATTACTTTCATATTCATCTGTAGCATCATATATGTAGTAGAAAACCATTCTTAAATCATTTTACGAGGCGACCAAAAAAAAAAAAAAAAAATCATTTTACGTATCTCAACTACGCGTTACTACATCAAACGAAACATATGATAATATTGTGTCAGAGTATGGATCATTTGATAAGAATGATGACCTTATCATCATTATCATCAATAGTTACCAAATGTCTACAAATTCTTTCACCCTAGAAAAAAGATGAAAACATTACAAACACGATACAAGATGAGCAGCTCCACATTGACTATGTTAAAACAGATATATACACATTGATGATCACCTACCTATAACGATTGCCCATATAGCTTCCCCATTCATATAATTATGGGAAAGCTTTAACTACGAGTTGGGAAAAACAGTTAGAACGATCGCTTGTTAGGTAAGATTAGAGTTCTTGTTAACACTTTACATTAAATAAGCGAGGGAGATGTCTCTTTTTGATCAATTCCCACTTTACCCTTCCCATTCACTTTCCCCACAAGAAACCTAACACCCTAAATTTATTTCTTCCCATTTTACGCTCTCCAGTGCCTCTTTTGTTTATGATCTCTGTGTTCAGTGACAATGGATAACATAGAACCATCCTCAAACGGAAACATCCAAGCCGAGACGAAAGCAAATAAAGAGGAGAAGAAAAATATGAAGAAGGAATCAATGTCACTGATGGGTTTGTTTAGTGCAGCAGATAATGTTGATTGCTTTCTTATGTTTCTAGGCGGTTTAGGGGCTTGTATTCATGGCGCTACGCTTCCTCTCTTCTTCGTGTTCTTCGGGAAAATGCTAGATTCTCTTGGAAATCTTTCAACAGATCCTAAAGCCATATCCTCCCGCGTTTCACAGGTTTCTATAGAAAATGTTATCAGTGAAAATCTTTATATATATACTCTGTCATAAGTTCATAACAATTTGGTGATTTTTATTTTATAGAATGCTCTGTACTTGGTCTACTTAGGATTGGTCAATTTGGTATCAGCTTGGATGGGTACATTTCTAGTTACGTTGACCCTGTTCCTAAGATGTTTCTAAGTTTTTAAGATGGTTTTTTCATGTTTTTAGTTGGAATGGTATAATATTGGCAGGAGTTGCTTGTTGGATGCAAACAGGGGAAAGGCAAACAGCGCGATTACGTATAAATTATCTCAAATCAATCTTAGCAAAAGATATTACTTTCTTCGATACAGAAGCTAGAGACTCAAATCTCATATTTCACATCTCAAGCGACGCGATCTTAGTTCAAGATGCAATTGGCGATAAGGTAGCCTTACTAACACATGAATTCATTCTAAGGAAGAAGCAAGAAAACAAAAACAACTGATGAAGTGTTTTGTTTTGTTTCAGACCGGGCATGTTTTGCGGTATCTATCTCAGTTCATCGCAGGATTTGTCATTGGTTTTTTGTCGGTATGGCAACTAACGCTGCTCACGTTAGCAGTGGTTCCGTTGATAGCAATTGCAGGAGGAGGGTATGCTATAATCATGTCCAATATCTCAGAGAAGAGTGAAGCTGCTTATGCTGATGCGGGAAAAGTCGCAGAAGAGGTTTGTTTTATATATAAAACTTAATATTTTCGTTTAACGTGTGGAAAAAGATTTCACAAAAACTTTCACGTTGTAAAAAGAAAAAGGTATTACAAATTTTCAAAATGTAAAAGCATACGACAATTGCAAACAAACAATCAAGATCTAAATGTTTTTTTTTTTTTTTTTTAATTCTTAACACTTGGATAATCCTAGAAAACATTATTCTCTATGGATGTTTAGGTTATGTCACAGGTGAGAACAGTTTATGCATTTGTAGGAGAAGAGAAAGCTGTAAATTCTTATTCAAGAGCTCTCAAGAAAGCTCTGAAACTCGGTAAAAGGAGTGGTCTTACTAAAGGCTTAGGAGTTGGATTAACATATAGCCTCTTGTTCTGCGCTTGGGCTTTGCTTTTTTGGTATGCAAGTCTTCTTGTACGCCACGGCAAAACTAACGGTGCAAAAGCCTTCACAACTATCCTCAATGTCATTTTCAGTGGATTGTAAGTCCTTAATACCAGAGACCCTTTGCTTGATATATAATCAAATTGCATAATACAAATCCTTTTTTTTTTCCGCATTTGCAGCGCCTTAGGTCAAGCCGCGCCTAGCTTATCCGCGATTGCCAAAGGCAGAGTTGCTGCTGCAAATATATTCAAAATGATAGGGAACAACAATTTTGAAAGTTCTGAGAGATTAGATGAGGGAACAACGTTGCAAAACGTAGCTGGAAAGATTGAGTTTCATCGTGTGTCTTTCGCATATCCTTCGAGACCAAACATGGTTTTTGAGAATCTTAGTTTCACAGTACGTTCAGGCAAGACATTTGCATTTGTAGGTCCAAGTGGTTCAGGGAAAAGCACAATCATATCAATGGTCCAACGTTTCTATGAACCCAAGTCAGGGGAAATTCTCTTGGATGGGAAAAACATCAAGAGCATGAAGCTGAAATGGTTGAGAGAACAGCTGGGATTAGTGAGTCAAGAACCGGCTTTATTTGCCACAACCATAGCTTCCAATATTCTTCTTGGTAAAGAGAATGCGAATATGGATCAGATCATAGAAGCTGCCAAAGCAGCTAATGCAGATTTTTTCATTAAATCATTACCTAATGGTTATAATACTCAGGTAAATAACCCAAACTTGAGTACTCATCTTCTCATATTTTCACATCCTTATTGGCTAATCCATTTTATTAGGTTGGAGAAGGAGGAACTCAGCTGTCAGGAGGACAGAAACAGAGGATTGCGATTGCTCGAGCGGTTCTAAGAAATCCAAAGATACTACTCTTAGATGAAGCAACGAGCGCCCTTGATGCTGAATCAGAGAAGATTGTTCAGAAAGCACTTGAAAATGTCATGGAAAAAAGAACAACAATCGTCGTTGCACACAGATTATCCACCATCAGAAATGTTGACAAGATTGTTGTATTGAGAAATGGTCAGGTTATGGAAACCGGTAGCCATTCAGATCTGATATCAAGAGGAGGAGATTACGCGGCTCTTGTGAAATGCCAAGAAACAGAACCTCAAGAAAACCCGAGATCAATTATGTCTGAGACTTGTAAATCTCAAGCTGGATCTTCTAGTTCAAGAAGAGTTTCTAGCTCAAGGAGGACTTCAAGCTTCAGGATGGACCAAGAGAAGACTGAAAATGAGTCAAACAGTGAAGGTTTAAGCTCATCTTCAATGATATGGGAACTAATAAAGCTGAATGCTCCAGAATGGCCTTATGCATTACTTGGCTCAATTGGTGCAGTTCTTGCTGGAGCACAGACTCCATTGTTTTCTATGGGGATTGCCTATGTGTTAACCGCATTTTATTCGCCGTATCCTAGTCTGATCAAGAGTAAAGTCGAAAAGGTAGTTATTGTCTACGTTTTAGCTGGAATAGTAACAGCTCCCATATATCTTCTCCAACATTACTTCTATACACTTATGGGAGAGCGTCTTACTTCTCGGGTTCGCTTATCGTTATTCTCAGGTAAACACAAAAAAAATCTAAACATCCTTGTTTTGTGGTCGATTCGATTCTTGAATGTGTGTACATATCTTTACAACAATTGCAGCGATTCTTTCGAATGAGATTGGGTGGTTTGATATGGATGAGAACAACACTGGCTCACTCACTTCAATCTTAGCTGCTGATGCAACTTTGGTGAGGAGTGCTCTAGCGGATCGTCTCTCGACAATTGTCCAGAACCTGTCTCTTACAATTACAGCATTAGCATTTGCCTTTTTCTATAGTTGGCGTGTTGCAGCTGTTGTAACTGCTTGTTTCCCTCTTCTCATTGCCGCTTCACTTACCGAGGTAACTAAAAATCAAAGATCCTCTCAAGTCTCAACCATATTATGAATCTTGAAACTGAAAAGAGCTTGAAATGTTTTATGTCACAGCAACTGTTTCTAAAAGGCTTTGGAGGAGATTACACAAGGGCTTATTCTAGAGCAACTTCACTGGCGCGTGAATCAATTGCCAATATAAGAACCGTTGCTGCTTTTGGTGCTGAAAAGCAAATCTCAGAACAATTTACTAGTGAGCTAAGCAAACCTACCAAGAATGCCTTTCTGAGAGGTCATATCTCTGGATTTGGATACGGTTTGTCTCAGTTTCTCGCGTTCTGTTCCTACGCTCTAGGTCTCTGGTACGTCTCGGTTTTGATTACGCACAAGGAGACGAATTTCGCGGACAGTATCAAATCTTTCATGGTGTTGATCGTTACGGCTTTCTCGGTAGCGGAAACGCTTGCTTTGACACCAGATATCGTGAAGGGCACGCAAGCACTTGGGTCAGTTTTTAGGGTTTTACATAGAAAGACTGAGATACCTCCGGACCAGCCAAACTCAAGATTGATCACTCATATCAAAGGAGATATTGAGTTTAGAAATGTGAGCTTTGCCTATCCCACGAGACCCGAAATCGCCATTTTCCAAAACCTAAACCTTAGAGTTTCAGCCGGGAAAAGTCTTGCGGTCGTGGGACCTAGTGGTTCGGGAAAGAGCACTGTGATAGGACTGATCATGAGGTTCTATGATCCGACCAATGGAACTCTCTGCATCGACGGGAAAGACATAAAAACCTTAAACCTACGTAGTTTGCGCAAGAAGATAGCGTTAGTCCAGCAAGAACCAGCTCTGTTTTCAACAACCATACATGAGAACATCAAGTACGGGAACGAGAATGCTTCGGAGGCAGAGATCATGGAAGCCGCGAAAGCCGCAAACGCGCACGAGTTCATAAGCAGAATGGAAGAAGGGTATAAGACGCACGTGGGTGATAAAGGAGTGCAATTATCAGGTGGTCAGAAACAGAGAGTGGCTATTGCTAGGGCGGTTCTAAAGGATCCTTCAGTGCTTCTCCTTGATGAGGCAACGAGTGCTTTGGATACAAGTTCGGAGAAACTGGTCCAAGAAGCGTTAGACAAGCTGATGAAGGGAAGAACAACGGTATTGGTGGCTCATAGGCTCTCGACCATAAGAAAAGCAGACATGATCGCTGTGTTACAAAACGGAAGAGTTGTGGAGAAGGGAAGTCACAGAGAGCTTGTTTCAATTTCTGATGGGTTTTATAAGCAACTAACGAGTCTTCAAAAAGTGGTGTGACTTACGATCGTTGAAGTTTCTTTTGCCTTTAAAAAAAAAAAAAAAAACTTATATACACATACACTATGATTTGTTAAGAAATTCTAGACCCCAAAAACTTTGTAAACTTTAAGGAAAAATTAAATAACAGAGAATGTATCTTACTGACTCTTTAAAATGGGCATGCTTTTTTTTTTTTTTTGTTAAACATAATTTTTTTTTTATGTGCTTGCTTGAAAATATATGTTGAGAATATATATTGCGTCAATATCTTCATCGTTTGTTATATACTTTGGTTTGTACGTAGTTGATCGAGGATGATGACATGAAGACCCGTATCATATTTAGCTCACAGACGAGCCGATAATCTTTGTAGCCAGCATCTAACGTTAAGGTCTTGTTCACCTGTGGAAAATTATCCACCATAGACGTTTCCTTACAAATCCAAGCCATGAAATTGTGTTAGGGAAATGATCCATAATATTCGAATGACAGTTTAATTTGTTCATAATTCAGCTGTCAACCTGCTAATCAAAACTCACTAAAATTTGGCGAAATCGACTCTTTGATGAACAACCGGAACATATACCCTATAATATACTAATATATATATACATTTCATGTTGATATAATATATTTGTTTTTAGCATTGTTGATATAAATTTGAACCCATATATAGTCTCTAATAATAATTCAGAAATTTAACGCACAAAATGGTTGTAGAAACGTATACTTTTTGGATGTTGGATGTCTAGTAAGCAAAAAGGGATCTTATGTAAAAAAACAAGTAAACAACAATAAAAGAGTTTAGAAACGTGTTTAGATTAGTAATCGAGACAACTCATTTAATGAAAAGATAGTTACCGGTAAACTCATAAATTGATAACCCTATTACGTTTCGATATGTAATCAATTGAAACCGCTATGGACGATCTTGTTTTTTTGCTTTTATTTGGCATTGACGATCTTGTTTAATTGTTTATATATTTTTCTCAAGTCAGTGGGCACAACAATCTATGCACCATTTAAATAACATATGCACCACTGATATTTTTCAAATTCGAATAAGCCACAGTTACGTGTCTTGTTCATGTCATCCACTTTAGCCAAAGCTACTTGAATGGTCGGATATGGACACGTGTCATGACCTCAGATGACCTCCAACAAAAAATATCCCAAACTTTTTCTCCCTATTCAGCCCTTCCAATCAACAATCCTCTTCACATTTCTATTCTTCTCATCCGAGGTCGTCTTGACCAAACTCAATAAATCGAAACCACAAAAAATAAATAAAAATATTCAGATCTGAGATCGAGATTAAAAGATGAGCAACTTAATCCCATCGGAGAAACGATCGATCATTACCGCCGTTTTACTTGCCGGTTTAATAGGCGGTGCTCTACTTTTCACAAGCTTCTTAAGAGCCGCAGACGATGCTTTCTTCCTCTGCTCCACCGCGAGCGCCAAAAGCCGAGCCGTGGCCGCGGCGGCAGATTATTCAGCGACTCCTATCCAGCTTCAAGCGATCGTCCACTACGCAACCTCTAACGTGGTCCCACAACAGAATCTTGCTGAGATCTCAATCTCTTTCAACGTCTTGAAAGAGCTCGCTCCAGCTAACTTCCTCGTGTTCGGTCTCGGCCGTGACTCGCTCATGTGGGCTTCGCTCAATCCACGTGGGAAAACCTTGTTCCTTGAGGAAGATCTTGAATGGTTTCAGAAAGTGACGAAAGACTCTCCTTTCCTCCGTGCGCATCACGTGCGCTATAGGACGCAGCTCCAAGAAGCCGACAAGCTTCTACGTTCTTACAAATCTGAGCCAAACTGTTTTCCGGCGAAATCTTATCTCCGGGGAAACGATAAGTGTAAGCTCGCTCTCACGGGACTACCCGATGAGTTCTACGATACCGAATGGGATCTGTTAATGCTCGATGCTCCTAAAGGTTACTTCCCGGAGGCTCCCGGAAGAATGGCGGCGATTTTCTCGGCTGCGGTTATGGCTAGGAACCGGAAGAAACCGGGAGTCACGCACGTGTTCTTGCACGACGTTAATCGGAGGGTGGAGAAGACATTCGCCGAGGAGTTTTTATGCCGGAAGTACAGAGTCAACGCCGCCGGGAGATTATGGCATTTCGCCATTCCTCCGGTGCCTGCGAACGCTACAGTTGACGGTGGTGATTATAGGTTTTGCTAAGATTGCGCCACGTCTATCATTTTTCCACTTTTACCCTTTATATTTTACTTTTTTGAGGAATCTTATTACACATAGGGTTCACTTATTATCTGATTTAGTGCCGACAGATATGGATCTATATGTGTTTCGTTATTGTTAGTTTACCTGGACTCTCCCTATTGCATATGGCATTTATATTTGTTATTGGACATTTCTTTCTTAAAGGAAACTAAAATAAATTGGTTGCAGAGAATGTAGAGAACTAAATAGTGAATCTGGCAACTCTCTTTTAAGACTTTTTATTAGCCTGATTTTAATTTTTAATTCGTTTAAGACTTTTCTTTCTTTTACCATCATAATTTCAACTCTATATAATAGCCATGTGGTCAAGTAGCCGGTGTTGAATTTTTTTTTTTTGTTGTAAATTGTTATTTACCTTACAAATAGTAATGAAATGGAAAATAGATATGACGATTGACGACAAGAATCTATCGATAAATTGTGTATGAATTTTCATGAATAACCGAAAAAGGAATATTTAAAGAAGGAACAAGTTGCGATGTGAACGTTTATCAATATTGGATCCCGCGGAAATACAAGTGGAAACGAAAACCAACAAGTCCTGTCTCCTAAATTTTACTTAATTTATTCCATAAATTTTAACTTTTACGTATAGCCCAAACAGTCACCATGGGGAGGTCGGATCTTATTTTATAAGCGTCTGAGTAATGAAAAATTAGATTAACATAAAGTAACAGAGACAAAAAGAAATTTGAGTTAGAAAAAAAAATAGTTTATACAATATTTGTTGGATTATTCTACGTTTTTTCTTTGGAAAGAAAAAAAGAAAAAGGTTGTCAATACGAAAGAGACAAAAGAATTGAGCGAACATATGAGAAAAGTATTTAAATCCATAAATAAATGTAATTGGCTTTTTTTTTTTTTTTGTCGTCATGTAATTGGTTACAAAGTAGTTTCCCAATTTTTCTATATGACTGACTGGTGAGAGTCACGAAAAATGCAGTGATTGTGATATTTTTTCCTCTGAATCGTGTTTACTCTATAATCAGAAAAACAAAAGACCAAAAAAACATCCAAGTCATACAGAATCCTCCTAATGTTTATGCAGAATCTTACAGTTTGAATAAACATGGAGCTAATGAATTTTATATTGCATCTGTAATTTCATTAAATTCTTTTGGCACAACAAGGCATAAATAAACTGGTTTCATTAATCCATATATTATATTACGTGTCATCTATTAAAAAATGGATGAATTAAATCGTTCCAAAATTCAGACGGTGAATCGTTCCGGCGCCGGTGGGAAGCCGTCGCGAGTGAATACAAGTATCTCATCTATTTTTCTCCATCTTGCTCTTAAATTGGGCAATACCTCAATTTCATCGCCTAAAGTTTGGGTTTTTATAATTAAAACACAGAGGTTTATAATTGCTTCTCGAAGATGATAAGTCAAAGTGTTGTTACAGGATACAAATACTTTATTTTGAAATGGAAACATATTAAAACGAAGTCTCAAGGAGACAATGGACTTGAAAACAGTGATACAACAGAAGTTGTGTCATCATCACGACTGAGCCTAAGGACAGGTATTTTTGAAGCTTGACTCTTTCTGCTTTCTCTTCTTATACATGTGCCAAGAGCTGTGTAATTAGCCTTGTTGTATCCTCCTGAAAGCTTTCTGTTTAAAGGACTTGCACTGCCAAATCCACCATTGATGCTTCGATTTGACATACGGCTACTTGGCCTTGCCACATAAAAATTATCTGGCTCTGTCACAGCTTGTGGAATGATCTTCTTCTTTTCCTGCATTTTATTGTCAAATTTATAATATTTCCTTATACAGTTTGGTTATTCATGATTTTTTATGTGAGACTAACCCGGAGTCTTTGCTTCTCCATCTCCTTTTCCTGCCTCAGCTTCTTGTATTCTTGTAACATTGCAGCAAGAGGTACCTGGAGAACTAACAGGTGATTATTCTATCTACTTTAGAGTGTCTTGTTGTTAATTCACTAAGGGCATACTTATAGTTGTGTGTTACCTCATCGTACAAGAAGACTTTCTGTCTTTCTGCTTCCCAGCTCTTAGTCTTAACCAATATAGATTCCACTAATCCTGGTGGGAATACCATTCTAGGGTCAGTCAGTGTGTAGTTGCTTTGTATATTAAGAACAAAATGCATTTTCATGTCCAAATTTCATTTGTAGCTTTATTCGTGTTGGACCTTAAGGAACTGCTTATGCTACCTGTGATTTTGCTGACTGTGATGCGTGCCCGTTCTGCTCGCCTTAGGTTTCGATGAGCATTTCTACTTACTGAGTACCGATTCTCGTCCTGAGACAATGTAAATGTTTGTTGCAGGATTTAGACTACAGAGATAAAATGCAGCCACAATCGATAGAGAGTAACGAAACCTGGTCATATTCTTCTAGCCAGCGCTCTTCATCACGTGCTAACATCCACCTATCCACTTTTTCAATTATTCCTTTTCTACTTGCTGCTTCTTCCTTTGCTCTTGCTATCTTTTCATCCATGGCGCTGAGAAGGTCGACGTGGTCAATTTCCCCTAATAGAGTATGAAAACTCTGCAATGAGTTTGACATATATAATAAAGACACAAAGCGATTGCAGAAAGTTACAATTAGTCCCACCAGAGTCTACAAGGTTCGTTATATTTCCCATTTCGGTTGATGGCGTCTCCATATGTGATATGTTGCATGTATCCTCTAGTTCCTTTTGCTTCTTGAAGAAAAGTTCTTTGGTTCTGCTTGCTTTCAGTTGATCTAGTCTCTGAACTTCAGCCTCAGCCTTGCGAATTTTTTTCACAAAAAAGATAAAGATGGTCAACATCATCTATCAACGGTATGGAACCTTTGTACTACATTATATACTTACCTGTTGGATTATGCCCAATGTAATGCTGCCAGGAGCACAAACGTCTGATGGTGCAAATGACAGTAAATCAATGACATGAGAAAACTTTTGACGATCTTCATTTGATGCATCCATTAGATTCCACAGATTCGATAATGCTCTACCAAGATGGTGAAGCTGCCATTCATAATATGTCTAAGAAGGTCAGATGGCAACCTTTTTGCTCTTTGATAAATGTGAGTCTCTTTACTGATTTGTGTGTTTAAATGATTGTTTAACCAATATTCTGAGGTACACCCCCAAGAAATGATAGACAATGAATTGAAACATGTCTAATTAGCTTCACCTTTTCAAGGCGCTTGTGCTTTTCCTCTTCGAGAGATACAACAGTGCCATTAAGCTTTTTTAAGATATCATCACTGATGTTTTTGGATATTCCATAGAGGTCGTTCAGGCTTGGGTGAATCTTTGTTATGATCATTGATGCTTCTGTTCCCAATGTGGCTGATAGATCTCGAATAGCGCATATATATATTTCAACCTTCTGTAGTCTCTCATTCTTGTGTGACAAAACAATCAAAGGCAACATGATGGATTAGTCAAAACTGTCTGATAAGTAAAAGCAAGGCATGTTCACAAAAACAAAAACATTGTTCCCAATTTGGTATCACAAATGTACCTTCTCATCATGAAGCCTATGCAGTTCGTTCTGATATTCCTCGAGTTTCTTATCAGAAAGATCGTTGTCATCTATGGTTATCTTTGTAGATGAGTCTTCATATGTCGATCTACCTGCTATTTCTGCTGAGATTTTCTGAATTTCCCCTTTGACAGATCGGAACTGCTTCACTCTCTCGTCTTTCCTCTGCCTCATCTCACGCAGTGCAGGCGCAATAGAATCCAGCTGCTCCCTCAGTGTTCCTCCCTTTTTGTCCGGCTGTATAGCGAATGGAAAACAAAATTATCTATGGTAGGTTGTCTGAAAATGTGGGGGCTAGTCTTGGCTTTGTTATTGAATAATCTTTGCTTCACATTAAAGAATGAAATTTTACCCTTTCAGGCACTGATCTTTCACCAAGGCACAAAAGAAAATGGGTGAGTTCAGCTTCAGATTCCGCCAGCTCTTGATGTAGACGAGACCTCGAAACATTGGCATGGTCAACTTTTCTCCGGTAAGCCTCTACACATTCCTGCTCTATATCAAGCAACACTTTTTCTCTCTCAAACTTATCTTCTCCAACTTCATCCCATATCATCTGTGTGTACAAAATCCATTGATCACAATACTCTTTAGTTATGAACCTATTTAATTTGACAGAAACAAGAAGGCACCATTAAACAAACTTGCCTGTAACTCTCTGAGCAAATATCCGCAGGATGTATCTAACAATGAGGAGCTTCTCATTCCTATAGGTGTCTGAAGTGAACCCATCTTCGGATGGATGATTCTGCCTCTGCAATGTGTTTCTTCTTTTCAGTTTGAATTGAGGTATGAGGTTTGTGGTATTGGGTGCTGGTTTTGCTTTGAAGACAAGTGTGAAAGTGACACATACTCTGCTACAGAAGCTTCCTGTTTAAGTGAAGGCTCAGCCGCATCTCCTTCCTTGTCTTTGATTCTTCAGTTTAGGTCTCTTTCTCTTTTTCTCTCTCAACTTCATCTGATTTTTTGGTAAAGTTAAGGAGTCGCTTTTGTGCTGATGCGTTTGCTTCTTCTGTATGAAAAGCCAGAGAGAGAGAGAGAGATGTTTTTTTGTTTATACAACACAAAACTTGATTCCTAAGCAATCTTTGGTGGTAACTTTGTGCTTATTACTTACAAAACAGCTTTCGTTTTTTTTTTTTTTTTTTTTGGGTGGGTTAGGTAAAGTTATAAGTAACTTGGGTTTGTTTACAAGTGATTAGTATTTTGATTTTCTCCTGCAAGAGTTTATAGTCTAAGTTGTAAATACCAAATCTGGAGAATGTAAAAGTTTCTATATCATTTAATTTGGGTCTACACTAATGTAAGAAGTTCCAAGCTTTTTAATGTAGTTGAATCAAATTGGCGAAGAAGGCTTCTTGCGACCATATTGACCGATAAAATTTTACAAAATATGATTATGACGTTAAAAAAAGTGATGTCTGTTTTTTTCCTGTAAAAGGGAGGATCCATTTCTAAAACAAGATTAACCTTGTCGTCATAAATTTCTGTTGTGGAAGAGGCCAATTTTGTAATTATATTTTCTTTGACGACATCTGAGGTTTAAATTGTTTGTTACTACTCGTGGACAATTTGCCGAAAGTCTAATACTTTTCTTTGACGTATTTGATACGTCTCTTAAATTAATTCGTAGTAGAGACCCTTAGGCCTTAACTAACTAACTAACTAACAAATATCTTCATTTTTCACAGAGGGATTTATCAGCTTGCCAAAATTTCTAGATGATTATCAGATTCTACTGCCTAAGATCCCAACTCCAAATTTTTAATATCAGTTTCCAAAAACAGCTGTAATTCATTTTTCTGTTAATTTTTTTGTGTTTTGATCTATGCATTATTTAAATGAAATATTCTAAAGATATAATAGCTTTGCTTTTTTGCTTATACATTGAAATTTCGTAAACAATGATTCAATTATCAAATTCAATAATATTAGAATTTGGGAGATGAGATATTATGCTATTCAATTCTTGACTCGTTGAGATACATAATAACACTGTTGCTTCCAGACAACTCAGACAGCACTTGGATTTGGCAGTTGGCATCATATCTTCCCTTTTTCAATTGTTTTATATATTTATTGCTTAGAATAGGAAACTGCAAAACCAAAAACCCAAACGACATATATTCATAATAATAGTAGACTAGGACGTAGTTCTACTTTCGTACCTTTTGTGGAACAACATCCTAAATACTGCAATTGCACTACCATGCACTTGCACACACAAAGTTATATCACTTTGTTGGATAAAAAGAGATTAATTAAAAAAGGAGGGAAAAAAAAACAAAAGATGTGAGCTCGTTCGATACAAGGAAAATAAGTAAGCTAATTATAATTAGATGGTAATCTTTTTTTGTGTAATAGAAATTCTTTGCATTTTTAAATGCGCTTGTTAAGATTAGTTTGATCAACATGATTTGATCAATTTAAATATATATAAAAACTATGATTTGATCCTCAATATTATAAATATTAGTGAATACTATCATTTGAATTGTGAATTTTGAGATAATATACTTTAGTGTTATATTTAGGTGACTTCAAATTTTGTGCTTTTATTATATGGATAAAATCAGGTTTCTTTTTTGAAAAGAAAAATGAAAAAAGAACGAAGAAAACGACAATTTTAAAATTTTAAAGTTTTGATATTATTTTGGATTATTTTAACGTTTTATCTCAAAAACGGAATAAATAATGTATTTAATAATCATGACAAAATTTTGGCATCTTAAAAAAAAAAGAATAAATATTATAAAAGTGAACATGGTTCATGGTTGACAACAAATAATTTGCAAACAAACATTTAAAAATATATTAATAAAGGTGATTCAAGAACATTAAGAGAAGGTATTATTGTAATTTAGGATATTTAATGTAGATCTAAATAGCCGACATATGCATGTATTGTCGGCGCGTGTCGGCCGTCGAAGTCGGCAACCTCCTTAACGTTCCCTCCTATACGATTCAAACATTTGTTTTTTTTTTTTTTTTTTTAAATTTGCTTTAACAACATTAATCATATCAAAACATTTTTAAAGTGAACTAATTAACTCTTTCATTAAATACTTTTATATATATCAAAAATTGAAGTGTAATTGGTAAAAATGGTAGAAATTTTCTACAGTTTTTTAAAGAACTTCACGAAAAGATCAAATCTACAAAAAAATTTATAGCATTAACTTTTATCTATATTAGACAGTCTCAACTCTCAACTAATCGATATTTCATAGCAGCTCAGAAATTCTTAATATAAACAACTTTTCAGAAATTATTTGACCTAACGAAAAAGCTAAATAATTTACAACTGAATTGCACATAAGTAGAACCTAATTTAGGGAATTTTTATATCAACTTTTGCATATTATTAGAACCTAACTTAGATTATATTAACTTTTGCATATTATTAGAACCTAACTTAGAAATTTTCATATTAACAAAAAAAACTTAGAAATTTAGAAAATTTCATATTAACTATCTAACCTTAAAAAATTTTACCAGCTAAGTTAAATTTTTGCAAAAATGATTGGTTCTTCTTACCAACATTTTAAAATTAAACAGTAGGATCACCGTTTATTGTCAAGTTTTATTGATAATAACTACTAGATAGCTGACTGATGAAAATAAATAGAATTGTATAACTCTCTATAATAAATACAATGCTTATGTAGTTTTTTTTTTTTTTCAACGTATGACGCTTATATAGTTAATAGTTTATATTTAATAGTGGGTTTATATATTTTCAACAGTCAACACTATATATGACGAAATAGAGCTGAACTTAGGTTTGAACTTTGAAGAAGAAAAGAAAAAAGGTGCAGTGACGTGTTCATTACAAAATAAAATGAAATAAAAAGACGTGTTTATTACAGAATATGGGTGTCGGTGAAAAATGGACCTCTCATTGCCCCTTGGCCATTACTTCTGCCGAGCCAATTTTTTTTGTCGAAAATAGTCAAAATCTGTTTATTTATATATATATATATATATATATATATATTATTTAATGACTCATTCTGAACCATCAGCCGACCAAAAAAATACTAGTATCTATAAAATTTGAAAATTGAAGATTGTTTTTTTTTTCATTAGTATTGGAAATTGAGGATTCTTGTGGAATCTTTTTAGCAAATTGTGATCAACAGTATCTGCGAATATAAACTTCAATTTTGTTTAAAAAAAAAATTATTTTCACTAATTACATTGCAGAGTTTGTAAATAGACAATTTTCATGTCTTTTAACGGGCAACACCGTAATGATATAAGTATTTTTTTAATCACATCATCACAATGATGAAAAAAAATTATGAGTATCTTAAGAAGCTGTTTTGTTCTTCTAATCATCAAAATGTCCCTCTAATAATACCGTTGCTAATGAAAATCTAGTAATATTCAAAATCATTTGAAAATAAATAAATAAATAATGGAGACATTTGAGTAAAACAATAACAGAATCTTTTTCTTTTTACAAAGAATATTATTTTAGAAATAAGATGAGAAAAAGAAGAAAAAAAACAATCTGTTGTGTGTGTACTTTGCGACCTTGCAATTGCAACTCGCAAGTTTTGGCTTTATTTTGACTTAAGAAGAACTTCTCCTTTTCACTTATTTATTTATATTTATTTTCTTAAAAAAAAAAAAAATCCTCAATCGGTATCAACCATAGCCAAAGCTCTCTTCTTCTCTGATTGTTGAGATCGAGAAAATTTGCCTTGAAAAGCTCGGAACAACTGTAAAATCAGTCGGTCGTAGAAACTACCCAGAAACAGCATCTTAAAGAGAAAATAATCATTATACTAATGATGATGCTCTTCTTTTGATTCCCTGTTTTGCTTCATCATCTATGTCTACTTCTATCGGATATAGCATATCAATAATTCATGTCTGGTACGTGTAATTCCTCTGTTTCACCCGATTCAGAAAAAAAAAAAAAAACGGATTTTTTTTTGTATTTGTTGGGAGAAATCATCCAAATTGTTTTGTGGGGTTTTTGAGTTTTTGTACTTTTTGTTCTGATTTTCTCTGTTTCTTGACAACCAAGATTGATTTTTGGGGTTTTGGTGTTCTGATGATTTTGCATCTTATTTGTTTGTTGAAATGCCTCAACCAACCAGCTTTTGTTACTTTTTTTTCGTTTTTTTTGCTCTGTTCATATATACTTCTCTGGGCACATCACATTTGCATTTGAGAAATGGCTTATCTATCTTTAATAGATTGCTTTATTTGTTAACTTGTCACTGATTTGTGTCCTTTTTCTCTTTGTACAGTTGAATTTTAGGCCAACATAGTGCTGCTGTGATAGATATATACGGCGAGTAATTGAAGCAATGGATGCTAATGAGGTTGAAGAAAATTTCTTTGCCCCTGGTGATGCCAAGGTTTCTAAATCAGACTTTTTTTCTTCTTTTTTTTTTTCCAACAATCTCATTGACAGTTTTTGTTGAGAGCGACATTAAATTATTGATCCTCTATCTAGATGTCGATCTGTACCTGTCTTTGTTTCAATTAATACCCTCAAGCTGTGTTTCTGGTTCTTGATTTTGTTCGAGTGATGTAGAAAAAAAGAAAAAGAAGCTGTGGTTTGTAATGTCTTATCTTTTAGCTGTAAGTGTAAGATAGTGACTAACAGATTCCTGTTTCAGCTACATGGAGAAATGTGCAATGCCCTTTCAGTGATCTACTGCAAGATCATGTCTATTTTCCCGTCGCTTGAAGCTGCTCGGCCGAGAAGCAAATCTGGAATTCAAGCTTTGTGTTCACTTCACGTGGTTTTAGAGAAAGTGAAGAACATTCTACGCCATTGCACTGAATCTAGTAAACTTTATTTGGTAAGCTTTCTTTTTTATTTATGTCTTATAGATTTCAGAACGAATCATGTGGTTCTTCTTGTGGATACCCTCGCTAACCAGCTGTTTTGACATGTAGGCTATAACAGGGGATTCAGTAGTTTTGAAATTCGACAAGGCGAAATCTTCTCTTACGGATAGCCTTAGGCGTGTTGAAGATATAGTCCAACAGTCCATTGGATCTCAGGTAGTTAAATCTCCGTGTATCTTGCTACTCTTGTTTTCTTCTCTCATGGCAAGTGGAAGGAAAGTTAAAGCAGAGATGCGATATCTCTAGAGTTCAGTGCTTTTACTTACATCCATATATCATATTTTTCAGATTTTGGAGATTTTGATGGAATTAGAGAACACCGAGTTTTCACTTGATCCATCAGAGAAGGAAATAGGCGATCAAATCATTGGATTACTGCAACAAGGGGGGAATTTTGAGAGCGCATCTGACACTAATGAACTTGAGGTTTTCCATCAGGCTGCTACTAGACTAGGTATCACTTCTTCAAGAGCAGCTCTCACAGAGCGAAGATGTCTCAAGAAACTCATTGAGAGGGCTCGAATGGAGGATGATAAGAGAAAAGAATCAATTGTGGCTTATTTATTACATCTCATGAGGAAATACTCAAAGCTGTTCAGAAGTGAGATGTGGGATGACAATGATTCACAGGGTAGTAGTTCATTGCCTTGTTCACCAACTATTCAGGGTTCTCTTGACGATGCACATGGTCGTGCTTTTGACCGTCAGCTGTCAAAACTGAGTTCCTTCAACTTCAGATCCTGCAATAACAATAGGAAATCTGTGCAGATGTCTGTTCCACCAGAAGAATTGAGGTGTCCGATATCTTTGCAGCTTATGTACGACCCTGTCATTATCGCGTCTGGACAAACATATGAGAGAATCTGTATTGAGAAATGGTTTAGCGATGGACACAAGACATGTCCCAAAAGTCAACAGCAGCTTTCTCATCTATGCTTGACTCCTAACTATTGTGTCAAGGCTCTAATTTCTAGCTGGTGTGAACAGAATGCGGTTCAGCTCCCTGATGGGCCCCCTGAGTCTCTAGACCTTAACTATTGGAGGCTGGCTTTATCTGTGTCTGAGTCCACCGACATGAGATCAGCAAAAGGTGTTGGTTCTTGTAAGTTGAAGGATGTGAAGGTGGTTCCTTTGGAAGAAAGTGGAACCATTAAAGAGGAATCATGTGAATTAGGATACCAGGAAGATCAAGTTACTCTTGATGAAAGATGTACGGAGTTGTTGACCACTTTGAGTGAAGTAGAGACCTTAAGGAAGAAATGCAGAGTTGTTGAGCAAATAAGAGTATTGCTAAAAGATGACGAAGAGGCCAGGATTCTCATGGGGCAAAATGGGTGTGTTGAAGCGTTGCTTCAGTTTCTGGGATCAGCTCTCAATGAAAAGAATGCATCAGCCCAGAAAGTTGGAGCCATGGCTCTCTTTAACTTGGCTGTGGACAACAACAGGTATCCTTGATCTCTATATTCCTGTTCATCACATTTATGTAAGCAAATGATGCCACGTTTCTTTCTCTCAGTGATCAAGCTTTCAATTTCATCCATCTCATTTTTGGGGTTTTTTTTTTGGAATTTAAGGAACAAGGAATTGATGCTAGTATCAGGAATTATTCCTCTGCTGGAGGAAATGCTGTGTAATCCACATTCCCATGGTCCAGTGACTGCTCTTTATCTGAATCTCTCCTGTCTTGATGAAGCAAAGCCCGTAATAGGTTCTAGTCTGGCAGTTCCTTTCATGGTAAATCTTCTTTGGACCGAGACTGAAGTCCAGTGCAAAGTTGATGCACTTCACTCCCTTTTCCACCTCTCCACGTACCCTCCCAACATCCCCTGCCTTCTATCTGCTGACATTGTCAACGCCCTTCAATCACTCACTGTCAGTGATGAGCAAAGATGGACAGAAAAGTCATTAGCTGTTCTATTAAATCTGGTTTTGAATGAGGCAGGAAAAGACGAGATGGTTACAGTACCTGGCCTTGTGAGCAATCTCGCCACCATTCTCGACACAGGTGAACCAAACGAGCAAGAACAAGCAGTTTCTTTGCTTCTGATATTATGCAACCACAGTGAGATGTGTAGCCAGATGGTTTTACAAGAAGGAGTAATACCTTCTTTGGTATCTATTTCCGTAAATGGGACTCAACGGGGAAGAGAGAGGGCGCAGAAGCTACTAACACTATTCAGGGAACTGAGGCAAAGGGATCAAACCCATCTTACAGAACCGCATACAACAGAAGTCGGAAGCCCCGAGGATGGATTCTCAGCCGCTGTAACAGAGTCGAAACCGCAGTGTAAATCAGCGTCGAGAAAGAAAATGGGAAGAGCATTCAGTTTTCTATGGAAAAGCAAGAGCTTCTCAGTTTATCAGTGTTGAGTCTGGTTTTTACCTTTAGTTGATGATGTAAAGTTGTACTTGTTTTCCCCATCTCCCCCATCTCAAGACTTATATATTTCTTTTTGAAAGTCTTGGATGAAAAAAATATATGTTTGTATAGGTACTTGTACCCTAGAATTTTTGGCTTCTGGTTATACAACAATGTATGTAGGTTTTTAAAAAATGATATGAGAAAAATTTCTACTCTTGAAGCAAGTTTCTTATAAATAAAAGGACTAGACCGAAATTCATAAGAATAAGAGCCGCTAGGCGAAGGAGAGGGTCTTCTCTCTCGCTTTATTTGTTCGTTTCATTTGTCTTGAGTTTTGAGCTCAGAATCTGAAATCCCAAAAATATATAGGAGAGGATTTTTGAAAGGAAAGGGTTTAGGGAAACTGTGTTTGATTTTGAAGTTCTGGGAGTGTGATTAGGGTTTCGGTTTCAGTCTACCGTGAAGTTATCGCGGAGAATGAATTTCGTTTGGAGAGTGATTTTAGACTGAAGCTAAGCAGAAAGAGCAGTTGATAGTTCTGTGATATGGCAAATCTTCCGATCCTTCAATTTGAAGAGAAGATCGTGGAAACAGTGGAGAAGAATCCAGTGATTGTTATAATTGGAGAAACCGGCTCTGGGAAGAGTACTCAGCTCTCTCAGATACTTCATCGACATGGCTACACAAAATCCGGCGTCATCGCCATCACTCAACCCCGTCGTGTGGCTGCTGTTTCCGTCGCCAGGTGATTTTTCGTACATTCACACTTATGATTCTCGTCTTGTGTTTTTGTTTGTTCCTTTTAAGATTTCAGAATTGATATAAGTTGGCTTTCTGGGGTATTATATGGTCTTCAGGAGAGTCGCACAGGAGCTTGATGTACCTCTTGGAGAAGATGTTGGTTATGCAATACGTTTCGAGGACAGAACTTCCAGCAAAACACGCATTAGGTAATGGAAGATGTAAAAAATGTTTAGTATTATCATTTTTTTGATATGATTTGTCTTACTAGTTTCCTCATTGTGGGATTTTTTTTTTGCTTCCAGGTACCTCACAGATGGAGTTCTACTTCGTGAGAGTCTTTCCAATCCAATGCTTGATGATTATTCTGTAATCATATTGGATGAGGCTCATGAGAGAAGTTTAAACACGTAAGGTCTTTTATATATATTCAGATTTGATCTCGGTTTTTGCTCATTACATTCACTTTTGTTCTTTATTTTGACATTGTTTCGTATGGCATTAAGATCTCATTCAAACATGTGCAAAGGTTCTTGAGTATATCTTAACTTGGTCCAACTTTATCAGGGATATTCTGTTGGGTCTAATGAAACGGTTGGTTAGAATCCGTACATCCAACTTTAAAGTTCTTATAACCTCTGCAACACTTGACGGCGAAAAGGTTTCTGAATTCTTTTCGGGCTGCCCTGTGCTGAATGTACCTGGAAAATTATACCCTGTGGAAATATTATACAGCAAAGAGCGTCCTGTCAGTTATATTGAGTCATCTCTTAAAGTAGCAATTGGTATGTTTAAGGTCGTGTGTTTCTCTTTTCAAGTTAATCTTGCTTGTTTCATTTTTGACAGTATAATTTTCCTCTTGTATTACAAAAAACCGTGTTGCTACTTGCAGATATACATGTTCGTGAACCAGAAGGTGATATCCTAATCTTCATGACTGGACAGGTCTGTTTATACTCTATTCACTGAAACTTGACTGAATCAACTAGATTGTTCTCTTACTCTATCATGGTTTTAAATAGGATGATATAGAAAAATTAGTGTCAAGGCTAGAGGAAAAAGTACGAAGCTTAGCAGAAGGATCCTGTATGGATGCTATTATCTATCCTCTTCACGGTTCTCTGCCACCTGAAATGCAGGTAACGATTTCTAAAATCTTGGTTCAAAAATTGGCCTCAGTATCCATTTCTGAATATGCTTCTGCAGTTGAGATCTGTTGGTGGTCTAACAGGTTTTGATAAACTGTCTTGACTTTCTCTATTTCTGCAGGTTCGTGTATTTAGTCCACCTCCTCCAAACTGCCGGAGGTTTATTGTTGCTACAAATATTGCTGAAACTTCCCTTACTGTGGACGGAGTTGTGTAAGAAACTTGAAACCCAAAATTTGAAATGTTAATTTTGGTTTTCATGTCGGGTATCAGCCGTTTGTCCATTCACTGCATATAGAATGATACTTTCATCGTGGCCTTGTTAACTCAGGTCCTGCAAACAACTCAATAAATATTTGTTGACTTAAATAGTTTAATCATGTCTGCAATAGTGTAATCAGGTCCTGTAAAACGATCAAAACTGAATTTAGCATGAGAAGATTTTTTACACTGCATTCTTGAATCTGCTTGATTGTTCCGGTCATCCTGTCACTGTTGCCAAAAGTCGTCTTCGTATGCATCATGAGTTCATGTTTGTAGTTTAAGAAAATTTCAGATAATGTTTTGACAATTTGAAGATTGATACCATTCTCAGCCTAGCCTATTTTTCTCTTACAGGTATGTAATTGATTCCGGGTATGTGAAGCAAAGACAATATAACCCATCAAGTGGAATGTATTCTCTTGATGTTATTCAAATTAGCAAGTAAGCAAAGGAGTCTTGTTTCAGTATCTTGGTATTCATTAAATTATCTGCGAACTATGAACTGTATGTTATCTATTGATGCATACAAATGAACTTCTACTTGATGTGGGATGATGTTTATAGCCTTACCTAGAAAAAAACATCTGCAATTTGGCTCAAAAAGGAATACTAGTAGTGGTTCAATAAGACCTCATCAGATATAACATTTGTTGATTCAGGAATCTTAGTGGTTTCTTACTCAGGTTTTCATTAAGCTCCTATTTGCTTATTGTACGTCGAATTTTTTTCTGTTTCCCTGTGGTGTTCCAGAGTGCAAGCTAACCAACGTGCTGGACGTGCTGGCAGAACAAGACCTGGGAAATGCTATCGATTATACCCCTTGGTAGTGTACCGAGATGACTTCCTTGATGCAACAGTTCCTGAAATACAAAGAACTTCTCTTGCTGGGAGTGTTCTATACTTGAAATCGTTGGATCTTCCTGATATTGACATACTCAAGTTCGATTTTCTTGACGCTCCTTCATGTAAGAACTCATTTGTATCTGGAGTTAGATGCCTCTGATAAAGTTTTGTACAAAATAAATGGAAAGATGGTTTGCCATATACACACACTGCTGTTTTTCTTTTTAGTTTGTGATATTTTTTGAAATTTCTCATTGATATTACACTTCAATGGTTTTCATCTTACTTGTAATATTCAGCTGAGTCCTTAGAAGATGCGTTGAAGCAGTTGTATTTCATTGATGCAATTGATGAGAATGGAGCAATAACAAGGATTGGACGGACAATGTCTGGTATGTTTTAGCGCAGGTTTTCACTGTTTGGCAAAATTTTGAGGTTTAGCTTTAATCTTGTATTGAGCATATTTGTGGTTCAACAGATCTTCCACTAGAACCATCATTGTCAAGAACATTGATAGAGGCGAATGAAAATGGTTGCTTATCTCAAGCTCTAACAGTCGTTGCCATGTTGTCAGCAGAGACTACTCTTCTTCCTGTTAGGAGGTTAGTTTTTACGATATATACCTGAGTCAGATTATAAAATGTTTAAAATCACATTGAATAGATACAGATGCATCGACTCTTATCTTTATGGTTTGTGCTTGCATGATAGTAAACCCAATGAAAAGAAGAGGAAGCATGATGATTCTAATCTTCCTGATGGATCCGGATATGGTGATCACATTCAACTGCTGCAGATTTTCGAATGTTGGGACCGTAATAGTTACGATACTACATGGTGCAAAGAAAATGGCATGCAGGTAATTGTGCTATTTTCTTTCTTCCTTTATTATCTATTTTCAAGTATTCCACGTGAAAAGCATGGTGACATGAAAAGCCTTTATACATTGTTACCAAATGCTATGATTCGGTAGGTCGTCAAATACATGCTGTTCTCTGCAGTTAATACAATCTATATAGCATATAAATTCCCTTCATTGTTGAGACGTGACGCTGATACTTGTATTCAAGACTTTATGTTTGTATTTTCTGCTTCCTACAGTTTTTATACCTATCAATTATGGGAGTTGCTGAACTTTACTACCATTGTTTAGATAGTCTCTTTGGGTACATTATTACGAAGGCTATTTGGCCATTATGAAGAATATTAACTTCTGTTGAAACAAAATTTGTAGGTGCGAGGGATGGTGTTTGTCAAAGATGTTAGAAGACAGTTATGTCAGATTATGCAGAAAATATCCAAAGGTTAGTATTGTTTCATGACAATGAGGATCCATGAAAGAATATGTAATATTACTCTATGGGTTTAACCCCTAAATGGTTATACCTAATGCTGAACCAGAATTTATGTCAACTTGTCTCTTCTTTCCTTTGTGACACGCGATAGTTGGCTGTGTCATATCTAACGAACCGTCACTAAAATAATTGGTCTACTTGACAAATTAGATCGACTGGAAGTTGGGGCACATGGAAGGAAGAGTTCAAGCCGAGACGACTACAGGAAGTTGAGGAAAGCTCTATGTGTTGGTAACGCAAATCAGATTGCTGAGAGAATGCTTCGTCACAATGGATACCGGACTCTTACCTTTCATTCGCAGCTAGTCCAGGTATTAACTTCTCAAACCAAGTCTCCCTTATCTGCTTTATACACTATTAGTTCTTCTAGTACATCATTAGCTAAGATGTACAGCAAAATTGTAAATAAAAGTTAGGATGGGTCAAGTTTTACAGAGTTTGGTGTGAACAGCCAGATGTTGACTTTATTGGTTGAATTTAGGTGCATCCATCATCTGTGTTGAGTACCGACAAGGATGGAATGTTGCCTAATTATGTAGTGTACCATGAGCTGATCTCCACCACACGACCTTTCATGCGAAATGTTTGTGCAATAGAAATGTCATGGGTGGCTCCCATCAAAAGAAAGATCGAGAAAATAAATGTCAGAAATTTGAGGTAAAAACTACTTCAATCCAGTCTTGTTTTAACTTTCTCCTTGTGGTGTGTGGATACAGTAACTGATCGGTCTCGTCTAATGTTCTATGTAGTGGTGGACCAGCTTCATCTGTTAAGGAACCTGAGGAGAAGACGGAGTTGTCTAGGAACAATGCAGAAACACCTGTAGTTTCTGAAAACGTCGAGAGTCGGATTGAAGCAGCTAGAGAACGTTTTCTTGCTCGTAAAGGACAGAAATAAATTGATAATGTAAAATTCAAGAAAATTTAATTTCTTTTCGCATAAAGATTAGGAAAAAAAAAGAAAGATAGCTTTCCAAGATGGATTTGGTATTACAACATACTCAACATTACTAAGGAGACTTTTACTTGTGAAGTCGTAACTCAGTTTCTAGATGGGAATTGTTTTCGGTTTAATGTCAAAATTATAAACCGATTCGGAAACAGTCTTTGTCCTTTTAACTGACTACTGAGAAACAAAATGGAAAACTTGTGTCTAACTAACCTAACTAAAAAAGAAAAAAGGAAACTATGAGTCATTAAAAGTCAACGGATTTTTTTTGACTGGAAAAAAAAATGGAAACTTTGTGTTTTGGGGGAAAAAAAAAAGGAAACTGTTTCTAGTTCCTACTATGAACGTGTATACAAATCTCCTTCCTCTATATAAGACCTAACAAGAAGACATAAACAGGTTATAATACTGTTCATTATTCGCTTTTCTCTTTTTTCGAAACGCAGTCTCTACTCTAAAACAATCATCGTATTGTATTTTTCTCCAAAATCAGAGAGATGAAGCAAAGTAGTGGTGAAATTTGGAGTTGGAATAAAGAAGAAGAGATGAAATCGATAAGCCATTGTCTAGAAAACTGTCGTTTCATCGCCATAGATACAGAGTTTCCGGGTTGTTTGAAAGAGACGCCCATGGAAGCCAGCGAGGAAACTCGGTACAGAGACATGAGATTTAACGTCCACAAAACCAAACTAATTCAGTTCGGTTTCACTCTGTTCGACAATAAAGGAAGAATCGGGGGTACGTGGGAAGTTAATTTCTCTGATTTCGTCGAGTCAAAGGACGCCAAGAATCAGAAATCTATCGAGTTTCTGAAGCGTAATGGTCTGAATCTGGAGAAAATCAGAGAAGAAGGAATCAGTATTGAAGAGTTCTTCAAAGATTTTACTCAGATTCTGAATGAAAATACGAACGAGAAGAAGATGACTTGGGTTACTTTCCACGGCTCATACGACATGGCTTACCTTGTGAAAGGCTTCACCGGAGGAGAAATCTTACCAGAGACTTCAGAAGAGTTTGCGGAAGTTGTTGAGATGCTTCTCGGGGATGAGTTTGATGTGAAGAAAATGGCGGGTCTATGCGGGTTAAGCAGCCACTACGGACTACAGAGAGTAGCAGATGCGTTTCAGATGAAGCGTGTCGGAAAAGCTCATCACGCTGGTTCTGACAGCGAACTAACGGCTCGTCTTTTCATCAAGATGACTCCCATTTTGTATCAGGACTACAAGAGAAAGATGCGTCTTAAAGCTGATCAGCAATATCTTCATGATCAAGAAGAGCTTATGATGATGACCAGATGCTATGTACCACAGCCACCGAGACCAAGACCGATGATGTTTGCTGCTTACCCGTCTTTTGGTGGTTACTTTGTAGTGCCTGTCCAAAGATCATCTAACTATGTTTGATTAACATGAATGCAACTATTTTATGTATATAAATTTCAAGTTTAACAGATCTTTCTTTAAATACAAATATTAACTTTCATTATTGCACTTTTGGTTTTGTGTAATCATAAATCATATCTATCAACTGTGGATACAAAGCGCAACACGAAATCCCTTCAATGTAGTTCTCAAAAGATCCCAACATTAAAGTCTAACTCTAACCTCAAAGTTTATAGTCGGCGTATACGTAAATAATAACTTACTAAGTATACTAGACTATGTAATAACTTAATACTTGTACTATCTTTATATATCCAAGAAATATGTGTATGTTCATAATGAATACAAGTAAGCAGGGGAGACAATGGTCAGGTCAACTTCTTAGTCCAATTAATAATCTAGAAAAATCAGAATCTAGTCCAACCCTCTAGTTCTGTCATGTTACATCTTTGTTTTGGAATTGCTTAGCGATCACTTTCCTCCGAACTGAGCTGAAGAATATGACAGTTATCAACTGTGATCCATTCTGAGTCCCATATTTATTCGTCAAGTACGTGCGTAGAGATGTTCATGTGCCACTTGATGATGCCTTCTTCTATGTAGCTAAAGCCGCATTTCTGTCAACAAAATTGAACAGTTCTGTTTGTGCAGCTTCCATTATCACACAGAAGTCTACACTCATATACCTCCCCCTGCAAAACCATATTTCCAATAAAATCACATGTATTATCATCAACATCACTGAAATAATCATATGTACGGGCTTGGTGTAGGTGATGATGATGACTATACCAGAAATGAGTCTTGGACCAGACTGAATTCGGAAAAGCTGGACTTCCAACTCCATGCATTATTCTCGCGATGGCTCTTGGTGTGAATTTTGCCTGGCGATTACTCTGCAAAAACACCTGTTTTGTCCCCCCAACATTAACTGAACATTCTTTGGATACATATCAATATAAATAAAAGGGAGTGTAGATAACAGTGTCGCTGCTTGGATCTTCACCTTTATGTCTGCTCGTAGAAAGGCGCTGCATGTACAATATAAGTGTTGATCAATTTAATGGAAAGGCGACTTTGACAAACAAACAAAAAATGGGGAAAGATATGTAACATCCTCAGTTTTCTTATTTCAATTTTCTCCACGCAATAATTGAAATTTGAAATCTATGAAAAGAAGTGAAATATTTTGTTTGTACCAATTTTGAGTCGTCTTGCTTGGAATGTCACACGTTTCATCACCATTGAAGTAATCCGAAATTCTGCTTTGCAGGATCAGAGTTTGCTTGGCAACAGAACTAAGTTCTGAAGTGCTGGAGGCATTGATGGCAGCCACAGCTGCAGTAGACATAATATCTAGTTTTCTCACCTGTTTCAAATGCAAAATTATAGCTAGATATAAGCACAAGAGGTGAAACTTAAATATAGATAGATCATATAGGGGTGAGGAGCTGTTAGCTGCAGTTGAAGAACTTACTTTGCAAGTTTCAATCTCTGCGAGCCACTTGGTGAGATGACTGGATAACGAACATATATCTTTTGGAAATTCTAAGATTGTGTAAGAAAAGGCGGGGTCCTTCATCTCGTATGTTACTTCCCCCTTCATCTACAATGAGTTTAAGGACATATCAACAAACAAGATCTTGAAAAGTATACAATCGACCTAATGTAGTAAAGGGAAATCTTAACAGCGCTAGAAAATAAACCTCAAGATCAAGTTTTATACTCAATATCGTCAATTAGAGGACATGATTAAACTGATGAGTTCAAGTGGAACTCATGCGAAAGAGTTCTTAACAAAACACAAGCAATTGAACAAACAAATGAAAGATGATCCATCCCTGCATACATTTCCCTCAGTAGAGTTGTGTTCAATCTTATCAGTAAAGCCTACATCAAGAATCAATAGAGATAGGATCAAACTTCATCACAAAACGATACTCACTAAGTATCTCTTCTACATTATACTAGAGTCATATTCGTGAAGATGATTCATGTGTCCATCAGTTCTGTTTATTCATATATCCTACCGTTCTGTGGACTCAAGTTTCTACATCATTTTTAATGACTGCAATTCAATCATGGTTCGTTTGTTTAGTTAACTATGCTTATAACAATGAAATGCAACTTGAGATATCTGGTAGTAAGCTACAGATTCATATTGGAGAGGAAAGTGTTATCAACCTTCAGAGTTTGAATCTCAGCCAAGATATCTGATGTTGCAACACCTATGCTAGAGGCCACAGCTGGTATATCAAAGACATATAACCCTTGCTTCACGTGTGACCTAAAAACAACAGAAAAGCATTGCTGCAACTGTAATACTTCTTCAGAATGGACCTAAAAAGCTGACACTTACTTCTTCACGATTGCTGCAACTATGATATTTCGTGCAGCCAGAGTGTTTGGAGAAGACTGCACATAGAGCATGACAATGTTCTGAGCATCAGAAGGTTCAAGCATACACCATAAACAAAGAATATTGGAATTTGTCACTAAACAGGAACATATTCAGCTAACAGCTTCCCTACCTTGTGGAAATTCAATGTGCAACATACGTTGAGCTGTGGAAGCATACGTAGGTATTGCACTTCCCCCAACTCCAAATGTGTCAAAATCGTTTGCATAACCTGCCAGATCACAGTGAGAATTCAGACTATATCTTTCTGAATGTAGAGATATTCTTTCTGAACAATGGGTTTCAAGAAATGACATAAAGTTTCAAAAAGATACCTGTTCCTTCATGTCGAATTTATGAGAGGCAGATTCAATGACTAGCGAGCATATCTTCTCATGTTGCTTTGTCTCAGAGGAAAACACATGGGTGAGAAATTTTCCAACTGCATATTCATCGACACCATCACTGAAGAAGAAGGGGGAAAAAGGTAAGAAATTTAAAGCCTCTCTATGCAATGCCATGACAGATGGTAGTTCCCACACCAATCACCTCTGTGCAAGACTCCGAAGCTTTAGGTATGTGGTATCATCATAAAATAGATGGCAATAAGACAACCGCCCGTCGCGACCAGCACGTCCAATTTCCTATAACAAATGCATTAGTTTCTCGAGAACATTATAAGCAGCTTAAAAAGGATCCTGGAAACAAAAAAAAGTTTGAACCTGAACGTATTCTTCCAAACTGCCTGGCATGCTGAAGTGGATTACCTAAAGAGGACTCAGAACATTTAGAAGCATGTATATTGTTACACGAGATGTGAATAGTTGAAGATATGTTCAAGCATTCTAAGGGTTTGCCTTAGACTTACAGCTCCAACATCTCCCTTGTCAAATCCCATACCGAATGCCACAGTTGCAACAACCTTCCATAAAACAGACCAAAATATTAAGAATTCTCTACAATGACACTGTAAACCAATTAAAAGGGATGTCGCGCATTTGTTTTTGAATACTTTCATCTACAAACTACCAGGAAAGCCGTGAATTTATTTTCTCACCACTCTAATCTTGTTGGAACAAAATGACTCCTGTATGCGAACACGGTCTTTCGCTGGAAGACCACTATGGTAACCCTGGATAATCGGTCGAGCTAAGCTTGATTAGAGTGTAATTAGCCATAGATACAGGTATATCAGAGATTTCAAACTGGAAACAACCTTTGCATTGATGTTGTTATCACGTAAATACTTGCTTATCATGTCAGTCTCATACTGCGAAAACACAGCCCAAAATTTCAGTTAGCATTATGCACGATACAGTAAGAAATCAAAGAGTTAAAAAGTACATTGTAAAGCCTGAAAAAGGCCGTAGATAACTAAATAAGAACTCTCACCTGAAATTTGCAGTACACAATGATGCTTCGAATCTTCTTATATGGATGAGACTCCATCAAAATCAATAGATCTTTCATTCTGTTAGAATTTCAGATTTCACCCAGTTACAGCTAGAGGAGGATAAAAAAGGGTGAAAATATAAACAAATCACTTGCCTGTTAGCTCCACTCAATGAGACAGATAACTCAAAATTCTCTCTCAGTTGTGACTTCTGAATAAGATTATTTGACGGTATCTCTAGAGAAGACATGACTGCCTGAAGAGTCATAGTAGTGGCGGTTGCAGTCATTGCGAGAATGCATTCTGCCTTGAGTTCAGAAAACAGCATTGATGCCTTGAGTCTCATGTATGAAGGGCGGAAGTTATGAGACCTGTTTAGAACAGCTCTTAAAAACAAAGATAAACCGACCAAGGAAAGCACTAGATACTACAGTCAACAGAGAAAAGCAATCTACCAGATGCCAAGAAGCTCACCATTCTGATACACAGTGTGCCTCATCCACAACGACAAGCGACACAGATAAAGACAAGCGAAACATTGACAAAAATTCTACATTCAGAAGTCTCTCAGGCGATACAAAGAGAACCTGAAATTTAACAACAATCACATGACACAAAGGAATGTATTTCCAAATCAAATACTCTCGGAAGTTCAGTCTTATCAAAAGTAAAGCGTTCAAAACTTTTCTGTAGAACACACCTTTATTATGCCTTCTTTAAGTTTCCGCAATGTTTCTGTTGCTTCCTCAGGTCTCTAACGAAAAAAAAAATCCCAAAGCAGACTCCATTAGAAACTTCTGAGTTCTAAAGACTATAAATGATCCCAAAATAAAGAACAAACAACGAACAACATTTTGTGAGCACAAACCTGGCTACTGCTCAAGAGACCACCCTTAATAATTGAAGGCAAATGCTTCAACTGATCGATCATCAACGAAACCAAAGGACTCACTACAAGCGTGAGTCCAGGAAGAATCATTGCCGGAATCTGGTAGCAAAGAGACTTACCAGCACCAGTAGGCAATACAAGCATTGTTGAACTCCCACCAAGAACCATCTTGATTGCCTGCAACTGTCCATCTCGAAAAGAATCATAACCATACACTAAATTCAACAGCTTCGTCAGATTCTCATCAGAAGCTTCAGTCTTCACTGCAAGAATCGTATCCTCTACTGAGCTGATAAAACCATCAGCTTCTTCTTCTCTCTGTTTCTGCAAGTCAGACTCTTCTTCCAACAAGGATTCACCTTCACCATTGGCTTCTGATTTTCTATATCTCTTCCCTCTGTAAGCGTAATTGCTTCTAGATTTGGATAAACCCTTGTATTTGCTGGGAAACTTCTTCCCTCTCTTTCCATTTAAATTATATTTCACGAAATTACCCTCGCCGCCACCGGTGGTACGAAACACCGGAGCTTTCACCGGCGGATAAGTTATGGAATCGGTGATGAGGTTAGGAGGCTTTCTCCTAACGGATTTTGGAGGAGCGATTACTACCTGAGGTGGCTCCGGCACATAATTGACGGCGTCCGATTTCAATTTCTCGTCAGATGTAAGAGAAGCTCTGCTGCGGAGTCTGGAGAAGGAGGAGACAGAAGAGGAAAACCCAGCGGGTCTGGATTCGCAGATCCGGAAGGGGAGATTGGTGAATAATGGAGATGGAGGAGGAGGAGAAGGTGGTTCTGGAGCTACATGTGAGTGTTCTGGAGGCGGCTGTGTAGGTGCTTTGGGCTTCGAGCGAGAGGAAGAAGACGCAACTTTCCGGGTCACCGGCTGCACTTGCCTTGGCGGTGGCTGCGGACGTTTAGGAGGTGGCGGAAATGGGTCTCTGGGAGGAGTAGCGGAGACATGAGAACCATCGGAGTCTGAACTGGAATCCATCGGAAGTTTTTTTTTTGCGGAATCATTTTTTGAGAATTTAAGAATTTGGGTTTTTAGGTCCATGCCGCTCTTTCTCCTTTTCCCGCCATTTATTTCTATTATTAAATATCACCCATCAAAAAAAAAAAAAAAAGATTAATACTTTTGACCAAAAAAATAAAATAATAACGACACTAGTACAAAGCACTACATGCAGGTTCAAACAATTTAATTGTAAAATGTAAAAGGAAACATCAAACACAAAATATTATAATTGACCAAAAAAAACTTCTTTTTTTCTTTTTCCTTTTTTATGGGTCAAAACCTAAAGAAACTTGTTTAAAATGCTTAAGATTATGGATTTATGTTTAACAAAAAAAAAAAAAGGATTTATTTAGGAAAAAAAACTAGATTGAATGTAATCGTCTACTTAGTTCATACTCTCAAGTCAGCCATTCTCGATAGCTATAATGATATTCTGTCCTTAGGCTGATGATCGCTTTCTAGTTAACTTTAACCTCAAGAGTATTAAAACCGTGAATGTGAAAAGTGAAAAGTGAAAAGTGAAAAGTGAAAACTCATGCTTTCACTCGGGGAAAGTTATCAAGGACATTTCTATTTTCGACGTTCAAAGAAAATATTAGACGAAATATTGAGTTCATAAGTGTTTATTGGGGTTACACATAAAAGATAAATCAAATCAAAACAAAAACTTTACAATTCATGCCACTAACCGGCAACCCAAATCGTGTGTTTATCCCTCTCACAAATTAGCTGCAACATACGTAAATACGCTAAATCATAAAATAAAATAAACAAACAAAACCCAAACAACCACAAACTTTATAAACAAACAACATTAAAATTTACTAGTAAAAAAAATTAAAATCAAAGAGAGTGGTGTCATATCACATGATTGTGCAATTGCATTTGGACTCCAGCTTAGGAGGAGGTTTCAAATTCTCTCCTTTACCAGGAGCTACTCCAACGTTACGTATCATCACTGCTTCACCTGCATTTTCATCATTCTCTATCTGCACTTCTCTTTTCTCCTCTGTTTTATCCTGCTTCCTACTCGCTTTTACGGATTTCGAACTCTGTTTCTTCGCCTTTGTTTTACCCTCATGTGCATTACTGCTACTTTTGTTTGCATTTGACTTTCCAAGTATTGTCACTGTCGGATGCAATATTTCTTCTTCTGCTGCCACATCCTTTGCTTTGTCCATTGCTATTGTCGCAGCCTGGTAAACTAAATCATGAACGATGGAGCTGCAGAAAAGTATTGTATCCGTGGCTTCTTCAAGTGTGAGGCTCTTCGGCTCTTTTCCACCTGGACACTCCACAACTACTGTTGACTCATCTGCACAGAGCAAGAAACCATTTCTAAACTTCAAAAAGGTTGTAAGAAAATACATATAACAAACAATAGTAAAAACACAGTGAGATGCCCTTATCAGATGAGAAAACAGGAGAAAAATACCTAAAATTTCGTTTACAGGAGCCAAGGAGTTGTGGTGATCCTCAGAAGCATGTGCCATACTTTTCTCTGACCACTCATCTACCTCATTTAGGTTGCACTCTGACTCTGGAATTTCATCATGAACCCCTAAACCAGGTGTTTCGGGTTCACAACTCTCGGGTTCTATTCCTGAGGCTGTTATGGTGGATGAACCATGATTAGGAGTTTCGTTCCCATCCTTTTCTTCCAGCTTTGAGTGATCATAGAGAGAACAGTCCTCAGTGACAGGTGATGCTCCTAATTCTAATGTGCTCCTTACATGTGCCGGTGATTCTTCTGTCTCCATGTTGCTTATCACAGTATTGGCTACATCATCTCCAATTTCACAAACACCATTGTCAATTATCACCGGATTATGCTCTGCTAGAGCATCAACTGCATTGGTGGAAGTACCAACTGGTCCAACGCATTCACCAAAATCAACATTGATCACATTGGTTTCTTTACATTCCGAATCTTGGAGTTCAGGGTGAGATTCTTGATGAGTTTCATCGTGTGTACATGTCATTTGGGCAGCACACACTTCAAAACTGTCTTCTGGCATGACATTTAGAGTCTGCAAGACGTGGCTTGACAAGCCAGATGAAGATGACATGGTGCTCAGGGACTTGGAGTTGGTATCATACCTATGAGTCTCCATGTCAAGTGTACTCCCGCTTCGTTGTCGTACATGACTTCCCTTTCTTATAGAGGAACCATAATCCCAAGATGAAGATGCAGAAGCAGTTTCTGTGGAGCTTCTAAGACTAAGACTTCTATCCCTCGAATAAGAAAATCCCTCATATGATCTGGTAAAACAACTGGAGTTATTAGCTTGAATAATGGGTGACTTCATACTGACCGATCTCTTGATAAGCAAAGGAACGTCTCCACCTTCTGTGGAACCAATCTTCACATCATGATGCTTATCAAAAAGCTGAGTTTGAGTATCTTTTGTGCCTATACTCAATAGATCTAAGCCAGTGGAAGACTGATTTCCATCCTGGTGATTAAGACTCTCCCCATTTTGCTCTTCCAAAGCCCTGGAAGTAGAGCTCTCTTGCAGATGATATTGTTCTTGCTCGTACAAATTATCATGCTGCTCAATGTTTTCGTGTGTCTCTACAATTTCTGCCTCAACCATAACAACAGGTAGCGATTTTTGCACATCAACCGCAGGAAGTTTTTCAACATCTGCCTTTTTTTCATTGAAAATTTCCTGAGACTGCTTTGGGGAATTTTCATCAAGAGCTCTTGTTCCAGGGGAATCTGTTTCCGCAAAATTGTGTTCCTCCCTGCAATCTGGACAAATATTTATCTCACTTCTAGTTGCTTCAGTAGTACGATAGTGGGAACCACATCTATCACAAACCTCCATAGTTCCAAGAGCGACCCCTTCTAAGAAGTCATTTTCTACTTGAAGACTACCATGAGTCGAACTGTTTTCAACATCAAAAACATGGTGGTTGACCTCCTCATTCATGCTAGACTCGCATTCAATGGCAAAACCTTGATCCATATCACCAAGTTGATCACTGAAAGAGCTCTCATGACTCTCATGTCTACTACCTTCATTTGATAAATCTACCATGCTAAAGGCAGTAACTTCTCCATGTTTATCAGGATAAGCCGATTTTTCAGCTTCAGACTGGAATACAGGGATTGGATCACTCCCTTTAGTATCCACCATGAATCCTGTAACTTGGCTAGAACTTGAATTGCTTCCCACTGTTGCAGAAGAATGTCTTAACATAATGTGATGGTAAGACGAACTACCTTTCCCAGAATAGATGCCTGTGCTAGGAAGGCTAGAAGCAAGAGGCCTAAACATGCTATGATGGCTTTTAGGATGATCCTGCATGAAAAATGTAAATCATAAACAAATTTTCACATATCTCTGCAGATTTAACGAGGGAAAATTACCAAAATTTCAATTGAAGTTAATGCATGCTATCTGTAATCTATGCAGGAGAAACTTTGGAATCTAAGGAATGGAACAGAAAACAAATGGGAACTTAAAGACAAGCCGTTTGCGTGGTAGATATGACAACTGACAACAATGGCCTATGATGTGTTCTCATAGACTGCTAATGATATGTTAGAAAGCTAAGATATGAGAGCAAGCATGTTAATGCAGGTAGAATTAAACATGAACTTTTAGAAGGTAACGAAAATTCATAGAATCGTGGGCGAAAAAGAAAAAGAAATGTGGTATGCTGCTTAATATACCATCTGACGAAGCGCAGACTCAAATGGCCTTCTTGGAGCTGAACCAGGTGACTGTAATTTTGAAGATCTAGAAGTTCTACTATTTGGAGAAAGGCTAGCCCTCTTTGAAACTGCACGTTCTGAGCCACGTATGGGAATCGACTGTAAAGAATGAAGTTCATCATCTCCAGATGATGCTAAAGAGCCTTTACTATGAGAACTAAATCGATCTCGCTCCTGACTGTGAGATGAACTGACACTTCTGGAAGCACTAGGAGAAACAGAGTGTCTGCTGCGTGTTGAGGTTGCATCCCTGCCATTTCTGGATGCTGGTGAGGAACCTCTTACATAGGATGCCGGTCGATCACCCAAAGAAGTTCGGAGATTTGGTGGCGCATCCAAGGAGAAACCAGGAATGTTTGACTGCCACACTTTTATTTTGGGTGAAGCTGAGTTGCCTCGACTAGAACTGACGGGAGAAGTGCCCCTGACAGCTGGCGATGCCATGGTAGTTGACCCAGTGCTCATCCTTCGTGAAGTTGGGGTCGGGGATCTTGATACAGGTCCTGAGGGTTTCCCTGGAGTAGGAGAAATCCTCCTAACCGGGGTAGCTGATCGTCGACCAGAAGCTGGACTAGGATGGCGTGCTGAAGATGGCCTTCCCCTTATCTGCTGCATATTGTCAGCTCGAGGTGATGTGCTTAAGCGATTTGGACTTGCACTGCCCTTACTACTACGGCGGCTCTTCTCCATCTACATATGTATATATGCATATTCAGCATAGTAAATTAGGAAGTGCAGCAAGATATGATTCAAGATCAACAATGTTATACATAGAATAACATTCAATTTAGTATATAGATGGATACCGTGGAAGATCTAGATAATGAAATCTGACTCTGCGGTCTCCCTCTTCTCACAACACTAGCTGATGGCGGTTGGTCATCCAATGAAGGAAAAAGGGGTGTGTCTGGAGGCGTCAGCAACCTTTCATTGATTATGCATTAAGCTTTGTAAGACCACGAGTGGGAACAATAGGAAAAATATAGGCATCCAAAAGAGCGAAACACAAATTACTAAAAGTAATGTTGGAAAAAAAGTACAGTACTGCCAACAAGAAGTTTATGGAATTCGAAGCTTTAGAAGAAAATATCTTTCAGTATTACTAAAGGGAAGATATACAGTATAAAGTCAATCTCGATTAGCTTGAAAGGTGATTATACGGATTCGTTGTACCAATGAACCAGAAAGAAAATAGAAAGATCCAAATTAGATATGAAAGCTACCAATCATAGTCATTCTTATCTCCCTCTGCACTCAGCAATCTGCTACTCTCTCCTTGAACAGGAATGGTGAACTCTGAAAAGTGCTTCAATTTTGTAGCTGAAGATAAATAACCAAAATAGAAGGAAAAAAAGTTAAGGGGGATGGTGACACAGATAACTATAACAATCTAAACCATCATATCAAAGAACACATATCTTGATTTGAAGCCAGTAAAAATAACTTACAAAATGCATCTTCGAGATCATCAGATGACTGAAGCAAGAAACTATCTCTTTCTTTGTCTTGCATCTCACTAAACAAGGCAAGATCATCGTCTTGATCTCTGAAAAGTATCCCATATTCAATGCTGTGTCCTCGTCTATGTTTCTTCCCTGGAAGTTCCCTACCAGGGGAGCATCTCAATGCTGGGGAAGGAGGCATCTCTACTTTCCTAACTACTGATCACTGCACGACCTCTGGCCAATTCACTTCACTTCTGGCCAATAGGCGCGTCTTCTATGCTCACATATGCATCCAAAACATATATCACCGAAGCTCAACGGTCTTTAAACTGAACCACCTGAAAATAAGCAATAGTCATTGGTTGTTATAACTAAAAGACAATAGATAAGATGAGATAAGCTTCTGAAGACAAAAAAGTCAAATCTTAACACAAAACCCAGCAGCTTGACCTAAAGACCCTAAATTTATTTCACAATTTTTAACTAACAACTTCGTAACATAGTAAGATTGTTCTAAATAACAAACCCTAGCTCCAATCCTTCAATTACTTGCTCTAAATAACAATTGGAGCTCGCCCAATTCAACCATTGACAGCAGAAGCTTGAAACTTACCAGAAATTAACCAGAGGCCTCTTGAAAAAGAGAAAGATCTCGGCTTTAAGGATCAAACCCAGGTCCTTAAAACCCGAAACTTGAGAATAAGGAAGAAGCTTAGTTCCGTACAGATCAAAAGAGCAGAGACCCAACTGAGATCGATTCCATTCCCAAACTCAATTTAGCATCTTTCTTCTTATCTCTCTTCAGTGAATAAAATGTAAAATTGATATAGCATTTAGTTTGCTTCCTGTGAAAGAAGAATACAAATCTTCGATTCCTTGCTCTCTCTTGTTTCTGCGAACTGTCAGATTTGCTTCTTTGCACCGCAACAAAGCTGCTAATCTCTCTTTCTCCTTTCTCTATTTCTCTCTCTCTAAACTTCTTCAGACTTCTCTTTTCTCGAGCTTTTTGGGGCTTTTGTGTTTATGTGATCGTAATTATTTCTGGAAACCGTGACCGAAGCTCTGATTAAAGGCAGAGCCTTTGGATGCAGACGAAAGAGCTCATTCTGATAACTCTTTTTTTTTTCTTTTCTTTTTTTTACGACATTTACTATACAAGTCCCAAACTTAGTAAATTTCCTAAATCGTACATGAGCTACTAATTGTTGAAGAAGACCCCAATTGTTTTCTACTTGCTACTTTGCTAGTGAGAGTTTATATCATATTTATTTACACAAATAATATGATCAATTATTTGAAAAGTTTACTCCCCTAAACATTATAGTCATGCAGTACGTTATTTTCAACAATTTATACAAATTTTGATATATTGTTATTATTATATAGTAAGATGATAATTATTGTTTTTTCTTCTCAATAGCAAGATGACCATTTATATGCAGTTGGTGTGTAGTCTGTGTGATGAAGTCATTACGTATCTAGGCTTCCGGATTCGGAACATTTTTTATGTTTTTTTTTTTTTTGGATTTTTTTGCATAATCAAACAAGTGGGATTGTTTTGTATATTTTTTAAAGTTTGGGGCTCTTCTAAAACTATTGCAAAAATGGAGTATCTTTCTAATGGAACTTTTTTTTTCAGGTGACTTAAATTTTTGTCCAATTATTATTTATGTTCCACGTAAATTATAAACGAACTGACTTCAATTAATAAGGTCAAGATTCACTATTACGCAATTATGGATCTTATCTCTTTTATTATTGGTCAAATAATGGCGGCTTTCTAACTAATTATGTAATTAAATTGTGTTGTCAATATAATGAACTCTAGGTGTTACCGGCTTTTATATACGGATTCAAAATAAACCAGACAAAAATTTATCGGCAATATCCGGATTTTAATTCAAGTGGTAATCCAAAAATGGCACTATCACAAACTACTAAAGTGTATGTCCTAATCAATTTTTTTTTATAATTTTTCAATATTCTGTGTTGTAATAATGTATGTGTTGATTGTTATAACGGATGTTTTTTACAGGTTTATTACCACATTTCAGTTTGGTGCGTTTGATGTTTTTTAATAGTGATTTAATTTCAAATTAGTCAAATCCAAAGCAACAAGTTTAAAGCATTTCATTAGTCTAAATCCCGATGTTTGCGTTGGGTTGATAAAAAATGAGTGTATGATCAACCTTAACAAGTTTTTTTTCTTTAACTATTTAAACTTTTTGTTATTAAAACCGTACATATAGAAACAAAATCCCTGATTGAACAAATTAAAATATAAGAAACAATAACAAAATCCCAAATTTAGAATCATAGCATAGATCCCCAAAAACTCCAAAGAAGAAATCCCAACGACTGCTCTAGAAAAATTTCTTAATATATGTCCTGACCTTTCATTTCTACTTCTCAATCATCATAATCACCACCAGAATGACCCCGCCCAATAAAATGACAATTTTTATCAGGAAAAAAAAAATTGAGTTTGTTGCTAAACACTTTTTTTTCTTAATGGTTGTGCCGGAATGTATAAAAAGTAGTACAAAGATACAGTGATAAAGACATTAAGCACAAAGATAGGAACAATATTAAATAAAAATTTGAAACGAGTCATATGTTTATAAATTTTAAAAGTACAGGAAATTAGTATTATTTTGATTTAATGCAAGAAAAATGTCATTTAAAAGTATGTTTATTCAATAATTTAGTTCAATTTGAAACAAACGCATGTACTATATAATACTATTAAAAACTGACATGAAGATCAGTTATTTATTAAAAAAATATATCTACAATAACAAGTATTTTGGTTAATTCTTTTACTGAATATTTTATATACAAACAAATGAAATTATAAAATTAGGGGCTGAAAAATTAATGACCATACAAAAAGAAATGGGTTGTGTAGTCTGAAAACCTTAAAAGATAAAAAGTTCGATTGGTAAATAAAATGATGTTTAAAGCTGTGTGAGTGTGGACCAACCATGGGAGTTGTCCTCCCAATCATCATCTTTAGACTTTAGAGATTGTGTTTGGAGTTGTAATGTTGTACAGTATTATCTAGGGCTGGGCAAAATATCCGCATCCGATATCCGAACATAAATCCGACCCGAAAAAAATAGTTCTTTTCGGGTACGGGTGTACCATAATACCCAATCGGATGTATAATTCTTAAATATCGGATACCCGTATCCGACCAAATATATCCGAATACTCGAAGTAATATCCGAAGTATCCAAAAATATATAAGGATATATATACACCCTTTAATCCTAAATCCCTAATTCATCTCCTTTTCTTTCTTTTTCGATAAAGTCACTTATTACAACCGGTTGAACTTCCCAATTTCGAAATCGATGCACATTTAATCTCAATTGTTCAAGTTAGAAATTGTAAACCATTTTTATCATCTTCTCCTCCGTCTGAGATCTCACGGAGATATTCTAAAGTGAGTCATTATCGACCTTTTCTTTTGGATTCTCTTCTAGTTTTTTTATCGATTTGTGATATATAGAGAGAGAGTTAGAGAGTGTATTTTCTAGTTTGTTTTGTTTAAGTATAATCTAATGTTTAAAGTTAGTTAATTTCGAGGTTGGTTTGTGATGTAGGAAGAGTGAATTGGAATTTGTCGTATCAGTTCGTTGAGAAAACATTGACATCTTTGAATTTGGTAATCCGTGTTTGAGTTTAGTGATTCAATTTTTGTTCCATTGTTGGTTCAAAATTATAACAACGGTTGAAGACATTTATGTTTTGTGGTGTTGTAATCAGGTTCGTTTTTTAGGAAAATAATTGTTATAGTTTCGGGTTTTTTTTTTAATTTATATAATTTTAGGTTCAGTTCAGGTTTTTATCTAGTTCGGATAAAACAATCCAAACCCGATAAGTTTGGATTTCGGGTATACCCGAAAAATACCCAAATCCGAAGATACCCGATCCAAACCCGATCCGATTTCATAAAATATCCGATCGAGTCTACATCCGAATATTCGAACACCCGAAATACCCGATCCGAACCCGAACGGGTACCTGAATGGACTATTATCTAATTTTTTTGGGTATTAAATAAACTGTATGCGTACGCTTAGATTCGTACTATGTAATTAAAATTTGTTATTTATAAAGCACATTATTTATGTAAACTAAACAAACAAACAATTATTTGCTGATACGATTCACGTTTATTTAGAATTTGCTCACACAGTTTTACATTTTAGTATTTGCATAACAGTTTTAGCTCTGAAAATTGATATTACATATAAAGAATTTTTAAAAAATTGATTTAATAACCCGCAATGACATTTATCATGGATGTGGTGGATCTTGCTTGTTGGGAAACTGATATTGTCATAACTCCATTGCTATGAAAATCTCAAGATATGTGTGACCTATTGATTTTACAATACTTATACGGGTGAAGATAAGAAAAACGCATGCTAGAAAGTCAAATCTTTCTTCTATAAAAAAAAGCTTTACAATCAGAGAATATGAAAACAACATTGGCATCAAACATTTATGATTAACTTTTTTAGAACTGTGATTCCTTTATATCCTCCTAAAAGTATGTAATAGTAAATGCACAGAAACTAGAATACTAGATAGTATATGGTCAACAAATAATTTAACAGTGCCTATCATCATGACAACCACATTGAAACAGAAATATTTCTAGAAATGCTAATCATATCGATTTAAAGATTAACTGGAACCGAATTAGATCACCTAATGTAAATTCAGTTTAGTTTTTGTTGAGTTATGGATTTTTGTCCACTCTGGCCTTGCTTGTTAAATTAAGAGAGTTAAGGACCATAAAACAAAAAGGTTTAAATGGGATCAAAATGCTTATAAGGTTTCTCCAATAGACATTAAATGTAGCATACCAAATATGTAGAACCGGGTCAGATCGTTTTCTTTTGTTTTTTTGCCGACAAACCAGGTCGGATCTTATATAAGTCGACACGATGGCAATAGGTATGACCGTAAACATAATAAAACCTATATTAATCATAAACAAATACTATTAATAATCAAAAATAAGGTGGCAAATGATTGTCTCTGGCAATCCGAATGGTGTTAGTTGACAAATGTATGTTTCAATCATGTGGGCTTGGCTACCTTCTTTGTTGAGATGTCAACTTTAGTTTAATTTTTTTTTTCTCCTGAAAGAGGAATGAATATTGCATTTTGTCGTTTTGGTGATTACTAATGACGTGTCAAAACTTGGCTTTATCATATAAACAAGGATGCTTTTTGGGCTGATCCCAAGTTCGTCTCAAAGAGACTTGTTAAAATTTCACATCGCCAAAGAAATAATTTATAGTCTGAAACATAAAAACACATATAGCGTATCATCTAGTAGCTGTCAATTAAATTCCATTGTCAAAGAGTAATTCAAAACTTGATCAAACTCAATCTTTTTTTTTTTGGTCATCCTCAAACTCAAGATTAAAACTTTCGAAGTTACTGCAAAATTAATATTTGAGAAAATTATTGGTCCTCAAATGAGTTTCAGCATCCAATGTCTATTTCAAATAGAATTTATTTTTTTGTATCATGGAAAATTTCAGAACTTGAAATTGATCAAATTCGACATAACTATTTTCTGAAAAAAAAAACTCAAACGGTAAAGCATCATAATGTTATAAAAATATTAGACAGTAAAACTGAAATCATTTAATATAAGAAAAATATACTTTGTTCCTTATGTTTTGTTGGTGTATTTTTAAAAGAAACAATAATACATATTTTTTATTATATATATATATATATATAAATTAAGTATCTCAGATGAAATTAGTGCAAATAAAGTTACTTAAAATTGTGTGAAAAAAAAAAAATTACTTAAAACTTTAAATAAGATGTTATTTGTGATAGATCATTGAATTTTCCTTGGATTTCTAAAACTGTGATCAATAAACAGCGGAGGTTTGGTTATCATGATTCATGAGTTTAACTCGTCGGTTTATCATCTATTGATACCGGAGAATATTCTCTTTGAGGTGGTGCTTTGGTTATTTTGTTTCCTTCTCTCTTCTTTTTTTTTTTTGCTTTTGGTTTGTCTTTTACCTTTGGGCGAGAGAGAGAAAAAAACTTTGCAGAAGAAGATCAAAAACCGTAAAAGTGATCTTAGGGTTTAGGAGGAGCTGAATCGAGAATCGAGGAGAATCAGAAGACGAGATGCTAGGAGAATGTGGGAGGCTATCAAACACAGAGAAACCGGTCAAATCCGTTCTAATTCCTTCGCTAATCGATTCAAATCCCGCCGGATTTTGTCTCTTCAGCTCTCTAATCGAAAAGATTTCGTTTCTCCTCATCGTGGCTCCGTCAACTCCCTTCAGGTTCTCTCTCTTATGAGATCACTTCATCCGTTTCCTACTTTAGCTTTGTTCAATCACTATCATCATCAGTGGACTGAATCTATTTGTATAGTTTATGTGGTGTTGCTGCTTCTAGAGTAATGTGAATTGATCGTTCGTTGTTTACTTTATTTGAACTATTATATGTCATCCAGGTTGATTTGACAGAGGGGAGGTATCTGCTCTCTGGAGCATCAGATGGTTCAGCTGCGGTGTTTGATGTTCAGCGGCCGACTGATTACGAGGCAAGTGGTCTTATTGCCAAGCACAAGTGTATATTTACTGTCGACAAGCAACATGAAAATGGACATAAATATGCCATTTCCTCTGCCATATGGTATCCCATTGACACTGGGCTGTTCATTACAGGTTCTTTTGATCATTACATCAAAGTCTGGGATACCAATACTGCACAGGTACCAATTTCAATTTAGTTATTTTTGTTTTCTTTTTTTCAGAAGCATTTTTCTAGTCTTTGCTAATTTGCTCTTTTAATATGTTTTAGGCAGTTGTGGATTTTAAAATGCCTGGAAAGGTTTATAGAACTGCCATGTCTTCTTTGGCAATGTCTCACACGTTAATTGCTGCTGGAACTGAAGATGTGCAGGTTCGCCTCTGTGATATAACTTCTGGGGCGTTCGCTCACACCTTATCTGGTCACCGTGGTATGCTACTTTTTCTGTTCTTTGGAAAGTAAAGTAAATAAGATGTTTAAATGTATTCAATTGATGATTACTGGAACAATAAAGCTACTATACTCATGCTTTTTCCGTATTTCCAAATTTCATTAGTTAAAAAAACTAAAAACAGGCTACATAAATGTTCTTGTTGTCATGATATGCCAGATGGTGTTATGTCAGTGGAATGGTCTACATCCAGTGAGTATATTTTGTATACTGGGGGTTGTGATGGTGCAATACGTTTTTGGGACATTAGACGTGCTGGATGTTTCCGTGTTCTAGATCAATCACTAACACAACTTGGGGTTCGACCACCAATTTTAAAGCAAAAAGCGGTTAGCATTAAGGTTTGTTCCTGAAACTTGTATTTTCACTTCACTGCTTTATATTTCTTGAAAAGACAAGTTATAATCTTCTTCTGTTTAAATTCCCTGTTAGAAGTCTGTAAATTTTATCTGGTATCTCTTCTTATATTGTTTAGAACTTTAGATGCATCTGTGTAAGAGTGTAAGGTAGTGTAAGTGACATACTAGTGAGAGTTGGCATTAATTAGCCTAGTTTGTGTGAAGATTTACAAACTGGTCTTTCTAAAAGACAACATCTGACACGAAGAGTGGATTATTAATATCTGTTTTATATGAGAAAAGATTCCTTTATCGTCCCGTACAGGTTTCAGCTGCAAAATCTTCTCTGGGGGGCCAAAATAGGTTGAAGACATTGCAGAGTAAACATACGAGCAGCCAGATTGTGAAGGGATCATCTAGCACTAACGCTTCAGTGGAAAAATCTCGACAGAAGAGACTCCACCCTGGAATGTTATCTACTCTAGATCACGCTACGGCTCATTATGGTGTTGTCACTGGCTTGAAGGCAACTAACAATGGGATGTATCTTCTTAGTGCTGGTAAGATTCTTATTGTCATGGCTAGTTTCTTTGTTATTTAGGTTATTATAACTCTGTCACGAACCGGTATAGGCAGCATCTGCTGATTAAATCTTATATTTACATGCCTCTCTAGTGATTTTATATGATTAGCATAAACAGATAGGTTGTTTAGCATGCCTCTCTACTCTCTAGTGATTTTAGCATGAATCACTACAAAGTGGAATTGATACTTAGGGGTTTGAGCACCAAGTTAACTAAATCAATTTGTGGTTGTAAGAACTTATTACCACCGTGCTCCTCTCTTACTGAAGTTAAGAGTCTAATTACTATTCTATTTGCATGTTACTTTTCAGGGTCGGATTCAAGAGTAAGATTGTGGGATATTGAATCTGGACGCAATACCCTGTTGAACTTTGAAACTGGACGCATTCAGACCAACAAAGCAATTCAATTAGATACGAGCGATGATCCAGCTCTTGTGTTTGTTCCGTGCATGAAGACTGTGAAGGTATTCACCAACTTACTGTTTTTATGAGCAAATCTTTTCACTCCATTACTTGCATTATTCAAAAAGTTGTGCTGCAATTGTATATAAGGCTTGTGACATGTGGTCGGGTAGAGCAACACTGATGCTTCGTGGACACTTTGAAAGCGTGAACAGTTGCTGCTTTAACTCCAGTGATCAGGTATAAACTCAATAATCTTTAGAATCTTCTCTAATCTCGCGAGTCATTTTTACTTTGTAAGGTTGGTAGAACACACCTCTAAATCCGGATGATTTGTTATGCTTGCTCATAGGAACTATACTCAAGTGGCGCAGATAGGCAAATACTTGTGTGGTCACCAGGCGGATCCGTGGAAGGCGAAATGGTTAATCTAAATTCTATCACTATTTCAAATTCATCTGTATTAGAGATTACACGAGTCCTATTGTGGATGTCTCTTTGATCAAGATTGTATCCATTGCAGATGGAAGATGAAGTAGCCGAAGATAAAGACAACTGGAGCGACTGAGAAAACAAGTTTCGGGAAGTCTTCTTTCTCGATCTGTTAATTCCAATGTGGGTTGTTCTGCGTTTAGTCTTCACAAACTCATATTACTACTACGTATACTCGGGGGTTTTGATTGTTTATAAAGTAAACAGAAACATTTGTTAGTTAATTAGAGTTGATTAGTTCATACTAGTACTATAATGCAGTTTAATGGCCTATGATAGATTAAACTCGTGGAAAACAAAAACGAGGGTGTTCAAGTTCAACTTTCGATGTACCGAGTCAATCCAAACCGAATAAAAAATGTTCGACTAGAAGACCAAAACGAATATTTTTTCTTTTTTTTTGTTAAATTTATAAAATTCAAAGAATTAAAAGACCAAAACGAATATTTGCTGCGGGAAGACCATAAATCTTGAAATTAGACATCTATTTTTAAGTTATGAAAATAGCATAGATACTTTTTTTAAAGAAAATGTTATGTTATTTTATCTTGTAATATACTATTTTAGTACTGAATATAAATAGTATTATAAACATATTTGATATAAACTTGTATAAAGCATTCGTTTTAATAGAGTTTAATAACTTAAAGATAAACAATCTATTTTATTTTTGACTAAAGTGAACTCCATATCTAATTATTTATTTTGGGAAATTCTATAGACAAAACAAAGAATATAACAACAACTTTATCATCTATTATTTGTGTTGAAGTCTAAGTCAGTAAATAAAAAGTTAAGTAGCTTTGACTTTATTGACCCGCCGAGTCATCTCTGAGTAAATGATGTTCCCTTTTTGAGTTCAAAAAAAACCCATTCGCCATGAGAAAGAAAATTTCAGAAGTTGCAGAGGAAACTTCTACGAAGCTCACTTAGTGCGAGACGACGCGTTAACCCAATCAATTTCTCTTGCTCCAACACGGCTAAGGTATAAAAAAAACAAAATAAAGTTAAAAAGCTCCATTGAATCTTCACTGTTTCTTCCTTATTTTTCTCAGTGAGTTCTCGCTGCTATATATATATAATATCTTCTGCCTTGTCGATTTACGAGATCCTTGATTCTCTCTTTTCTAATCTATCTCCATTGAAGTAGCTGCGGATTCGAGAGTAAGCTGAGGAAATGGAGAACTACTTGAACGAAAACTTCGGCGATGTGAAGCCGAAGAACTCGTCCGATGAGGCGTTGCAGCGTTGGAGGAAGCTCTGCTGGATCGTGAAGAATCCTAAACGGAGATTCAGATTCACCGCTAATCTTTCCAAGCGTTCCGAGGCGGAGGCGATTCGGCGTTCCAATCAGGTGCGCGCGCGTCTTTCTACTGGAAACAAATATTTCTATTTCTGCTTATTTTACTGTTGGAGATCTAAAGTGATCTCTTGATTCAAACGCATTCCGATTTTTTTTCGTTTGGTTTTTTTATCTTGGATGGGATCTTTAGTGAGCTCGTTTTAGTATTTTTGTAGTTACTCAGGTTTGAGATCCTAATGTTGAATTCGAAACTACGACTTCCTCTCTAGTTCAGTATGGGAATCTCACTGGAATGGTGAATATATTTTTCTTTAGTAACATGATAGTATCTTATCTTTATAGTAACTGCTTAATGGTTTTTCCCTTCACTAGGTTTTGACTGAGATTGTATTACGTTAAGTGGTTCAGGCTCTTTTCATGGTGTTTGTTAGTAAGAACGTTCACGAGTTTCTGCCTTGGACCTCATCTGTGGGAGTCTTGACTTACCATTATAAGTATATCTATATATGAAATAAGTAGCAAATAAACATGATACTCTATACATCATGGTGTTTGGTTCTTCAACTTTTTTACTCTATAAACTATACACAAGTTCGTACAAAAACACGTTTTAAAGGAGAGATAATAGTATAAAGGCGCACTGTTCATTTCTGCTTTGAGATAAAGGCTTATTGTTGCTATTTGTGCTTTGTTCTAATACTATTTTTCTTTGTCAACCTTATGAATGCAGGAAAAATTTAGAGTTGCGGTCTTAGTTTCACAAGCTGCACTTCAATTCATTAATAGTGAGAATAGACTAGCCCCTTATTGTTATTTTATTCAATACGTATTTTATTTTCTTAACGAGAATGTATTGCTTGCTTACAGGCTTAAAGTTGTCCAGTGAGTACACAGTACCTGAAGAAGTAAGGAAAGCAGGATTTGAGATATGTCCTGATGAGTTGGGGTCAATTGTAGAGGGCCACGACGTGAAAAAGTTGAAGATTCATGGTGGAACTGAGGGGATCACAGAAAAGCTCTCCACATCTATTACTAGTGGAATTGGTACATCTGAAGACTTGCTGAGTCTAAGAAAAGAAATTTATGGAATCAACCAATTCACAGAAAGCCCCACTCGTGGCTTTTGGGTCTTTGTTTGGGAAGCCCTTCAGGATACCACCCTCATGATTTTAGCTGCCTGTGCTTTTGTGTCGCTTATAGTTGGGATACTGATGGAAGGGTGGCCAATTGGTGCCCATGACGGACTTGGTATAGTGGCTAGTATTCTGCTTGTTGTGTTTGTCACTGCCACCAGTGATTATAGGCAATCCCTGCAATTCAAGGACCTGGACGCTGAGAAGAAAAAGATTGTGGTTCAGGTTACCAGAGACAAACTGAGGCAAAGAATCTCAATATATGATCTACTGCCTGGTGATATTGTTCACCTTGGCATTGGAGACCAGGTTCCGGCTGATGGGCTTTTTATCTCAGGGTTCTCTGTTCTGATAAATGAATCGAGCTTGACTGGAGAGAGTGAACCGGTTAGTATCAGTGTGGAACACCCCTTTCTTCTTTCTGGTACCAAGGTTCAGAATGGATCTTGCAAAATGTTGGTGACTACAGTCGGAATGAGGACTCAATGGGGTAAACTGATGGCTACACTAAGTGAAGGCGGCGATGATGAGACACCTTTGCAAGTAAAATTAAATGGTGTGGCAACCATCATTGGTAAAATAGGCCTATTTTTCGCTGTCATTACGTTTGCTGTTTTGGTTCAAGGATTGGCTACTCAGAAACTCCAAGATGGTTCTCACTGGGTCTGGACTGGCGATGAATTGATGGCAGTGCTGGAATATTTTGCTATTGCTGTAACAATTGTAGTGGTCGCGGTCCCAGAGGGTCTGCCATTGGCTGTGACATTAAGTCTTGCTTTTGCCATGAAAAAGATGATGAACGACAAAGCACTAGTGCGGAATCTAGCTGCCTGTGAGACAATGGGATCTGCAACAACTATTTGTAGTGACAAGACTGGAACTCTGACAACAAATCACATGACAGTTGTAAAAGCCTGCATCTGTGAGCAAGCCAAAGAGGTTAATGGTTCTGATGCTGCATTGAAATTTGCCTCTAGTATCCCTGAGTCTGCTGTTAAACTTCTACTGCAATCTATATTTACTAACACTGGTGGTGAGATTGTTGTGGGCAAAGGAAACAAAACCGAGATACTGGGAACACCCACAGAAACTGCTCTGTTAGAATTTGGGTTGTCACTCGGAGGGGACTTTCAAGAAGTAACACAAGCCTCAAATGTTGTGAAAGTTGAGCCCTTCAACTCTACAAAGAAAAGAATGGGAGTTGTCATTGAGCTACCTGAAGGACATTTCCGGGCGCATTGTAAGGGTGCTTCTGAGATAGTTTTAGATGCCTGTGATAAGTACATCAACAAAGATGGTGAAGTTGTTCCCCTTGATGAAGAATCCACCAGTCACCTAAAGAACATAATTGAGGAATTTGCTAGTGAAGCACTACGAACTCTTTGCCTAGCTTATATCGAAATTGGTGATGAATTCTCATTAGAAGCTCCTATTCCAAGTGGAGGATACACTTGTATAGGTATTGTGGGCATCAAAGACCCTGTCCGCCCTGGTGTCAAGGAGTCTGTTGCGATTTGTAAATCTGCTGGCATCATTGTCAGAATGGTGACTGGAGATAACCTTACTACTGCGAAGGCCATAGCCAGGGAGTGCGGGATATTGACCGATGACGGCATAGCTATCGAAGGCCCTGAATTCCGGGAGAAAAGTGACGAGGAACTACTCGAGCTAATCCCAAAATTACAGGTGATTGTCTGCCAAACACAATTTACTAGAATTGAATTTTACTGTTTTGTGCAGACTGTGTTTGTAGTTGAGAACCAATTGATTCGGAAACAGGAAACAAACTCTCAGTTGCATTTGCATTATCATCCGGATTTTAACAAATTCCGTAGTACATGCTCTTCTACATGAGATTCAAGTATTAATTTACTTGCAGGTGATGGCACGATCGTCACCCATGGATAAGCATACATTGGTGAGACTCCTTCGTACAATGTTTCAGGAAGTCGTTGCAGTGACAGGCGATGGAACAAATGATGCTCCAGCCCTTCATGAAGCTGATATTGGACTTGCAATGGGCATTTCTGGAACTGAGGTGTGTCCTCAATCTTTCTTGTCCCTATTTCATTATCTGGTTTATGAGAAAATCTCTCCCTAGTAAATAACAATCTGTCCAGTATACACTGCGCATAAATTTTGAGTCTGGATTCTCATGGAAAAAAACAACTACATAATATATTTTCCAATATTGGTAGGTGGCAAAAGAGAGTGCGGATGTGATTATCCTAGATGATAACTTCTCCACGATTGTCACAGTGGCCAAATGGGGCCGTTCTGTGTACATAAACATTCAGAAATTTGTCCAGTTCCAGCTGACAGTAAACGTTGTGGCTCTTATTGTCAACTTTTTATCAGCCTGCCTTACTGGTTAGTTCCAAACCACATTGTCTTTGTCCCTTGTTTAGAAGACCAATCTCCTCAGGGATTGTAACTAACTTCTCGATTGCTACTGTGTCTCAGGAAACGCGCCTCTGACAGCTGTCCAACTACTGTGGGTTAACATGATAATGGACACACTTGGAGCACTCGCGCTAGCGACTGAACCACCACAGGATGATCTGATGAAGAGATCTCCAGTGGGAAGGAAAGGAAACTTCATAAGTAATGTTATGTGGAGGAACATCCTTGGTCAGTCACTGTACCAGCTTGTCATCATATGGTGTCTTCAAACAAAGGGAAAGACAATGTTTGGTCTCGATGGCCCCAGTTCTGATCTAACACTCAATACCCTTATCTTCAACACCTTTGTCTTCTGCCAGGTAAACTTGTTGCGGCACAATCTTACAAAGAAACAACTAACATTGACCATAACCATGTTCCCATCATATAAATCTTTTCTTATTTTAGGTATTCAATGAGATAAGCTCGAGGGAAATGGAAAAGATTGATGTGTTCAAGGGGATACTAAAGAACTACGTATTCGTAATGGTTCTAACGTGTACAGTGGTGTTCCAAGTAATCATAATAGAGCTACTGGGTACATTTGCGGATACAACACCACTAAATTGGGGACAATGGTTCGTTAGCATCATGCTAGGGTTTCTTGGCATGCCTGTTGCTGCTGCCTTGAAGATGATCCCTGTTGGTTCACACTAGGTTGGTTTACACATTATATAATGTGATTCCTTATGCCACACACCTTTGGCTTTGAAAGGTTCCAATTTTTTCTCCGGCCTTTGGAAGTTTGATATCCCAAGATGGCCTTGGAAACTAGTTACGGTGCTTCTTTTTTTTTTTGGGCAAATGTATAAGTGATTTGAGAGGAGCATTTGCTTCGTAAATATTAATGTTGTGGAAACTTGTTACTTTTATCTGTTCTTCTTCAGTTGGATACCTTGACATGACAATTTAAAGCTGTGATCTAGTAAGTCTTGGCTAGAGAAATAGGGGCAAATTTCTATAAAACCCGAAAACTGAGAAATGTAACCCAATCTTAAAATGAGAACCATGTGATATAAATTGATTATTCAGAGAATTCCGAATCTCAGCTCAAAGTACAATTGGTCTATGGCTTGGAGTAAGTAACACTCGAAAGTCGAAAAATTTTATAAAATGAAAGAGTGTTTGAAGTGAATATCATAATGATGGGACCAATAATCAAAAACATGTAATAGCAAATGTGTGTGCAATGATACAAAAGAGCTTCAAAAATCAATTGTAAAGCATCGATTCATCCTCAACCGTGGCTGTCGCTGCGTAATGCCCAACGTTCATATTCTGCATCACAGTTGAAAACACAACGCACTTTCTTATAATCTCTCCATAACGAAAGTTTCACAGAAGACGATCAAACCACAATTTATATAATACCTTAGCTAACATCCTCTGCTTGGTCAGGAACTGCGTTCTTGCTTTGTTGAGAGCTGAGTTTGGTGATTTAAACAACCTCTGCAACAAAACAATCCCAAATTCAGTTTTGTTAACAAAGATTGTGCAATGGGATAAGGACCATAGACAAGCATATTACAGTCTGTGATACATATTTCTAGAATGTAGATACAGAATATCAGAAATAATCTCTGCCTGCCAATTGAAGGAACAAAGATGAATGCAGAGCCACAACACACACCTTTTCGTCAGTAGACATACGCGACTTTCCTCCACTAATATTCTTCTTTGGAGTGAAACTAAATACATCATGAAGAAATTCATTCTCCTGATAACCAAATTGAATGAAACAGCAAAGCGTCAGCTTTTAAAGAAAGAACACCTAAAAGAGTCAACACTTGGAAAGAAAGGCAAATGAGAAAACAGACCTGCATATGCTTGATAAAGCCACCCCCAAGAAAATGCTTCAAATAATTCAACTGTTAAAAAGCAACAGGTATATGTTAAAAACGGTCGCAAGAAAAAAGATAAAAAGAACAGACAAGTACAATAGAGATTGAGAGAAACCTGTATCATCTGATACCATGTTGATGTCTGTAACGAGTCCCCTCCAACCTTTGTTGAGGTTTCAGGGGCGTATCCATCCTAATCATTATTAAAAAGAAAAGAAAAAATATCATATATCAAATCGGACAAGAAGAGTCAGCTTAAACCTCATCAGGAGCATATATCATTGAAAAGATGAAAGTGTACCTCAAGAAATTCAATAAGATCTTTGAACATATTTCGTTGGGTGTTGAGATCTTTCTTGGCAGAACCTTTACCAGCAGCCTCTGCAGAGAGGTCTCTAACTTGTTTAGTGACTTTAGCTTTCAAGCCATGCATGTGCATCAATGCCTCCTGAGACACACTTCCTTCTTTCACTGATCCATTAGCAGACCCTTTGACTTCAGCAGAGAACTTCTCTAGAGTTCCCAACTCAAATATAAGTGCAAGCGCTTCACCAGCAGCCATACGTACAGAACGGTCATCCTTCTCCAACAGTGAAGACAGATAAGTTACGGTCCTGCAATGACATTAATATCTAATCAGTTTATATATCCAGAAATACGTAAGACTAGATCAAAGAAAAGCCCAAAGGTCCACTTACTCTTGCCAAATTTTAGGACCTAGCGACCACTGGCCAACTGTTGTGAGCAGAAACGCCCAGGAAGAGATAACAGAAGTTATTACAGCAGGTGAAGGTTTAGTTGCAACAACCTACAAAAATGCCATGTGAGCCTACTTGATACTTTTAGACTAAACAACCCACTTTCTTAAAGACTTGTAATATGAGAAAAAATAAGATTCATACATTAGACCCTAGTTTGGGGTGAATCATTTGCCAGATTATTTGCATAGATCTCTCGGTTTGCTCTGGATCAGTACCGCCAACAAAGGTTATGACTGCTAAACACTCAAGTATCTACAATGAAATGGCAGGATATCAAAAAGCGTAAATCCAAGATGAACCTTGTTTAGAAACCTGTAACTGAATAACAAAATGCTCACTCATCATTATTCATACCGAAGTAATTTTCAAGGACTCACGACCAGATTTAAGGGCCTGAGAAAGTGGAGTGACAGATTCTTCCAAAATCTCTTGTGCTTGATCCCCGAGTCCAACAGTTAAAGCTAGCAACCCTGAAAACACCACGATTAACAGTTAATATGACTTGATAAAAAGGCTGAAGATGATGCAAGAGTTGTCTATTACTCAGAGACTCACCAATGACATGAGATGCTAATGCTGTCTCCTTAGTAGAACCTTTCTTGGTGCAGTGTAAACACTGATGCAATAAAGTGGCAAACCTGCATCATCAAGAATAAACATAAAAACAAGAATTAGGTGTCATCAATACTGAAACCACAGTAAATTCTATATGATTTATTAACTACACAAGACTCTTGGATATATGAAGTGGATTGTTTAGCTAAAGAAGGAATGAGATGGTTACTTCTTTTCAACAAACTCATGCTGTAAGTCGCTGTTGAATGCATCAACAATGGAGGCCAAAGCTTGCTCTCTTGTTGAACTCCTTCACACCCACAAAAATAAAATCCAAATATCAGTTTCTTTGCATCAGAATCAAGCAAAAGCTCAGCAATTTAAAAGAGAAAGAAACCTTTTCTCATAGAGAGCATCAAGGGATTGATCCAACAAAGCATCTTTGTGAACTTGAACTTCATCCATACCAGGATTTAAAACTCTTTCAGATTGCATGGTGGAGGAAGAGCTTACACTACTTGTATCATCGTCACTATCAAACATGGCCGCGCTCTTACGCTGAGATTCTGAAATTAAAAAAAAAAAACAAAAAAAACATCAGCAAATTGAATCAAATTAACAAAAGAAAATAAAAAATCGAAAAGCGGATAAAATCAAACCCAATTGAACCCTAAAACAAAGGTGAAATTGAACTAAAATTAAATCAATTAAGATACAAAATCAAAGAACAAGAAGCTTACTCCTCCCCATGATTATCTTATCGGCGGCGGCTGATTCTTTAAGGAAATTAAAAAAGAAAAAGGAAAAAAAGGCGGACAAAAAAGGACTTATCAAAGAAACTGAAAACTATGCGAAGAAGAAGGATCAAAAACAACTGAAGAAGGAATCGAAGCACGAAAACTACAAAAGAAGAGCAATAAAAGTCTTGAAGATGAAAACGAAGATGAATGAGATCGGAGAGGCGATATATCCATTAAAGAGGCGATTTCGTTTTAGGAGGAAGAGAAGAGAGAGGTCGAGAGAGAGTTTCAGACTTTTCGTCAAAGAGAAAAACGAGAGGATGAAAGTGTTAAAAGAGTTTTATTTATATATATATATATATATATGAGAGAGGCGTTGAGGGACTCTCTTCTCTACTCGGTGAAAAATGGAACAGAGCATCATTCTCATTCACATCTTTGGAATATCCTCTTACACGTGGCTCATCTTCTGCCGTTGGATTGTAACTTGCCGACGTGACTTTGATTCTAGTTTCCCTTTTTGTTTTTTCATCAATTTCACTTTCCTTTTTTTTTTGTCTTCCATTCTTATGTAATGTAAGACGTTTTTATGTAGTTTTTTTACATTCATTGATTCCATGATCGAAATAATTTCATTTAATATAATATGAAGGGTATACGCAGAGTTAACTGAATTAAATCTAATTCCTATGGTTTATTATACATATATATATTCTAAATTAAATCTTAGGTCATAAAAATATAAAAATATACCTGCATATTTTGGTAGACTTGCTCGTGGCATCGCGTTTCTTTTCGTCTTTCTCTTATTGGAAGATTTGAGCATTTTTCTTCACGTGATTCTTACTTTGAAATTAAATAAAACACTTCTCACGTAAGCTTTCGTTTAATTACGTTTCTTTTTTTCCCTCTAATCTATACTGCCATCACGTAGTATGTGTCCCTTATAATATATTAAGTGCATTAAGCTCCTAATCCAAATTAAATTAGCTCAGAAGACTATCGTTTTCCACTTTGGTTAGGATTTGGCTTTTACGTACCTTTTCATTTATTAACATTTGGCTTTCCTTCTACTTATCTCGTTGTATATATGACAACAATATGAATCACGTGTGCTACGTAGACTTCACATGACTGTAGTTGCTTCTAAACTCGTTATATCTACCACAAATAACTCACATAAATAAATGTTTCTGCTCTATTCATTATTGCGACTATCACCCATTACAAGTGAATTTACACCTTTTTGTTACCTGTCACTAAAACAGACAACTTCCTTTTTTACTTGAAAGGAGAATGACAACAAACAAAGAAACAAGTGTGGAGTTTAATTGGAATCTTGGATATATATCAGAAGAATCTTTGATTACCCAAAAGGAAATAATACTTTTAGTTTTCTTCTTTTAATTACCAGAAACAAGCATTACAATCAAACCAAGTATTGATTTTGTAACCATTATAAGTTTCTCTTTATGTATCCAAGGAAAACAAAAAAAAAACGTATTGTGGTTTTTGTTATAAATTTAACCTCTAGAAACCAGAAATACTAGCAATATGTTTCTTCATAGCTCTATCCTTATGATTATGATTTCTTCCTCCACCTCCTCCCCTTCCTCGGCCCCTTCCACGACCCCTTCCTCCTCCATTATCAGCCTCTGTATTAACCTCTGAGTTGTTATTACTCTCATTACTCTTCTCTTGCTGTTGCTCTCTGTTCCCCATTCCTCTTCCTCTTCCCCTTCCTCCTCTCCAGTTTCTCCCATTCTCTCTTCCCTCGTTTTCGTTTGTGTTCACATTAGACTCACCCTTCTCATCTCTCTGCCCCTGATACTCTGTTAGCTTTCTTACCGCCCCCAGAGGAATGTTTCCTCCACGTCCCAATCCAAATATCTTATCTGCCTCAGCTTCATTTACCAGTGAAGCTTCGTTTGCGTTTGCAACTGCAACAGCGCCTGCCACTTTGTAACTGTAGTTCTTACCATCTTTCACATAGAATTGAGGATTCTTTCTGCTACCCCACTTTGCAGCAGCAGAGGGTTCGGATCCTGCTGATCCATCTCTGTTACCGAACGATCCACTTTCTTCTGTACCTGATTCCGCAACACTCAAGCCCAGATCATCAAAAGAATCATCATATTCATCGTCGTATTCATATTGTGCAAGTAAGGCAGCGTTCCTCTCTCTGTCTGTTTCTTTTCTTGCATCGAGAATTTTGTAGTTTGGAGTATCATCCTTCGGCTTTCTGACAAATCTGCCAACCATTGTGGATGAGGCTGATGAAGCTGGAATTGAGGGACGTGTGATTAGTTGCTCTGTGTAGATATGAGAGCTACTAGTGTCAGATTCTATGAGCTTTCCTTTCCCTTTGTCTTTGCTTCTGAGAGTTGGAGCAGGTTTAGGTTGTGGCATTGTCTCCAGTGAAGTATCCAATCGCTGCAAATCCTCATGGAGTGTTCCTTCGAGAATCCTCTGTATAACTTCTTCTGGATTCTGGTTATAGGCTTCAAGACAAGCAGCTAAGAAACCATTCCCATATTCAGGGAATATGTCTTTTATTTGGCTGATTTTGGATTGCATAACTACTGCATTTTCATCCATAAGCTCTTTGGTGTTTTCAACCCCAGTTAGAAGAAGCGGGGACTCCTTTGTAGAGACAGTATCAGCAGAATGCAACATGATCATTGACAAATACTGAAGCTGCTCATCTTCCATAGACACCCATCCTGCATATAAACCAATTGCAAACTGCTTTAGACCGTACTGGTTATAACTCATGGTATTAAGAAACAAAGAGCTAGCTTTTGGAGAAATTTTCACATTAATTTCACTAGCTGACAGTGGAGTTAATATGATGCTTATTTCATCTTCAGTGAACTACAAAATCTATCCTAACAGAGCATACATACTAAAGACAGGAACCGACTTTGACATGGAAAATCAGGTAACAGCTGGGCAGAACCAGATTGTGCGAGAAAATACCTGCATTCTGTAAACTCCTAAGTCTATCAATTATTCTGTAATTCTTCTCAATCTTTTGGAGTAATCGGTTCTTGCTTTCCAGTGACTGCTCTGAAACTCCACTGATCTCTCTGAATGTTTGGATTAGTATATCTGCCCTTACCATAGGGTCCTCTACTCTAGAGGGGAACATCTTTGTGACAGCTGGAATCAAAGTTTCGTGATTGAACAAATCACTGCTGAGATAACAGATATCTAAGAGATTCCAACATAAACTTCCTATCCTTGTTGATAACATGTTTAAACTCGTCGTTATGTCTGACAGAGAATCAAGGTCTCCATCACTGAATAAGACCTGGAAGCCACGGTGAAGTGATGGAAGCAATGAATCATGCAACCGAACAATGCTCCGGAGAAGTTCATCACTCCCATAACTGCACAGATGAATTTAGGTTATGAAAAAAAAATTCCAAAAGAGGACCAAATATAGATCACTACTAGCAACTAAAGTTCCACTATTAATACTGTTTTTCATCAACCATGAGAAACTCATAGTGCAACATAATATAAATCCACTAACAGATGAATCATGTCAAGGAATCCTGTGTGATAAATGCAAACCTTCGGGTTACTACTCAGCGTACATTTATGACTGTTTCTCTGGCCTGCAACAAGCATTCTCTCACAAGATAAATTGAAAGATTAAGGAAGCAGATGGTACATACCTTGTCTCAACAGGGCATGCCAAGATTAAAGCTGCTGGTTTATAAGCAGAAATGAAAGCGTCCAAAGATACAACTCCATCATTAATGAAGTCCATAACCTAATCAGATAGAAAGATGCATTAGCACAGATGCATCAAATGCCCTCACACTATTAACATGCAAAATCTTGTGATTCTTTAAAAATATAATATTTGGCAAGTGAAGAAACTATTTGGCATGCAATATTTTGAATAGTTGATATTGTTCGTTCAAGATAACACAAGAATAGCACAGCAGCAGCAGAAACTTATATGCTACTAGTATGATGTGCCTAGAGAAGCAAATGCTAAATCGTAACAATGTAAAAACAATGTAACAACAGAGAAATTTTCAGGAAAAAGGAGGGAAATTCACCTCCAAAAGGTCAGAGTGGAGTTGTCTACGTCCTTGGTCTTCACTATTAGCGCTTGATAACAACGTCTGCAGATAAGAGCATGTAAGAAAATATAGGTCCAAGAGAAAGAAGATGAAAAACAATCAAAACAAGACTTTTGAGGACAAAAATATACAATTCAACACTTGATGTGATCTTAAACTTAATGTATAGATTATATACCTTCAAAAAAAAAATTATCAATCCCAGAGTGGAGTAGCTGAAACAAAATACAAATAACATACCTCCAAAGATGAGGTGCAACGGTGATGCATTGTGTGCAGGATGCCCAAGAAATGAGACAACATCACATTCAAACTTTCAGGAATCCCAGTTTGTGAATTCACAGCATTCTCAATCTGGGGAAAGGGGCAAAATAGATTAGCAAAAGAGTAGAAGATTATCTCAGCTTTAACATCTAGTGGCAATTACGATACCAAGATGTTAAATGTCAGACGAAAAAAATCATATCGCAGTTATGCACAGAGATAAGATATTATCTCAGCTTTCAGATCAAGGTAATTCTCATGGAATGACATACTAATGTTTTTGTGAGCTCTGCATTCTCATGTCCATATATAGCACATATATCCAATAACTTTGGCAAGTCCAGCAACTTCTTTTCCTGCAAGAGAACTACAAACAAAACTGGTGAACAGCTGTAAGCTAGAAAACAATCTCAAACAAAGCCCACAACACACGCCAGGCAAATCAATAAGAAAATAATCAGAAACTAGGCTCAGTGACAAACTCAATCCATCATAGAAAGTCTTGATCAATGAGAAGATTACTCTCACTACCCAATTCTTACAAGAAATCCCAATATACCCCATTTTAGATTAGGAAAGGCAGCTTACACGGACGATCAGACACAAGAGAATTCTAGCCTAAGATTTAGTAACTCAGAGGAATTACATAATATAAACACTGAGGCATGTCAATCTTTCCTTCTATGATCATTTATTTTTGCAGAAGGAAATAAATAACAACAAGTAAATCCAATTAGCAGAGACAAATAGCAAAAGGCCACCTTCATGATCTTTCTGGCTGAGGCTATCAGCAGCTCGAGCACCAGGATCCTTATTAGACGATCTGCCACAACATAATACACAAACTCCTCAAAAAGACTATTCAACATAAATAGTAAAGAAAGTCTATAAGGTTAACGAAACAAGCCGGGACTCACATTCTATATAAGACCATGAAAACACGGCGGCATAACTCGAGTTCTCCAACAATAACGCCAGCAACAATTCCCTTGACACCATGAAAAGGGAAATCATACCATCTGCTTCTAAACTGCAGGAAGCTATCCAAAAAATCGTGCAACGATGCATCACTAGCCACTGTCATTAACATCAAAACAATTCACATCAGCACAAATAATGTTGAAACTCAAGAGAGACCAAAAGCAAAGATAGGTTACTCACCTTGTCTCCAAAACTCTCTAGGATTGAGCTTAAGCAGCCTTGTGAGCTCTCTATTGAGAAGATCCACCACTCCCTGAGACTCCACTGGATCCAAACCTCCATCATCGGCGCCGAGACCGGCAGCTACGGCCTCGTCCTGCGGCAAGTAATTCACAAAACTGCCACCGCCTTGAGCCGGAACCAATTGTCCCTGATCCCCCATCCTAACCCTACTACCACCAGGAGCGGAGACTCTGGAAGTCGCGGTGGTGGAGGAATCCGATTGCCGAAGCGAAGAAGATAGAGAAACGGGGAAAGGAGTAGAATTAGAGGTAGGAGTTGGATTCATGGGTTTGGGGATAAACTTCTGCTGCTGCTGCGTCTTAGGGATGTATCTGGTGTTTTCGTCTTGCCGATTTGAGCGTCGGTTAGACATGGTTGTTCACTGTGAGAAGATCGGCGATGAAACCTGTAATTCAGATGATGAAGCGAGAGGGAGGAGGAGCAAACGCGCAGCCGCAAAATATACGCTTTCGTCGAAGTCGATTAAACACATGAACGACGACTCGGATTCCTTTAATAGCATTTGCGTTTGTGATTGCTACAAATTGCGTTTCGATCATCTTTGTGTTCAAACTTCAAACCATAAGTGTCTTGAAATTCAGACCGGACATAGTTCGGTATCATCATTGGATTGGTGGTCAGGACCACTGGACCAGTCCAACCCAGTTTTTTTTTTAATTTTTAGTTTTAATCATGTTTTACTATAATTAAGTAAAATACATAATTGAAGATGGAAAATGAATAACATCATTGAAACTGAAAAAAAAAAGATTAAACAAACTTACAAAAAATCTACAATATCATTTTATCTCGCGTGATGACAACAAAACTTATATTGAATCATTTATAACTCCAATATTCTTGTGTGTTTGAGTATATTTTCAAGTCATCTCTATTTATCGCTTATCATTTATCATCATGTTTATGATTTCAGACGTCAAAAAGTGGTCCAAAGATTGTCTTAATCCGAACGCAAAACGCATACTCACTGACCAAACTATTAGATTTATCATGGGGAAGATGCGACAGCTAATGTCATTGACACGAATCTACAATTGGTCCCCTTCAAGAGAGTGAGATTACACAAGTAAGTTCATTTACAAAGTGATTTTGAACTACTAGTCTACTACTATCTTCTTAACCACAAAAAGCAATGAAAGTCTTCATTTACTCTCCTCTGTTGTAGGGATACAACCAGTATATATGTCACGAGCATTCAGCATTTGTATCTTTGGGCAAAACCAAACCGATCAAGCATTCAGAGGAAGACGGGTTAACTGAAAGCAAGGAACATGTCTCTTGCGAGTGGGGAAGAATGAATAGATGCCTTGCCCATATCGGATTTGATGCAGGGATCTTTATCACTCCTGCACAATCTCTCTGCTTCAAGTACGATATGAAATCTTGGAGCTGCCACACAAAACAAAATAAAAAGTGAGTTTGATAGAGTTAAATTTACACAGGAAGAGCAAATGCTAATCGCTATGCACCCTTAATTGATTCAGGGTTTGACAACTTGATCACATACCCCTTTACGATCACTGAGAGTTGCAGGGATTAACTGACAAACCTCCCTCTACAAAACAAAAATTCCTCAAATCGTAAGTGAAGCTTCCAGTCAATAATTTGTAGTTTGACAGAGAACAAAGAGAATGGAATTGGAAACTCACTTTGTGCGGCTGTGTATTCGTAAAAGTAGATTTTAAGTTCTTCATATCTGTGCGCTTGGTCATATCCAATTTAACTGGCCATCTGCAAGAAGTAAAAAGACAGGAAACGAGAGTTCATCCTCATTGCACATCACTTGATTATAAAGAAAGTTACAATTTGAACACAAGGGAACATATAAGAGTGAGATGGTGTCACTCACTGCACAGGCTCTGAAGATCCAATGATATATTTGCAAATGTCTGATTCCAATCTCTGTGCAATGATGGTGGAGTAATGAACTCCACTTTTGGACAAAGCACCCTGCCAATGGTGCCCTATGTTCTGCTTAGAAAGCTCCGGTTCAGACACCTGTGTGACCGTTGGAGGTAAGGGTGCAGGTGACGGTGGAGAACAAGGAGGAGGAGGAACCATAGGTGGGTGAGAGTAAGGCAAAGGAGGTGGTGGAGCTTGATGAGGAGGTGGTGGAGCTTGATGAGGAGGCGGCATCATTTCTGGTGGTGGTGGCTGGGTTACAGAGGGCATTGGATGTCCTAAAGGCGGAGGTGGATACGCTTGATCAAAATGCTGAACTTGAGTTCCTTGTGTCTGAGAGACTGGATGCACAGGAGGCGGCATGAATGGACCTGAGACCTGCTGCGGTGGAGGTCCCTGCAGATGTGATGATGTTGCTACAGCATCACCACTTGGAGATATTAGAGATTTTGTATCCCAAGAGCTGTTTGGAGGAGGGTAAATGGGTTGTTGAACAAACGGAGATGGAGGAATTTGAGATGTCGGTGTAGCAGGCTGTCCTGGAGCTGGCATGGGCAGACATGAAGGAGTTCCTGAAACTGCGGGACGGTGGTCTTAATTTCATACACAAATCTTTGCTGTCACAAGTGAAAAAGCATTCACGATTCAGGAGAGATAAGAGACAAAACTAACCTCCTTGTGCAGAATTCACAAGAGTGCTACCAGAAGCAGGCCAGTTTTGCTGAAAGGTAGCTCCAGGAGGTACAGAATTACAGTGGTTATCCGTACTCATTAAGGGGGAAACATATTCCCCTGATCCACTATCCTGTTTTGATGTGGGAGGTATTTGAAGGTGCCTCTCTGGATGACTGTTCAGACAAGAAACTTCCACATCAAACCAAAGAGACAAAAAAAAATACAACAACATGAAGTGTGTAACTACACCAAAATCAGGACGCTTCAAAGTGTGTGAGAAAACAAGTCTACTGGATAGTTAAATATTACTAAAAACGTCACAGTTTTAAATCATCAAAGGAAACATAGCTTGGAAGAAGCAGAGACAAACCTTCCTCCATCTTCATGAGGCAAAGGACGATTGATTGATGCCAAGTGAAATTTACTCTTTTCTCCGCGAAAAAATCTGAGATGGGCCATAACAATGGCAGCATCATCAGGTGTATCAAACTCCATCAGAAGAGCATGTTCATAGTACAGGTCAGTCACCATGCGAGGTCCCTTATAAAGGGCTTGCCGTGACTCATGGACTATTTCATCCCTCTCCCACTGGCTAGAGATGCTTCCGATATACAAATGCGTACAATACCCATATGCTACCCCATTCAAAGATCCCCTTGCACCAACTCCTATATCCATAAATTTAATGCGCCAAGGAAACTGCGTTCGTAGATATTCTCGGGCTCTGATTGCATCAATTATACTTCTATATTCAGCTAGGGCAAATCCTTTCAAGGGATCAAAAAAGAAACGGTCTACTGGGCCATATCTATCAAGCTGAAACCTTAGATGACCTTCAGTTTCATCTGGTCCTAAATAGCCTAACCACAGCTGTCCCGAAGCCGGAAAAATGTCAAAAGCAGTGGGGTCCCCATCCAAATACCAGAAAATTTGCCCTGATGAAGGGCCATGGGGTGCTGCCTGATAAACAGGTGATCCTGCAAGAACAAAATTGTTCCTACGATCCGCAGAGTTACTCCTTAAATCTGAAGGCACTCTTGCAGAAGGAGATGGTGTCTGATGGTTTATTAGCCCCCTTGGGACTGAAGATCTACCGCATGACAAGTCTCTCTGGTCAACAGTCTCATAATCCATAGATCGTGAACCTCCAGCATCATAAACAGATCCAGCACTAGAGCGGACATCATTTTCTGCAGAACTGTGAGGTCTCACATGTGAAACTGAAAATTTTCCATAATCATCCTCGTCACTCTCCATTTGACAATCTTCTAACTTGATATCTTTTCCAACAAATCCAAATATTCCCTCTAGAGAAGGAATGGCACTGGATATATCCATGAAGGATGACAGGCTGCATATTTTCTTATAGTTACAGAAGGCCCACCTACCAATAGACGGATTCTTCCTAAGAACCTGCATGAAGGATTTTTGAAACTATCAGATTTTCAGCTGTATACACTCATTACACATTAGCCATACAGAGTTCCAAGAAAAGAGCAAGTGAATGAAATGAGTGACACGGTTGATGCTCAAGACAGGGAACAATAATAACTAAAGCATTACACAAATAAGAAACAGACAAGAAAAGCAAATGCAACTTAAATTGATTCTACACTACCCAGAGAATTACCATTCCTAACAAGCAGCTCGTTAGACTGTCGGATGCTTTTTCGATCCCAATCAACCCTTCCACATTCTTACCAGTATCTTCTATTTGGTTAGAACCTGTCTGACCAGAATTCTCGTCTACTTCAGGTTCATTACGACCGGCATCAATATCATTAATCTTTTCTGTCATATGAGTAATGAGATACCTTCCCGTGGCTACAACCTCTGTTGATGACGAATTGAAGAATCCAAAACAAGTGGCAATTGATTTTTTAGGGAAGTTGAAGAACACTTTCAGTAAAGCTAAAACACGAAACTGGGATAGTTTGATCAAAGGTAACGAGTTTGCATCTGAAAGTTTTGGCATCAGCTGAGAAAAAATTTCATCAGGATCATGCACCTTCAAATCGCTCTTATCAACTATTTGAAAGATATCTTTGCCCTCAAAGGACAGCACAAAGAAGGTTAACACATTTCTGAACACAGCAGAGCAGATATCTCGAGCCCCTGGAGATGATGTTATCTTTGAATAAGCAGCAGAACATAGGTCAACTAGACCAAATATGCAGGCTTTAGCAGTTTGAAAAGCAACACCATCAGCATCTAATCCTCCATTTAGTGCTTCTAAGCTGAAGTTATGCATGTCAATGAGAGCTTGCACTGCATCTCCGATAGAAGTAGGGCAGTACAGTGCATATCGAGGAACAAGATCAGCCACAAGGCGCTTAACGCTAGTACAACCTGCAAGTGTAAGCAAACTAACTAAATCATTACTCCAACAAAATTCACTCTAATGCTTCAATTCCTTTACAGCAAATGAATCCAAGAGGTGCACTTAAGAAACTGGCATGCTCTACCTTTAGGACTAAATTTTCGAAACTGTCATCCGTTGCACTAATTTACCTCTCATAGAATGATTTCTACATAACTACACTCCACCTAGCATATGAATGGAACAACAGATTGAACCCCAAAAGAAGAGACTTTTCTCAAGAATAGAGAAATAAAGAGAACTTCAAATACTGATACTCTCCAGCATTCATATACATAAGCAATCTATAGAAGGGGTAACATTAAATGTAAGGAACATATGAAAGCTGACACAGTGTGATATGGGCAACAAAGAGACGCTCCAACCATCATCAAGCTTCAAATGGTTGAGAAATCTAATTTCAGCCAGGATACTCTGGACTACAACAAATTCACAAATTAAAGGAACTATATCAGACTCTACTTTTCCATTTTACATTTGTAGCAAAGAGAATGAATCTATCTCATCGTGATCTTCTCCTCTACAACGAAGAGTTCAGACAAACAAAAGTCATAATGCTAGAGCCAATGGATTGTACTAAAACGAACTCATTTGAAAACTATAATGTTTCGGCTCCTAACCCTAATCATCACTTAACTCAGTGAACAAAGCCAACTATAAAAAAATTTCTTTCTTATACAAAGATCTCTAAACCCACAAAACTCAAAACAACAAAAATCAAACTCCATCAACTCCGAAAAATTGAACACTTTCAGTAATCAAATCGGTAAAACTGAATCGTACGGAAGAGAAAAGAGAAAACTAAGAATGAGAGAAAAAAATAAACCTCTGGAAGCATTGATGAGGGAGCGATACGTTTGCTCAAGAATCGCAGAGCGTCCGACATCTCTCTGACCAATACAGGATTTGAGACGCTTATAGCACTCATGCACTCTTCGAATCTCATCTCTATTCCTGATTCTAGTTTGAATTTCCTCCTGAGATGGAGGCGGCGGTGTCACCGGAGCTGGGAACGAGCTCACCAGCGTAGAAGAGGATGGGGATTCTAGTTGCGGTTGCGGAGGCGCAGGCTGAGATTCAGGGATTGATTCATAGAGCCGACGCTTCTTGATAGGCTGCTCGGCGCAAGCCATGGCATCGACGGGGAGAGAGAAAGAGAGAGAGTCGTGGCTTGCTGTGTTCGTTCGTTCACTTGCCTCTTTGTTAATGTTTAAGACCCGCTACATCGCACAGAGAGGCTTCAATGGTGGGTGGCTATCACGATACGGTTTGGTTTAACTTAACCGATTCTCTTTTCTAAACATAACAAAACCGAACCGAAATTAGAACCTGTATATTAACCGCTTTTATTTATGGAAAAATTAGGAGAGAGGATAGTTTTTATTGGAAAATTGGATAGTTTTAAGTTTTAATTAGAAAAATATGTAGTTTTTAGGGTAGTTTTCTTATCCCCTATTTTCCTCTAAAAACTACCATAAAAACTACTCATTGTGCTAATTAAAACTTAAAACTACCCAATTTTCCAATAAAATCTTAAAAACTACTATATTTTCTAAATTACCATCTATTATACGTTTACGGTGTACTTTTATTATTGTAAATTTATTACTGGGTAAACGTTTTAACTCAGTAAACTTATTTTCTACTATCAACTACAGTTGACATAATTTTAAGTGGTTGACTTTTATATTTTGAATGATTTTTCTAAAACTAAATACGTATTTAGCATTTGATTTGTTTAACTAGATTTACTGCGGGTCAATTATTTTGATATAAATGATATTTTTTTTTTATTGTTAATAAAATATTTTTATTTTGTTTGTATAATTTTAACTTGACTTTTTTATAATTTTTTAAATATTTTTATTTTGTGTTGATATATATATATATTTTTTTGTTTTTTTTTATAATATATTTAACGTGCTTTCAACATAAAATTGTTTTATTTCTTTGTACTAATAGCAAATTTCTGTTATTTGAATCAAACATATGCCAAATGAATGATGTTCTATACACTTATTCAAATAATTTAGACCAAATTATACCGAATTAAATACTAAATTAATCTGAACTAAAAAAAAATGTCAATACAATTGTCAATCATATGTAATTTTCAGTCATATCTAAACCCATTTTAATATTTGGTAAGTAGTTCTAATATTAATAATATTAATTATATTTCTTATTATATATTTTATGATCAGTTATCTTTGTCTTAAACCTGCCCATTTTGGGAAAAAAACCTGTATTGTCCCGTACTTGTCACAAACTTTTCATCATATAATCAATCATTGTTATATAATTATCCATTTCAGATTGATTATTTTAGAATTTTTAGTCTATTTTCATTTAAATTAACTTTTAATAAATAATTTAGTATTATTATAAATAAGTAGTTATATATATATTATTGATTAGTCGATATTATATAGTTTTAGTATTAATAGTATTTTAAACTTTTAAGAGAGTTTTAGTATTAATAATTTTATAACTTTTAAGAGAGTTTAAATATTATTAATATTTTAATAGAGTTAAAAGCGAATAAATTTATTAAATTTTAAATTATTTCTACTGAAGAATCGGATTAAACTGAATAAATTAAGAATATTTTAAAAGTTTAAGAGAGTTTTAATATTAATATTTTTAACTTTTAAGAGATTTTAAATATTATTAATATTTTAATAGAGTTAAACAGAATAAATTGTTTAAATTTTAAATATTATTTTAAATTATTTCAAATAAGTACCGGATTAAACCGAATATTTTTAAAAACATTTGGACGTCTGATAAGTCAAGTTTCCTACTCATTTGTATTTAAAATCATTTTGGTCTTTTTTTTTTAATATGTCTTTGAACTTTTGCACAAAAATTTTAGTTGATGTCGGACTTTTAAATTATTTCAACTAATGAACTGGATAAAACTGAATAAGTTTTTTAAAAATTTGGACGCATGATAAGTCAAGTTTCCTGCTCATTCGCATTTAAAATCATTTTTTGTGTGTTTTATTATATTATTCTGAACCATTGTCCAAAATTTTAGTCAATGTGAGATATTGAACACACACTTTTTTTTTCTTTAATTGAGTAATATATGTCCGTTTTTAAAATTTTGAATCACAATATATGTAGAAATTTTTTAATTTTTTTATTAATTATATGTATTCTATAATAATTTTAAATAATTTAAAAATAAGATCTAACAAATGTGATAGGAGAATCATAATTCATAGTATTAATATTGCAATATTAGATAAGAAAATAAATGATAAAGAGAAGAAAGAAAAAGATATAAATATAGTGTTTAATTTAATCTTGCTAGAATTAAATTTTCTTTTGTGGGTGTTTGGATATAGAATTAGCCATAAATTTTTTAATTTTATACTTTTAAAGTGTTTGGAAACACCCTCTAAGATTGAGTCTTTTTTAATAGTTTAGTAGATAGATGGTGATTTGTTTCTTTATGGTCGACTTTATTTTTAGACTGTTAACTTGTGTATTTCGTGGATTATTTATATTATGGTGAAGTTTTAAAACATTGACTTTTATATTCTTTGGATGACATTTTGCATTGTTGAGTTATAAATTATATGTACTATTGAGTTTCAATTTTAGCGGTCAAATCAAATATGTTTTGGGTCATATTTTATCCTGAGTTGCTTAGGATACAAGGAATACATGCATTTGATAAGAAAATAAAGTCGGCCGAACAAATCAATTCTATTTTTTTTCGAAGATCGAAATTTGAAACGTAACTAAACCAAAAACCTGGCAGAATAATTCAATTATATAATATCTTTGTTTTAATAATAGCAAGAGGAAAGACTGTTATTTTATTAGTCTGAATTGACCTTTTCATAATTTAAAAATATAATTACAAAAAAGTACAAAGTTCTTAGAACCAGAATGAGGAAAAAAGACAAAAAGAAGTTAAAAGAAAATAATAACAAAAACAACAATAAGAAAATGGAATAGTAGATCACTTTAGTTGGGCCGAAGTAGAGATATGTATATGTTCTAAATCGGTTTCTTTACAATTAAATTGTAACTTGTAAGTCCTTCGACAAAATGTTCACATAAGCCGAGACAAAAGGTTGTGATGGAACCCCATGTCGAGCCCGTTGTAAGCCAATGGTGCGTACATCCATAGATCATCCGAGCTCAATAGCTACATTAATAATAACATACGCATTTTTGTTAGTCAAAACACGAATGTAATTATTATGTAAAGATTCTAACCAAACAAAAAAAAAAAAAAACTTTAAATTATTCTACACACCTTAATCTGAAGCTGCAAGAACTTCACGTAATGAACCGCTTCTTCAAGCATCGTGCTTATATCGACCTTTGTTCCATTCGGTACAAGGTTTTGTAGTGTCTTGAGCCTTTCGTTAATCTTTTCTCTTCGTTTCTGCAATCATCAATAACATTATTAAAAACTTGTATAGAACAACGATATGATGGATAACTAACTTTTATTCATTAATTGTTGTCATTTGGTATTAAAAAAAAAACAAAAAAAAAAAAATCACACGTTGTCTTACCCGAGCATAAAGGCTTTGAGGATCAGTAGCTGTCCCCTTGGTGGCTCTTGTTTTGCCTTTAACACTTGTAACCGAAGCTTTCTCATCATCTGAACTGTTGCTTTGACTCTGACCATCTCTCCAACTAGTGTTGCTTTCGTCGACTGTGTTGCTTTCCGAGCTAACTCTCTGTTTTTTCTTGGATTTCGCAAGCTCCTATCGCGTAAATGATTTTGTGTTTAGTTTATTGCATAGTAATAATGAATAATAATTAAGTAAACGTTATATATATATATATATTGATGTTACACTTACTTGTCTTGTAACGTCACAGTTAGAGTTAGTTTTGCATAGATTCTCGTTAAGTAGTTTCCTCTTAAGAGTTGCCGATTCTTGGACTTGATTTTGATCCCAAGAATCAAACATGGCCGGAAGATTTCCTCCTGGCATTGCACCAAATGGGAACATCTCAGGAAGCAAGAGAGCATGATGATCAGAAGACGACAAGACATTTTTCTGATGATGATGATGATGATTCATATGATCGTTGTAAAGACTAGAGAGGCCAAGAATCTCATGATCTCGAGGTCTCTCCTCCTTAGAAGATGAACATTGATCAAAGTTGAACATCCCCAAGAGAGACTCCAATTCACCATCAACAAAAACGTCCATCGCTAGCTCTAATCTTTAAACTCTTGTCTTTCCTTCTTTTTCTTCTTATTTTGTTGTTATGATAGTCCTTGACCTTGTGCAACTATATATATATAAGGTTGGAGACACTTGATGAATGATGATGATGAAGAGAATAATTTTTTTTCTTGAGGAAGATTTGGTGATGATGATGAAGAGAAATCAAGAGATTCTTAAACTGCTGCAATCATTTGTGTCGTGAACAAGTCGTAATTAAATAAACGAAATGCGAAGCCATGCATGATGATGAACACGATCAGTCAACTTGTGGGGTCCGACAACAACAGCTTCATTCCTTCACGACACATTAATATATTCTTATTAATAACCATCCATTCATCTCAATTAAATTAAATACATATGTATAAAGATGGTAAAGAGATTACTATAATAATAATGTGAGAGAGTTTACATTGGCCACACAAGAGAGAAGAGGTGTAGAATAAAGATATAGCCACGCCAATGCACGATTTTTGGAATAATTATCGAAACTTCAACTACATTAAAAAGAACAAAAAAAATTAACATAAATTTTTTTATCCATGCCGTTTTTAACCTTAAATTACTATTTTACCAGTAGCTCTTTGTAGCTAATTTGTTGGAGGCAGCATGATATATCCGGCGTCGATTGATATCTTATTAGACGAAGCTATGAGCTTTTCATGGAAGATTTATAAAATATGAAGAAAACCTCATTTGTAAAGATAATCGAAACCTAGGCTGATCTTTTCCCTAAAATATTTATAGATCGATCACACTCTAAATGAACGCAATATGGATAAATGAATTGAAAATGTTTTCATTTTACTCAATCTCTACAGTTATATACAACACCATCATGCTTCTAGTTTTTTTTTTTTTACTGCATTAGGAACAAACAAGACAAAAAGAGAAAAGGGCAAAGTAAGCCATAATTAAACTACGGAAACTTTATTTGCATTTGGTTTTATCCATTAAATTCCGTTGAACTTAGTTACTTAACATTCTTTAGATGCAAAGTAGGGCGAAATTCAACACTTTATATTATAAGCATAAAGCATATATAAATGCATGGTTCTCACTGAAATATATATATATATATATATGTACAAATTAATTAATTTAGTTATGGGCATGTGAAATGAATAAGCTAATTTGTATGTATTATAGTTGACTGTTTGCTAATACTTTTTTTTTAAAAGTTATCTGAGCTTCTTATCTTTTTGGTCCGGCTGGGAGGCAATTTGCTTTATAAGTTATAAAAGGCCAAGTAGGTACGTACATCGGATAAAAGATAAATAAAACATGATTAAACAAATATTAGGACGGCACAAAATAGAGTTGGCGATCCCGACAAGATGAGATTCAACTCGTTCGTTTGTCTTAAGATCATCCCCACAAAAAATCTTCTTTTCTAAGTTAAAAACATAAATATTCGAAGAAAATAAAATCACAGCTTGAAGATATGTCTCAGTTGTCTCTAAGTTTCAAAATTAGAGGACGATCGAGTTGAGGTACAATGCATCTTACGGATTTGCTTATCTGTAATTTCATTCCTTCTTAAAACTGATTAGTCCTCTTAACTTTCGAATTCCGTGCATATACACACGGGTTCATGGAATATGTCGTTTACATTATATCGTTTTTGATATTTGAAAAGTATAATCACATTTTAGTTAATTATCAATGGACTGATATGTCCGAATTATTGTTTTTATTTTTAGCATGCATGTTATATATATATATATAAAAAAGTACATTTTTGTGGCATGATTACTGCTTGTTTTCTTGTCTCGCTTTAAATTAGTCAGAATGTCGCCATATTCATATTCCACATCGAATTGGAAAATAAATTATTACGACGTTGGTCCGGTATTATATTAGGATCCGATGAATGAGAATGGTTGGTAGATTGAACTTCGAATACGACGAAAACTATACGTATAATTTATATAGACGATACCACATCTTTCGTACGTTCTTTACAATTACTTCTTCTTTTTCTCCATAAGGGCTTTCGTTTTCGTTATACATGCATTAGCTAAAGTAATAATATATTAGAATATTAGAATGATAAGTTACAATAGAGTAAAAAGTATAGGTATCATGGTGGAAGCAGTTTTAGAGAGAAAATGTGTGTCAAACTGAGAACAGTTCTATGAACTCTTTAAAAAAAGAGGTTGTATATGTGAAGTTAAAAGTATTCCAGTTGATACATTAATTATTTACAATTATCAAAATCAACTAAATTATATTCCCGATCGATACCATAAGTCCATAATCAGTGGTTACGAAGTACCAAAAAAGGTCTAAACAAAAAAAAGGGGGCAACCTTGCGATAATTTGGAACCTATATTTTCATAATATTTGAACCAATGTAATAGTAAGAATTGAATATATAATTTAAAATCAATGAATGATGTGTTTCTGTTAAGTTATTTGACAAACATATATAATTTAAAATATCATATGAATAATATCACATAATCATCTACCTTAATTAGAAAACAAATATATCCTCTACATATTATTTAAGAAGTTATGTAAGAGAACATGTTGATGTGTCAAACAGAGAGCCATTGAAGTTGATACAAATATTCTAAATGCTAGCTATACATAATTGTAGTACTATTATACTATACATAGTTTAAGTGATCAGCTTCATAATTTGTCCTTTACCAATATCATGCATGGTTTTTTTTTTCCTATTTTGGTTTAATGGATTTAGTTTCTTCTCTTTTGCGACAAAAATTATTAAAAAAGTTATGTCTGAATCCTTTTAACGTCGTGTCAGAAGTCTATGAATTCTTCTAAATGTCAACGTGAAAAAATGGAATACACTCGAAGACTTGTGAAAACTTGATTATCAGTATTTTTTTTTAAAGAATGAGGTTAAGTCCTTAACGCCAAAATCGAATAACCGTTGAATATAATTATTTAAGTATTTACAAATATCTCTACCAAAAGTTGGTCTTTCATTTTCTGAACCAAAAAAATAAAAACTTTGTAGTTATTAAAAGAAAAGCCATAGGAATGTTGTGGACCTACTTGTGGTGAGCGAAAAGGCTGCATAACATGTTTTGGAAAAAAAACATTCATACATGATCAAATAACCATTGTCGGTTCGAACAAATTTAAGGTTCTGTTTCTTATAAATTGAAGTCGGCCTTAAAATATACAAACTTGATTTTTTTACTATAACTATAATAATTTTATTAAAGTAACTACTAAATAGTTTTTACCATGGATTGAGACTTGAATAATATAATGGGAAAGATCACAACTATAAGTTTAAAAAAGAAAAAAAAAGGATCATAACAATAATAGACCCAATTACAGTTAGCAATGGCCTTAATAAAACAGTTATGAGTAGTTAGCCCTAGAATTTAGTGGGCTCTATGACACACGCGTAATGGAGTATCTCTAGAACAAAAAAAAAAAAAAAAAAAAAAAAAAAAAAAAAGAGAAAGAAAAAAAAAGTTGCAATCTTAAGGGTGGACGGTGGACCCAAATGGATCCAAACATTTAATCCCAACGCGCATTGCCCAAAAGGCCCTACTTGAATTTTACTAACCCCTGTTACTAACCCAAGGCCCTACTTGAATTTTACAAATTAAAAATCTAACTGCTCATTTTTTCCAATTCTGATTTGACTAGTGATCTAATTTATATATATGAGTATATAGTGGTTTAGCCATCAGCTAATTGAATACTATAGATATATTATATACAGTACCATAGTCACCTTCAATTTTAATTTATTCTTTAAAATTATATCAACAAAAACAAAGGAAATAAATATAATTGGAATCTTTGATTTGGACAATGAAATGCCTATGTACTTTTCATATTGCCCCGTTTTTCAGACTGATTGTCAAGATCTTATTGCTTTAACTGGCTATTATGATGATTGCGTCTGAGTTAGACGATTTCAAGAATCTTAAACTTTCTTTTATTTTTTTTTTCTGTTGTTTTTATTCTAAGCTGTTTCAATTTTTATGCAGATTTTTTTGCAAAAGAAGTTTGAACACGAGGTTTTTGTTTCTCACATATAAGCTTTAAACTTCTGAATTGGCTTTCTATTGAAAAATGCGTGTTTCCGCAAGTGTAAACGTGTTTTTATTGTCTTTCTGTCGAGGAATATATGTTCCAAAAGTTTAATTTTAATGTAGATTTCCTTGCAAAAGGAGTTTGAACACGAGGTTTTTGTTTCTCACATATAAGGTTTAAACTTCTGAATTGGCTTTCTATTGAAGAATGCGTGTTTCCGCAAGTGTAACGGTTTAACGTGTTTTTGTTGTCTTTCTGTTGAGGAATATTTGATCTGAAAGTTTAATTTTCATGCGGATTTTCTTGCAAAAGAAGTCTGAACACGAGGTTTGTGTTTCTCACATATAAACTTTAAACTTCTGAATTAGCTTTCTCTTGAAGAATACGTGTTTCCGCAAGTGTAATGGTTTAACGTGTTTTTGTTGTCTTTCTGTTGAGGAATATATGTTCCGAAAGTTTAATTTTAATGCGGATTTCCTTGCAAAAGACGTCTGAACACGAGGTTTTTGTTTCTTACATATAAACTTTAAACTTTTGAAGTGGCTTTCTATTGAAGAATGCGTTTTTTCGTGTAATGGTTTAACTTGTTTTTGTTGTCTTTCTGTTAAGGAATATTTGATCCGAAAGTTTAACTTTCATGCGGATTTCCTTGCAAAAGAAGTTTGTACACGAGGTTTTTGCTCTCACATATAAGCTTTAAACTTCTGAATTGGATTTCTATTGAAGAATGCGTGTTTCAGCAAGTGTAATGGTTTAACGTGTTTTTGTTGTCTTTCTGTTAATGAATATTTGATCCGAAAGTTTAATTTTCATGCGGATTTCCTTTCAAAAGAAATTTGAACACAAGATTTTTGTTTCTCACATATAAGCTTTAAACTTCTGAATTAATTTCTATTGAAAAATGCGTGTTTCCGCCAATGTAATGGTTTAACGTGGTTTTGTTATTTTTCTGTTGAGGAATATCCGTTTCCATAAATATGTTGCTTTAAAAAATTTTCTGTTAAGAAATATTTGTTTCCGCAAATTTAATAGTGTTTTTGTTGCGAAAAATAAAATAAAATTAAAATTATTATGAAGCTGAAATTTTTGTCTCTAAAGCAGAAAAGCTGGGTAGTTATCTTTTAAAAAACTTCATAATGGTGATGGCTAAAATTTGAAAACCGAATTACTAACAGACTCCACCAACGATATCGAATTAGAGTTTGAAGACTGACACAATGAAAACTAGCGTTTAAAATGGCAAAGGCGCCATCAAATTTAATCATTCTGTTATAATCTAGCAACTTCATTATTGCTGACTACAATATGTCAAACAATATACACCCTACATCGAATTTTATCCATTATGTATCCCCATACGTGCATACCAAATACCAAATATTGTTGACTATAACCATCAAATATTTTTTACCGTCTATTTTCTCCTCCACTTTTTTTTTATATCCCCATTTTTCTTTCTACGACTATGTACTATATATATTTTTGTTATGATTCGAGGTTAATTTAGTTATTTAACTTGAAGTTTGGCATCTTCATTCTCCCTTTGATTTGTATCTTATGGAAATAACATGTTTTAGATAGGAAGATTGATTTGCACCTAAAAAAAAAAAAAAAAAAATTGGTAAGTTCTAACCAAGTTGTATTGAAGTAGTGGTTTCCATCTGAAGAAAAGTTTCCCAATATATATACAATTTACCTTCAAATAACATATCTTCTTATTATATATATATATAATTTTTTCCCAGTTGACTAACTTTCTAAAATTCTCTTTAAATATCATTAACGATATTACATGGGTCGAGATATTAATCTTAGTTCTACTATTAGTCTAATACCATAACTGTACTTTAATACTATTAACTTTTCTTAAGTCGAATTAGAAAGGAAGAAAAAAAAAAATTAAACTACAAGCGAAGGATAACAATCACTTTTGAGTAAAAAAAGACAATCACTTTTGAGTTTGTCTTTGAACTTTTTTTTTTTTTAATTTGGTTAGAAGTTTGGTGTGGGAGAGGGTTTTCCAGAAGGCAATGCGTGACGCCGTGACACATGCATGATGACACGCCGACAATAACATTTTGAGTTCTCTGCATCACATATCCATCCACCTCACAAGTTTCATGTTTTCCTTTATACACAAAATAGCTTCTTATCTTTTTCATTTTAAATTTTATAATATCACAATTTGACCCCTAAAAAAAAATCATAATATCGCATAGGTGTGTCTTACTCACAATCCACTGTTTGAACCATACAAAACAGGAATGCATACCACAGCGACAAAACAGGAATGCATACCACGGCGAGACATACGCACAAATGTTTACATGTGATGTCATCGCGATTATAGACATATTTTGACTGAAACCAAACTCAAATTTAGGATATCTATAAAATAAAATAAAATCAAGGTATCATAATTCCAGAGCCTCCCAAGAGATTGTATAGCAGCTATATGTGTATATATTGACCTGTTATTAAAAAAGTCAAGATTAAAAAAAAAAAAAACTAAAAAGAACTAACGGTTGGGGCGCGCTTAGAGATGGTGAGGGGAACTGGTTTGGAGGCTTTGCTTTAAATATTGGAGTATGCTCAGCCCCGTTAGCCGAGTTATGGGGAGTGTACTATGGGATTACATTAACTTGAGAGAAGGGTTTTAGAAAAGTAGAGTTGGGAGTGGACTTAGCGTTGGTTGGTTTTCTTCAGACAGGGATAGGCAAAGCTCATCCGCTGACTTTCCTGGTACGCTTGTGCCATGGTTTTATTTCAAGGGACTGGTCAGTTCGGGTTACTCACGTGTTTATGAAAGCTAATCGTCTAGCAGATGGGTTGGCTAACCTTGCATTTTCTTTAGAATTAGGATTTCATTCTTTTGATTATTGTCCCAACATAGTCCAGTCGATTATGTTAGATGATGCTAGTGGGAGCATGTTTTCACGGCAGGTTCTTTTGTAATTCGTTTAGTTTATCTTAATAGAATGACTATAAAAAATTCAGAGCAATTTAAGACAGAAAAAAAAACTACAATGCAAATAATTTTTAACTAGATCGTAATTGTTTGAGACGAATTTTTAAGATTTGCCAGATGTATTTGATCTAGAGTCAGCAGCCTCCTAACTACTACTATCTTTTTCTTAGCCAACTCAAATGCCGTTTTCCGGTTAAGTGTTAGCGTCAAATAAAAAGTAAACCGGACGGTTTTTAAGATTGCCGCGTGAAGAAATCAGGAAGAGTCAAATGTCGTTTCGTTTTTGTGTTTAGTCAAATGCAGTTCGTTTCCCACATACTAGCTAATGGATATGACTGTCACAATAAATAATAAATTAATAGGCCAACATGTTGGTTCCTTCGATTTAATATTTATTTTTATTTCAGCTTGTGGTTTTGAGTTTTGACTGTCGAAGCTTGAAAAAGTCTTTCATTCATGCACCGTCTCAGCCTCTTATTTAGTCCTTTACCTTTTCAAATATGAATACTGTTCAAAACCTTTGAATGGTTGTCTAGATTCTTATTCCTATCTTTTATCATATACCCCAATAAAAAAATATCAGTCGAATATTTATCTTCCCATCGAGCAAGGTTGAAATTTGCTTCGAATGTATTTCTCCTTACTAATTCACTCAATTTTCTATTTAAAAAAAACGTTTCAAATGAATCTTCTATAGACATTTCTGAAGAGACTAGCCTTCTAACTCCAAATCAATATTGGTTAGTAGTTATGACTTTTTTTTTTCCATTTTTTGGTCAACTAGTTAGTAGTTATAACTATCTATCTTCTTTAAAAGTAAAATGAAATAAGAACTGAAACGTGTATAATACGATGACCATCCATGACAACGACCATGATACAGAAACTCTAGAATATCGCAAGGCGGCATCACTAAGAAACGAAAGAAAAAAGTATTCATAGCCGACCTCTTCCTTTAGCACACCACTTACACACGTGTACTAGGTCAAACCAAACGTGCCCAAATTATTTTCCTCCTCTACCGAAAAAAACATTTTAGATACTTTCATCACAACTTTGGTCCGCATATTTAAATGCACTAAAAAAAAAGGATTAATTTTAAGAAAATAAGAAAAAATAAAGTAATTATCTAATCGCCATCCTCACTCTTCACACTTTCCCACCACTTGTCACGCAACTTCCTCTCCACACTCCACCTTACTATATAAATTTATTCACTCTTACATTTCTTCTTCAACAACAATTCCTCACAATTTTTATTCATAACAAAACCTCAAATTCTCTCCAAAGACAAAGATCTTCAAAACTCTCGATCTCTTTTTGTTTTAACTAATGGCGCTCGAGGCTCTTACTTCACCGAGATTAGCTTCTCCAATTCCTCCTCTGTTCGAAGATTCTTCAAGCTTCCATGGCATCGAGCACTGGACCAAGGGTAAGCGTTCTAAGCGATCCAGATCCGATTTCCACCACCAGAATCTCACTGAGGAAGAGTATCTAGCTTTCTGCCTCATGCTTCTCGCTCGTGACGGCAACCGTCATCAGCTTACTCCTCCTCTTCCTCCGGCGGCGGAGAAGACGGTGGAGAAATTGAGCTACAAGTGCAGCGTCTGCGACAAGGCGTTCTCTTCTTACCAAGCCCTTGGTGGTCACAAGGCGAGCCACCGTAAAAACTTATCACAGACTCTGTCCGGCGGAGGAGGAGATGATCAGTCAACGTCTTCGGCCACAACCGTCGTGACTACTGGAAGCGGGAAGTCTCACGTTTGTTCGATCTGTAACAAGTCGTTTCCTTCCGGTCAAGCTCTCGGTGGTCACAAGCGGTGCCACTACGAAGGAAACAACAACAGTAGTAGCGTGTCTAATTCTGAAGGCGCGGGGTCCACTAGCCACGTCAGCAGTAGCCACCGTGGATTTGACCTCAACATCCCTCCGATCCCTGAGTTCTCGACGGTCAACGGAGACGACGAAGTCATGAGCCCTATGCCAGCGAAGAAGCCCCGGTTTGACTTTCCGGTCAAACTTCAACTTTGAAGAAATTACTTAGACGATAAGATATATTCATTTAATAGTAGTACTGTTGAAAGTTCTGTAGGAATTTGTTGACTGTACATACAAATTTCAACTTTCATTGGTTCCAATTCTTATTGTTCTTTTATTAAAAACTATTCGACTGATAATTCTTTACCACATATTTACAATCGATACGCGTTAGAGTTTGATCTGAATAGCATAAAGTGATACCAGTACCACTACGAGTCTACGACTCTGTATATTTTGGTTCTGTTTTATAAAATTCCATAATCACACTTGTTTCTACTACAACCCACGCGTATGTTCACATTTTGGAAGCTATAAGCAAATATAAAAAGATGTCACCCTTTTACGAAAGACTGCCCAAAAATTCTAACTTTTTTCATTTTCTTTCACAAAATGCGCTTAAGTTTACATGAGTTTATACAACGAGTTGGAAAATAATAAGTTTTAGAGATAACACTCTCAAGTAGTGTTCCTATGGCCTATTTGTCGGCTACTTGATTGCATACTCGTGGTGGAACCAATGAAAACAATATATTGATAAAACGATTCGTCCAAATGCGGATATTATTGAGTAATGGCTCCATTACTGCATTCATGCATTGATTATAGAGAAGTTTGTGTAGCTTTTGACAGCCCGAAACCTCTACACCATAGAGATTGTGTAGCATGTAGAAGAGCCATTCCTTGATACTCTGATGTTTTTAGTTTGAGAAAAACTCTTTGTTATTTACCTTCTTTAGTAGCACTGAATACCCCAATTAACGGGAAAAAATAAAATAAAAACACTAATCGGAACGCCGCGCAGTGTTCAAGCTAATGCGAAAACGACACGATGTTTCTCATCGCAACTCCCTTTATAAAAATCTTGCGCAATTTTAGAAACTTGGATGCTCACAAATCGTTTCCTTATAAACTCTCTTCGTTCGACGAGCTCTATGGATCCCTCCATTTTCAAGCTCGAAGACGAGGTTAGGTTTCGAATTGTCACTCTCATTTTAAGTTCCGTGCTGTCTGCGAAAAATTCTACGTGTAGCCGAAGCATCTTGATTTTGATTCACATTTAATGCATCGTTAGGGTGAATCGATGCATTTTGGAGATGACCTAGACGCATCACAGGCCGCTCTGATTCGAGATACCGAAGGTTCGTTTTTGAAAACCTAATTCATGTGCTAAACTGCGGAAAAGTATCAAAGGGAAAATGTGTGTTTATAGTATCATGAAGATAGTAAATAGTCTTGGGTTTGTTTCGTAAATGTATGTTAACTGTTGATTGATGCAATTAGAGATTTGTTAGTCAAGGCTTAGGTATTACGTTGTTGATGCTAAAATGGAGCTTACTCAACATTGATTTTAGTGATTGATTATCTTCCTTATACAGAGAAATCATGAAATCTTCAGCATCATCTGCGACAATGCAATTCTAGTTCATATCTTTTTTTTTTTTTTTTAACTATTCTTGAACTGATTTTCCCCTTTTGTTTATTTGGGATATTGAATTGTTTTTATTATAACAGACATACTATTATTTGTGAAGGAGAAAATCATTCTTCAAGTCAGCAGTTTGCAACAAGGAATGATGGTAGTGGTGGTGGATATGCGAATGGTGATCACCATAGGCAGCATATACTTGAGAGCATTGAGATGAAAGAGCAACAACTATTTGTTTTAGGCAATGAAAACCAAGAATTCAAACACGAAAACGAGTCTCATTTAAAGTACAACCCGCTTCAAGACCATTGTCAACTCTGGGAGAATCCTTCCCATGTTCCCCAAGCAAGTGACTTGAAGTCTATAAACAATTCTGTTTGTAATGATTCAGAAAGACCGCAACAGGTTCGTGGTCCTACGCCAGCACAACTTTGTGGATTACTTAATATCTTGAAAGACCAGCAACTCGGCAAAAATAGAGAGATGCAGCTTCTTACCCTGTTTCATAAACTTAAGGTGCGGATTTAGATTCATAAAGTGAGTTGGCACTCTGATAGAAGACTCTCATTACATTACTTTTCTGTTCTGGTTTGGTTTGCAGAGAAAAGAAATTACAGAAACACAATTCGTACGACATATGCTGGCTGTTGTAGATGATAAGCAGACAATCAGATTGGTACTCAGCAAACTGCAAGGGGTAATCACCCTTTGGCATTATTTTATGTCCCACATGGATTGTTATTGCGTTTTTTTGTTTTGTTTTTTTCAGTGATAGATATATGTAAAACTCTTTGCTAGACTTAAAACTAAATGAAAAACTACTTATATGAACGTGTGATGAGAAAGGAACCTCACTTCTGAACCTTACCAAAAAGAAAATAACATAAAAATTCTCACTTGAAAATTGCTGAATACTTCTTGGTTTGGAATTGTGGCTCACGGTTTCAGATGAACTATATATGTAACCAGGGAAATATGAAGATCAAAGTACCTGGACCCCCAAATCACAACAAAGTGTCATCTGCATCTACTGGTACTAATGATTTAGCTGATGCCAGTTACTTTTGTAATTATCATATAACTTCTTAACTTTCAGGTAGATCTTATCTTGTGATTTCTACGTTGCATACAAAAACCAATCCTGATACAATCTTTAACTGCAGAAATCAGCGCTCAAGAATCTGATCCTCGTGGAGTTCATGTTAACCAACTGCCTTCTACAACTTCAGGCACCTTAAGCACTTCAGCTACTGTGCAGGGATTAAATAAGCATCCCCAGCAGCACATGGAGCTCCCATCAAGTTGTTTTCAGATTGATACCGACTCTGGAAGTCTTAATCCATACCCAGGGACAAACGTCACTTCTCCTGGTTCATTGTCGAGAGCGAAGCTTCATGAAATCCAGAGGATGCAGATGGCAAACAATCAGAGTGTGGGATCAACCAGTGTTGGAGGACCGACCAAGTCTACAATAAACACGAAAACAGCTCCGAATTTTGAGAGGCTAACTTCTGTAAATGGTCCAAGTAGGTTTCAGGGTGGCAATTTATCCTTGCCTTTATATCCTGATCCTTGTCAAGGACCAGTCACCAAGGATCAGACAGTAGGCCCTTCGTCATCAGTGGTCCATGTGAAGCAGAAATGGATTGATCAAAGTTTTGACCAGGCACAGAAGCCTCGTTCTTTGGTGCAGCAAGGCGTGACTAATGTTCCACTGAAACAGAACAATACTATTCCTAGTAGCTCAAATGATGACGTGGAGATGCAGTCTTCTAAAATGGTTTTATCCACATCTACCACCCATGGAAGCTCTGTTCCTCCTTCAATGACCACACAGTTGGACTCTAGCAAGATGGTAACTTATAAATTCTACTCTCAAAAGACAGATCCGAATGCTATATGGTTATTCTTCTCTTTGAGCTCATAGGGTGACCATCCCACTCCGACCGATGTTGCATTTCGTTTCGTTTTGCTTATAGTTTGGACCACCCTTGCTTTGGCTGTGAAGAGTAAATGAATTATATATCCAACTAAAAAGTTGTTAGTGTACTCATCAGGTTAATTTCCCTGCCCCGTCTGGGACCATTCCCGAGAGAGCTAATGTCAAGACAACACCCGAAATGCCTTCTGTTGGTCAGAAGAAGCCTCTTGAGGCAGTAGGTTCTACGCTGCCGCCATTGAGGTAATAGAGCTGACTGGTTTGTGAAAGAGGAACTATTTACAGCGTCCATAAGTTACTCTTCCTATTTTAATTTTATTTTTTTGATAACCTCCATTATTTGTTTGTGATTTATAATTGTTACTGAAGTCGTATAGTATATGTTAACATTCAGCAAGAAGCAAAAACTATGTGGGGATTCTTCTTCAGATCAAAGTATTAACAGGTTAAATGATGTCACTGCAGTCAGTGGCATTGATCTCAGGGTATGTTTTCTGGTAGCTGCATATCTCAGTTTGAACCTGGATATAGAGAAACAATTAAACCAAATTATTTTCTGCATCTGTTCTAGGAAGAGGAAAAACGATTACTAGATTCGGGGCCTAAAAAGGACAGTCGTTTATCTAAAGAATCTCGAAGAGTTGTGCATGAAGAGGAATTAAGAATGATTTTGCAGAAAATTCCACTGCAGAGAAAGCTGACAGAAATTAGTTGGGTTTCAACACATCTCTTAGCTGCCTCTTAGATCTTTTACTTGGAATCACTTGGAGAAAAGTTTATATATGCTTCCATATATGGCAGTGGCAAAAAGTGGGTTAAAGCATATAGACCATGATGTTGAGCAGTGCTTATCTGTGGTGAGATGTTAACACTTTTTGGGAATTATTAGCCTACAATTTATTCTTCTTGTTATCTTTTTTTTCTCATGGCTTTGCACATTCAGTGCGTGGAGGAAAGAATGCGTGGACTATTGTCTAATATAATCCGAATTTCAAAGCAGGTCAGCCTTACTTTCTTCTCCTGCCTGCTTAAAATCCTTGTTGTGTCTAAATCTTTCTGAAGTTAAAAGAGGTTTTGCAGCGGACTGATACCGAGAAGTCTAGAAATAGAATCTGTATCACGTCTGATATCCGGAAACAGATTAACGAAATGAATCAGAAGGTGAAAGAGGAATGGGAAAGGAAACATGGTGGAGAAGAAAAGGTTAAAGTTTGTACCTGAGCTCAATAGCTATTTTCTTAGTTACCACTTACCAGTAATAATATCTTGCTTTCCCCCCCCCCCCGGCTGATGTAGAATGAAGAAACTGATACTGAAAAAGAAGACAACCGTTTTAAAAAAGTGAAGGTATTTAGAAATTAAGTCAACTACATAAACCTTTGGAGACATACATACACTGAAAGAGGGTTTATAATGATAAGTCAGGCAAAGAATAAGGAAGAAGAAATGAGAGCTAAGGCTGCAAATGTTGCTGCTCTTGTAGCCGCTGGAGGAGATGATAAGTTTTTCAAATGGAAACTTATGGCAGAAGCACGTCAGAAATCTTCTTCAGGGCCAGAAAAAAAATCCAAGAAACTTTCTCATGAAACTGGTAAGCCCGGTTCTATGATCTGAAAAATGTAAATCTCAGTTCAGTTACTGGTTACTAGATTATGGCTTTGGGTTCTTCTGACGGTCTCATGATTTCTTTAAATATATGTGATTTAAGTTTAGTGCTTTATGTTACTGATTCGAGCTTTTTTTTTTTTTTTGTAGGTGGTACAAGATATGGGAAGAATCAAGGTTTACCAAAAGTGGTCCGGTCAATATCTGTGAAGGATGTGATTGCTGTGGTGGAAAAAGAGCCTCAGATGTCGAGATCGACGCTATTGTATCGCTTATGCAATAGAATCTGCTAAGGATGTTCGAACCCAAGAGAAAACATAGAAGCTTTTAAGACCAAAACATCAGATTTATTTTCTTTTTTTATCAGAAACTAATTAGGTTCTTATTCCATTAACCATAACAAACTCCTAAGCATGATCAAGATGCTAAGTACATCCTTATTTCTTCTTCTTCCTTCTACGACCTAAAGAGAGCTACTTGCTTTTTCTAGTTTTTGCCTGATTTCTTCATGTTGGCTCCGCCGTGTCCATAACCTCCTCCACCACCACCACCACCTCCACCGCATGAACCGCCACACCCACCACCGCCGCCACCTCCAATGATGACTCCACCACCAATACCACCCGACCCGTATCCCGGACCACCTCCGTTGCCTACATCCCAACCCAAACCACCACCAGGCCCATATCCACCACCACCACCACCACCTCCACCTCCACCCCCACCAAATCCACCACCGATCACAACACCACCACCACCACCTGGACCGTATCCACCTCCATAGCCCGGGCCTCCGCCACCGTAGCCGCCAGCTGTGAGTTCACCCTTAAATCCTGTTACGTGTATGTTACTCTTTCCTATGTCATTGGAGTGTGCTTCATTTCTCATGAACGGACTTTCTCTAGCAGCCTCGCCAATCATATGACCAATGAGGCATAGATACAAGGAAACAGGAAACCACAACATCACTTTAGCCATGATGGCTGCTTAGTGAAATTTTTTTTAAAAATTAGAATCTGAGAAAGTAAGTAGAACAAGGACTCGTGATTGAATAATGCACAGCCAGACACACACCACTATTTATAAGTATATAGGGACATAATACAAAGGTGATGGTTAGCATGGGGCGCGGCAGTAGAGAGATGTGCGGATATGGTGACTCACCAGAAGGAGTTTCAGTTCAGTTGATGGGTTTGATTCGCATGATTTTTTCCACACTTTTTGTTGCCTTTTTCATTATTCATTTTGCGGTGTCAGCCATTTTATTAAAAAAGAAACGAAAAAGGGTATCTTCTTACAAAAAAACTTAGAAACGATTTTTCTTGTAAATTTAAGCTGTGGATGAGACTCTTGTATCCCCCCAGCATGATTTGATCTTGATTGCACTTATTAGAATGGGTCGGAACGGTGAGTGCCAGAGGAAACAGTAGAACTGAAAATAAATGATATAGAGAAAATGGAAAATGATTATAACCATTATTTCATATTTTTCTAAAACTTTTCATATATATATATATATTTTCGTACATCATAGTATTATTTGCGGCATATGATTAGTAAGCAAAAGTATGATTATCGCATATTTTTTCTTTAATCATACTCTTGATTACTAATTCGTTAAGCATTAAGCAAAGAAAAATAATAATCTGAAAACACAATAGGCAAAAGAAAGATTAGTAATGCAAAAAAAAAAAAGAAAGAGGGGAAGAGAATGCACATTTGATATTGAGTTTGTCTTGAAAAAAACAAACGTATTTTTGGCACGTGCGCGTGCCTGTAACGAAAGGCCGTAATTTGTCAATCAATTAACGTTTCTTTCTCTCTTTCGCTACTCTGAAATCTTTCGATCCATCGCCCATTTCTCCATTTTTCAATCTCTTTTGCTTTCTTCTGATCTTCCAAAGGATTGGTTCATAACTTTTTAGGAGATAAGGTTTCTTTCACCAACGATGACGACAAGTTTGGATCGGTGGGAGAAGGATCCTTTCTTTGCCGCTGCTGAAGAGGTTCAGGAATCTGCTGACAGGTTGCGTTTCTCTGATCCTTTATCTCTTTCAATTTTGGTTTTTGAATCTCTCTCGCATTTCTGTTTGATGTTAATCTCGATTCGTCTGTTGCTTTAGATATGAATAGAATTAGGATTCTGATTTAGATCTGAAAAAATGTCACAAATGCAGAATGGAGTCAGCTTACAGAACATGGATTCATAAGAAACAAGGCTCTTCAAATTCAAATGATTGGGACTCTGAGCAGCTTCACAGAGATCTTCACGCCGCTCTCGGAACCACCAAATGGCAGGTTTCTTTCTTTCCTTCCTCAGAAACTCTGATTCTTTCATTGTTTGATTTCTCCAAGTGAATGAATCTGTAAATCTTTTTATTTGGTGTTAGTTAGATGAATTCCAAAAAGCTGTGAAATCTAGCTATGACAATCGATTAAGTGATGAAACTCGAAATAGGCATCGCGAGTTTACGTTCGCAATGGAAGCTCAGGTTTCGAAAATCGAGAAATCTCTCAAGGAAGCTGCTCAATCTGATGGCAAAGGAACTCCAAGATGGGTTCGTTTAGATGAAGATGATCGTAATGAGCTTGCCTTGTTCTTGACTGGACCATCTGATTCTCAAAATAAACAACATCGAAGAGCGGCTAGTGCTACTCCTGATTTCACTGCTTGGAACATTGCCGTTTCTGACGACGGTCTGTTGCAGAAACCTCCTTCTGATGAACCATTAGTTCGACCTCCGCGGAAAATACCTAGCGTCTCTGGTTTTCTTAACTATTTGGAGCCTGGATCAAAACATTGCGTTAGAAAATGGAAGGCTTTAGATCGTCAAGGAGACTCCGATGCTGCGTTATTACCTATCAAAACGAACCAAGTAAGATCGATCGATCGTTCTCCAACCGCGAGATTTCCCTACTGCTTACTTCAAATCTTTACTAATAAAGGCTTTTTGTGTTTCTCAGCAAGTGGTGAATGGATGTTTTGAGAGGGGGAAGAGTTGTATGGAGTGTGAAGAGGACTGTTATGAGAAGCAGCTTCATGGTTGGTATGGAGCTTTACAGAGGCAATTACAACGGTCTCAGTATCGAATGCAATATAGTAAATCTGTTCATGCTGCAATTTGGATTCTTCTTTTAGTTTTTCTTATCGGTAATGTTTACTATATACCAAAATTTAATGCGTATTTAGAAAGCAAAGCTTACATCGTTTTTAAGTAAGTTTTTGAGATGACATATTTTGTCTTTGTCATTGCAGTGGTAGTGGCAATGCATACAATGTAGAAGACAGGTACGGAATACGAAGATTCGAGTTCATTCATCTTGTAACGGCAGAGAGAGGAATTTGGCAATCTACATTTTTTTTGTTTACTGTACAGTAGTAATTCCACTGGCTTTGGTTGTTTTGTAATATAGGAATGCATTTTTTGGTTTGATTCTTCGAAACGGGTTTACATTGAGACATGAAAAGGTCTTTCAAACCAATCCGAGTAAACATTTTGGAGTTTATTGATTATTTGGGACTTGTAAACCCAAGATGGAAGATTGTTCAAAAGTGACAATTAAGTATATAGAAATGCATTTTTGATTTGATTATTTGAAGTAGAAAGGGTTTGACAAGACTCATATCCTTTTACAATCAATCGGAGCAGAAGTGAGTTGGTACTAAAAAGACGAATATTGCAATCAAGAGAGATTGTTTAAGTGGTGTTTTTGGAGATGGTTTCCACCTTAGCCTCACGTTTATCGGTAGTATCTAACTCGATGCCTTGAAATGTAAGTCTAGATGATCGGTAGTGACTCCCAAAGGCAGTCCCGAAACCCCAGCCGAGGCCCAAACCAACCCCGCAACCGCCACCTTCAAATACAGTGTAGCTAGAAGTTAGCATATGCCTGGTTGTGTGTATCCATGACAAGTATATAATAAAGATGAAGAAGTAGATGTTTGAAGTGCTTTACCTACACCAACGCCTAATATGTTCAAAGGCATACCTGCAAGAAAGCAAACAGAAATCTCCAAATTCAGTTTGCAAAGAGTGTGAATCCAACAAATATAACATAGAGTTGAGTTTAAGTATGCCATCAGACAATCACTTCCACTGGAATATTGGGTGTGGATTTGAGTAATGATGGATAATCTCACTGAGAAATTCCCAAAATATGATCATGATCACGAAACTAAGCAGAACAGAGTATTTGTTCCCAATGGAAATGATTCAATCAGTGAGAATTTTGGTTTGATTTGATTCTCTTTATAATAATAGCTTATTCCCAAAATTGTAATGGTATCTTGATCATTCCATCTTTAACTTGTAACCTCGTCTCAGCTCAGTCCGTTCAAGTAAACTAGAAAAAACAAAAAAGTAAAGAGAGAGAAATAGTGAAGGAACCTCCAAAGCCCCATCCAACGCCAAATCCACAGCCAACACCGAACCCTATATTTTCCAAACATAATTAGGAGTCGAATAGAAAAGGGGGGGGGAGAAACAATTGGGCATGGGCATACCGAATCCAACACCGACCCCAGTGAAGTCAGAGAGCACCATTATCTTCAGGAAGATAGAAGCTTATTTAGAAATCGATTGAGGCAAAGGGCCGAAATTGAGAATCTGAGAATCAACCAATTTTATTTGGTGAATCACTGAATCTGAAAAGAAGGTGAAGACGAGTTTTGGTTTAGCGACATACCAAATCAATCGAACCGGTTAACTAATAAACCTCATTATTTCTTCAAACGGTTTTTATGAAAACAAATTCGGTCTACATTGTGATATGTTGTCTACCCAAAAAAAAAAGTAAAAACGATAATGTGCTAATGGATTAATTCCACTATTACCATTGAAATTCAAGCTTTTGTACTTAACATAAGGAAAATGCTCATGTCACATCTTTGTAAAGATTTGAAATCCAAACTCATAACAAAGGTTTTGAATGGTCGAAACGAACGAACAGACTCGTACTAGTCGCCATTTCTAGCACTGCGCTCTGTGAGCTAAGCAATATTTTCAGGCTATTAGTTGAATATATACCACAGAATATCCCTTATGTATTTGAAACCATATTATAAAATATACTTAAGTCTGACTTACTAAGTTTATAATGAAAATAGCCCTCGAATTATACACATTCCTTTAGCATTATGCAGCAAAGATTTCTAAATTCTCCTGCGCTCTATTTACATCTTCAATGAAACTTATCCTACACAGCTTTTCTACAAGAAATTTTAGCTTCAACAATAGCAAGTAGAATAACCCCCATCTAGGGTTTGTTTTGAATGAGTTATACACATTTGATCTCCTTCTTCCTCACATCACCCATGTTTCTATCGGGTCCCTACTGAACCGTGCAATGTCTTGATTTTGGGGCCTTGAGATAAGTCTTCAACGTGTGAATCAAATCTTAGCTCAGAAGGTGGAATGAAGCAATCCATTGACAAGCCAGGGACATTGAACGCTATTTCATCGATCACCCATGCTTCTTGCATTGTAGTCTTAGTGTTATGTCCCGATGACATATCTCCAAACCTTAATAGTGTAGCCACGGATCTACCCGAGTGAGCTATCACGATACCTTCCACGGGTTTGTAGTCTTCTAGGTATGAATTGATGGTTGTCTCCCAGTAAACCGCTTCGCCTCCATTGTTTTGGATTCGGGTTAGCTGGGAGTCTTCTAAGTGAACAAGAAGACCCGTTTTTTGGCTGAAGTAACCAAACAACGTATGTCTTATGGTCTCTGATGCCCCTTCGCTTCTAGCTTTCAGTGTTGCTGGGTCTGCGCATAGCTTGAGAATGAAACAGTCTTCTCCATCGATCTTTTTCTCTCCTATGCACCTTGCATTTGCAAACATATACGCTGTGGTTCTCGGGTCAAGTCCCTGAAAATACAAAACAGTAACACTTTAATTATATATATTCCAAGAAGAAAAAATGCATAAGAAGGCTTCCTTGGGACCAGAGGTCTAACCTGAAGAGCACGTCGTAATGGTCTAACCGGACCTTTTGCAGCATGAGGTCCAAGCCATGGTGTATGCCTCCACACAAGCTTCCCATCACAACCTGCAAGGACTTTGCTCCCACCAAGAACAAGCTCCATGTACCACATGTCAGGATTCATATGCCACAACACAAATCCACCAGACTCAACAGCTTTTGAGGAATTGTTCTTGCTCTTTGAACCCTTTGATCCTGTCTCAAACTCTGAAGCCATCGTCCTGATTCTTCCCATAACATATCCATTTTGCACAGAACTATGGAGCTTCTGACCACCTGAAGCAGCCGTATACTGCTGAAGAATGTACTGTGCAGAGGAGGTTTCCTAAAATTCAAGTACAGTATTGGTAACAGAGTTAATTAAACTCAACAATTCATAATCGGAGATGAAAACAAATTTGAAAAATCTCAGGAAAAAACTTCAAATTCGAATAAAATTGACTTGCGATTCCCACACTGCCCTAATTTTGAGAGAGTTAATTAAAGCTCACTCACCATGGGAGTGTTCTTGATGCTGAGGTGTGGAAGGAGATCCAGAGCACTAACGTGCACAGGACCTAATGGTGCGCCAAGAACACCAAGCAAAAGCCTCAGATCCGTTCGTTTAAACTCCGAAGACGATGAAACTGAAGGCGGAGCCACAGGGAGCTGACATTTCATCCAATTGTACCAGCGTCTCTCGAACCTAGAGTAATCTCCACTGCTTCCGGAGTCATCACCGTCTGGATCAGGACCTTCTCTAACCGGAGCAAGCATCTCAGACATGTGGCGGTCAGGTTGCGAGACGTAACGACCTTTCCGGCGACGGATAATGATCGGAGAGACGCTTCGCACTGGACTCTTGGATCGTGATCGACGGGAATGTGACTTGGAGAACAAGCCGTGCTTCTTATCCATACTCTCTCGAAGAAGAAGTGTTTGTTAGTGATGAAGGAAGAAGATGGAAGGTTTGGTGTGCTTAAAGCTTCAGGCAACGAAAAAAAAAAAGAGAGAAATGTTTGCGTTGAAGGGAAGGTTGCAATATAAATGTCGAATTTAATTCGTTAAGACGCTTTGTTTAACCATTTCTTTCCAATTTTAATTAGCAATTTCCGATTTCGTTTTTTCTTTTTCCGGAAATTAGCTGCTTCGCATTAAAAGAAAAAATATAGTATATAAAATAAAAGACCAAAGTCCGAAAGTCTCATTTTTACATGTATTGTAGAAGCAGGCAAATGGGAATTTGGCACATGACCTTTAATTATGAAACAGGATCTATATTTCATTTTCTTATCAAAATTTTTTATACTCCACCCATTTTATATTTTACTATACAACAATTATTTGTCTTTTTTTCTCTCATGTCCAACACGTTCCGAATTTGGATAAGAAGAAAAGTTGGGCGAGGAAGAACTCGTTTTATTATCCCCAAGTTATATTTTACTTATTTAAGACAAAAAAAAAAGACAAAAAAAAAAAACTACTTCAAATGTATAAAATGAGTAAATTTTTATCAGGTTTAAAGGGTTGTGACGATGGGCAAAAATAAGTGGGTTAAACTGGCCTAGGCCGAATCCGACCGTGTATCTTGAGCAACTCATTTGTAGATGGGAGTATACTTCTTATCAGTTTATCATTTTCATATTTGTTAATATGTTCTTACAAGTGTTATTTGTTGTTCATGCATGGTTTCACTAATTTGGTATATCCTTTGTAAAATAAAATTATTTCATCTCTTTCTTATTTTATTCATTCATTTATTTGTTCATTTTCAGTTAGTTAATAAATAATAGCAAATTCATACCAAATTTTAGAAAAGTAGATATAATAGCTTTTTTTTTAATTTATAATAGAGGATCTCATGTGAAAGTGAAGACTAATGTTTGTAGTATGTGGAGTATCGGATATTCTTATCAATTAAGGCATCCAAAACGGTTAATATGTTGTAATTGAAATCATAGTAAAAATCTTGAATCATGATTCCTCAATCCAAGAACGAATCTTTCAACTATAAGATAGTTGATCGATTTTTTTCCACAAAAATATAAAAGTTTAACAAAGTATAAATCATTATATATATATATATATATATATGTTACTTTATTCAAAAGCAGCATAAATTAGTGAGCAATTAGCCTTAAGGAACACGAAAGGCATGTCCTTAAGAGATGGAAATTAAAGTCAAAACAAAGCAATTGAGTGTGATGATGCTAAAAGCAAGATACAGACGAGTATGGTGTGCATGAGCATGAGCATAAGTCACAAAAGGTCAACATAACACAATTTATAAAAATAGTCTTACTTTTATGGAGTTTAATTTGTTAGAAGGGTTGATTCATGGGACCAAATTAGAATGGTTATTTATAAAAATAGACGAGTATGTTTGGTTTTTACTCATTTTCATCTTTAACCTCACATAACCATTTCCAAAGGTACCTCTGTACTCGTAACGCTTTAAGTGCGCTTTTTTTTCTGTTCAATAAAATGGTAAATATGTTATCAAACAAAACTATATGATAATTAGAAATAAGTATGCTGCATTATACAATATTTAGTAATGAGCATATATCAATTATTCATTATAATGAATTTCTAATTTAATATAGATACATTTCATTATCATAGAAGTTAGAACTCGAGGTTTACTATACAAGAGTGTCATTTTACATTTTTTACATTTTTCACACAAATTAAAACAAAATTCAAGTATACAAATATGCATTTATCTAATACTATGTTACTAGTTAGATGAACTGATAAAAATTCAAAGAAAATTAACTGTAGATAAAAAGTAAATTAGGATTTTGATTTAAATATTATATTAGAAATATAAATGACATTTAAAAAAAAAATATATTAAAATTTAATTTTAGAACCAGTATTTTTGTGAAATGGAGGAAATAACGAAAAAGCCTAGACCAGTGAGTCAGTGACCCACTTGAGCGGACGATCATTACTGCTTTTTATGAAATACTTGTGTGATTTTGTGCTCGTTTGTGGTTGCTACTAAGAAAAAAAAATTAAAGTGCATAGATATGATGATGATGATAAAATATTCTCATATCGTCAACGTGAGGCGGGAAGTAACGGTGAGATGAGGCTGAGAATATAAATGAATAATAATAATTAAAAAAGGAGTCGGTGTACGTAATTATAAATGGTGATGATAAACGTTGAGCATGCGAGTTTGGTCCATTGATAATGACAACTTTTTTGCAAACAATCTTTGAGAGACCCCAAAACACAAAGATTTATTTTTAAAGAAAAAAGTTTAATGGATATTACTTAACATAAAGGATACTATTAATCAATTTGATAATTCACTCATCTTGTGAATCATTAATGGTATTGGGTGTTTTTTTCCATGCATATTGTATATTCATGTTTTGTTTTAGCACTATTGATGTTATAATTAGTCATGACAAATTCATAAGTAGAATGTATATTCGGGTTTTTAATTATTTTAGAACTATAGATGTAATAATTTCCGTATAAATTAATTACCTTACAAGAAAAGATAAACACGGTATTTAATCATACTCAAAGCTCGTGTTCATCCATTTTTTGCAAAAGTAATTGGCTAAAACATTTTCTGAAGTGTCCAAGGTGCAAATGCACAGGCCCAATTCGATGATACAAATTCAAATGCTTTTGATCAGTTCAGACGCTTTGAGTATGATTACATGCACAGGCCCAATTCGATGATACAAATTCAAATGCCATATAATTTTCTGTTTCTATTTTTGTCTATTAAAAGGGTTTCTGGTTTGTAAACGTTTCGAAAATATCTCTGTTTATGCCCATGTTTAAAGTGTTCCTCGTTTTGATTTGATAATCTAAAGTAGTGTTTATGTTACGTTTTATTGATTAATTATATATCCTCTTTGAAAATGTCTAAGAAGCGCTCTGAGTCTTTGACTCAAGCTTTGTGTTGCATTGCTTATGTAATGGGCCTACTGTAAATAAGTGAAGTGATGACTAAGTTTTGATACTCTTTAACTTTAACAGAAAAATGAATTAGTGGTGAATGTATATCGAAACCTTTTCTCACGTAAGTTGCTAAAAACTGTCATTACTTGTCGCTCTTATTTTATTAAATTATTATCAATCGAACGTAACATTCTCTCGTTACAAAAATCACAAGAAGCGAATTACACTGCTCCTAAGAGAGGTTAAAAGTAAGTTAAATATGTAGACCATCTCTAATGGTGGCGTTCTTTAGCACAACGGTGATGCCTGATCTTATGTAAAACCCTTCCTCTGGCCTATCTCCTTCTTCCACGCCCTGTCACAACCCAACATCAGACGACAACTTCTTCGAAATTTAACAAAAAGAATTATGAAAACATACATCTGCATTCGCTATGACCACATTCTTCCCAATCCTGGCGTTCTTGTCAATGATACAGTTCCTGTATATACCAACACCAAGCAAGAAGATGAAATGATATACGAAAGATGATTCAAAACCATTATCAGAGGACTCTGCTTTCTATCAGATAGAGAAAGGTTATACCTGATTTTGGTGTTCTGCCCGACCCCTACCGGAACTTTCCCTTCTGCCACTAGAGACGCGATTTCAGCTTCTGTTTGGTAGAAGTCAGCTCCCATCATCATCGTATCCTGAAGCTCTACTCCAGACTCTATACGTGATCGTATGCCCACTATAGAGTGCTGCACACTGCAGTCTCTCAAGAAGCATCCATGTGAAACTATAGAATCAAGTATCTGCAATCCCAGAATGAACTTCACAACGTTAAGATCGATGAATCATTATCAACTAAGACAACGGAATAAATAGATTCAAGAAATCGTACCCTGCATTTATCAACTTTGGTAGGTGGCAAGAACCGTGGAGAAGTGAAGAAGGGTGTTTTTGGATCGTAAAATTGGAATTTAGGAGGCTGCCAAATTAGAAATAAATGGCATGGTTAGGTTTTACCGAGTCACAAGAGTGTTATGGAGATAAAACAACATTGTGAAGCAAAAACCTGTTCCGTGAGAGCAAGATTGGCATCAAAGAATGATCCTATTGTTCCAATATCCTCCCAATAGTCATTGAACAAAAATGCCTAGCCGTTCCAAATTTGAATGTAGCAGCAAGTTAATAAATAAAAGACAATACATAAAGGGCAGAGGAAGCATAAACATTGATTGATGTCATGATATGGTATGCTAGACAGAAAAGAAAAAGACCTGGACATTATGCTCCCTTACGGCCAATGGGATGATTTCAGAGCCAAAGTCATTGGACGTAGGATAACTTGATCTTAGAAGCTTTAGCAAAACCTCTTTTCTAAACACGTAAACACCCATCGATGCAATGTAAGGGGATTCCGCAGCTTCTTTTGGTGGTAACCCAAGAATTGAAGTGTCAACTTTCTGAAAGCGCGAAAAACACCAAGTTACAGAAAAGGTTGCAAGCAAGAAACTGAGTTAAGTTCAACTTGCGTAATGAACATTTTGATAAACAAAAAAAATCATTACCATTGCTTTTAAGTCATCTCCCTTTGGTTTTTCCGAGAATTGAACGATTTGCCCAGCCTGGTCAATTTTAAGCAGCCCAAAATCCGAAGCACGGCTGTGAATAAAGAAGCAAACAAAATAAGTTCACCAAAAAAAAAGAGTAAGGCAAGAACACGGTTAATAATCCTCAAACACACCTCTCATCCATGGGAAGGCAAGAAACTGTGATATCAGCATTTGACTCAATGTGCTTCTGCGAAAGACAAACAAGAAATGAACAAAGTTCACATGAAGCTCAGCGTTGTAGACAAATAAGAAGAATAAAACTAACCTGCACAAAGTTCATGTAATCCATCCGATAGAGATGATCCCCAGACAAGATCAAGACATGTTCCACATTCTTTGTCTTAGCATCCTACATAAACACCGGCAAATTATGTTTCCAACAATGTTTACTGTGAGATAAAAGACAAAAAAAAAAATACCTCAAAGACCCACATAAACTGCCTAACGGCATCAGCAGTTCCCTGAAACCATTTCTTTCCTGCATCTCCAGAAGTTTGTGTTGCAGCAAGAACCTAATCGTTCCCAGAGGAGACACTTTAGTTGCAAATAAAAACATGGGAAGATAAATCTAATCTACTATGGCGGGTAATGCTATCACCTCAACAAACCCATCACCAAAATTGACTCCATTGCCAAAGTTGTAAGTGCGAGAAAGGTGGCGATTGAGAGAGAAAGAGTTGAACTGAGTTAAGATGAAAATCTTTCTAATACCGCTGTTGATGCAATTGCTCATCGGTATATCTATCAGCCTGTAACACCCTCCAATTGGCACCTACGATTATTAACAAGTTTTGAAAACTCATGGACAATGAATCAAATTCATCAAAAGCAATGAGCAAACAAAATGCTCCTCACCGCAGGTTTAGCTCTTTTGCTTGTAAGAGGGAACAGGCGAGTCCCAGCACCACCACCTAGTATGATGGACGCTACATTCTTTGGGTCTGCATTTTGAGTTCTCACCAGAGGTTCCTAAAAATGCATTCTTTATATCAAAACAGGACTTGGAAGGTTAAAAAAAAAAAGCTTTTTAGGAACAACAGTTGAGAAAAGAAACTTCAATTCACAAAACTAGAAGAACTTGATTGATATGAGTCTCTCTTGCCTAACTAATCCTACAATTCCATACCCTCCTTATCAATCCATCCCTCACTAAACTGCTCAACCAACTCACAGCAACTACGATCTGCTACATTCAGTCCTAGTCTAGTTATAGTAGACGTATAGCTAGAGTTTGGGCAGCTGCACCATCTTAAGAAGTCATTTTCAACACAGTCCAAATCAACTTCCAACTAAAATGGACACAGAATTGAGGGTTCTCTGATGCTAGGCAGATTCAAATTTAGCAGTAGAACTAGTAATCATTCATTGTACAATTGCAAGTGTAAATACTTACATGAGACTCTTGATCAACAAATGGAGTGAGAACGGAGCGAATGAGTTTTGTCTGAATCTTTACAGGACCACTCTGTGTCCTGAGATGATTAGCCTTGACAAATTCAGCTCCCCAGAAGGCACTAACTCTCTCAGAAACAACATTTTTGGTCAGACCAAAGGGACTCGTACACTGAGGACAGAAAGACTCCATCTTTTCAGAACAGAGCAGATTCTACAACAACTTTTTTTGAAGTAATATTAAAAAAAAAAAAATCCAAGGGATTTGAAGTATAAGAAGTAGATCAGATTCTAAAAAGACCAGCTCTAGAAAATACCCAGATAAAAAAAAAAAAATGGAACTTTTAAATACCCAGATTCGATATTGGGGGTAAGAAAACGAAAACAGTGTTGAAAAGAGAAGAGAATGGAGAAGTCGACTAATTAAGTCCCCACACACAGTGAAACACCTAAAGTTGTCTCAAGTGGTGAGAAATGAGTGTGACTGAGCTTTATGGAAAAAGAAACGGAGATGAAAGAGACTTATTATAAGAGATCAACAAAGAAAGTGAAACAATTATAATGTGATGAAGAAGTGATGATACTCGTGATCTTCTGACGGGAACACCGCCAACCCTCAGATTTTTTTCTTACTGTATTAGAAACAAAACAAATAATAACTGAGCCTTTTTTCAAAAACAAGCAATATCTTAAGGGCTTTATTGGTAATTTCAACAAGTTTCAAATCAGTAATCTCCACTTGTCAACTAAGCAATATCTTAAAGGCTTTGTTGGTAAATTAACTAAAGTAAAAAGGAAATTAAATGGAATAAGTAAGAAAATCTGATCAAATGAGTTTCGTATAAGATATTTTCCATCTGATTTTGGTATTTACTTTTTGCAAAATGACGGAATTACATTATTACTAAACTGTAAACAGTGATTCCGTTAAAATTAATGATTGGTATAGTTTTGTAGGAATCATAAGATGATTTCACTCTCATATTTGCAATTGGACGGTTTACCAAATAGTATGGCAAGAATAACAAATAACAAAATATACCAGTATAAATGCTACTTTTTTTATTCTTAGGAAAGCAACCTCTATTTATGTAAGTTTTATTGTATATATGTGCTAAGCAATTTTTCATTCTGTATTTATCACTGGTTGAGTTCTTTAATACACACAATTTTAAAACGGTCGAAATTATAATAATGAAACATTATTAACTAGGTATTTGTACATTATTATTATCTTTTTCCAAATATAATAGTCCATCATGGCCAATCAAATTAAACGTGATAATAGATAAGCAATACGATGCATACTTTAAATATTATATCACACACAAATTCTTAGGTCTTAATGTACCTTAATACAATATATATAGTGACCAATCAAATCATGAAAAGTTGATAACTAATAAATAAGAAATCCGACGACTATGCTCCAATAGCAACAACCATAGTTCCATCTCCATCTTTCACTACCATTTCATTGTCCCACAATTTGCAAATACATTATATGCAATCTCTCCTAACATATATATACAACTATACACGAATAACAAATACTCACTCATGTTACATGTGTACCTTTTACCGGGTCCATTGTTAGTTTTAGCAGTAACACATATAGTGGCCCTCCCGCAACGCCATCTACTATGAGCTCTATCAAGTCTTACAGATTAGTGCATCGATGACCATTTAAATAAAACATTCTCCAATGTTGAACATGCATAATCAAATACCATACAACTCACAAATCACCTTTAGGTTCGAAACAAATAGGCAAAATCATCCATACTTGCATTCTTTTTTTTTTTCATTCTTTTTTTTGCATAATTCCAAGAAACTTATCAAATGATGAATCTAGTCAGTCATACTCTATTATTTCAAATACGTACAATGAATGTAGTAATTGCGGGTACAAAAAAAAAAAAAAAAAAACATAAAATATTATGGGTAGTAAACACGTGTCAGTTTCGTCCGGCTGTGTACGTCGCCCAACCGTGCTTATATTGGCCCGGTCGTTGCTGTACAGTGCAGCTTCACCTGCCTTTTCTCATCTCGCCAACTCTTTCCAACCATTCTTCACTTTTTTTATTTATTACTTTATTCAACTTGTCTCCAATGATTCTATATCAATTCTTCATATAGGAATTTTATTTTATTTTCCCGGAATTGGACTTATTCACCTACTGCTCTTTAGTCTTGTAATTTCCACGACCGAACTATAAACAAATACTGATATATCCAATTAAGTTCCAATAATTGAACCAATTATAGAGTCTTTATATCTCTATATAAATTTGTCAACTAAATACTTTCATTAGTGATTAGACAAGTCTTATTGATCATACACTTTACTTATAACATCACTTCCCCGGAAACTCTAAGCTGGAGTTATAAGAGAGTTTAGAAAATGGCTTCGTTTGTTCCCGAGAATGTTGCGGCTGAGAAAGTGGACGCCATGAAGAGGTTCGAACGAAAGAGAAATTTCTGGAAGTTTCTTCCGGCGATTGAAGCCACCGTCGCCGTGTTACTTCTACTCTCATGGTTGACGCCGCCTCTCTACGCCGGTGAGTATCTTTGGCGGATAGTTTCCGGTGGTTTGACCGGCGGAATATTCGTATTTGGCCTCGTGAACGTTCTCATCGCCTTGATTTTCTCCTTATCTAACCACCAGAAGCTAACCGAACCCGATCTGTATTTTCAATACATTTCCTCCTCCGCCGCCGCTCCTGTTGGTGGTTTATCCTCCTCCGACGTAGTCTCAGAACCTTCGGTGACTGACAAAGAAGAAAAGACTTCAGAGGGAAAGGCGCCAGAGACCGAATTGGCCTCCATTACTTTGGAAAATACAAATATTACTCTTTCCTCCGGAGAGGCTCGACCGATGAAGCGAGAGATGGTCCGGGCGGTCAGTTCTGTGGCGGAGACAGCTCATGCTATTAGGAGGAAGCGTGAAATGACGTTTCTACCCCCAGCTACTACTGAGAGTAGTGCTACTGATCGTCAGGTTTACAGAAGGTCGAGATCGGAGAGGCTTAACGTGCGGGGAGATTTTCACAGGAGCATGAGACGGTTATGTGACATCGATGATTTGAGCAGCGATGAGTTTAGATCAACTGTGGAGACTTTCATCGCAGGGAAGAAGAAGATGTCGACGAAGGAATGGATGAAGCCGTGAACTATTATTGTTATTATATTATTAGGAACACTTTTATTAGCCTTTGTATCGTTCAATTTGGATTTTGGATATATATATATATATATATATATATATATATATATATATATATATATATATTTCCTTGGGATCATCAGTGACAGTCATATCTACGTAAGTCACATTCCCATAAAGCTAGAAATGAGAACTTTATTGAACGTTAATCTTATCTTAAACACTTCTTTAATCAAAAGATAAGATACAAATTTTTAAAGTAATCGAAAGATATTCCTTTCTAAAAGCGGCCGAGGAAATGGAGCTGGTTGATGTAGGGTTGAGTAAGGCTTTAGTGATTTTAAATGAGGCCTTTCATGGACAGACCCAGCCCGAGTGGGTAGTATAAAATGCGATGTGAGAAATGTAATAAAAGTGTTTAGTGGTGATGGCCAAAAAAAAAAAAAAAAAAGAGTGTTTAGTGGTGACGAAGTCAATTTTATTTTATCATTCAAAAAAAAAAAAAAAAAAAAGAATTATTAATATTTCATTGTATTGGTATTGTTTGAGCTAACGTTTTCACTTAGATCTACACGAATTATTTAGCAGTGTATATAACTTATTTTGAGTTTAGTTTAGTTTTAGTCGGACCACGGTAGTCTACCAAATAGGTAAAACCTATCCAACTCAAACTAGAGATACCGTCGGTCCAGCTAATCTGCAAGTTGAAGAATTTTGGGAACCGCGTTGAATGGCCATATAAGGGAAAATTGATCGAATACTCTCGAGGAGAAGTGCCAACGTCAACTAATAGTGAATAGCATAGAGTTTTATGAGGCAATTAAGTAGGTGAACCCAATAATTTAGTGTCCTATTTAACACAACTCAGTAACTATTCGATCTTGAATGATTCCGAGGCATGCAAAAAGAAAATATCTAGTTTCTTTTAGATAACTAGAGTCGGTGACTAAAACACATAATTTTATTCTGAAATAGACATATCTAGAAGTAGATTATAAGAAGTCAATTTTATTGCTAGATTGATCACACATTCTCTTTGTTTTTTCTTATATGCAGCAAAGTTTCCAAGAGCTTGTATATATCATATGCATGCATGCACAATTGTGTTGAACACAGTTTTTTTTATTTTTTTATTTATTTTATAGTATATAGTAATACAGTGTTGCCTAATGATATTGACATATTATCTACATGATACAAAAGAGATGATCAATTAACAAAATAATCCAAAGCTATTTGATATTTTATTTAGCCCCCATTCATGTATAAATAGAAACATATCGTCAAGTATGATCATTACTAATTTATAAATGGATCAAAGCTGGTCTATCCTGGAAATACTTCTCTTAAATCAGGACGACCAACCTTGCTCCACTATCAAAACCGAAACTTTCAAATAAACAAGAACCAAATGAAGAGATTAAAGAACTAATTTCCACCTTCAACAGTTCTCCCTTCTGGAAAATATGCTCATATAGTGCTACGGTTTGTTAAGTCCATGGTTAAGTTCCGCCACCAAAACTAGGTGGCGTTGGCCAAAACCCACTACCAACGCCTCCTCCGTCTCCACCATCTCCGGTAACATAAGTCATGCATGATAACGGCACGAGACATAATCCACGGCTTCTTAGATCCCTCGTTTCTTCCTCATCCCCTTCTTGTTGTTGTGAGCCCTAATCAATTTATAATAAATAAAGTACTGTTGGACTAAAAATATAAACGGAGAGATTTTCTTTTATGTAACTCTAGTAATGAATTATAGGTTCTCTCTAGGTATACCAGCTGGGAGGCTTTTCCGGGTCGGTTCCTGGATGCTCTCATGTAGGGGACGCTTAAAGTCTGCCCATCAAACAACAAATTTATCATTTGAGTTGTAATAACTTTACTCTTTATCTACATATATATATCTATAAGATTATATATAAAATGATGACCATGCGCATCAGCTTATATCCATTGAAATTAAATTAGATGGGATAAAGGTATACTTACTATACGTAGTGCGCCAAAGAGGATATTATAAGATAAAGACAAACTCTTAACTAATATCTTGCTTTAAAGGCAAGCTAAAGCCTATAGAACTAATTAAATACAAGCTCATGAGTTAGCCCATACTCCATAGTCTTTTTAAAGTTTGATAATATACTAGTATTTAGTAATTGATATAAAAAGTTGAGAATAATTGACGAAGGGACGAAGATCAAGAAGAATGTCTGGAACTAAGACGGAATTAAATAATTTCAAAACTGATTATTTAATATAAAATTATTCCAGATCGTCTAGACAGAACCGATATCTAACTATTATCCGAAGGTGCCATGTAAATACCACTCCAACTTCAATCCTTGCATAATATGTATTTATGTTTTCTTATGCAAATAAATATTTAGTAATCAAATAATATGTATAGACAAAGAGATCATTATACGTATATGTTTTTTTTGTTTTTTTTTTGTTGATAAAGGTGTATGGGTGTGGATGACATGCATGCATTGAAGTTACCTCAATCTGGCTCTGTAAGAATTTGATGTATCCGATTGCCTCCATTAGTACAGATGCTGTATCTGTCTGCACTTTAGCATTTTAATGAGCTCAGATAAATTTATTATCAACAATAATCGAGTATGAAAACAAATTTATCTACTTTAGAAAGTTCTTTAAAATGTATTTTATATGTATATAAATGGTAGAAAAAACTTATTATGTTGTAATAAAATTATTTTTTCATATAATTACATATATTATTAATGACTGGCCTCACATTCTAAAAGGTTATGAACCAAATCTTCAAAAATTTCCGGTTACTAAATATTGCATTTTTATACTTGAACACTCGAGGGTTTTGTCCTCTTACCATGTTTTGTCTTAGAAGATTTAGAAATTTGACAGTGTTTGAAGTTTCTATAAATTGTTTTAATGATATAAATATAAATGATTATAACTGTCTCTAGATAAAATAAAAATAAGATAAATATTAATACAAGGAATTAAAGTGAGGATCAGAATAAATTGGGTAAAATACATTATTGCTAATTACCTTCCCAAAGGGTGAAACCAACTGCTGCAGAGCTGCTATTCTGTCTCCTAACTTCTCTTTCCTCACCTGGTTTTCAATTTCCCAACATATAATAATCACTACACTGAACAATCAATCTGAACTTGTTACTTTAACTTCTTATTAAAAATTTGAATTAATTTTATTTAATTTCTCTGTAGATGGATGATCTTAATTTCTGAATAAAATCTGTGTTTTCCATTTAGACATGTATTTCAAAGACTTTCTTGTTAACTAGTAATTAATTTTGGTAAGGCTTTCTGTTCTTTCTCCAAGAAAAAGAAGGAAAACATTTAGTTAATTAAGTGGCAAGTATCTAAAGAAACAAAAGTGTACGTAGTAATAAACCTTGAAGGGTGGGCAAGAGGAACGTGATTCCACGCGCGGTTTCTTGGAAGCATTTTCGCCTGCCTTTGTTGCCATCAAGAAGTTATGTCTCTTCCCTTCACTTGTTTGAGGTTCATTGCTGAACATTTCCATCTTCAACCCAAATCAAAACCCAATAAGTAATGCACACATATATAATTATTATAGACACACACATATATATATATATATATATCAGTGACGTTAATAATTGTTATTCTATCTAAAGAATAAAAATAGTACGTAATAATTTCCCCGACAGTGAGAGGAAAAAATGTTAAGAAAAGAGACTCATAAAAAGACAATAAAACAAAGTAAGGAGAATAAAGAGAAAGGAAAAGAAAAGAGAGAACAAAGGTTGATGTTTCAGCTTAAAGAGAGCTGCTTATGTATTATGTTAAAAGGTTTTATAGCTCAAGCTTTGGCCCTCCAACCAAGAACCACAACAACAAAGAAAAAGATGAGTAAAAAGAAAAGATTAAAATGTATACATATATTATCCTCTCTTTCTTTTTTTGGTGATTTCGTAACTTTGTTGCAAAGCTCTAGTATTGTACAAAGGTCTCTCACTTTACACTAATCTGATTAATCTACTATACTTCATGATAATAATATTTCAGTCTTTATATATTGTTATGTCTGATATCGACAACATTTTTATCAAAAAAAAAAATAATAATAATAATATTTCAGTCTTCGTTTTTACTATTTTCCAATCTTAATTTTTTTTTCCCATAATTAATACAATTAGAATTATTAACCTTGTGAATATGATTTTTAGTAGGCAAAAGGTTCTGCATATTATAATGCAATCTATGCCATTATTGATACAGAGAAAAATAAGCTTTTCGACACTCTTTTATGAGTAAAATGAGATTATGTGTTTAAAGCGGAAAGGTTACCATGCCGTATAGTATCAAGTATCAACTATCAAGTATGACACTAAATAGTAATATTTAAATACATTTTAAAATTAAGAAATGATGCGTAGATATTTAGCGTAGTGTGTTACATAATAGAAATCGAGCCCTAAACGTAATGTTTTAATATGCACTAACTAATTCACGAGATTCACCGGCAGACCATTCATTTCGAAGCCATCACTTATCATTTATAATAATAAAAAGATAAAAGAAATATAAAGTAATAATTCAAAATAAACTTACTTGATGAGTAGGGGAAGAAGAAGGGTGGTGAAGTGTTTGCTGCAGATGATGTTGAAAAGGGAGGCCAAAAGGAGGAAAGCTTCCTCTACTCATCCCAAGATTACTAATCTCTTGAGAATTTAAAGGAGGAACTAAGACATTCCCTTCAAACAATCTTCCATCAAACACCTGCATGTTCATATCAAATGGTCTTGGGATGTTGCTCATATCCATGCTCATCTTCCGAGACTCGTTCAAGCTTGATATGTTTACGCTTGGATAAATCTGACTGAAATTGCCTCTATGGGACTGAGAAGAAGGCGAAGAAGAAGAAGACGAAGAGGGAAGGCTGCTACAATAATCTCCATTGATGGGGAACCCAGAAGATACAGTCTTGAGAAGAAGGTTCTCAGTGTATTCCTTGTGTTCATTGATCTTCAAATAGTTTGTGATCACTGGACTATTTAACATGTCTGTGAACTTGGGTATGCCTTGTTGATGGTCTGAGGTTGTTGATGAGGAAAGCTCTTCTTTGATCTTGAGAAGCCCTTCATGATGATGGTAGGAAGATTGGTCATGAGGCCATTGTAAAGGAAAATCTTGTTGTTGGATCAAAGACTGGTTGTGGATGTTAGAGAGACTCATACATTCACTTGTGTTGTTGTTGTTGTTGTTGTTGTGATCTCTTGTGTTTAACATCTCATTGTTATAGTTATGACTCAAGCTCACACTATTCCTGTTACAAAACCACACAAAGTTTTTCTTTATATTGAATCAATGCAAAATTCAGAGTACTAGACACATATCTATATATATGTATATATGAAGAATAATATATTAGAAAATTAAATATCTTATCAGCCACTTAAATTCTATCTTGTTGTCTTCTTCACTAACTTATCTTTCAAAAACTAGAAAAGAAGGAACAAAAAGAAGAAGAAAGATTCCAAATTCTTCATATAATCTTGATACCAGGAATATTCAATACACCCAAGTAGCTGCAGAAACCTATTGATTAGCATACACGTGTTAATGGATATATATATATATGTGTGTGTGTGGACATGTATGTGTGTATCAATATATATATTATATATATACATATATACACATATGATCCAGGAGAAGACAGAGAGTGCAAGAAGAAGACTTACAAAGAAATACCTCCTGGGCTCCATTGATGGGCAGAGGAAGCTCCATAGCAAGAAGGGTCAGAGTTATTGTCTACGGAAGAAGAGGAAGAGGAAGACCCCACAAGCTGTAACTGATCTTGAAGCTGATGGAGATTAGTAGAGTCCATATGAGAGATGATGATGATATATATATTTATTATACCTGTTCTCTATATCTGTGTGTATATATTTATATATATTAAGTTTGTGTGTAAAGAAAGATGAAAAAGAAAGATGATTTTTGAAGAGTTTCTCTTGAAAATCCCAAGAGATAGATAATATAAGATGAAGCTAGTAATTAATTAAAATTGTTGTTGTATATATGTACCCTCTCAAATCTCTCTATTCCTTTCAAAAGCACATCACATAACATTACCTTAGCTTTTTTGAAGCTTGACACATCTCTCTCTCTACTATTTCAAGTACCTATATTCTGAAAAGCAATAAAACCTTCAAAAGAAAGGAGGGGAAAATTCATTCAATAATACAAGAACAATAAATATATATATATATATATAATTATTCTCTCTCATGGACACTCTTTCTAGAGTATATGCCCTACTTTTCTATTTTTCAGTATTTGTATATTATAAGTATATTTTTGTATTATCTGTTGTAGCTTTTAGGCCCTTTCTTTCTCTCTCTCTCTGCAATTAGAGGGAGATGATTATAATTCCTGAAAGCCATGATTAGTGTCCCAAGCTCCTGCCTTCAATCCCAAGGCTTTGCAACAGTTGTCTCAGTCGAGAAATGATGGCATCCATTCATCTCTGCATCCATATCACACTTACTATTTATTTTCTTACATCTATAACACAATATAACAGTATTTACTAATTTATCTCTCTCTATATACATTATGCATATATATATATATATATATATATATGTTGAAAATCTTAAATATACACATATTGGTATTTGTAATCTGAATTAATGCTCGGGATGGGTATGTGTATGTGTAATAATGATTAACGGATCAAGTCCAAGTATATCGAGCCCAAACCCACTCCTTGGTTATAGAAATTATGGTGTTAAATTAACATTGTGCATCTCACATGATTTTCACATACATGCATCATGCATGTATATATTTACCACATGCGAACCCATAAAATCCAAAAATCAGTAAAATTTCTTCATTCCAATTTTAGTAAGTCAAGACTTGAATGTAGAAATGGCTAGAGGAAGCACGGGGATGTACTAGTTTTTTTACGCATTTTAAGAACGTCCGAGAAGTATATAAATAATATTTGTTGATTTTTTTTATAAATAAGAACAAGCATATAAAATCCATTGATTATGGGAAATTGGGAATGATGAATATTGCGTATTTTAATAATAAATGATTCAAGGAAAAAGTACATCACAATACAATTTTCATTTATACTTATATGATGTGAAAAAACAATATTTACATATCCATACGTACGTAAAAAAATATTTTTAATCACTTTTATATATTGAAACTGTTAAGTTATCTTTTATTTTGTACAGGTTCTTATTTACAAAAAAGTTTATGTATGAGGTTACAACTCAACTGGAAAAAGCCAACAACGAAACTCAGTTTGTGTTTTTAAAATGGAGGCAGTTAGCTACTAGAGATGGGAAATGATGATCTCGAAGGCATTTTACTTTCTTCAAGTGGAATAATTGTAGTAGCAGGAACCACTACGAAGCTAGTATTTTTAAAAATAAAATAAAAACCCCATAATAATTTACAAATTAAAGGACTAGATGACATGAAACCAGTCATCACTATCTGTCATGATGACGTCAAGTCCTCCCAAAGCAGGCTAGAGTTACGATATATATTGGAGAGTGAAATTCATATACATACAGTATAATGCTTTCCTGGTTTGTTATAATTGGTATATCAATTTGATCCTATGTTTTAGTCAAATTGGCAAAGAAACCGTATTTTTCCTGCTTTATACATGTTTTAGATGTAAATGAGTACAAAACTAAAAATGAACCAAAAATTATCTCAGTATGGAACTACTAAAATATATGGTCAAGTAATCAATTTTGAATATTATGTGAAAAGAGCACTTGTACAAGTCAACTACAACTATTGCAAGTTTTTCAACGCATTTTGAATCACATCATAGAGCTCACAATAGTTCATGGAATGACCATAAGTGGTCCGCGCCGGGTGTCCTTCGTCAATCCCTGGCCGATTCATAATTTCATATTCGATCGGTTATAGTAGATTTGACATAACTCTCGACATAAAATATTATTTTAATATCTTAAATAAATAAAACAAAATTCAGAGAGGACGACGTCCCTAAAATCTCTAAAGGCCAAAGTACCACCAAAAACCAAATGTTCTTCCTCTAAAATTGGAAGACACCTTATCAACTCATAAACTCAGGAACTGAAGGTCATAGAGAAACATGCTCCATTTCTCTTACGTATGCTCATACTAATTTTCTTTTGAAAGTATGCTCATTCTCTTGTAGGCATTGGTATACCTATTGTAGAAAGTAATTGAATGTAGAATCAGGGGTCCATAAGTACATGGAAACAAACAGTATATATTTTTTTTTGATATATCTTTAGTTTTTATAGCCTAGAGAAGTTATCACAAGTCCACAATGTAAACATGTAGCGTACTTCAATTTCCATCAACAAGACTTGTCCCTTAAAAATCCAGGAATTCGTTCAAGCTGGACGAACTAATTAAGTGATTGTTGGTGAAAATGACCAAGAAAAGTAAACTAAAACAAAATTAAAAGAAACAAATGAACAGTAAAACAATTAGGAATATAATGATGAAAAAGTTTCTTGTGGGTTACAATATTGTTCGTTAATTGTTGTCATAATTATGTATCCAGTTTATCTTTAATCGAAAACCCTAGATAGGAAAGATGAAATATAGACTAAGCATGTTCCAATAGTCACTATGTTGAAACACTAAACAAGACATGCATAAATCAATTTCCTAACCATCATGATGACATGAAATACGATCCATACCATATATATATATATATATATATATATATATATTTGGATGAAACGAGAAATTGTTTAGCGGCTGTATGGGAGCGGCAGGAGAATACCAATTTGAAGGGACTTTCTGGAAAACTCGACCACCGCAAAGGAGTAGATCGTCAACTTGCGAATGATAGAAAGAAATCAAGATGTTATAGTTCGTGTTTGAAATAATAATTAAATTAGTCGACATATACAGAACTATAACTTACAATTCACTAGTAACTCTAGCGTTTAGAGTTAGACATAGAATTATAAACAAATTTTTTAGCAAGAGATGACTTGGCTAGGTTCTCGACGATATCGATTAATCATCATTAACATAGAAAAGGCGGCGAATTTTATTGGTTGCTACATGAACTGTGTCGTGCAATGTAATTTGTTGTGATTATTTTGGAAAGAAGATGTGTCATATTCTGATGTTATTATTGGCTGGCTCTTTTTGGTTGAAATGAACGCTTATAGAGGAGAGAAGAACTCGTTTTATAGATAAATGATTCATTTATCTAGTGACTCAAAAGTGCACTAATTTAAGTAAATGAGTATTGTACTGTTCATAAAGCTGTCACAAATTGGATCGCATCTAAAAAGAATGTATAATTTAATTAACTAATTGATCGTGTGGAAAACAACTAATTTACTCGATCAATTAGTTAGTTAATAATAATTCACTTGTATAAAATAAAATGAAAAATAGATGAAAAAGAGAGCAACAAGACTCACATCAGAAGAAAGGTCGCGTTGGAGAATGTGATGAGATTAGAAAGAGTATGGGAAAAACTTTGTTTTCGCTTTTTGTGTTTCTTTCTCCTCTCTAGTAGTATATCTCTACTTGCACGCTCACAAATCTCAATCTACTATTTTATTTTCAAATCTCACCATAATTAATCAACTAAAAAGTATTAGTAATTCTTTTAAAAAATTTCTAGTAAATATTTCCTTAAAATGGGACTATTACAACATACTACATATTAAAGAGCGGTGTTCTTCAACAACAACATGATTTCAGGTATTCAACACCCCAAATAAGCTTTAAAAAGATGTCAAAATTAAAAAAAAAAAAAAAGAGTAATTCCTTAGAACCACAATACGAGCTTGTTTTTGAATGCGGAATGTTCACGGCTAGCAGAGCATATGTTACGAAAGACCATATCAACGACTTTAAAGAAATTAAGAAAAAGATTATTGCAATGTCTATTTGTATATAAATGGTCCTAATTTGAGTCATTATGGTGGAGCCTGAATGCTAATCAAAACACTAAAAATAGCATGCATGTAGATACACCGTAGATACCAAAGGATTAAGAAATGCTAGGCTCCCTCTATCCATTATCCAACTTGACCTTAGATCTTGATTAGCTACATTTGTGTTAATCTATTATATTTTGTGCCTTTTAAAAAGTTTTGTAAGAAATATATGTATTAAAATCAAAAGTATTGTATTAGGTGTATGAGCTAAATTTGTTCTAAATCTGTTACCAATCAAGGTTCCATCATCATCGCCTATCGTTTTCACAACACATCTCTATAAATAATACGCTATCGTTTTAATTAGTCATAAACTCTGGTCAACAGTTTTTGTCAAGATCATTCTCACAAATGGGCCACACAGTTTGATGGAAAGATTATTAATTCTATCCCATTTTTTATTATTATTCAGTAATTGCTCGTTTTTCGTTAACCAAGTGTTTTCCTATATTATTTATTTCATAGGAGAATATAGAAGTGATACGTTTGCTATAGTAAAATCATGTGTATAGAGTTTAGAATACGAATCAATCTGATTTCTAATTAAAGATCCGAGTTATGTTAATTAGTTAAGAACTTAGTTAGTAACTACACATTAAACGTGAAATTGGTTTTCATTGCAGGAGATGTATTTTCAAATAAAAAGTCCCAAAGCATGACAAAATTGCATCCTTTGATAAAGAAAGCCGATGCTGAGACATCATGATATTATAGTATTAGTACTAAATATAACGATTTGACGAATAATAGAGGTATCGTCTAAGTATATAAGTGGCACGTAATACAAAGCTATGCACTGACGATTGTTCATGATTAAACAGATTTCAAAAGAAATTAAAGATGGTCGTGGTTGGTCAATTAATCATATAAATTATAAATTATTTTATGTTTTAGAACCAAAAAGAAGAAAGAAAAAAAAAAAGATAACATCTTTTTTTGGGGTCAAATAGAAAAAGCAGAGACCAAAGGCCTTAAAAGGAGGGTTCTTAAAAGTATGGGAAAGCATTATTTTTTTGTTTTAAAGTTGTCTAAGAAGAGGACAAAGGCTTTAGAGCAGGGGAATATATGCTTTCTTAAATTTAGGGCATCACAGTCCAACAGACTCTCCCCATTCCTTCTCTTCCTCATCTTTATATTTTTTTCCTAATTTCTTACCAATTACAAATATCATATTTACATAAACGGAACCAGACACGCGCATGTGTTGTATACTTGGATTTTGAGGCATTATTACATGGAATGGGACTTTACATGTTCAACAATCCATCTTTTATATCAAAAAGCTTGTCTCGTCTATTAGATTCAAATTTATTACTAATCTATAGTGAACGATTTTCTCTGTCATCTAAACTAATAATGAATGTTTTAGAGCATGAGTTGATAGTTACTTAGATTTCTTGGTGTATAGGGCTAGAATCTAGCTAGTTACAAACTTTCAGATTTATAAAGTATGAATTTTGCTAATACTATGCGTTTTGATTAAGATAGTTAAAAACAGTGCTATACTAAAAATCAATATTATTATTATTACTCATATATGTATTCATCAAATTAAATACTAAAGTCTAAAACGAAGGAATTGTACGATTATCAGACCAACTTTTTTGGGTTAATAGTTAACATTAAGTTTTTAGAATTTTATTTTAGAGACCATAGAAATTATGGGTCTTATAGTTTCATATTCTTTCCGGGCCATGGATAAAAGAATATATAAATTAGTTTTCACTCGGTTGCTGGAAAATCGAATTTGTGACTTTAAAACTAAATTCTTCTTTTTTGGACGATCAACTAGTATATTTGTTGAAATACCAACATCGGGTTTTAAATCGACAATGTATTGATGCTACCATCAATTATTGAGCTCCAGTTCTAGAATTCTTATTTTCTTTTATTTGTACATAATGTAAGAAAACTTTTAAAAAGTTAATAATACTTCGTATGGGTTTATTACTATAATACTATTATATATCCACCATAACAATTAACAAAGACGGAAAAGACCTCCACGTGGTCAATCTATGTCTACTAATCTACATATTTTTAATCCATGTGATAAAATTCAGTAAATATATTATGTGTATTCAGTCAATGAAAAGTAAGAATAAAACAGATACATTTTTCTTGTTTGATACTATAAGTAATAGTATATATGTATCCTTTAAACAAAGTAAATGGCACCGCCCCGGGTGAGGAGGGGATCGGGTAAGCTGGACGGTCATATGATGGTGATGGTGATGGTGATGGTGATATTTAAGTGAAGAAGAAAATAAATTATAGGTGATTAATAGTGTGGTGAATAATTGAGGAATTGGCCACACAGTATCATAAATTTTGCTACGACTAAACAGTTTGTCCTAGATTTTGTAGCTATGTTAAATAGATATCTTAGTACAAATGACTTGCATTGCATCTCTTCTGAGTTAATGAACAAGGATTGAAATTTTACAAAACTTTAAAGACCAATAACATATCATCTGAAGAAGGGCACTTAAACCACCGAATTGGGGTGTTATCAAATGTACATTACTCTTTAGTTTTTTTGGAAAGAAAATACATCACCATCATATATATGAATCTTTCCCTTCATATTCATATATAGCAGCTACGAATGTACAATACTCTTTTTAGTTTTTTGGTGGTTATCTTGTTCACTAATTAAAAGCATAAAAAGCTCTAATTTTCAACTTTGTTTCTGTTAACTTTATTGGCCAGCTATGATAACATCCATGTCTATTCCTTTTTTTTTTTTTTTTTTTACATTACACTCTTTCCTTTTTACATTTGACTTCACTTTTAAACTTTCACCCAAATTTTTTTTAACAATTATTTCCATAAACCCATCTATCATAAATGGTGCTATCCGCCAATCAAATCAAACAAAAATGTTATGATTTGAACAATGTTAAGGAATTCGAAACCCAACAAACAACGATATGAAGTATGAACGATAAGCCAATTTTGAACCTAATCAATGCACTCACAGGCCTTAAGTGTTAGCCATTTATCTTTATTTTTTTAACTATTCGAGGTGCTTTGACCCGAATTAATGACGCAACCAAGGACCATCGCACACAGACATCAGTACATTTAAAGAGTTTAAGAAGAACAAACGACAAAATTCAAAGGAAACTAAACTCTTTTAAAGCGACAGAAGATAGTACAAAGTTCCAAGGAACACTAGTGAAGATCAATAACAAGGGACGGGACGGGACGAGACGCAACAACGGTTTTCCTAAATCAAAACTACAAGAAAGTAACCCCAAACATTTTATAAATCTAAAGGAGTTCCAAATTAGAACAACCAAATGAAAATTCCATTACCAGATTTCACCGATTTCAGAAACAATCAGCAAACGCACAAGCCACCAACATTTGCAGCAATTATGATTTGAGTACATAACCATTTTATGCTCCTCCCTCTTCCTTCTCCTCCCGTTCTCTGTTCCATTGCTCTATCCTTGCCCTTCTTTCCTCACTTCCTTCTCTCCCACCACCCCCCGGGCTCCCTCCCCTTTTAGGGCTTCCCTGTCTCCTACCCCTTGAACCGTCCCTGTCTTGCCTCTCCGACCTCTCACTGCTTCTTTTCCCGCTTCCATGACGGTAAAACTCGCGATCTCTGTCCCGGTGACTGAATTCCCTGTGAGGAGGATCACGCCGGTCATAATCTCTCTTGTGCCTTGGGCTTATACTTCTGCTCCTGCTCCTGCTTCTGCTTCCCCTGCGGTATGACCGCCGATACCTCCCAAACAGTTTTCTCCTTAGCTCCCTCGAAACAAGCTTCACGTGCATAAAATTACAGTAGCCACCACGGTTACAGTTGTTTTCTTCATACTGCCGACACGTGGCTTCACGGAAATCCGTCACAGGAGAGAAATCCGCAATGATGGGTCGTCCCGAATAGAACCTACCTTGCAGAGCCTGCAAAGCGGCTGCAGCCTGATCCTCTTCCTTAAACTGAACATACACGTTGCCAATCATGTGGTCAGCAAGGTTGTCACAAATGTTGAGGCTCTCTATCTCGCCAAACTTTCCAAGCTCTTCAAAGAGATCCTCAAAGAAATCTTCAAAATGCTCTTGGATCTTGCGCGGGTCAAGCGGTTGGCCCTGAGCATCAACACCAGGGGTTATCATGTCAGGCCTTTGGTACATGTTGGAAAGGAGGAGTGTTGGGGAGATGGTGGGACGGTTGTGGAGACGAGAGCACCGGTCACCATGACGGCAAGCGCCAATCTTGAAGTAGAATGGGCAATTCACTCTGTCCTTCTCAGTACCAAAGATTGAAGCTAAATGCTCCGCCATGGCAGAACTCCCACCCTGAGCAACAAAGAGACAAAGTTATTGACCAAAATGTTAATCAATAAGCACGAAAGCATATGTGAGGCTCCATAAAAGAAACAAAAATCAACTCTTTTTGATGGACATAGATGGAAAAGATTAGTTGATATGAAAAACATCAATAAGAAACTTCACTAATTGGTAAAGCCATAGATTTCTCTACAAGAGTATGAACTATTGAAGATAAAACGCATAGATCTAAGTCTGTTATTGAATTCAGTGGAAACACAGAATCACATAGAACCAAAGAAATCAATTAAATATTCAGAGACATGAATGCATAAAACGGAAAATCAAAAGAAAAGTAGAGACAGAGCAACACCCAAAGGAGCCAAGAAACACAGAGACGAAGCAGCGCTCCAAAACAGAGCTGAGAACCATAGAGACAGAGTCGTGGTCAGATCATCGAACCGAAGAAAGGGAGAGAAGACGTACAAACTGTTACAGAGATGGAAGAAATTGAAAGATCTGTGAAAGAGAAGCCGCCGCCGGTGGAAGAAATTGCCGACGAGGAGCTGCCGTCTCCGTCAGATTGATGATCTAGGGTTTCCTCTGTTCGCGAGTTGGGGGAGTGAGAAGGATCTCCTGATATGAGGAATTTATATTTAATTAAATAAAAATATAAAATAATGGAAACTAGAATCCGGTTTTGGTTATAAACCTTATTAACCGGTTTATACGATGTTTTTTTTACCTTTTCAATAAACTCTTTTGCCAAATTGGCAAATTCTATGTATATTAAAAAATAATTAAACTTTTTGTTTGACTCCTAATTAATATGCACTATTAATTTAAAAAACAAAAAAACAAAACAAATTTTTATCTTAAAAATTTAAATCAACACATATTATAAAACAAAATTTTAAAATTAAAACAAAACTCAATGTAAAATGAAGAAAGTATAATCTAAATTTTTTTTGGTATGAATATTATAATTAGACTATTCAGTTTTTTTTCTGGTGACGTAGTTAGAGTATTTCTATTAGTAGTTTCTCACCTAATAAAATAATTAAAAATAATCAAAAAGTTGGAAAGAGATTATAAACTCTCAAATGAGAAAATCCAAAAAACACTTGTCTCATTTTATTAGTTCAATTTTATTTAATATATTAAAATTTTATTATGCAACTAAAATATATTATAAACAATATTATTATAATTCTAAAAGACTTATAAGAGTATCTCCCCTAATGGAGATGTTCTTACTAGCATATAAAAAAACTTTATTAGCTTGAAAAAGTAATTAAACTGGAATCTTCAAAAAAATTCGATAAACAATCTATAACTTTGGATAACAATTTTCCATTTTTCTCAAAAATATTCAATTATATCAAAGTTTAGAATTTGAGATCTCAAATTTTTTTTGGTTTTTGTTAATTCTTGTTTTTTTTTTTAACCATATATATAATTAGGAAAAAAAAAGTAATTTCAAGAATCGAACCCGGTTTACACATGAAATATAGTACCAAATGACCATTCTGATATATTATGGAGTAACTATATTTTACAGATTTGAGGCGGCGAAAACCTTTTTCTTAACTCAGTAGGCACGCCTCTTCTCACCAGATGCCAGCCTGCCTATAGGACTGCAAAGGATAGCTATGAAACGGATAGGCTCTGGTCATATGAACTGGCTTTACAGCTGCAGGTATTGTCCAAGCTAACTCTCTTCTTGGAGGCGGAAGAGGCATACTCCTCCTTCTGTTCACTTCTATCAGTACGCACATCTCTTGGATCACCTCTGTCACCATTGATGGAAAAAAAAAACAACCCGTTATTTTAATCAACCACACACATGGTAAGAACCTAACATGCCTCTTGAATTGGAGCTTATCTTAATGACGCCTATTTGCAGTGCCAACATTATATATATACTAAATCTCACTATGTGATTGATCAAATGACAGGAAATAAGAACAGAGAGAGAGAAACTAAGTGTTTGATACAAACCTTTTAATAGTTTAGTTGTTAAACCAAACTCCAACCACCAATCTCTCCTGCTGCCTACTTTTGCGTTCTGAAACGTGGCAGCTAGGTGCACAGTGGCTGTTGCTATAACGTGGGGTTTGTACTGCAAGCATAGTGTGGTTCGAAGCCTACAAGCAATGTATTATAAGATTATTCAAACTAGGTATAGGGAAAAAATGCAGGCAGATACTATTATGAAAAAGGGTCTTTACCAATCATGTACAAAATTCCATGCAGCTGTTGCAAGGTCAGGCCACGCGTTCAGCCTATTCAAAGCCGCAGCCAGAGGTTTGTAGGGAAGTTCAATGTCTAGATGGAATGCACTTGTGTCCAGTACAAGCCTCTCCCCGGCCAAAATAAGTTCTTTAAATTCATGGTAACATTCCTACACGCAGAGCAACAAATAATAAATTAGCATAATGCGTAGTACGAGTTTACCAAAAAGTTAAGACTTATACATACTTACAGTTTGATGGATTCTAACTGAGGCAGATGGATCCCACTCATAAATTATTTCATAAGACGCAACAACGACGCTTGACAGTTGACATGGCTCATCTTCTGCTTTGCAAGCGAGGAACAGACTGGAGGTTGCTATCGTCTGCAACAAGAGAGAATTGGCAGGGGAAATTATTTAGTATCAATCATATAAACTTCTAATCAGGAGAGACTGAATAATTTTGAATCATCAACATTTATATTGCTCATTACCCAACTTCTGTTAGAACTTATCAATTTGTCTGTAACCGACAACGGAATCATCCAAATTTTCCTGTCAGCTTCAATGAATGCAATTGATAAACCATATGTATACTAAAGCATTCTTACCTGCCAGTCATTTTTTGCATGAGATTGGCGCATGTAAAACCGGTGGCACATCACCATTGCACATGCTATTGTAACCTGGGATCTGAAGCAATGAAATTGTCAAAAACATTCAATAGCACCAAAAATCATATACCATAAACAAGTTCAATATTATAACAACTTCAGCAGCTAAAAGCTAGACATTGCTTTCACCAAAACCCACATTTACAACATGAAAACTTATCCGAAACACGCGATTAATGCAAAAAGAAACAAAAAAACACCAGTACCTATGATAGATGATTCAAAAATAGTAGGCCGGAGAGAGACGTGCACTTGCTCAGAATAACTAAGAACATCAGTTGGTAATTGGTAGGAACAGCTGAGGGGTTTTGATAACCCAACAGAGAAATACAAATTTACACAGACATATATCAGAAGGGCATGTCTAAACAGGTGAACAGCTCCCAAGCAAATTCACAACAGATGCAATCCTCCCATTGCCGATGAGAAGTCAGTCAAATATATGATGCATTGACACCAAATTTTGACTATTATTACATAATTCTCCATTCACGAGATTAAAATGTAGACAAAATGGCGAATTTTTTTTTATAGTTTCGAGAACCTCCAGACCACCTCCCACAGTGGCCCTACGACAAAATTTCAACAGTTAGGCTAGGCATTGTCATGCATTAGGCACCCTCTTTAGCTAAAAACAAGTACCAAGAAATATCAGAAGACAAGAAGAAGTATTAAGTAAAACTCTATAAAGCAAACAACCAAAGAAAACAAACACGACTTCCCCAAAAAATGAAAAAAATGAGCAAAGAATAATATTGTGAGCTTACACATGAAGCTTCATGCCAAGTCTTTGCAGGAAGGTGCAATACGAAGACCGTAAAAATGACTCCTTCACCAGGTCAATCCCATCTTTTCTGGATGGAGAGAAACGCTCAATCTCTTCCCTGCTGAAATACAACTTCGACGTTTCGCATTGAGGGGATTCCAGTAAAGTTATGTGTCTCGGCGGCTCTGCTTCAAAATGATGTCGAGATCGCTTTCTCGGTTGCTCCTCTCCCATTGTAATCTTCTTCCGCCAAATAGCAACAAACTAACCAAAAAGTTTCAGTTTTTATTCTAAGACGACAAGCTCATATATAGCTGCAGAATCTGCTGAAGGATATCTGCAAATAGCAAGCACCATCTTTAATGACAAATCTGTGTAAATTTATAATTGGATTTTTCATCAAATATAAGAGAATTTATTATCACTTCAACGATAAAAAAAAATGCTACAATAAAACAAGACAACAATCCGTACTTTCTCATAGGTACTAATTTGAAACAGCATCTGCATCTGTTTATGTTTTTTTTCTCTGTTAAACAGTTTTGGAACATAATACGACACAAATCTGATCTCAGCTTTCACAATATCAGTTTGACTCATGTCGCAGCATCAACAAATCCAACAGATTCGATTAAAATCACAGAATATAAAATGGAGGATGCGAATAATAAAATTGAATAAAGAAGAAATAAAAGCGAAACCTGCAAAAAACAGATCGAGTAATTACGGAAACGTGAAGAAGTTAAAGATAAGAAGGGAAGGCTTTGGCCGATTGATTCAAGAGATGAGATCAAAGGAAAACAATATCGAATTAAGCAAGGGGAAGGCTAAACGAAATTGAATAGCTAAGTTTTGAGATTTCACTAACCCACGTTTTGCTTGGTGAGGAAAAAAGCTCTTTGAAACTTGAAAATTTTCTGCTGCTTTTGTTTCTTTTTTTTTCCTTAACTCCGGAAAAGATCTTTGCGGTGATGCGATTTTAATACCTAAAGATAAATATCCTACTCAAGCAAATGGGCCAGATCTTTCGATGGAAAGTAAAAGAATAGTGGGTAGTGCTTATAGGCTTAGAATGGGCCCTATAAATTATAAGCAATTCAAATTCAAATAAGAATAAATAATTTTGAAATGGGTCATTCGCAATTCCCAAGCCTTTACCACACGAAAACATAACTCTTCGGCTAACTGATAAACATCAATCGTTGGATCTTGAAAAGTTTCTGCAAATCTAAAAGTGACTTAAAAATCCGGAACTAAGAAAAACACTAGTATTTAAATAAAACAGAAAAATGCCACAGACGGTGCATTATGATAAAATTTAGAAGGTAACTTAAATTGGTTGGAATCAAGAAGACCTTCAACCGAGTTAAGACATAACTAAACTAAGTAATAGTATAGTTTACTGTAATATTTTGTCAGCATTTATTAATATACCTCCAAAAACATATGTACTAATATAGTTGAGTGGTTTTAACGTAATTTTCTACATATATAAGGTTATACATAGAGTAACCCTTTTTCTTTTTTTTGGGGGGTTAGATGCATAGAGTAGGTATTCCAATATAAAGATCACTAAAAAATCGACACGTGAGCGACTTTCTTTTCATAGAATTCACTAAATTTTTCTTTCATGATTTCTCATTTTACTTGATATAGACCACTAGTACTAAATACCATCACTAAAGGAAAACTTTATTATGCAAGAATCTCTTCCTCGCTATCTTTTTCTTCTACAAACTTAACCATGTGATACTCTAGCCTCTTCACAACATTCTCCGGCAATGACATCTGAACCCTAATGACATCATAGTTTCCGGCGACCGGTAAAAACAAACAGTAGATATCACTCGTCAAAGGACCCATATACATTGGCTTTCCTCCTCCTAAGTCCAACTCCTCTAATCCCAATTTCGCCCATTGTGAAATAACCAAACTGCATGAGACGTCCGTTTTCACTGTTTTGTCCTCTAGTAAATCTATTGTTGATCTTACATAGTCGTCGGTGATTTTCGCTTTCGCCTCTTGTATTGTTTTTACCGCGTGGTAAATACTACCGTTGACTAGGTCTTGCACCTTGCTCTCGGCGCAAGCTAGTACGAACCCGTTACCGTAATAACCTTGGGGAAGTTCTGGAGCGAGTCTTTTCCTCATATTGACAGAGAATAAGAGTTTGACCTGCATGGTCAACGGTAATTCAAGAGATCGAGCCCACGAGCACCACGTGTGAGCTGCTAGTGCCTCGAATGTGGTGCATTTTAGCGAGGGAGCGCATGTTTTCTTGAGGCGTAGGAGAAGAGATGGTGTGAAGGTTAAGGTGGTGGGAACCAGTGGTTGGGACTGTAAATACTTGCAAATGTCATTGTCAACGGTCGAGTTTTTGTCTACGCTCGTGGTTCGGGTGAATCCGGGATGTGAGTGTGTGACACGTGGAGGATTTCTTGGATCTAACACGTGGCGAGAGTGGAATGGTTGAATCGGAAGATGAGCATCGGTAGTGTTTGCATGGGCCCATGCATGTAGAAACTGCGATGTGCCGATGCCGTCACAGAGGCAATGATTGATCGCGGTGCAGAGGATCATACCCCCGCAACGGAGATGAGTCACCTGAGCCATCAAACAACAACTTTGGTAAGGTTCCATGTTCAACCGTTTACGAGAATCATTGTTTTTTTTGATAAAATACGGAATTATTGTTTAAGCATTAATCTTCAAACTTGCCGATGCAAAACTTTATACGTTATTCAATGCCACCAGCTAAGTATTAGATAAAGGCTGCTATATACCCTGGATATATCTTACAGTTATGCAACTATTAGGCAGATTGTAAATTTTTCATGTTTAAAGAGTGTATATATGAAGAGATTACCGATAGAAACGCAGTTTTAGTATAAGATCATATATATAGCATGAGTCATTAACCAAACAGATTTATAGATATAAACAAGCAAATTCAATGCAAAAGAGTTTTGTTTTTATTGTAGCCAAGAAAATAAAAAGAGTAGTTTTTTTTTTATATGAAAATTAAAAGAGTAATTGAACAGACAAACTTATTCTCTATTTAGTCCTTTTTTTCAAACAAATATCTTTATTAAAGTTCACGTATTTTAAGAAAAAATGTGGTAGAAGAAACCTTTATGTTATTGATACATCGAATGCATTATGCACGATCATAAAAAGTATGCATTTCTTATTTGAAAAGAATAAAAGTGGCCGAATCAATTTAGGAGTCAGGAATATAAAACAATAAAAACTGTTTGATTATTCGTATGAAATAATATATCTAAACTAAACAGAACAGTCGATCCAACTAACTTTATGAAACCTAAAATATTCCAGTTACGCGTTTATCCCCCTCCACAAAAAAATACGAGTAGAATTCTTTTACAACTAATTAATATGAAAACAATCTGAAATCATAGTTTTGACTTTTGATATTGATGAGATCATATATAAGTTGCTTAGTAGCAAGAAGAAGAAAAATAAATACAAACCTGTATGACAAGAGGAGGAATATCCAAGAAACTTTGAGATTGAACCTTGAACAAAAGCTTCCTCCAAGACTTGTTTGGTTTAGGAGAAAGCTGAAGAAAGTCTTGACAAGTTATATCCATGGAAGCTTCTGCGAAAACCGCGCCTTCACCATTACAGTCAACCTCAAGCTTGCTCCGGTCATCATCAGAGACTCTGATCCGACCGGCGAAAGGATAGTAATCAACAAGAACCCTAGAAAGAGTATCTTTCAGGGTGAGAGAGGAGATAGTTTTTTGGAAAAGGTAAAGGTACTTGATAGAGAATCTGAGAAAATGATGGTCGTCAAGGTTGGAAAGGTAAAGAGAGTGATTTGGTGTAGGAGATGAAGGAGTGATTAAGGTTGGTTGGTTTCCCTCGTACAAGCAATCTGGCAGTTCTTGCATCTTCCACCTTTTTCTTTCTTTCTTTCTTTTTCTTTCTGTTTGTTAGAGAAAGAGAGAAAGAGTAGATAGAGATGGTGGAAAGGGAAAGTAGGAAGCAAAGAAGAGAGGTAAGGTGGTGGTAAAAGTTGGAATCCGCTTAGACAGGGTCACTAGTCCTCAAATATCTCGGACCCATATATACCAAAATTTAAAATACTGGATCCTATTTTAAGTTAAAGCATATTTAAATTTGAGGAAAATTGTTCAACATGATACTTTTTTTGACGGGAAAAAGGTCAAAATCAACCTAAACTATTTTTACGGTGCCTTTTCATACACGAACTAAAATTCATTGCGTTTTTCAACTTGAACTTACAAAATTTTCAAAAAATCAACATGAACTTTCATTTGAGTGTGAAATCAACTTTGACCAAAATAGTAATAGTCAAATTGCTAAGTCATATATCACGTGGCATATTTCTGCTGAGTCATATACCACGTGACATTTTTCGCTGAGTCATCTGCCACGTGGTATTTTTCATTTTTTTATTTTTTATTTTATTTTTATTATTTTTTTGTGAATTTTTATGCAGTATTGTGGATCTAAATTTTTTTTATATTTATAATGGAGAATCGAAAATATCATTAACAGTTTAACCATCTTATCATTTTATTTATTTATTTATGTAGTCGCAATAACCATAGGATTACGACTATAAACAGTTATAATGTTTAGTTCTAATATTTTTGTTTGGTTAATTATAAAATTTTTATATGTTCTTAAAGTTAATAAAAATTACTTGATATTTAACAAAATTATTTAAAATATATCCAAAAGTTGCTATAAATAATCTATTAAAAATAATTTATTATAATATAATATTATCAGTAATTATCCGTTCAAATAGAAATTTGAATTACGAAAATTACTTGTTTAGGTAGTAATTTAAACTATATGATGACACTTTTCCTCTATCTTTTTTTGCTATTATCCGATCTTTATATTGACATGTATACTTTGTGTAGTAGTTTCTAAAACGCGAATTATCCTTACCTGACTTTTACTCGTTATTATATGATCGGATAATAGCAAAGAAGGGTAGAGTAAAAGTACGATCATATAGTTTAAATTACTACCCAAACAAGTAATTTTCGTAATTAAAATTGCTATTTGAACGGATAATTACTGATAATATTTTATTATAATAAGTTATTTTTAATAGATTATTTATATCAACTTTAGGATATATTTTAAAGAGTTTTATTAAATATCGAATAATTTTGACTAAATTTTAAAACATATAAAATTTTATAATTAACCAAACAAAAATATTATAAATGTTTAATGGTCGTAATCATATGGTTATTGCGGCTACATAAATGATAAAAAAATGATAAGATCGTTAAACTGTTAATGATGTTTTCGATTCTCTATTATAAATGTAAAAAAAAAAATTAGATCCACAACATTGCAAAAAACTTCAAAAAAAAAAAAAAAATTAAAAAATCTACGTGGCAGATGACTCAGCAGAAAAATGCCACGTGGCATCTGACTCAGCAGAAATATGCCACGTGGCATATAACTCAACAGTTTGACCAATCATATTTTGGTCAAAGTTGATTTCAGCACTCAAATGAAAGTTCATGTTGATTTTTTGAAAATTTTGTAAGTTCAAGTTGAAAAACGCACCGGATATTAGTTCGTGTATAAAAAGGCACCGTGAAAATAGTTCACGTTGATTTTGGTCTTTTTCTCCTTTTTTGACACCCTAATTAGGGGTGTGCATTCTGGTTTACGGTTTGGTTCCGGTTCAGTTTTTTTCGGTTTTTCGGTTCTATATAAAATGAAACCATTTAGAAACCGATTGAAATACGGTTTAGTTTGATTCGGTTTTGTTCGGTTTATGGTTTTAACGGTTTTAACCAAAATTAATTCGGTTCGGTTTATTTTGAGTTCGGTTTCGGTTTTTGTAGATTATTTTGATTGTATAAAAATAATAATTATAAACTTAAAATCAAAACATTAAGTTTGTAAGTCATATATAAATCAAAATCGAACAATTGAAAAATCAAAACTCAAAATCGATTATAGTGAAAAAATAAATATAATAGAAGTCAAACCTAGTGATGTGGCTTGCGAGAACAATTTTATGAAACTCTAATAAATTGTGAATGAATAACCAAAAACCTTAGATTATATATAATGTATATCTATCTAGAGTTTTTGTATTTTTTTTTTAGTGCAACCGTATTAAAAATATTTTAGTTAAATTTATTTAAACTAGGTAACTCAAGTATCTATCTAAGCATGTATAAAAGGTAAATTCAACAAACCGAAAAAACCGAACGGTTTTACAGTTTTAAACCGAAACCGAACCGAAATCAAAATAATTTGATAATGATAACCGAACGAGTTTTTAAGCAAAACCGAAACCAAACTGAATGACTAATTTACGGTTTGGTTCGGTTTGTTTTTTTCGGTTACGGTTATTTGCCCCAGTCCTAATTCTAATTTACAAAAAAATATGTAGTTTAAAAAAAAGAAAAGTATTTGCTATTTTAATGTGTAACGTCATTGTGATCTCTTACTAGACGTAACCTTTATAAGGAGGCCTAACCACGAACCAATCGGTTGCAGTGACACATCGATCGATCGTCATGACCGATGTGATACAAAATCATTACAATTTCCACTAAAATTGGTCAAGCTCTTTTAATCCACAATTCATTTCTTAGGGTTTTTTTGATAGAGGGAAACATTACAAGAAAGCAACTGATTATTGATGGTCGGATTCATCCGTAATCACCAATATCCAATCTGTAAGTTGTATTACCTCAAGTCCTCAACAACAGAAAATCGATAGTATAAGAGAGTGTCAGTAACATAAATATGTCTTGTACTTTCAACCTGCCTTTTTATTTTTTGGTGCCATCAAACCTCATTGTTCATAACCATTTGTAAATTAATATGTTTTTTTTTTTTTTGTTAAAGTAAATTAATATGTTTCATTTTGCTAATAGAAACTCACATATTATATTTAAAAAAAAAAGAAGAAGAATGTCGGTAATTCTTAGAACATAACATGTACATGATGGACTAGTAACTAGAAGAATTTTGTGTGTGTTTTTTTTTTTGTTTTCTTATCAAAAAACTCATTTACATTTATACATTTACTATTGAAACTCGATATGTATATTAATGTACATCGGTTTATAGTTGAGTTCCAAAATTTGGTGTTGTTTTAGATCGACTTTCAAACGATATGAAATTTTAGAGATGGTTAATAATATGTTGGATAGTTTTGTTTCCAATTATAATTGGATTTAGGATTGTATATATGTTCTACATGTATAGAATTGGATTTAGGATTGTATGCCTCTATAATTGTAGAGTGTCCTGACTCATGAGTTTAAACTCCGATTAAAACAACACAAACTTTTTAAAATTGATCGAAAACTATATGAATCTTAGAACTTAATTTGCCTAAAATTTTACTCCGTTAACCAGACGACGTTTAAACAGAATTCAATAGAGGTAGCTTTTAGATGACTAGTGTAATTAACTAATTAGGAACCTATCCTCTATTCAGCGTAATCCCTTTACATTGATGATGATAAACTCAGAATTATACTTATCTAATTACTAGCTTTTAATTAATTTATTATTTTTTGTTTTTAAACCATTGAACACCATTTCCTCGAAACTCAAAAATCATTATTTGCCAGAGTGTTTGACCCTCTCCGAGCTAGCCCTGTCAAGCGGGTCGATCCGCGATCCGCGACCCGCCCCGCAGCGGGTTTTAGTTTTTTTTCGATCCGCATCAACTCGCAATCCGCAACCCGCCAAACAAAAATCCTTTACCCGCATCCGCTCCGCTTAAATTTGCGGGTACCCGCGGGTAACCCGCAAATAATTAAATAAAAATAAAAAATTAATTTTTAAATTTTTTTTAGTAAAATTAATATTTATTAATAATTTTTTGTATTAAAAAATATAAATTCCTAAATTAAAAATTAAATAAAATAATAATTTGGATAAAAATATATATTTTTATAATATTTTTAATTTTTTCTACTAAAATAAATTAAATAATAATTATTAATTAATTATATTTTTTTTTTATGAAATGCGGGTACCCGCAAATCCGCTCTAGAAAATTTGATGACCCATCACCCGCCCCGCTAAAAACTATTTCGATCCGCACCCGCACCCGCAATTTAAAAAAAAAAAATTCGACCCGCACCCGCCCCGCGACGGGTCTAACGGAGCGGGGCCCGTGGGTTTCTGATTAAATTGACAGGCCTACTCCGAGCCATAATATCGCCACGTGTCCCACGAACTCGCGTTAACACCACTGCTATTCCCCAAACTTTTCCTCCAGCCCTCTCTTCCAGATCTCGGCGGTGACGGATCCATTCCAAATCGTGTTTTAGATCGGAGAGCTGTGGAGCACAACCACCGAGCTTTTACTAATCTCGACTTTTGAGATTGAAATTGCTATCATCCTCCTGCCGAATTTGCTGCGGATCTCTGCGCAATTGCTCTTCGAATGTTTGATTTTGGGCTGTGAGATTATCTGATGGCTTCAATCCGGCGAACTCTCTCGCCGGTGTGTCACGATCGGCCATACGAGAATGGCGGCGCACACAAAGGTTTCACCATTGGCGGTACCAGCAGTAAACACAACTCCTCGCAATTCCTTTCGTATCTCAACAAAATCCTCGGAGTAACGTCTGATCCTAAAAGCTCGCGCAGAGGTCCATGGCGGCGACCGTTTTACCAGTTTCTCGTCTTCTTTCTTGTTGGATTTCTATTAGGTTTGACACCTTTCGGAAAAATGGAAGATGTAAACGGTTCTACCGATCGTTTCTCCTTCGAAATCAAACAGCCCTACGTTGACGAAAGGTTAGACGATAAGAAACGGGAAGAGGTAGCTGTAGATGCGGTGAGTTTCGTGGCGGAAACTGAAATTGGGAAGACGAAGGAGATAAGTGTTGTGGCGAGGAAGCTTATAATTGTGGTCACACCAACGTATAATCGAGCTATGCAGGCGTATTACTTGAACAGGATTGCTCAAACGCTGAGGTTAGTTGAGCCGCCGGTACTGTGGATTGTGGTGGAGGGCAATACGGCGTCGTTTGAGACCTCAGAGATTCTGAGGAAGACAGGAGTTATGTACAGACACTTGGTTTGCAAGAGGAACATGACGAGTATTAAGGATAGAGGAGTTCATCAGAGAAACACTGCTTTGGAGCATATTGAGTTGCATAAACTTGATGGAATTGTTTACTTTGCTGATGATGACAATATCTACTCGCTTGAGCTTTTTCAAAGCTTAAGACAGATCAGGTATTGGTAACTGCTACCTGGTGATTTTTGAGGAATAGAGTTATTAGATCGTTGGTTTGAAATCTTCTGAGAGACTGCACTTATTTTGTTGGCATCTTTAGTTGCCTTGTTTTCTGCAGTCTCACTGATTCTAGTGTTGTTGCTGCTATGTATTGACACCAGTATGAAGATTTCAGTAGCATACGCCTATTAACAAATGAGAATTTGAAGTTTTCTGCACAAAATCTGGGATTTTTTGTGTGCCTGCTTCTGTTCTTACTTCCCCTGCTTGCTTTTTTTTATGTGCTGTCTTGTTTGTTTGAGAAAATACTTCATTTTTTGTCATTGGAATGGATTTTGTTGCACTTCTCTGTGTACCTTGTCTTGGTTTTTGAGCATCCATTGAATGTAAATGCTGACGGCTTGATATCCAAAGCTTATCTTCTTTTGAAGTATATTTCTCCCATTTTTTAATTTTTTTTTGGTGCTATTCTATTTGATTTGTATAGGAGATTTGGAACTTGGCCTGTTGCAATGCTCGCACCAAGCAAAAACAAGGCCATCCTTGAGGGTCCAGTATGCAATGGAAGTCAAGTAATTGGATGGCACACTAATGAAAAGAGTAAAAGACTACGGAGATTCCATGTTGATATGTCGGGATTTGCCTTTAACAGCACTATACTCTGGGACCCTAAAAGGTGGAGACGTCCCTTTACATATCCAACCCGCCAGCTAGACACTGTGAAGGAGGGTTTCCAAGTATGAGTTTGCGTTTTTCCTTATCTGTGGATTTCTATGGTGTGTAGTCAACCCTATTCTTATACTGACATTGTGTATTTCCAAGCAGGAGACAACATTTATAGAGCAGGTGGTGGCTGATGAAAGCGAGATGGAAGGTGTTCCACCAGCTTGCTCGAGGATACTGAACTGGCATCTTCACTTGGATGCTCGGGATGTCCCTTATCCACAAGGGTGGGCGATGGAGAAGAATCTCGAAGCTCTGATAACTATGAGATAGTTTGAAAACACTCCTGACTGGTAAGGGTTGTGAACTTTTGAAGTCAGGCCTCAGGAATTAAAAGCAAAACGTCTGTAGTTTTTGGATTTGGAAAGAGGTTGAAGCTAGCTAGTTGATCCGGATATCAAAACCCGCATTCTCTTCATATTTGATGAATGCAATGAAATTCTTGTTTGTTTGTAAAAGAGTCCTCTGACTTTCCCCTCCTTGCAGGTTTTTACTTAACCCATGTGCTGTGCTCATTGCTAAATATATGTATCAAAGAAGCATGTTAAGAATGGGAAAAGACGAGCGAGCAAAGAAAGTTTAGGACAGTGAAGAGGCACACATTTTAGATAAACATTGCTGGAATCGTAAGCCTCCCTTGAATCCAAGATTTGGTTGGACTTAAATTTTTGAAGGCTTTGGTGTTTTAGTATGAGATGGAATTACATTACCTTCGGACATTGATGACTCCACGGCATTGTATTCGCCCATGGCTAACCAAGTCTTCTTATTTCCTTTTCCTTTTTTTTTTTTTTTTGTTGTGCCATGAAAAAAAAGAAGAAATTCGCCTCCCGTATAAGAAAAAGAATGAGAGCTCCCGTCTGATTTGGTCTGAAACATGCGATATTATTACCTTTATAAACCTATGCATAAAACCCTAAAAAAACACGCATCATAGAACACAAAAGATTGGTGATGCTATAGTGACTAAAGAGATACTTGTGGTCGACAAGTAAATGAATCTCGGCAAAGCCCAAATATTATATGAATTTACAGGACCCTTAGGAACCGTGTGATGGATGAGCTTGAAACCGTAAAAGCTTGATGCCAACTGATATATGGTCTTTTTTTGGTATAATCCTAAACTCTTTATAGGAAACAACGTTGATGCGATTGTACATCCATTACATTTGAACCCCTTCTCACGGCTACTGTGAAGTTTTATAATAATATACACAAAAAAAGGGCAACAAATATGAAAATATGAATTGACCACACACATGCTGGGCTACCATACTGGTCTTGCTACTAATCGCAAACACTCTAGTTAGTAGTCAGATATACGTGTAGTAGCCAATCTCGAGCCATTCACACAAGATTTAAGTATCTGTGAGTCACGTTAAGGCCGCCCCATGAATTGAAGAAGTTGCATCTGAAGGGTGCATTTGTGACCGCAAATCTTTCCCATTGTCAAGCCCCAGAACTGAAAGAGCTGAACTGGTATAACATGAATCAAGATTCAGAATCTGATATGTTGTTTTTAAAAAAGCAAAAAAGACCGGATAACAGAGTCTGTTTGATTTCGAGAACCTACTTTGGTAGAGAAGCTCTTATAGTTGGCTGATTCGCATAAGCAGTAAGGGAAGGTCTTAGATCAGGAAACTTCTTCATGATACTTTCAAGTTGAGGCATTGGCAACTGCAAAATAATAACGAAGAGTTATTTGGATTTTATGTGAATACACTAAACTTCATATATTCTTATATCACGTTTCTTGTACCTCCAACAAAACAGGGAAAGAATGTGGCTGTGTCTGAGACACACATTTCAAGAAGCCAGGCCACAATTTTGGTAGTCTCCAGATCTGCATCCAAAGACACGGCATGATATTTCATCATAACCAGATCATACAGAAAAGAAATCTCAAAGTGATCCTTGTGTTTGATCTTTCAATTACTCTCACCTGCTTGCTCACCAACTTGGAAAGGATTTCCATGACAAAATCAACCTGGACAAAAAAGTTAGAAATTTCTTTACTTCTGACCAAAAGAATCCAGAGTGACCTATGTGCTATAGCTGAAAGTTAAACCAAATACTTAACAGACACGTTTGCTAGTTGTATTTTCATCTCCCTTCTCAACTAAACAATCTAATAAAACAGCATAGACTAAAAATAGATCTCATTGTGCCCAATCGCTTGGGATAAAGAAGAAAATTTTCTGGTTTGCCTCTTATCATTTAGGATTTGCATTTCCTTTACCCAGAGTGTTTTTTTGTTTTTTTACGTTTTATTATAGATAAGGAAGTGGTCTTGTTTGTGAGACCCATCCAAGCTAGAGAGAGCTTTGGAGGTTTTGTAGGATTAGGCCGAGGGAAGAATGTAGTTCTCTTGGGTGTTTTCAAATTCTATTTCTGTTAATTTGGTTCAGTTTTAATGAACCAAATGAAGCTTTTGTTTTTTCACATCACTAGGTTCTTAACTCTAACAGTACAAACACTTACCAGTGCCGGAAAAGCGTCGATTGCCTGAATTACAGTTCTCATGAAGAGTAAAGGCAGAGGTGTTCGATCAACCTGAAACCAAAAAGCATCAGAGATGTAAATATCTAAATCAGTAATTATTTTCCATGATATGTAAGCTCTTGACGTACCATTTGACCGAGGGCCTTTGCTAAGACTTGCTGGGTGAAAACAGTGCGTTGTTCAAAGCAAGCCGAACATGCATCTGTTATCTGGAAAAAAAAAGACACATGTCACTCTGCTAACCAGAGAGAAAGTCAATAGAACAGCTAGCACACTTGCAGAATTTCATAAAGATTACATGGACAAACAGATTAATCTGGTCTATAGCAACTCTGACAATCCAACCTAGTCAGTTGCTAGTTGCCACTAGCTTTCTAGCTTGCTATAGCAGCTTATGACTTTAGATGAATCATTGCTCTTCGCATAAACAGCTTGCTTGGACACAAGTTACTAGGAAAGAACCTATTTTGCTTGAGAGGAAATAAAAGGGCATTTGACATGATAACCGCCGGGATGCTTTACGTTAACAAAATTGTTTTGACTTGTTAAGAAGTACGACAAGACTAATTCAAGTAGGAAGAAAGCTGATTTAATTCTTTTATATTTCTGTAATGAATCCCTAACTCTCCCAACCCACCTCTTTCCAACAAATTTTTGGCTGACCTCGTCTCTGTACTCTGTTGAATCTACTACTATCTATGAAAAATGTATCTACCTAAGTTATGCTGACGTGGCCATATGCAGCTGATGATGGAGTTTGCAGTGTTCCTTATGCACACTTGTCAAAAGCCACCAAAACTTAAGAAAAGCCTATGCATTGAATAATAGATAGGGATGGTAAAGAAAGCATTCCAATAGGAAACGGTCTAGTACCACATTTGATTTCAAGAAGACGAGTACAGACAACAAATCTCTTCAAAAGCACTTTCAAATCCGAAGGAAATCAGGAAATACCTTTTTCAGTGGTGGCCCATCCTTCTCAGGAACAATATCGTGGATAGCAATCAGTACCTCGGCAGGTGTTAGGGCAGGGCCTGTGTGAGCAGAACCCTATCACAGATATAACAACAAAAGATCGGACAAGTTCAGAAAATTTTACAGGTGTGTAAAATATGCTTATGTCATGCAGAGTGGTCCCTGTTTATTACTCGACAACCAATACTCATCTCATCGAAGGTTAAAATGTCAAGGCAGTCCCTCTATGCATAGCATAATAAATAAGATAGCAATTAACGGATGGACCGTGAGAATATGCATATACCTGTAATATATGAGCAAGTGCAAGTTGAAACTTATCTGGCGGAAGATTAAGAAGGGGAGGAAAGATCGGCAAAACCTGTAACATTTGAAAAAGAATATCCGTCATAAAATAAAGAATTTATACCATTGATGAGCAATTACGAAAAGTCATGACCACACAATTTTCAGAAGTCTTCCATGGTTACTAGTACTTATTATTTCCACATTTTCAGGTTGGCAAAATAACGATGGAACAAGAAATAAAAAAAAGAGCTACAATCCTCTTCATCTTCCATGAGGATAAAAGTACAGTGGAAAGAGCAGAATCCGTGAAACAAGTAGAAAATAACCTCATCTTTAGTGAGTGAAGAAAGCAATGGAATGAGAATTGAAACATCCTGCAAAACACATTATTTTGTAAGGCTTTGCAAACTTGAGTTTCATAAATATATACACACTAGAAAAAGATATGAGCGAGCTCTTCATAATAAATCAAACCTTTAGCTTCGTTTCATATAGATGCTTTACAGTAGTAATCAAATCCGTTGAAGGTGCCAAGTCTTGTGTCAATATTTGCAACACCTTGACATACAAAATTAAGAGTGTGGTTCAAAGTTAGAAAATACTTTTGAGGCCAATGTGGATTACAACAAGGAGACACAGAAGCCACTTACAAATGTCAATAAATTTTCACTTCCCTTAGGAGGATCCGATATTATTTGGAGTAGTGCTGCATAAGAAGAACCTAATTCTCGTATCAGGATAGGTATATGCCGATGGAAAGCCTGAACCATTTCAGAAAGTTACCAAAATAAATCAATACATGTTTTGCATATCTTTTACTCCCATTAAGAAATGCCATAGATTGCCCCAAAACAAAAAATCCGAAGTCTAAAACTAATATCCTATCCAATCCTTTTTTCTGTACCATACCACATGTGATGCACATAAGTGGCGTGAGGGTCTATTAGGGAGGGACTAACTCACCTGGGTTACTGTTTTTGGAGCTCTCCCGTAAACTTCAAAGACAAGTCGAAGGAGACTAGGTTTCTGGAAAAAAAATAGTACTCATCAGTCCAAGTGAATATTTAAGGAGAATACTTTGAGCATTAGGGGCAACTCCAAAGGTTAATTATACCTTTTTACATAAAGCGAAGAACAGAGAAATTAGCCTCTGAGCTTCAGAAATTGATAAAACTGAAACATCACGAGAAGATTGAAAATCCTGCGGATTCTCGGAGGTTCCAGACCATAGAGCGTCACTTGTCAAATTTATCTGGCTATTAGCCTGAAAACAAATGTCAGCTAATCAACCCACAGAATTCAAGGTTCTAAACTGACGCGCGGCCATTGCATCAACTAGGTAACCATCACAAGGGAGAATTTAGTAGAGGCTTACAAGAACAGGAACAAAAAGTAACTGACATCAAATCAATTTTATACGGTAATAAGCCTTTATAAATACAATTTGCAAGAGAACTAAGCTAAACACCCTCAAGGGAACTGTTATTGGCTTTTGGAGCTTTACTGCCTTTGAAGAATGATACAAACTCAACTACCAGACTAGACTATATGCTTTACCTCTGTTTTTATTCCTTCTGCACTAGATCCAGTCTGTGAGAGATTTTTCTCTGAGTTCACAGCGTTCAGCAGCATATCTGTTGCAAATTGCTCAACATGCTCTGCTATGAATGTTAGGTGATATAGTTTGTTCGTGACCTGTGCATGCATTTGCGAAACATCAGTTAGAATTAATGTACCAGCAGTAAATAAAAACTATATTGCTATCCAGGTTCTCACAAGTCGGATGGCTTTTGCACGGATGTCTTCTTCAGAATGAACAGAACACTGTCATAACAGGAATAAAAACATGCGTTAGGAAGATAAATGAAAATTCATTCTTCAATCAACCAAATCCAAACCTCTTATTATTTGAATTCCCATATTCTCCATCACTGAGACGACTAATAAAGACAACTAATAAAGATTGGCTAAAGGTTGTTACCTTCAGTGCTATAGCTAAGCATGCTTTTCGCTCATTTGGACGCACTAAAATTAAGCTCCAAACAGCACCAAGCCCTTGGGTAACACGCTCGCTATCACAGATTGAGCAGAGTTCATCCAGTAGCTTTATGGCAGAATCAGGAAGATGTGGAGCTTCCCCAAAAAGTCTGCTGAAAGACTTGTCGGAGGCAGGAAGAGCATCCAGAAATGATCTTGCCTACAGTAAGCATCTTAATAAGCGAGATTCAGAAACAATAAATGGAAAAAGTTGAATAAACGCTCACCACTGCTATGAGAAATTTTTCATAAACAGTAGCATAGGGAGAGGATTCATCTGTGTCCAGAATCGCCATTGAATGCAGATGGTACAGAACATGTAAAACAAGTTCATGCCCCTAGAAACAAAAAAATCAAATAGATCAGAAGTTTGCCTACACACATGGTAGACTCTTGGTTACTGGGAGTTAAGAGAGGGAAAAGTTTATTACTCGCAGTGTAGCAATGCACTTAAATGCTATAATATTTATGAAAGCTAACACACTCCCAACATATGGAAAAAGAGATTCAAGATCCAAAACATAAGCAAAAGAGCGACAGAGTTTGGGGAATACTAGTACCTTGAATTCTCGATGATCCACACTAATATGCTCTCTTAGTATTGTTGCAACATCATTGCCAGCATCGATCTGGAAAAATTGTAATATAAATAACATTTATTCTTGTAAACAAAAGAATTAAAGGGGAACTTGACATAAGGATTCCATGAGCATAAGCCAAACGATGGAATTGGGAGCTCGAGTTGACAGCAAAACCACAAGTAACAAAAATCAAAGAGGCACTCACTTCAGCAATTAATCGGGCAATCAATGCCATGCAAATCTTCTTACAATTAAATCCAAAGACATGTCTATTTGATTCAATTATACGTTCAATAGCCAACTTTCCAACAGTTTCTCTTTGCTCTGTGGTAAGTTCAACATACGATGGAACAGGTGCCAGCTCTCGATAGCTTTCTTCTGGTGCACTAATGTCTGATGCTGCAGGGAGATGTTGATCAAAATCTGGGACTGATTCTGACGGCGAATGTTGATCAAAATGGACAGACACCAGATCGAAATCACACTTTGTTTCAGAACCTGAAAAATTTGTTTCTCTGATGCCTTCATCATCCCTGCAAGGAGATAGTGGAACATCTAAAGATGACTTGCCCTTTGAGGGGTAACCATACTCTCTGGGAACAGTCAACAAGTCCTCTCTGCAATCAGGCTGATCAATTATTCTGAATACTGAACTTCCTGTCACCTTGTTTTGGCTACGTTCTACTGCTGTTGAATGTACTGAACCCGTAGCCCCTGCCGTGACAGCAGGAACTGAAAGTGGCTTACTCAGTAAGGTAGAGATGTCCATCTGTACTGGAACTGTTTCTTTACCCTCACCTACAGGCAGTGACGTTGGTACCACAGATGAATTTAAACGCCTTGGATCCATGCGACGGGGATCCTGCATAACGATGAATAAGTTATCTTGGAGAAAGAACATTCAACATAGAATCAAGCAGCAAATAGAAGTTTGTACCCTTCTTGGGTCGCGTCTAGGGTCGGCAACCGCGCTATTCAAGCTAGGCACATCGGAAAGAGATGACGCAGTAGGAAGGGTTTGTTCAAAAGGAACTTGTGCCGGAGGAGTTGGAGAATGCATGGTGTTGATAGAAGAAGATACCACAATATCTGCTGGAGTAGTCAATGAAATTTTCAATGTAGGAGGGGTACTAGGCAAGTGTTTCATGCTTGCTATTACAATATCAGCAAGCATATCTGGATGAAGCTTAGATATGAGAATTTCAAGTGATGCAGCTCCTCTGTCTCCTTCAGCAAGCAAAGCACCAATCATTGAAACCATTTGTTCCACTGGATTCAACTCACTGTCCGAAGGATGGTTACCGGAGGAAATGCCATTGATAGAAACAGGTGCCTGCAGGGAATCATGTGTTTGAACTTGCTGGGTCAAATGCATGTTAGTACTATGGCGTAAGCGCTTCGGCGCAACCTCTCCATTGATTGTATCATTTTCTCCCTGGGGCATTATTCGTTTCTTTGAAAAATCCCAAGAATTTTGATGATTATTCACCTGGTTATTCTGAAAAGTAGGTTTATAATGAGACGTCACTGGTCACAGTGATCAGAGCTGATGTCGAGCTATAGAAAAGTAGGAAAGAAAAAATGAAAACAAAAATTTTACCTTGCCTGACCAATTTTCACGTGCAGCACGCTCACTATTTCTGACCAATTTATCAACTTGACGGAGAACTTGATCAGCTACATCTGCAGCATTCATGGCTCGAAATGCTCTAAGAAGCTTGTCTCTTGACTAAAGATGCAAATAAAATATAACTATCTCAGTAACAAAACAAATATTAGCAAACAAAAAGAAATCAATGATACTTTTGATATATGATCTAATCAAGCAAACAGTGCTCTCAACTCTTTTCTATCTATTACAAGGCTTCACTCCATAAAATGGCACTTAATTTCATGTCTTTCTTTTTTAGTCATTGAAAACCTTTTACTAAAAAAAATGAATGTCACATCTGGCAGAAAAAGGCATGGCACATTCCTAGAGTAGACAAACGAGATATCAAAAGGTTGACGATTTGACCAGAAAGGCTCTAACAATTAAGCAATTTCTCGGACATGAGCGGGCTTGACTACATGATACTGCATTTTCCCACAAAAGGTCTTTGGTTTCCAGCATTTATATGCAACACAGATTGCTATGGCTATAAACTCTGCTGGTCTCTAAAACCTCTAATGAACGGATAAATAAAAACCAAGAAACAATAATCTGAGCAGTGCATTTCAGTAAAGACTATAATGAGAATTAGATGGCAAAAACAACCAGAGAGAAACAGCAATATTTTCATTAGCATAAAATACTCAGAATTGATGTGTAATAATGATTTCAGATGTTATTCAGCAAAAAAGGGAGAGTTGAGGTAATAGATAAATCAAATCTAGATAGACTTCAGAGAGGGAAAAAAGAAAAGAAGGTATGAACTATCTACCTCTATTATCGGTGAGAAAGTACATCTAAGAAATCCCAGCAAGGCAGTTCTAATTGAATACTGAACGCTTGCAGCATGGCACCCCTTAACCGTCTCAAGATTTGGGTGAAAATCCAGCAGAACAGAAAGGACAGTGTTGTAGTGGACAGGCCTCTTCCTTGCTACCACTGCAAGACTGAAAGATAAGCTACTGTCAGATAAGATACTAGTGCTTACATAGTAAATATTCAAAATTGCAAATGGCTCAGGTATGCTCATGTCCTAATAGGATCACTGCACATCTCAGCAAACAAAAATAACAATACTGGTGTCAAAGAAACTACCCTCATGTTAACATATACCATTATCTAACGTAAAAGATACTAAGTTTGAATATAACTTTATTGAGCAACCATTCCTGTGAGAAACTTTGCTCATGATTCTGTAGCATACAACACTGCTAATAAGCTCCTTGACAAGATGAAACTTTTTCCTCAAACTGAATTATAACATATCCCATTATCACAGTTTGAGGAGTCAGAAACCCTGGTCTGGAAGCATATCAACATAAGAATCTCTGCAAAAAGCTAGCATATCCTAAAGATTTCCTGCAATTACAAACTAAATGCCAGGCATAATACGAAAAGATGAATTGTTACCATTACCAAAGCAATAAGATGGTCAATTACATGTTTCTTACTTTAAAACAACTCCGTTAATTAAACAAAAATATAATCAAAACCATCTCTCTAGACAATGTCTTTTCCAGTTAGGTTTTGACATTGACCTTTTTAGAAAGATAGTGTCCCCAGACATTAAACGGTAATATTAGTTCAAACAAAAACAAACATCTGCTATATAGTTACTAGAACTTGAAGATTTTGTTAAAAGTGACACATTAGTTTGCTATGCAGAAATGAATCCCAAGAAGGTGCTCTCAAACAGATGAAGGAATCTTGATAGTTCAAAGTGATATATGCACCTACTTGACATAACAACCATGAGATAACTTCTTCATCCATCTAAACAGCAACAGATACTAGAAGATTAAGCAGCAAAATGTATTCAACGTAACAGCATCCATATCAAATATCCACCTAATCCTATATACGGACAATAAACATTCATCATAACGAAGGCAACACCACAATGCAAGTAAATGTTAGACTTAAAATTCAGCATAAAGAAAGCTCTGATTACCAAATGATACTGTGCATAAAACTGTTATACTGTAATGTATACATTTTTAATATCCCAACATAACAGTCATAAGTGTATATGATTATATATATACATCCAGTTGACATAACCAAATAAATTTTTCCTCAAGCATGTTTCTGCGTTACTTAGAAACAACATTTCTAACTACTAGAGCTGACCATTCTAGCCGTTGTTTGATGTCCTTATCACTTGCATATTGGAGCTCCAACAGTACCCCAAACATGCAGGCACTATATACCCAGGTAACTGTCAATATCTGTAACTGATGCAGCTTCAACTGAGCAAAATTTCCCCGGACTATATCAAAGGGGTTGCACCGGTGCTATAACCTGTCTCCATGCTTTATCTCTCTCAGCCAAAAGTTTAGTCGACATACAAATGGAAATTAGCAGTTTAATTCCCAGATGTCATTCATCATACAATTCTAATTTGATTTAAGATAGACTTAAAGTGCAAGCAGGACAACCAAGCCTGACCATGAAACTACTTACAAGTGGAAAGATGATTGTTGCATCTCTCAAACATGAGGCACACATAAAGCTTATGCAAAAGAATAATATTAACATCACCACATCGTTCAGGATAAATTTCAGTCTAGCAAGACACAATATGTGTTCGTTTATCACCAACATACGTTTGACAAACAATTTTTCACGTTATGCACAATCAGAAAAATAAAAGAACAAAAAGGAAACATAACAATATGTAACTAAAATTTAAGAGCACCATTACTTGCAAGAATAATGAATTTAATCACGATATATAAGGATAAAGGAAAAATCATGGACAATCATTTGATCTGGCTAGCATTGATCCTGATTCAGATATCTTCATGTAGAACTATGGATTTTTAATGAACCGTTTTGTTAGTAGAAAGCAGATAAATACCACCAACAAAAATACTCAAGCAATCCCCACCAAAGGAGTAGATTATTTCTCACACTAAATTCAGTCTTTTTTTTAGGTTCATGGGTGTTAATAGAGAGAGTAGTATTGCATATCTGAACATCAACAAAACAGCACACTGAGCGGCAAAATAACTAATATAGTTTCAATGTGGGAGAGCAAAAACTGTAACAGCTAAACTTACCAAGCACAATTCACATCATGATGAAAACATAGAAAAATGAATACACAAGAATAGTGGGATGCATCCAGAAACATACCAACTAATAACAGATATCGTCAGTGCACCCGCTAAACGATTAGCCGACTGTATGAAATCTACTAAGATGCCGAATGTCATATTTGCTTCAGACATGAGTGTTGCTGGATTGAGAATGGGGTGACCGCCAGCAAGCCAGGAAATATTAAACATCTGTCTACCTCCTGTAGTAGAATAGGAAAAGTTGACGTGCCAGCAACAAAATGAACAAATCAAGTAATATGCGATTCCAGATTCATAAATATATAATCAGAATTAACAACAACAAAAACTTCATGATTATAACATAATACCTTCGCTGGAAATTTTTTCAGGATCAGATGCATCAGGAGTAAAGAGCAAAATAAATGTCTCCATAAACTTTAGAGCAAGAACTTTCACCCCTACACAGCCAGGCTATCATGAAAGAAACAACAGACTTACGTTTAAAAACCCTAAATTGACAGCGAAGCAGAACAAATACTCAACCAAAGACCATATCTTGCGAGAGGAATAAACAGACAAAAGAGGAGGCTATAAACAGCAAGCATACCTCCAATGCAGCGGCAAAGACAGCATCTTTGAACTTAACCATCCATGTCCATAGTTCCCCACACCAACGATCAACTTTACCATGATGATGAAACTGTAGAGATCATCCAGATTAATACATAACAGCGAGAGTAAAAGGGAAATTCAATGCTAAAAATCATGTCCATTGCGGTGGTGAATATACAGGAACACCCACAAAGAGCTCAAAGTTTTGCTAGTATATAAAAGTAAACTATAAAACAAAAATTCAGCATAAAAGTAAGGGGAAATCCAACAAAAACTTAAACAGGAAATTACCCATGCTTGCACTGCTTTATTGTATTCACTATTTATTTATTGTATTCACTATTTCTTATATACTGCTTTACATTGATGCCTTTTTGTATTCACTATTTCATATTACCCTAAAGCCTCGTGACATTAACCTTAAATTACAAATAAGAAGCATCAACATAAAGCCAACAAAATTTTTAATAATGAAATAAGAGGACTGATTCCAGGGTTTAACAGCTCAATCTCAAAGGCAATTACAAGTATGTAAATAACTTTCGCTGGTAATTATTGACTACAAATGTATAATTTTGCAAAGAGGTGAAGGAGGAGTTTCAAAATGACATATGCGTATGAAAACATAACCAACTTGAGAAACAGTATGGACCTGCATTGCCATCTCCTCCAAGATGCTGCAAAAGAAAGTTGTGCCAGCAGAAATAGATTTCTTTGCAACAATTGGATCCTCGTCCCTTGATAAGACCAGTAAGACATTCACTAGATCATAAGAATGATCAAGCATCCTCAAACCAACCTCTTCAATGATCCTGCCACCCAGAAGAATCGATCAACCAGTCTCTTACCTTGTCAGACAAATTAATCACCATGAATAGCTACAGAAGTAAGTTGTTACACCCCCAAAATAAAGTACACTAAGTTCGTGATCCATTTTTTTTTCCAGCAATAAGTTCCTAATTCATATAATAGACACTTTTGCAAACAATGCGAGGGGAATTAAATAGTATGCCTTAGCACTAGACGACTAGTATTCACCATTTTGCTATGGAAGTTTCAAATCTAACCCACCAAAAAACAAGCAATCACGCAGAATAGAGGAATTATTTGGAAAGATCAAATCGTTTTCCAAATTGAAAAAAAAAACAATCCCAAAGATAGAGCAGAACCCTAACGACGCCACAAAATAAAAAAAACTTCTACGAGTTCGTGCACAGCAGTGGGAAACAGTATCCAGGATAAGATAAGAAAGTTAAAAGCATGTACGGAGCGTAGAAATTGCAAAGGGACTCACTCGATAAGGGAATTGCGAACTAGAATTTCACGGGACAAGTGGAGTTCAGCGAGATAGGGGAAAATCTCAGCAGAAAGAGACGGCTCCAATGACAGCAAAATCTCCTTAACCTGTCTAAGAGACGAGAGCTTCACTGCCAAATCGCCATGGTTATTGGCAGCAGCGAGGAGAGAGAGCGCCTGCGCCCTCGCTGTCGCGGCAGCCGGAGCCGCCATTACTGAATTCTAAGATTCGGCTCGCAGAATCGTCAAGGGAAAAATACGGTGCTGGCTTTCAGAGTGGCGGTTTATGTTTAGGGTTTTTTCAAGGTTGAAGAAGAAGAAGAAGAATCTAGGCGAGACAGAGAAGCAGCAGCGCAGAGAGCTATTACGCAATTTTACGCACAGAGAAATGCTTCGGAACAGAAAAACCGGGTGGTGGCTTCAATTAATTCCTAAAATTTCTAGGTCCGCCAGACGTGAAAGAAACACCCTGTCGTTTTACGTACTGGGAGTTGCAAAGATTGCCGTTTTGGGGGGTTACTTACTCTTTTAAAACAGTTTAATGACGTAACCCTCTGGTTTTAGCACACGATCTTAGCTAGGCCTGGGCGTTCGGATATTCGGATTGGGTTCGGGTCGGATTTTTCGGATTCGGGTTTTTCGGGTTTACAAATTCCTTATCCGTTTGGGTATTAGAAAATTTCGGATCGGATTCGGTTCGGAATTGGTCAGGTTCGGGTTCGGTTCAGGTTTACCCAAATATCCAAAAAAACAAAAAAAATTAAATGTAAATCTACTAAATTACTTAAAAATATCCAAAATTCTAAAAAATACAAGTATTATTACCCAAATCTACCAAAAAAATAACTAAATATACTCAAAATAAATCTAAAATATCTAAAAATCATGAATATTTAGGCATTTGCCTTATTACAAGTATACTTATTACTAATAATATATTAATATATACATATATTTCGGGTATGTTCGGTACATGTTCGGGTTTCGGTTCGGATCGGATTCGGATTCGGGTTTTCGGGTTTTGAAGTGTAGTACCCGTTCGGATATTTTAATATTTCGGGTTCGGATTCGGATTGATTTTTTCGGGTCGGGTTCGGGTCGGATACTCGGGTTCGGATATTTTGCCCAGACCTAATCTTAGCACACAGTCGAGGTCCTTTAGAAACCAGCTGAATCAGCTTTCCTTATAAATCAAAACTAAGGTAGAATTAAAATTGTAATGTTATCTAATAATATAAATTTGTTTTTAGCTTTTAAATTTTATTAATAGAGGTTGATGATCTATGTTTATAAACCAGGTCCATAATTGATTCTAAATGCTTTTTCTCTATGTTTTATTAATTAACAAGCTTAGTGCTATTCTAATTCTAATTCTAAATTCTAAATGTTAACTAGATTTGTACCCGCGGTATTTTGATATAAATTATATTTTTTTTATTTTTATTGTTAATAAATATTTTTATTATGTTTGTCTAATTTTAACTTTATTTTTTATAATGTTCATAAATATTTTTATTTTTAATATATATTTGTAGTTTTTTTTGTTTATTTATTGTTTATAATATATTTAACGTGATTTCAACATCAAATTGTTTTATTTCTCTGTAACAATAGCAAATTTCTGTTATTTGAATCAAACATACGCCAAATGAATGATGTTATATACTCTCATTCAAACAATTTAGATCAAATTGTACCGAATTAAATATTAAATTAATCTGAACTAAAAAAAAAGAAAACCAATAAAATTGCCAATCATATATAATTGTTAGTCATATCTAAACCCATTTTAATATTTGGTAAGTAGTTATAATATTGAAAATATATATTATATTTCTTACTATAGATTTTGTGATCAGTTATCCTTGTCTTAAACCTGCCCATTTTGGGAAAAAACCCGTATTGTCCTGTACTTGTCAGTAACTTTCCATCATATAACCGATCATTGTTATATAATCATCCATTTCGGATTGATTATTTTAGAATTTTTAGTCTATTTGTATTTAAAATAAATTTTATTAAATAATTTATTATTATTATAAATAATTAGTTATATATATATATTATTGATTAGTCGAGATTAAATATTTTTAGTATTAATAGTATTTTAAAATTTTAAGAGAGTTTTAATATTAATAATTTTTTAACTTTTAAGAGAGTTTAAATATTATTAATATTTTAATAGAGTTAAACCGAATAAATTTATTAAATTTTAAATTATTTCAACTAAAGAATCGGATTAAACCGAATAAATTAATAATATTTTAAACTTTTAATAGAGTTTTAATATTAATAATTTTTAACTTTTAAGAGATTTTAAATATTATTAATATTTTAATAGAGTTAAACCGAATAATTTTTTTAAATTTTAAATATTATTTTAAATTATTTTAACTACTGGATAAAACGGATATTTTTAAAAAAATTTGGACACATAATAAGTCAAGTTTACTGCTCATTCGCTTTTAAAATCATTTTTATGTTTTTATAATATTACTCTGAACCATTGCCCAAAATTTTAGTCAATGTGAGATGTTGAGCACACATTTGTTTTTCTTTAATCGAGTAATATATGTCCATTTTTTAAATTTTGAATCACAATATATAGAGAAAAAAATTAAATTTTTATTACTTATATATATTATATAATAATTTCAAATAATTTGAAAATAAGATCGTACAAATGTGATAGTAGAATCATAATTCATAGTATTAATTTTACAATATTAGATAAGGAAATAAATGATAAAGAGGAGAAAGAAAAAGATGCAAATATAGTGTTTAATTTAATTTTGCTGAAATTAATATTTTCTTTTGTGGGTGTTTGGATATAGGATTAGCCATAAATTTTATAATTTTATATTTTTAGAGTGTTTGGAAATACCCTCTAAAATTGGGTCTTTAGTAGATAGATAAATAGAAGCTTAAAGCTATTCTAAATGGTTTGCCAGCAGACCGAAACAGTTTTTATAGAATTTAATCAAACCAAAACCAAAATTGTATAATAAAAAAATGTTAACCAAATGATTTAAAAGGTTCAACCAACACCAAACCAAATCGGCTAATTCAATCAAGCATCCAATTCCGATCGAGAAAATAACATAGGGTTGAATTGACGGCGAAATCGGTCTGTAGAGGGAAAATGGAAGGATGGGATCCGAGCACGAAGTCGACGTTAACGAGGATACCACTTCTGACGACGAAAGCTGGCCCAAGAGATGGCGCGGCATGGACACAGAGGCTGAAAGAAGAGTACAAGTCTCTGATTGCTTATACACAGATGAATAAGTCCAATGACAACGACTGGTTCCGTATCTCTGCCTCCAATCCTGAAGGCACTCGTTGGACTGGCAAGTGTTGGTATGTTCACAATCTCCTCAAATACGAATTCGATCTCCAATTCGATATCCCTGTTACCTACCCTGCCACTGCTCCTGAGCTTGAGCTACCTGAAATTGACGGCAAGACCCAAAAGGTAACGCCTTTCACCTTTCTGTTACGATCTACTCTGTTATATTGCTCTCTCTCTCTCTCTCTTTATATTTTGTTTTTGTGTAGATGTATCGAGGTGGGAAGATTTGCCTGACTGTGCATTTCAAGCCGCTCTGGGCAAAAAATTGGTAATTTTTACAATGCTCTGCTTTGCATAGATGTTGTAATAGAAGCATGTAGTGTTTTAGATCAATCTTTGTTTCGATTTTTTAGAGGAATTATGAAAGAATCGCAACACTAAGATGCTAAGTAGATTGGTTTGGTTGTCGAAATCATATCCCTTATGCTTCTCTTTGCATAGATATTGTTAGAGAAGCATGCAGAGTTTTAGTCTTAAGTCCCATAGGTTTTTAGAAGAATTATGAAAGAATCGCAGTCCTAAGATGTTAATTAGATTGGTTCGTTGTCCATCTTCTTTTGTATGATGATTCAATTAGGCCGCCAAACTCTACTACTAAGCTGTTTGTGTCAAAATGAAAATAATTGTCCAGAAGGGGACATCTAGTTAACTTCTTTGCATGTTTTCGATTTTACCTTGTGTTGAACACGTTATATGATCTGTTTCTATCAGGAACCTGAGCACCTACTCGTTTTCTTGCTATTGATAAGTGACTTTTGTTTATGCAGTCCTCGTTTTGGTATAGCACATGCACTTTGTTTGGGGCTCGCTCCATGGCTTGCTGCAGAGATTCCAATTCTTGTGGATTCCGGCATGATTAAGCACAAAGATGATGCAGCTACATCTGCGGAATCTTAGTCTATGTAACCTGTCTTTCAATCTCAGAAATGTTGAAGTGTTTATCAGTAATAGCTGAACTCAGAAATGACTGAGGTAGATGCGTCTGCCCTGTAAAACACTTACATGAAACCCAATAAGGATTAAAGCTATTGCAAATGTTTTTCTATAAATACTTGCACAATTTGAGAGTATATGATGTTACTACTTACCCTGGTTCGTGCAATTGTTGGTAGATGTAGATACTCTATTGTTAACCTTTCTTGGGATTGTCTTTTTCCTTTGAGGGTCCAAAACTGAGGTCTGTTTTAGAGTTGTGACTGGTATTGCAGGTTTATCCTAACTCGTTGATCCCGAAAGGAAGATAGCATGTATGTGTCATAGAGGCATATAGGCTAGAGACCATATTGTTGCTAACATCTGCATAAAGACATGATTCTGTCACGATGCATGATGAAACGAGATGACAAAGTTTTATGTCAATCGTGTAAAGCGCGGATAATATGATGAATGGTTTTCATTTACGACCTTGCCCTTAGGATAGGAAGGCACCAAAATCCTAGAAGGCTAGAACTACTATTTTATAAAGTTATTCTTGAAGCAAAACCAAGAAAAACACAATATCATCATTTGATCGACGTTGATAGTATATAAAAAGAAAATAAGATCTGATGACACAGAAATAGTAAAACAACATCATGTCCACCAAAACTTGTCTTTCCACATTAATCTACAGTTATAATTCATACACCTCTACTCTTTACTTTCCTGAAACTCAAAAGCATGTATGTATTCTATTGTGTCAAAAGTTATAAGGGTTTCCATAAGCCGCAGAATCCAACCCCGCTGCAGGATCTTTGTCTACAAGTAGTGGCATCAACTCCACACTCTTTGTTGCTCCAACACCTATGATCATTTTGCTTGTCAGGAACATGGCAAGCACTCTCTCTGTGTTGTTCAGGATGTCTAGAGTTGGGGACTGTCGATGGACAGACTTGCAGTGACAATGCGCTTACTTGACTTTCCCATGCTCCACTCTGCAAATTTGCAAGTTTCTAGTTAAGCAGATACAGAAAGAGCACTAAAGTAATAATGCAATTAGACTATCATTCGTTTAAGGTCTGTCGTTCTGTCTATCAACATGCTATTCTTCCTGAACGCTAATGCACACTGAATAGGCAGTGCAAACTATACATACAAGTCTTATTTCTTCCAAAATGGTCAGAGCTGGAACAAGAGCCAGACCTTTGAAAACGTCTTGTTGCCTGAGAAATAATTTTCTGGTAGTTTCTCATGCCAGGAGCTCATAACCTGTATAGGATGGCCCTCGGTTGTAAATATATAATTCCTTTTGGCCACAAATGAATCATCGAAGAGGAGATATAAGTATTTGCACCTGCGAATGTCAGATAACAACCAATATGATGTTCTGCATTGTATAGGTACGAAGAGAATTATTGCAAGGAAGTGAATGTTAATTTCACGTTTCAGCTAGAAAGAAACTGTGCTGATGATCTTCCAGTTGCATGGTGGTCACATCTCTTACACTTGCAAATCCCCCTGGCACCTTTGTGTACAGATTAAGGGATTTAACAATTGTTTCACCAACATCTAGGTACCAAGGATCTGCAAATAGAAGGAACAAAAGGTTGAAATAGAGATCTATTGTCAACGGAGGGATGCCTCAAATCTGGTGCCTCACATAATAAACATTCACGGTGAGACAATAATTTAAAAAGAAACAAAAACCTTTTGTAGCTTGGTATAGGTAGAAGGTGGATTCAGCTAATTCAGGACGTAGTGGATAGTACTTCATAGTAGGATGTATTATTTGATGATCCAGTAGATACCTGAACAAAGATTTGTTCAGCGTCCTTTAGCCCAAACAGCAAACTTGAAAATGACTGACAACTCAAAATTCAAATGGGAAGCCAACAAAGGAAAGAAAACTAAATACACACCTCTCAGGTAATACACCAAACTTCTCCCATACATGGAAAAACTCGCGGTGTGATAAATTAGCAGCTGCGACATCTCCAGCGAGAACCTAGTATAAGAACTTGAGCATGACAATGAGAAGATACCCTTTTCAACTGTTCTTTCTATGACATTCAAGTAATCCATTATTTCCTTATACCTGTAAACCAGGCCAAAACGCCTGAAGACTTGTGAGCTGCCAATAAGTTGGTTTCCCACTCCACATATTAGCTTCATGGTACCTAAACCAGGTAGATAAACTATTACTACATCTAGCAATTTTCAATTTTGGCATAATAGAACTTTTAGTGTCATAACAGAGGTCGTGGAAGTACGTTTTTTCAGGCTAGTATATTACCAAGGCCCATGTCTAAAGTACTTTTGAGATGCCAGATAAGCAGAACGAAACATTAGCCAGTAGTCTTCTTTTCCAAAAAGAATATAAGCCTTCAAGAGGTATTCGTAGAAAGAGTCAACCCCTTTAGAAAGACCAGAAACGAAATTACACATCAGAGCCACATCAATCTAAGGCACAAGTTAAATACAGTAAAATATTTTGCAGCTATCTCTAGGGAAAAAAAGAGTGACCACTAGAATCACTCTAAAAATAAACAACATACCAGCTCCAATGCTGGAGGAGTACTCTAGCCATTCCCCAGTTACCACATCCAATGTCGTCCCAAGCAGATCTAACGAACTTCTCATCCTCCATAGCTGGCGAAGCGCACGTAATGCAGCTGATTCAAATCTAGGGTCACCAGTGAGCCGTGACAATGCTCCCATTTCAAGAATGAGTGAACCTAAAGTGTTGCATGATCATGAGCACATTCGGAAAACTAGTTTCATCAAAGAAAAATATTTTTGTTTATTTGCCACTAGAATGTTAAAGAAACAAGGGATAACTAAATACATACCACATCCTGAAGTGCTTGTTTCAGTTGTCTCATTCTCCATTACTCCATTCTGCCCAAAGATATCATTTGGCGTCAAAATTCCCTTTCAGGTGCACTGAAGTAAAAATGATATTAGGTGCAATCCATAAGTGATGTTTCAGTACCTTCAAATTAATCCATGCGTATGGTAATCCTTTGGGTGTTTCAAACGCTGGCAAAAAGCGGTTTCCGAGGTCTTCGGCTAATCGAAGAAGCTGATTGTTGTAGGACCCCTGAATCAACCTATTAGTTGGATCAATTGCAAGAAGATGAGCAGAGATAAGTCCTCCAAGAACTCTTATATTGCACTACAATCAGAAGCAAAAAGAGCAACAGTTAGAAGCATCAAGTGCGAGAATAAACACATTTACGGAACTCGGGGACACATCCAGACTCTTGAAGCAAACCATCAACAGAATTTGACCATTACTAAACTAGACTCTTACCAAATAGCAAATAAATTAAGTTTGGTATGAAGTAACTGGGTGTTTACATTTTACCTCAAAAAGGTTGACTCGTGCATCGATATCGAATGTTAGATTTTCTGACAGCCAGAGAATTCCCTTTTCAAATTCTGTACTGTTTCCCAATATAGCAAGGCTGGGAGAGACAAAGGAGAATCAAGTCAAAATGGTATTGAAAAAACCAGATACGGAATGCTTTCACTTTTGCATAACATACCTGGATAAGGATTCAACAAGTGTTACAGCTGATCCATTATAATCTGTTGGCAGGTGTTCAAGCTGGAAATCAGAAATCTTGGAGTCAAGCTTCTGCTTCAAATCGTTAATGGGAGCTCAATGAGCTAGTAAGTTACCTTAAGATTTCCGAGCTCACTGAGGGAGTCTGTGAAACTTTTTGTAAGAGGCTTTAGCTCATCATGCTGTTTGAGTTCAGAACGTAATGGAATTCAAACACAGTAACCAAAAATTTCATCAACTTACAATGATTAGTTGAAGTAAGTTCACTAACCGGAAACGCATAAGTCATGTAATTGTCATAAGCATGATAGAACCTGTAAAACGAGAATAAACCAAATATGAATATATCATCAATAATAGTATTTGCTTGCTCTTTATATTTTGTCATTGCCTTGGTTTTAGCATCTTTGGTTTCTAACAGTTTAAATTATGAACATTTCAGCATCTTTAGTTCTCATAAGACTTATGGACAATCAGAATTGGCAAATTTTATGAAATTCGCATTTGATTAAAGCCTAGTTCCACCTAAATCTATCAAATATCAAATGAAGCTTCACCACACTTGATCAATTAACAGATTTTGAAACCGCCGAGCAAAGAATATAAAAAGGGTCATGAAGAAGATGTCAAAAAGGCAGCTTACATCTGGCGTACTTTCTCTCGCATAAGTTTCTTCTTGACATCGAGATGTCGCTGTGAAGAGGGATCGATGAAGAAAGCGAGAGAAATGAGCAAGCAGAGGAAGAGGCGCTTGGGGTGGAGAGGACAAGACATGATCAAAGTTGTGTAAGAAGAAGCCAATCAAATCGAAAGAGCATTTATCTCTTCGACGTTCCGCTGCGTCTAATCTCGATCAGACCAACCTGTCAGTTCTTCTCTGTTCCCCTCTTACAATTACCATTTTGCCCTATTTACAGAAATATCGACAGTGACAATTTTTTCACCCAATTGACTTTTGTTTTCTCGGAAAGGAGTAGAGATTTTCCTCCGATAAGCAATAATCAGACTGGTTAAAAAAAAGAAAGAACAAAAAAAATAGCGGTAAAAAAGTTTAATAAAATAACCTTGAAATACCAATCCATTTTTTTTTATGATTGGTAAAACTATTGAAGTATTAAAATTTAAACCTCATATCCGAGACCGAAATATTAACAACAATAATTAAAAGCGGATAAAGAGTGAATATCTAGAATTTTATGGTTTATGATATGTTTTATTTGGATAAGTGCGTAATTTTTACTAGATATTTTTTTTTTGTTAAACGATATAATTTTTTCTAGATATTCAATATCTAATATACAATCGAATATTATCTGTTCCATAAAAATTTTAAGATAATTTTAAATATAGAAAAACTAAAATTCAACAAAAGTTACAATAATCATAGAAAAAAACATATGTTTTGTTCTTAATTTATAAAAACTAGTTTGATTCATTAGTTTGATAAATACCAGTTCATAAATACCATATATTTATTATTCTTCAAATGTTAGTATTGTGATATATTCTGTTTAAATATGAATATATAAAATATAAAATAATGTTTATCCGATATTTGTCAATCCTTATCAATCTCTATTTACGCTAAAGTTCTGACTATACAAAATCGTATCTTAACGATATTGATTTTTTTCTTTTTTAACAACCTTAACGATATTGATTAGTACTACAAAATACCCATCATACAAAAGAAAAGAAAAGAAAAGAAAAAAAAAAAGTTTCATTAGAAAATAAGAAATTTACCCAATTAGCCCAAATACAAAATCATCTAACTTATATTTACAGTACCTTCCTCCCCTATCCACCACACATGTCCTTAAGTTTCGAACCAGCCAAAGCCTCTATTTGCAGTTCGGTAATAGATTCTCCGGTCGTCTTCTAATGGCGACAACTCATCCATGCCTTATCGGCCAAAGAATCGCTCTTCCTCAATTTCGTCTCCTCAAAAACTCTCCAAATCCGGAGCTCTCCACCAACAAACGCTCGAATTTCTCCATATCTATCGGTCTACAGCATTCCTTGGCTGCTTCTATATCAACCTGTAACCCTAAAAAGCCATCTCTGAGCTGTCTGCGCAATTGCGCCGCCGTTGATGACGCTGATACGAGTTCGTCTGAGGAGGATAAGTGGGATTGGAATCGTTGGAAACAACACTTCTCCGAGATTGAAGAAGTCGAGAGCGTTGTTTCTCTTCTCAAGGTTCTATCCATCTAAACTCTGTTCTTTTGGTGATTTCTTAACTTGCTGGTATTGTTTGCTTATATGAATATCTAATTTTGGAGTGTTCTAGCTTATGTTAACAGTTTCAACTCAAAGAGGCCATCAGAAAACAAGACTATGTAGAAGCAGCAAAGTTGAAAAGAGCTATTACAGAAGCTACTTCTAATGATGCTGTCGCTGAGATCATGTGCCAGTTACAGGTTATGATTTATCTATGAAGGTTTTTTTTTATAAAATCAAAATCTTGTGTTATCTTCTTACTTATATATATGATAACTTACTCGCAGACTGCAATAAGCCAGGAGCGTTATCATGATGCTTCCAGGTTATGTAAAGAGACAGGAAGTGGACTGGTAAGAAGTACTAGATTTCACAAACATTTCTAAAAATTCCTTAGACGTCTTAATGCATTGTAAAAAGTGTTTCTATGATGACAACTACACACCTGAATCAAGAAATAATAGGGTTCTTAAGATTTAATAGTGATGAAAATAAGGACTCATGTCTGTAAACTATTAAGGTAGTTAGGTTTAGTTGAAAGAATATATGTTTCCGGACATGAGTGATGGTTTCACCTGCTCAATTTGTCAAGAATTTGCTTCCTATTATTGCTCATGTCTGTAGTCAAGAATCTATGCTTTTATCTGGACTTTACAATTTCAGAGCATTATCACGTTTCTGATGTCTATGTAGGTGGGTTGGTGGGTTAGTTATCCTCGAGATTCTGAAGAACCATTTGGCAGAATTGTACACATAACCCAAGGTGTTGGTAGGTTTATTGGCAAGAGTTATAGTCCAAGGTGAGACCAGGTTATGATGAGGTTTTGTTTCGTTTCTTTTTTGAATTGCTGGTGATAATTGAATCTCATAACTGGTTTATACACAGACAGCTGGTGGCTGAAGAAGCTGGAACACCTCTGTTTGAGATTTTCGTTGTTAAAGACACCGACGGAGGATATGTTATGCAGGTAATTTAAGCAGATCACATTTGTAAAACTCAATTTAGCAGCTCTGGTGATAGTATATCATTTTACCTGTTTCTTGTATTATTGTATAAGATTAGTGATATCTAATCACCCTTATGTTCTTTCCTTCTCTGAAGTTTTGTAATTATATATATGTAAATGTTGTCCTCTTTTCTTCTTAAACAACACTGACTAGCCCCTTTAAACTGATGTGTACATATCTGCTGTGTTCAGGTGGTGTATTTGCAACATGTCAAGAAAACCCCATCCATTTCCGAGAATTTAAGAGCAGAGCGATCATCGAGTGCCTCAATTGAGAACACATCCACTCTAGATGTACGAGGAAGTGAAGTGAAGCTGGATAAAAAAGAAGATCAACTACTAAATTATGAGGAACCAACTGAAGAAGGGATTAAAAACGTGATAAAATTTCTAAAAGATAAAATCCCAGGGATAAAACTGAAAGTAATGGATGTCAGAATCCCCGAGGAAGAGATTGTAAGCAGTGATGATTCTACTGAAAAGCTGATCGGTGAAGGCATTGAGGAAACTAATTCCGCTGATGAAGGAGAAGAAGAAGAAGAAGAAGATGACATTATCGAAGAAATTACATCTACGGATAGTGCGGATGATGGGAAGGATTTGAACACTAAACTTTTCATTGGAGGGGTTCTACATAATACAGAGGATTCCTCTGTAGAGGATGAGCTTGTCCGTGTTTCAGCAGATATAATGGATACTGAAAGAGATTCTTTTATCTTGCATGTTCCTGGGAGAAGTAAGAGTGATATTGCTACAAGAAAAAACAGTGTGTCCAGGGAACGAGTAACAGCTCTAGCAGCTCAAGGACTTTCAGATTTGATTCCACCAGAGGTTGCCAAGGCGTTCTGGGGTTCAGAGAAAGCTTCTTTGAAGGTGACTTGCTTGAATTTAAACCGCTCTTTATAAAGCTGAACTCTAGAACCAGATTAAGGAGTTTGTGACTATTTAAAACCTCTATATGATGTCGTGTAAATGTTTTTAGCAACCTTCCGAGATAAGTAGGCATTCTAATGCCATGCATATACTTGCTTGCCTCGAATGGATTTGGTTTTGGGAATTACATATTTGTTTAGAATTGGAAGGTTTATATATAAAGATGGTTCAATCATTGTTGTAGGTATCGAGAAATGTGCGTGAGATTGTCAAGCTTGCTATAAGTCAGGCACAAAAAGGAAACCGTCTTTCTGAGCATACAGCATTTAGTAGAATCATAACTCCTAAAAGCAACGTAGACCCTTTTGAAGGTAAGCATGTTTTCCATTAGTGTTATTCTCTTTCTTTTGGTGTGGGATCAGGATGCATTTGCAGAACTCAAGTTGAGATAAGTTCTGAATTTGAAGTGCAGGCCTATATGTGGGTGCGTTCGGACCTTATGGGACCGAGATAGTGCAGCTTAAGCGTAAGTATGGTCGGTGGGATGATGCAGAGGGAAACAACTCCTCAGAGGAGTTTGAATATGTAGAGGCTGTGAAGTTGACAGGGGATCCAAATGTGCCGGCTGGCCAGGTTATTAATCTTTTTTAATATTTTCAAATTATGACATTTATGTATGGGATGAAGAATATATAAGATAGGGTCTGAATTAATTCTTGATAGGTGACATTTCGTGCAAAGATAGGGAAAGAGGGTCGCATAAGGAATCGTGGATATATCCCAGAAGAATTGGGAGTGGTAAAGATACTTTCCTCATCTCCTGAGATTCGGTTACAGACCTGAAACAAAACCACCGTGCTCAGAACCATGTGCTTTAAGCTATAAACACTTAAACCAGAAAAGGAGTAAAAAGAAACGAGCTTTCATTTCCTAATTATAACAGTAGCTAATGCAGAAGATGTTTTACATAAATGCAGCTTGGGAGTTTTAGAGGACAAGGAAAAATCGCTGACTTTGTTTTTAAAAACCCAAAATGGGTCGACGGCAGGCTCTTACAACTCAATGGAAAGGTAAATAAATAAATAGATAGAAACAGAATACGTCATATCTTGGTCTTGCGGGTTTAAATGTTTGTTGGTTGAACAGGGATTGGGACCATATACTGAGGGTGCGGATCTTGGATTTCTATATTTTGGCCCTGAGCAGAGTTTCTTGGTCCTTTTCAACCGTCTGAGACTGCCTGAGTGACCAATGGCCCTTGCCCCTTGGTGACAAATACGCAATTGTAACTATGTTCTCCTTTGCTTTGTAGTTCCATAACACTTACCTCAGCAATTTTAAAAGCAATATCATTGCGAGAGTGGCAACAACTTTTAAAGATGATTGATACCACCTAGGTATTCAATCCTAGTTTTGATTTAGTTTTCTAGTTTTTTTTTAAGTTGTTTTGGTATCAGAAAATTCTCTGACCAGTGTACAGTGGATTTGCCTTTTATTAGTTTTTTTTTGTTTTTGAATTTTTTTTGGGTTCTTTTGAGTTCAATTGAGATTGATTTTCTTAAAATTCAATTTACTTATTGAACACCCCTGCTACTACTACCATTGAGGTATCACTTATAACAACAACAATTAACTTTAACAAAAATGATCATTCACTATACACTAACAACATAAATAATCTATGTATCATGTATGGTTACACGAATTATAGAATAATAATGCATGGTGTGACATACGAATTTAGCAAAAATATGATTAAACTGTCGTCATATGATTTTTATAAGTTTTTACAAGATGTATTTGTTTTGTTAAAAGTCAGTTTGTCCAAATATAGGTGGAATTGATAAAAGTAAAATAGCAATAAATGCAGTTTTTTATGTTTCCGTGAGACAGCGCAAAGGTGGCGGCATTAGCGAGAATTTATTTCTCTCTCTTCCCGCTCCTCCCCTCTTTGACATTCCACCGAATTAAAAAAAAAGTTAAGAAATTTCAACTCTCTCGACCTATTTCTGGACTTGTCATTTCTGCAATTATCCCTTCTCTCAGATTTTCACTTTTCTTGTCTCCTTCCCAGGATTTCGATTCCGACACAATCCCAAACAAGGTTCGAATTTTGTCTCTATGTTTTCTTTCTTTGTCTCCTTTCGATTTCTTTTCTCCGCTATATTATCTCTGAAACAAGGTTTTGCAATTGCCTTCTTTTCGTCTTTAACAATGGCATTATAATTTTCTTTGTAATGAAATGTCTGCTGAACTAAGATTATGATAAGGCTTCAATGCGTTTCTTTAACATTTGAGAATCCGATTCCATAGATTGTTTCTGATTTTATTCTTTGTGGGCTTTGCTTAAAAATTATTTTTTCCTCTTTAATCTAAAATTTTCCAAATTCTCAGAGCCTTTTCTGAAATTGCTCATTCGTGTTTGAGTTCTTTAGCTCCATGGATGATGATGATTGCTTCTGTTTCGTGAGCAGAGAGCTGTTTATTGGGAGGACATAATGGAAGCAGGAGGGTCTGTTAACGAATTGCGTTCTGATGCTGATCAAACCTTTGACACAACGATAGAGGAGCTCTGTAAGAATCTCTGTGAATTGCAGAGTTCTAATCAGTCTCCATCAAGGCAGAGCTTTGGATCATATGGTGATGAGTCTAAAATTGATTCTGATTTACAACATCTCGCTTTGGGAGTGATGCGAGGTATAGATATACTGGAAGATGAAGATGACGACGATGAAGTGGCAAAGCCTGAAGAGTTTGATATGGTGAGACCAGCAAGTACTAGTAAGTCAAACTCTTCAAACTTGGATTTGGAGGTCATGAACAAGGGTATGGAGAAACAAGTTGGTAAGAAGAATGTGAACAAATCGAATTTGGGAGTCGGTGGTACGAGGAAGAAGAAAGTTGGAACTACCAAGTTACCAAATGGAAATGAAGAACCATCATCTGAAAATGTAGAGCTGGCGCGTTTTTTATTGAACCAAGCGAGAAACTTGGTTAGTTCTGGTGATAATATCCACAAAGCTCTCGAGTTAACTCTTCGAGCAGCTAAGTTGTTTGAGGCTTCTGCGGAGAATGGGAAGCCGTGTTTAGAATGGATCATGTGTTTGCATGTTACAGCAGCAGTCCATTGTAAGTTAAAGGAGTACAATGAGGCAATTCCGGTTCTGCAGCGCTCGGTTGAGATTCCAGTTGTCGAAGAGGGTGAAGAACATGCCCTGGCTAAATTTTCTGGTCTGATGCAGTTAGGTGACACTTATGCTATGGTGGGGCAGCTAGAGAACTCAGTTTCGTGTTATACCGAGGGACTGAAAATTCAGAAGAAGGTTTTGGGAGAAAATGACCCAAGAGTTGGTGAAACATGTAGATACCTAGCTGAGGCTCTTGTACAAGCTTTACGGTTTGATGAGGCTCAGCAGGTGTGTGAGACGGCTCTTTCTATACATAGAGAAAGCGGTTTACCAGGTTCAATCGCAGAGGCAGCGGATAGAAGACTCATGGGGCTTATATGTGAGACTAAGGGAGATCATGAGAATGCCCTTGAGCATTTGGTATTAGCCAGCATGGCTATGGCAGCAAATGGACAAGAGTCTGAGGTTGCTTTTGTTGATACTAGCATTGGCGACTCGTACCTTTCTTTGTCTCGGTTTGATGAAGCGATTTGTGCTTACCAGAAATCCCTCACAGCATTGAAAACAGCAAAGGGAGAGAATCATCCAGCTGTTGGTTCAGTTTATATCCGTTTAGCTGATCTCTATAATCGAACTGGAAAAGTGCGAGAAGCAAAGTCTTATTGTGAAAATGCTCTTCGGATATACGAGTCCCATAACCTTGAAATTTCTCCTGAAGAGATTGCAAGTGGTCTTACGGATATCTCTGTGATTTGTGAGTCTATGAACGAGGTGGAACAAGCTATTAGCTTGCTGCAAAAGGCACTGAAGATATATGCTGATTCTCCTGGCCAGAAAATCATGATTGCAGGAATTGAAGCTCAAATGGGAGTGTTGTACTACATGATGGGGAAGTACTTAGAGTCGTACAACACATTTAAGAGTGCTGTCTCAAAACTACGGACGACTGGGAAGAAACAATCAACGTTTTTCGGGATTGCACTTAACCAAATGGGTTTAGCTTGCATTCAGCTCGACGCAATAGAAGAGGCTGTTGAGTTGTTTGAAGAAGCCAAATGTATTTTGGAACAAGAGTGTGGTCCTTATCACCCGGAAACACTTGGATTGTACAGCAACCTTGCAGGAGCTTATGATGCAATTGGCAGGTATGTACTTGTGTTAATTTATCTTTCTTTTACATCCTCATGTTTACAGCAAACAAGTCACGGTTCGGTTGTGACTACAGGTTGGATGATGCAATTGCGCTGCTAGGACACGTGGTTGGGGTTCGGGAGGAAAAGCTCGGTACAGCGAACACCGTAACAGAAGACGAGAAGAAGAGGTTGGTTCAACTCTTGAAAGAAGCAGGTAATGTTACAGGAAGGAAAACTAAATCCCTCAAGACTCTAATTGATTCTGATCTCATGACTTCCTCAGCTCTTCGTTAACATAATAACTATATATATGTTACTTTTTCTTGCTATATGTAGAAAATGTGAATACATTGTTTTTTTTGTTTGTGATTATGTTTGTGGAATTGTTTTCCCTTTCATTGTCTTAATCCCGTGTACTTGGATTAACAGGCTCACATATTTGTTTTAATTGTTGAATGAGAAGATCATCACCACATTTACACAACTTTTTAACTCATGTTTCTCGCCCATTAATTAAATCTCTGTATTATAGCTACATTCGTCTTTTTAATTACTTTTCATCTAATCGACTGCTCTCATGGCATTAACGTTGGGCAATCCAGAATTAATAATCGAAATCTGCTTCACAATCTCTTTAAGTGCTATCTCATCTTTAAGTATAGAGGTATGCGAGACTCCACTAAGCTCTACGGTCTTCAAGTTCTCAACTTCCAAAGCTGCTAAGCTCGCCAAGTTAACCGTTCCGTCTCCATCTCCATACTTAATCTCTGGTTGCTCATCAAATCCTCCTTCTCCATACACCAAAACCTCAGGCGTATCAACTCCTTTCCCATAAATGCAAGTCACGGGCACTCCTGGAGTCACCAAAACCTTTGTTAAAGGCAACACTCTTGTCTTGAAAGGCACCACTCCTTCAGAGAACCCAATGTCTTCAAGAAACCGATCCATCTCGTGAGCTGTGTAGTTAACCCCGGGAGTAACAACAAGCGGTTTAGTTCTGTCGTGAAACACTTTGGGAGATGGAAGTAGCCATTGATTACTCTCTGAGCACCTCTGTTGCGGTCTTACTAGTAAAGGGTTAACAAAAGGGACACCAAGTGTGTTTCCAGAAGCAAATGTCCTCATTTGCTCAATGGTCCCACCCCATGGTGATGCCAGTGCAACAAAGTGTTTGATGTACTTGCGGCGCCATGAAGGTGTGGTACGATTGAGGAAATGTTGGACGAAAAGTCCTCCTAGGCTATGGGAGAGGAGTACCACTGGCTTTCCTTGGTTGTCACTGCTCGTTTTTTCCACCAAATGTTTGAGGTCTTCTAAGAATTGTGACGCTACACGGGTCGGGTGGCCCGGCCCAGCCAGACCGTACCTAAAATCATATGGAGCTCCTAGGATGGTTTGGTCGTTAACATATCCGCAACCTTCCTCTAGAGCTTTCACCAAATGTTCCATGTAAGATGTGGCATCTCTGCAAATCACACCTTAAGTATCATTTATCAATAAGCTACATTTACATATTGTTCCAACTTCATACATTCTAGCAACATTATCAAATTACAACCTTCTAGCTTCATTTAGGATGAACAATAAGGTTTAAGATTTTTGGTTTAATTATCAAGCTACAACCTATATTACGATTCTCTCCTTGATTGTGAATGTTCACTTTACCTCCTATAACAATAATCCCATAATATTTTCACTATGTAAGAAATAAATGTTGGAAGGTACTAACCGGAGACGAGGGTCGAGGTAGAGAAGGGATTTGGTTGAACCGAAATGGGGAACCCGGGTCTGGACACCAGGGGCATTTTGATAATCATCCAAATCGGCGTCATAGTACAACATCATTCGGTCGTTGAAGCACCTAGTGAAGGGAGACAGTAGCACTGCTGCATCAAACCATAACCTGAACCATCCACCACTTTTCTTATGGATAGGGTATAACCAGCTGCTACACCAGACACTGGTTGGCTTATAGTCTCGGTCCAGTCGTGCCTCTAGCTGGTTACCACCGTTTCCTGGAACCAGAATCAGAGGATACACGTTACCCACACCTTGACACATGGAGATCATTGTCGCCATAACGAGCATCACTATGACCACCAAATAATGTGAAGATGGTTTGTTCATTTTCATTCTAATGATACAGAGTCTCATGGGTCTGTGCAAAGCTGGGGATTTGGAGAAAAAGGTCCATCGAATTTGGAAAGCAGACTTTGTATCTAAAACCGTTAGGCATAAGATAAGTAATATATGGTGGTGCCGAACCCGCTTAGCTATCTAGAGGTTCCCTAACAATTATTTTTATTTGCCTATCTGGCATTGCGGATCCAGTTTTATTGGATCAAGTCTCGGGTCGGGTCGGGTCGCTCCTAACTAAAAAAAATAAAGCCTAAAACCCTTCTAAAAACCTAAACGCTATTTGCTTGCTTCCTCTTTCTCCGTCGCCACCATGTTTGAGTACCGTTGCAGCTCTATCGATTGGAAGCCATCTCCGGTGGTCGCCCTTTCTACTAGCGCCGACGGCTCTCAAGTTGCTGCAGCTCGCGAAGACGGTTCTCTTGAGGTCTGGCTCGTCTCCCCTGGTGCTGCCTCCTGGCACTGTCAACTCGTACGTGCTCTTGTTTTCTCTTTCCGAATTTCACATTTATCGATTCGATTAGATTCGTGATTGTTGATATGTTTTGCTTTTGGTTTCGATCTTTTGAGTATAGATCATCCATGGAGATCCAATATCGAGAATCTCTGACCTTGCGTGGTTTGGTGCTAGATTGTTTTCTTCGAGCATCGATGGCTCAATTTCAGAATGGGATCTTTTTGACTTGAAGCAGAAGGTGAATATCACTGAAGTGAAACTTTCTAGCTTCTTCTTAATTACTTCCGAGATAAGTACATTCCCTTTATTAGCTCGTATTATTTATCTTAACAATCTGATTGTCCAGGTCGTGCTAGAGTCAATTGGGGTATCAATCTGGCAAATGGCTGTGGCACCTCCCTCTGCTGAAGGAGAAGGTAAAGAAGCTAACTTGATTAAGAATGGATTCGTGAGTGAGAAATCAGATGATGAGGAAGAAAGTGGAGTTGAAGATGATTCAGAGTTGGATGAGGTTGATGAGAAATCAGAGGCCTGGGATAGGCATCTTGCAGCTGCCTGTGATGATGGCTGCGTGAGGATATATTATATCTCTGAATCAGACAAGTTAACCTACTATAGATCATTGCCTAGGGTCAGTGGTGAGACATCTTCACTCCCCTTAGCTTTGATCCTTTATTATTGTATCTACTTTGGACACTTTGATCCTTCATTTTAATCCTTTATGGAACATTATTTTCATAGGCCGTGCTTTAAGTGTGACATGGAGTTTTGACGCACGAAGAATCTTTTCGGGCAGTAGTGATGGGTGAGTATATTTTATTTAACTTCGTAAGAGATGCGTATTTGGTTGTAAAGAATACTCTTTTTGATTTTGTGTAAGAAAATTTTGTCGGCTTTCCAACAATTATTTGTAGGCTGATAAGATGCTGGGATGCTAATCTCTGCTATGAGGTATATAGAATCACAGTTGGACTTGGAGGACTGGGAAATGGGTCTGAGCTCTGCATTTGGTCACTTCTTTCGATGAGGTAAATATTTTAATTGTGCTATCGTATGTTAGTTGTTTGTCTTTCTTTTCCTATTGCTGATGATTGACATCTTAATGTAGATGTGGAGTTCTTGTCAGTGGAGATAGTACAGGAAGTGTCCAGTTTTGGGATGGCCAGCATGGAACCCTTTTGCAGGCGCATTCTAATCACAAGGGTGATGTCAATGCTCTTGCAGCAGCCCCAAGTCAGAACCGTGTCTTTTCTGGAGGCGCCGATGGACAGGTAAATGATACTACTAGTGTCTTCATTCACGTGAATCCCAGTTAACAATTAATATATCATAAAGACTGATTCCCCCCATTGACGAGAAATGGGACATAAATAAAATTTAAACAAATACTATGACCAATCGTAAGGTCTCAGAAAATTAACAGAGATTTTACTGCTTTAACATAACATTAGATGTGGTTGTACTGGTGACAACTTTATAATTTTCTGTTCATCCTTTTGTAGGTTATTCTATATAAACTCTCTGGTGGTTCAGTCAAATCACAAAATTTGGAACCTTCTTCCACTGAGAAGTGGGACTATATCGGTTGTGTAAGGGCTCATACACATGACATCAGGGCTCTAACTGTGGCAGTGCCAATAAGTTGGGAAGGTCAGTGGCTTCTCGAGTAATACTATGTTCAGATTTTAGTATGGTTTGCAATTAAATTTTATGTTTGGATGTATAAGAGACTTGTAAAGGACCACATACACAGAGAAAACCCATAGAAAGGATTGAGTATCATAAGAAATCCTCATTAGATTACAAAAAGAATTCTCATATGAAACCAGTAACCTAAGTCTATCAGACTACTTGTTATTTATCACAAGAATTCTAGCACTGATTTTGGCTTGGTCATGATGTGAATCAGGATGCACATGAGAGCAAAGTTTTCCTGTATCTAGAAGCTGTCTAGTCATTTTTTATTTTGTGGTTCTTAAGCTCCCACCTTTTGCAGGTTCCCTTCCAGATAGTAATGCAAAAAGAACAAGTCCTAAACAACGGAGGAAGGAGAAGCCGGTTGGTTTCAGTTACCATAAATGGGCACATTTGGGGGTTCCGATGCTCATTTCAGCTGGTGATGATGCAAAGATTTTTTCATACTCGGTCCAAGAATTCACTAAGTTCCCTCCACATGATATATGTCCTGCGTCTCAGAGAGTACCCATGCAGATGGTACATAATACAGTGTTTAATGAGACTTCTCTTCTGTTGGTTCAGGATTCTTGTTCTTTAGATATTCTTCGTATTCACATAAGCAGTGATTCTAGTGGGCGTGTCTCCACCAAGCCATTGGTCCGTGTTAAAAGTAAAGATGCCCGGAAGATCATTTGCAGTGCAATTTCTAACACAGGATCACTTTTTGCATATTCTGATCAAATTCGCCCAAGTCTGTTTGAGTTGAAGAAAAATAAAGCTGGAAAGAATCCATGGAGTGCCAGTAGAAAGCGACTTCCCAATCTTCCATCTGCTCATTCCATGGTCTTCAGCTGTGACTGCTCTCGGCTGATAATAGCTGGACATGATAGAAGGATATATGTATGTGCCTTTTTTTTTTGTTTTTAATCACTTTTTTGTTAATTTCTTGGTCTTGTCAAACATCTGAGCTTTATTTGTTGGCAGATTGTTGACGTTGGTAGCATGGTGCTATTACATTCTTTTACTCCACGTCAGGAGGGGCAGGAAGATGAATCTCATCCTTGCGAGCCTCCAATTACAAAACTTTATACCAGCTCAAATGATGATTGGTTAGCTGCTATCAATTGCTTTGGTGACATATATGTGTTCAACCTGGAAACACGCAGGTGAAAATTTGGTGACCCCTTTCTGTGTACAAGTATTTGTTAAGACTTATTCACTGTACTATATCTGCATAGGAATATGAGTAGGGCTCGCATATTTCAAAGCAGCTGCTTGTAGATAGATTTTTTTTTCATTCAGGCTCTGATTCTGATTTTAGGCAGCATTGGTTCATCTCAAGGCTCAATGGTGCATCTGTTGCAGCCGCCGGTTTTCATCCCAAGAACAACAATGTGCTTGTGATCTCGACCTCTTCAAACCAGGTCCTTGCATTGGATGTGGAGGCTAGAGAGTTGAGCAAGTGGTCATTGCTGCACACTTTTTGTTTGCCAAAGAGCTACCAAGAGTTTCCTGGTGAGGTCATAGGACTCTCATTCTCACCATCACCAAATTCATCATCTGTAATCATTTACAGCTCCAGGTACTTGATTAGTTTTCAGATTTTTCACCATTGACAATTTGCATTAAGAAGAGAAAAAAACAAAACCCTTCTAATTGTGACACTTGTATTTTTGGTTGCCTAGCAGAGCAAAGTGTTTGATTGAATTTGGGAAGCCGGTGGAACAAGACGAAGAGACGGATTTGCCAATCGACAATCTTTCAGAAAAGGTAGAAGGCAAAATTGCAAGCATTGGTTCGAAATTGTGGAATGGGGGACAAAAGCGTAGGTTGGAGGAGTATCAAAGAGAGAGTAAGAGTAATAAGAGAACGAAGTTTGAAATGGTAACTTCAAAGCACCCAGTTCTATATTTACGACATCTATCAAAGAGTGCAATCTTGGTGATAGAGAAACCATGGATGGAAGTTGTCAAGAATTTAGATACACAACCAGTTCACAGACATATATATGGAACATAAGGGAAGAGAGGGGGAGCTAAAGAAAGTTCCCTTTTCATTTCTTGAGGCCATGCTTAGAAGGAACTAGGAAAACGCAACAGAGTTGTTGAAGAGTGTTTGCTGAAGAATGGGTCAAGTGGTGAGGAAATAATTTTCCTTCTATATGTTGTGCAATATATGCCTAAATTTTGTAAGAGCCTTACCTTAAGAAGTTCTTGTTTTTCACACACTGGATCTCGAGTTTTGTAGCTCATAGTTTTATATATTACAAATTGTTTTATCATCTTCGAGTATGACAATTCCTATGTAAATTCTTTGTTGTGTGGATCCGGATGGAATTTGATTGTTCGACACACAACACAAAGATTTTGCTTCCCATAAAACAAATGTTGTTTGAGATTTTCTTATTCGTCTTGTCGTTTTACATAGGTTAAACGGCCACAAAGGAGACTTGAAAGGATTATGTGGATTTATCCATTAAACGTTTTTAAGAAATTTGTTCTATTTAAATTTTTAAATTATGTCGGTTTGATAACTAAAACTTAAAACTATAAAAACAACATTGTATTGATTGATAATTTCTTTCCATGTTGTCGGTTTCTACGATTCATAAAAAAAAAAAAGTTACTCACTAAACTTGAAGTTATTAAACGCATATTTGGCATGTTCGACAACTGTTATATAGGTTAAATGGTTACTAGTAAATTTTTGAAAAATATGTGAATTTATCCATTAAACGTTTTTTAGAAAAAATTACAAATTTTTTTTATAATTTTGTCGGTTTGATGACTAAAACTTAAAACTATAAAACAACATTGTATTGATTGACAATTTCTTTTCATCGTTTTTGAACATTTTTTTTAAAAATGAATAATTCACTAAAATTGACGTTATTAAACACATATTTGGCATGCCCGACAACTATTACATAGGTTTAACGTTTACTAGGAGAACTTGGACGGATTATGTGAATTTAATCCATTAAACGTTACTTTAGAAAGAAAACAAAATCTTTTTAAGTTTTTTGAATTTTTTTTGTCGTTATGATAATTAAAACTTAAAACCATAAAACAACATTGTATTGACTGAGACTTTCTTTTTCCTCTAGTCATTTTTGAAATTTCTTAAAAACTAAAAAGAGGATTGTTCACTAAAATTTGGCATGCTCGATAACTGTTATATAGGTAAAACGGTTACTAGGGAAATTTGGAAGGATTATGTAGATTTATCCATCAAACATTTTTTAGAAAAACAATTAATAAAATATTGTCGTTTTGATGACTAAAGCTTAATACCATAAAACAACATTGTATTGATAGATAATTTCTTTTCCAGTTATCGTTTTTGAACATTCTTAAAAAATAAAAGGAGAATTATTCACTAAAATTGACGTTATTAAACGCATATTTGGTATGCTCGACAACTATTACATAGGTTTAACGTCTACTAGGGAAATTTGGACCGATTATGTGAATTTAATCCATTAATCGTTACTTTAAAAACCAAAAATCTTTTTCAAATTTTTGAATTTTTTGTCATTTTGATATTTAAAATTTAAAACCATAAAACAATATTGTATTGATTGAGACTTTTTTTTTTGTCTTGTGGTTTTTGAAATTTCTTAAAAACCAAAAAAAAGATTCTCCACTAAAATTTGGCATGCTCGACAACTGTTACATAGGTTAAACTGGCATTAAGAAAATTTGGAAAGATTATGTGGATTTAATGCATTAAACACTTTTTATGTGGATTTGACAACTAAAACTTAAAACCATAAAATAACATTATATTGACTGATAATTTATTTAGTTGTTGTCATTTTTGAACATTCTTAAAAAACAAAAATGAGAAAATTTCACTAAAATTGACGTTATTAGACGAATATTTGGCATGCTCGACAACTATTACATAGGTTAAACGGTTAATAGGCGAACTTGGACGGGTTATGTGAATTTGATCCACTGAATGTTACTTTAGGAAAAAATTATTTTTAAAAGTTTGAAATTGTTGTTTTGATCATTAAAACTTAAAACCATAAAACAACATTGTATTGATTGATGCTTTTTTTATCATTTTTGAAATTTCATAAAAACTAAAAAGAGGATTCTTCACTAAAATTTGGCATGCTTGACAAGTGTTACATAGGTTAAACAGTTATTAGGGAAATTTGGAAGGATTATGTGGATGTATCCATTAAACTTTTTTTTAATTAGAATATTTTTTTTTTAATTTTAAAATTGTCAGTTTTATAACTAAAACTTAAAACCATAAAACAACATTGTATTGATTGATAATTTCTTTTCATGTTGTCGTTTTCAAAAAAATTAAAACACAAATAAGAGAATTATTCACTAAAATTGGCGTTACTAAACACATATTTGGCATGCTCGACAACTATTACATAGGTTTAACGTTTACTAAGGAAACTTGGACAGATTATGTGAATTTTCTCCATTAAACGTTATTTTAGAGAGAAAACAAATCATTTTAAAGTTTTTAAATTTTTTGTCATTTTGATAATTAAAACTTAAAACCATAAAACAACATTGTATTGATTGAGACTTTCTTGTTCGTCTTGTCGTTTTTGAAATTTCTTGAAAAAAAAAAGAGAGGATTTATCACTAAAATTTGGCATGCTCGACAAATGTTGCATCGGGTAACGGTTATTAGGGAAATTTAGAAGGATTAGGTGGATGTATCCATTAAACTTTTTTTAAAATAATTTTTGTTTTATAATTTTAAAATTTTATCGGTTTGATAACTAAAACTTAAAACCATAAAACGACATTGTATTGATTGATAAAAAAATTTCATATTGTCGTTTTTGAAACTTTTTAAAACACAAAAAGAGAATTATTCACTAAAATTAACGTTATTAAACACATATTTGGCATGTTCGACAGCTATTACATAAGTTTTAAGTTTACTAGGGGAACTTGGACGGATTATGTGAATTTACTTCATTAAACGTTACTTTAGAAAAAAAAAATTATTTTAAATTTTTTTGTCGCTTTGATAATTAAAACTTAAAACCATAAAATAACATTGTATTGATTGAAAATTTCTTTTTGTGTTGTCGTTTCTAAAAATTCTTAAAAAGCAAAAAGGTAAAGATTTTTTATTAAAATTGACGTTACTAAACGCAAATTTGGCATGCTCAACAACTATTACATACACAGCTATTAAACAGTTATTAAGACTTAGACGGATTATATATATATATATATATATAGATTTTTTTTAGATAGGTATATATATATGGATTTAATCTACTAAACATTGTTTTATGTGGTAGAATGTAGATATATATATATATATAGATTTTTTTTAGATAGGTATATATATATGGATTTAATCTACTAAACATTGTTTTATGTGGTAGAATGTTTTAAAATATACTTATACGACAGGCTTTCTTTTAATGTACGCTTTAGTATCTCTTTTTTTATATATTGGTGGGTTAATATATGACATGTCTTAATAATTTATAGATATGAAACGGATAAAGTTTAACACATCTCGCTTAAAATCTTTGAAAGTGGAGCATTAGACCCCGCATACAAAACGTATACTCCTTTATGATGAATGATGTATACTCCTTTATGATGAATGATTCAAAAAGAAGAAAAACAAGATAGCAAGCAAAAACCACGAAACCGGAAATCTGGTGGCGGGAGAGAAGAGTACATATGTGTGTCGACCAAATATAGGATGTTAAACGGCGAAGTCAGGATTTTAAGGAAAAAAAGGATGACAAACCAAGACACGTACGAGAAAACAAAACCCCAGACGTCAACTAAAAATGCTCCACGTGTCTCTCCTTCTTTCCCACCGTTGCATGGAGCAGACAGACTCTGCAACTGCCTCGTGTTACTCCCCAATGACCAATCCCTTAGCTACACCTCTCTACTACATATCTCGGAGAAGCAAAGACACCAATAACGCTTAACACTTGAACAATACTAATTTGAAAGTCTTTTTTTTTTTTTTTTACCATTTCATAAAACATTGCATGCAGTCAAAAATAAAAATTGGAAAAATACGGATAGGTGTAGGCACGCATGACGCTCAGAAACAACACGCGTTACGGTGACAACCTCTGTGATTGGTAAACCGAACCACACCCCCAATATCTCCTTGTAAAAACGGCACATTAACTCATTTTCTTACACGTGTCCCTATCCCCAACCCTCTCTAACACGTACCCATCCTTTTCTCTCCAAATGTCTTTCTTCCTTAATATATATTCGCCTCTCTCTTATTGGCTCTTCACTCTCTTTATAACCCTTTCCTACCTCCTCACTCTCCTTGATATCTCAACATCCACATCTTCTCTCCTTCTTCTTCTTCTTCTTCTTCTTGGGGTGACGCAATGATTAAGATACTTAACCCTCACTCTCACCATCCTCAAACCACCACCACCACACTAAAAACAGCTGAGATCTTGTCTAAATACAGACCCATTGCTCCTAGGCCCGGGACGAGCCAAGCCAGTGACAATGACCCTTCTTCCTCTATGTCTCACAAGATCAGCCAATCTCCTTACCTCCGTAACCTCTGGCCTCAGCTTCAAGCGCGGCCTACAAGAACCCGCAAGCGAGGTCGTGGTGGGATGGGTCCGCCCTCTTCTCTTGCCTTGAAGAGACCCAAGCCTTGTGCTTCTTCTCCCACCACCACTACTACTAATACACAACGTGTTCTTGGCCCTATTAAAACGTTGTCGTTTAAAACTGTGTCGTTTCAGGCTTTCACTCATGGGTTACCTAACCTCGCTCATCAAGTTGGCTACGCTTTGGACAATGGTGGCTCTTCTACTTTGGTGACTTTGCCTCTTCTTCATTGCTCTCCTCCTCCCTCCAAATGCATGGAGCCAGATATCAAAGGGAAGGGTGTCATTGATCTAAACAAGACCGCAGATGTGATGCAAGAGATAGATTTCTTGACGCAACTACAAGGACCCATCACTACACCCACACCCACAACCACAACCACAAGCAGAGTCATTTCACCGCAGCCCGTAAGGCCGGTTTTCTCAAGGATCAACGTGGCATGCATATACCCACTCACCAACCCATCTCAAATCAGCAGGAAATCACCAAAAGAGGTGGAAGATGAAATCGAATCCGATGACTTACCTTCTTTGATCTCTGACTCCAACTACAGGGTAAGACTGGTGAACTCGGCATACAAGGAAATGATTGGGCAGCCTGAGTGCTCGTGGCTGGATTCAATGGTGAGAGGTAAGAGGATCTGTGGGGATGTGGTGATCCATTTCTGTGAACCCAAAGCTCCAGTGATGACTGAGAATAATGGGTTTTCTTGCTGGGTGAGGATAGAGTGGGCAAAAGACGGGAAGGAGGAGTTCATGCACGCCTTCTGCGATGTCATGAAACTTGCCTGCGATTCTAAGGATTATGTCTTCATGTGGAGGTTTCACACCAGAGAGACTTGTCAGTCAAGCTGCAACGCTTAAATTAGGTCTTGGAGTTTGTGTGCTACCTTTTTTTTTTTTTTTTTTTTTAATTAATGCTTTAGCGTAATTAATTATAGATATAGATCTATAGCCAATATGTAAATCTCTGTTAGTGATAATGAAGAACAAGTAGTTCCTCCGTATTTTATAATGGTTTGGTCTCCGGTGAAACAGAACAGCAAGTTTTATGTTTATTTGGTAAAATTTCAGACTTTTGTCTAATATTAACTTCGGTTGGAAGTGATCATCATGCAACGAGAAGCTCTTAAAATCTAAAATGTGAAGTACATTGACTATGCAAAGATTCAAGAGCTTACAAGGAGGAAAGAAAGCTCGTAACGTCGATCGAGTATTATAATTAAGCAAGTTTAGGAGTACTGAAACCATATTTTTTAAGAGAAAATGGCTAAAAGAATGTCGTTCTATGCCAAAGTAAACAAGCTCTTAAATCCCTTAACAAAAGTTAAAATTTTCTTCTTATTTTCGGCTTAATGTTTTAGTTGGGTTTCTGGTTTTCTTTTGGTTCTTGGTTTTCCGTTGTAGACCCTTAAAATCATATTAGCAGCGACTCATGAATTCTATAGTTTTGCATGCGTCTACTATTTTTTTCTGACTTATACGAGGTTTATTAGAGTTTTATTTTTGGTTGTTCTAATCCCGTGTATTAGGTGTTGTATTTAAATTCGTCGGTTATGTATCCGGGGTTTTCAACATTGTCTTTGGAGAAATCTATGTTTTTAGCGGTTTTCTGTATTTTTGATTTTTTCTAGATCTTATTAGCAGTGATTTATTGTTTCACGTCTATAGTTATTTTTTCGATTTATCTGAGGGTTGTTAGAGCGTTATTTTTGGCTTTTCTATCCCGTATTTTCATATCTTAAATTTTGTTTTTAGATTCGTCGGTTATGTATCCGGGTTTTCTGACTTTATCTTCGGAGAAATCTATGTTCTTAGTGGTTTTCTATATTTTTTGTTCTTATGTAGATCTTATTAGCAACGATTTATAGTTCCACGTCTATTGTTCTTTTCCGATTTATCTGAGGGTTTTTAGAGCGTTATTTGGCTTCTCTATTCCGTATTTTCATGCATGCATTAAATTTTGTTTTTAGATTCGTCGGTTATGTATTCGGGATTTCCGACTTTATTTTCGAAATATTTTATGTTCTTCATGGGATAGTTTTTTTTGCGGTTTTCTATATTTTTGGTTTTTCTTCGTTGTAAATTTTATTAGCAACAACTTATATGTTCTATAGTTCCGCGTCTATTGTTTTTTTTGATTTATTTAAAGTTTTTCTAGAGTTATTCCGTGTATCATGTTTTGTTTTTAAATTCTTTGGTTATGTGTCCGGATTTTTGGGCTTTGTCTTCAAAGAAATTAAGATTCTTTGTGGAATAGTTTCTCGATGTTTTCTATATTACTTATAAGTATTATAGTTTTGCATATATTTCTCTTGTCCGAGATTTGTTATGAGTTTTATTTTTGGCCTTTTTCATGTGTATCAGATTTTGTTTTTGGATTCATCGGTTATATATTCAAATTTTTTTGGTTCTGTCTTCAGAGAAATTTATGCATGAAATCTTGGTTTTAATAAAAGCACAAAGCTTGATGAAAAGAAAAAAAAAAGGATACTTAAATGTACCTTCTTTCCAAGACGTTTTCTTCTTCTTATAATGAAGATAAATTTTTTTAAAAAATAAAGCACTTTTTCGAAGGGAAAAATGCCGGAGGAAAACTAAACTTTTATAATTTGTCAAACAAAATAGTGGACCGGTATCGGTCAAGATTAAGAGAACCGCCGAACTGCAGACCGGTACGCTTGATTGGTATTGAGGGGCCGTGTGTTCTTTTAAGGAATTTGCAGATTATATATCTTACTGTCAAGACTCAAATTATCAATGTAATGCAGATGAGGTGAGACTTGGTTTCCAAAACAAATCCCAGAGTGAGTAGTATGGCTGAGTAATTATGGTATGTTTGAACCCTGTGACATGTAAATTCAGGTATATTGTGAGATAGTAATATCATAATATATACTAACCCTTTTATAACCAAAGAAAATCATATAATAATTCTTTTACAACCAAGGTGGCTCGCATACTGATACTACTCGTACATACCATCCAACAAACTACAACGTCGAACTTATTTTTGTTACCTGGTTTCACTTAGCTTGCCTGAGTAAACTCTTCATCCTAAAAACCTTGGGAGTCAAATGAAACTTTGTACTGGAGCTGATAGCTCTAGTTCATAAGCAGCTTGGTAAAATTCTGCAGCTTGCTGTGATAGGCCTTGCATTTTGGCAACTTGCCCTAGCTTCATCCATGCATCGTGATTTCTCGGATCTAAGCTTAAGGCATGCATCAGAAAACTCTTAGCGGTTGCAAGTGATTCACCTCCGGATTTCATCATCACCTCTGCTATAGAAACAATGCTAGGCACGTGATCTGGTTCGATCGAGAGCGACAGGAAAAAGGATATTAAAGCTTCTTCATGAAGTGATTTAGCTTCTAGACACAAACCTGTCAGCAAATGTATGGAGCTTGTTATCAACATGGGGAAAATTATGAATGACTAATTTCCCTTCTACATACCTGTTTTATTCCAGCCTCTAGGAGAATAAAAGCAGATGGATCTTGCCTTCTCCAGGCATGTCTCTGCATCTGACCATGAACCTAGCTTTCCATAGACAGAGGCCAGGTCTTGCCAAGCTTCCATTTCCAACTTCTGTAGCAGGGTCTGTGAATATAGAATAAGATTATTCAGAAAGATCACAAATTTCACAGATTATGTCTTTTTCATAGTATGTCACCAAAACTAGGTACCTCGGATTGTTCAGATTTCTCCTGTGCCCGGATTATGGCCAGCAAACTGCTGCATGTCTTCATTGCCTGCTTGGGCTGTTCTTGAGCCATCTGAAGCACAGCTCTTAACTTCAAAAGCTCTAACTTTTCAATGTCATCAGCCTCTTCCATGGTAAACTCCAGAATAGATTCGGCATCCTTGAGCCGTTTCTCCGCTGAAAGGACAATGGCTAAATGTTTCCATCCTGTAGTTGAAACTCCTCCCACCATACTAGAATACTCAACCGCACCATCCAAAGCCGCCTGAAGGTTTCTTTGAACTGCATTCTCAACGCTTAGGTTAAATATAACATCTGGTTCCGGATTATCCTTGGCCCTCTTTGCTGCTTCGTTTAGAGAGGATAGAGATTTCTTCTGAAAGGAAACCCGTTCAGAGTCTAATTTGGAACTTCTTGCAGCATTTCCATAGCATACACCAAGGAACCTGTGTGCTTGGCTCAAAAGATGTTCACTCTGATTTGCCAAGTCTAGCAGCCTATGAGAAAAATTTATGCCGTCCCTTGAGTGTTTTGGATCTTTAGAGCACAATTTTGCTCCAAACAATAACCAAGGAATGTGTGGTATCTGTCTTGATTCAGAAGGCCCGAGGGCCATCTTTAATAGATTGATGGCTGCTTTGTCGATCCCTGCAGCACTGTAACAAAGGGAGAGAAGGTACCATCTCTCCCCGCGGGTGTAAACACCCGGAAGAGTCTGCTCTAGATAGTTGGCCAACACTTCAAACTGTCCAGTCATCGAAAGAGCGTAAGTAAGATGATCCATGAGTTCTGGATCCCAATGTATGTCCCCAACCACCATCTTCTTTACAAGTACCATTAGTAACACAATTGCTTCCTCGATGTTGTCTTTTGGGCATGCCTCAACACTCCCGTAAAGCAAAACCAAAGCTAAAGATTTTTGTGTAACAGCTAACCTCTGGGGATCCAAATTCCATGGTCTAGATAAAGCACGGCGATATGAAGCAATAGTTTCATGATGATTCCCCGCTTTTGTCCATAGCAACGGAAGCAATTCGAGGGCCTTCTGAAAAATGTCCTGCAGTTTAGAGAATCCGCTGACTCCGTCAGGCATACCACTTGGCAGTGCAGACTCAACCACGTCCAGGATTACTTTGCATTCCTCTGCAGCCTCTGGTAAAACAATAAAACAGCACAACATTGTGACTAGATTTCAATGCAGAAAAATCTGGAGAGCATCACAGATTAATATTCATCAGATATATACCTTTGTAAGACCTGAGTTCCTCAAGTGATCTAGCTTTAAGTAAGATTGCTTCAAGAAGTAAACTGACTGAATGTATTGACATGATGCTTGGAGGCACAATAACAACTTTGGAGCGAGGTTTATATGGACGAGTTCTCTCTACAATGGCTTTGATTATCCTTGGAGTTAAGACCTTAATGTCAATCCCCTTAAACACCTGAAGCGCTGCATCGAAATTACCTCTTTGATATTCAAGTCTCCCAAGCAAAGCTCTAGCTTCCTAAAACACACGAAAAAAAAAAAAAAAAAAATCTCAAAACATGATAAATTCAGTTTACCTACATTACCAAAAATTAGATTCAGCAGTAGCTAAACAGACCTCATAGTTGAGTGAGAGAGCTTCCTTTAAAGTCGATTCAGCTTCATCCACTTGAATCTCGTCCAATTTAGAATCCCAATCGCCACCTCCATTTCTGGAAGATAGTCCACTAGCTGAGAAATCTCTTGTAGCTAGCGATTCCGGTGACCCAGGCTGGTCCTCAAACCGGAATTGTTCGCCTGAACAAGCACACAACATCTCCTCTTCCTCCTCACCAACGCAGAAACGCGATTAATCGATTTTACAGATCTACGCTGCTATAATAAGCTTCACTAAGGAAAAAGAAACAGAAACATGCTATCAGAATTAAACCATAAATCCTTTAACCTATAGATTTTTGCTGGGCTTTAACCACTACAATAATGTAGTTGCTATCATAGCCCCAAAATAAGTAAAAAAAAGAAGGAAAATGGCGAAATGAAAGAAGCTTACATGAAAATGACACAAGGAAAACGCAATCAGCGACATGGAGAAACGAGAATAGCAGCCATGAACAGAGATTTGATTGGAAGTATCACACAAACTTGAGCTTTGCTTGGCGTTGTAGCTAAAAACCAAAAATCTGGGATTTGTTAAATCGATTAATCAGAGCGAAGATCCGAAATCGATGAAGGGTTGTTTGTCATTTTGCACTGTGTTGTTCATGTCAATTGTAAGCAGCAGCCAGCAGCTAAAACAAGCTGTGATTTCTTTTTCTTTTTTTCTTTTCTAATGGTAATTTGAAATTTGTTGTGGGCCCCACATTTATCTGTTTTCAACTTAGAGCATGCTTGAAACATTTCTAAAATAATAACGACCCATTTATGATTTATCTGTTTTCAACTAGAGCATGCTTGAAACATTTCTAAAATAATAACCTAATTCGTTTTAAGTATATATTATCGTTCTATATATGTATGAAACGTAAAAATAACGTCAAACGTAATAATATAAAGGTAATAATTTTGAGAAGAGAGAAATGACTGACTTAAAAATAAAATAAAGAGGGATGAGTGATTTCTTTCTTTCGAACAAAGCAAGTCTTGTCTGATAGAACTGAGATCTTTTTCCATTTTTTTCCCCTGAGATAAGTTGAGAACTTGAGATGATAGAGCTCGAAATTACTGTCTTGTTAAAAAAAATGCCATTAACATAATATCCTTGTAAGTATGTATTATTAAAGTTTTTACAACGCAAAGCAAGGATCTTACTTAGTGTCATATAGTATATTTGTAAGACGCAGGTGGCCATGGACGAGCATTGTAACTTTAGGGAATAAGAAGTGACGTGCAAGGTGCAGCGAAACTTAAACGAAGAATTGTGTTATCAAAACATTATCCTCTGCTTGAGTTCCAAATTACAACTTTGATCCTATCAATAAACAAACCCATAACACCTTATTAATCGGGTTCTTTTTAGATTGAACGATTGGAACTGCACTCGAAATATGGCATCCAAATGCCATTTTCTAGTCTGAGCCAATTATGAAAAGTTGAAACAACAATGATCAAATCCCAAGTAAAATGTCTCACCCATACATGAAAAATACCATCAATACTTGATCCAATAACCCCTTTAGCTTTCTTCTTGTTAAGCCGAGCTTACAAGAACAAATAGCGGCGTCTCTCCTAGTTTCTCCTTTCCCTTCAAAAACACATTGCAGCCACATATCTCTTTATAAGCAAATCAGTATAAAAGATTGGACGCAGGTAAGTAAAAACGGAGATAAAGAATCTAAACCTTAAGCTCTGGTAACTCAATGACACAAGCACACTCAACAATCTTCACTCCTACTCGCTCTGCAAAACACAACCAATTTATCAAAACGATGAATCGACAGTGTGAAAACAAATCTACTTCTCAAAACTTGGACTTACCAAGTAGTCGGATTGCAGCAGCGAGGGTCCCACCCGTGGCAATGAGGTCATCTATAATAATAGCACGCTCACCAGGCTCTACTGCACCTACATGCATCTCCATCTTATCTGTTCCATACTCCAACGAATACTCCTCAGAAATAACCTTCCCTGTTAAAGAAACCAAAATCATTAGGCATTTTAGAGATTAACTTCCATGGATAAACAAGAAATGCGACCATGATTTGGCACTGCTCAGTAAGTTTCCAAATGACTTAACACCTTTCTTCGTAATTGGTCAAGATAAATAACTTAGTGCATCCATATGCAACTAAAAACAACAACTTAGGCTACTTTAACTTACCACAAAGAACTATTGAACTAGCAAATGAATAGCATCATAGATAATCGAAGACATATCAAGCTAAAAGTCACCTTGCTCAAGTCCAAGATAAATAATAATCATAAACTCGAAGCTAACTGAGACCTTTGATATAGCTCAATATTAAAAATAGCAAGCCACAAGAGGAAAGAAGAATCTATACCAGGTAACTTCTTGGGCTTCCTCATGGGAACAAATTTGGCACCAATAGCCAACGCAATAGGAGGGCCAAAAATGAAACCCCTAGCTTCAACACCTGCATTTACCACAAAATGGGCCATACGAGAAAAATCATCCACCAAATTAATACATACGAAAAGAAATAAATTGAAGGTAAACAGACTCAGTATCAAATCAAGGCCAACAGGACTCGTAAGAGCTCAATCAAAAGCAACTAAATCTGGTATTGGCGAATCCACAACCTATATATCATGAGATTACCTGCAACAACAGATATGTCTTTGTCTTTGTATCTTTCGACGAACATAGCAATTGTATCCTTAAAGGCCTCAGTATCAAGAAGAAGGGTTGTTATATCCTGAAACATGATCCCTGCCAAAGTATCAAAGTGTCAAAGCTTTGAGATCGCAACGCAGATCAAGACTAAACCAATAATGGCCTATAAGTAAAAAAGTAGAGAAAATGGAGACCTGGTTTAGGGAAGTCGGGGATGACTCTAATGGAAGCTGCGATCTTGGCGATTCTCGGATCTTGCCCATCTTCAGTTGTCATTTCACTGTCCCGACTCGCTGCTGCTGCTGAATAATTAGCACAAGACTCGGCGTCAGATTTACAAACACAGACCTAAAGACTCCAAAGAGAAAATTAGTGCTGACAAAAATGACCAATATATCCAAATGATTACACGCTTTGACGGAATTACCCCACCCCGCGAAATATCTTTTTCGATCCTCAACTAAACAATTAAAAAGGAAATAGAAGGTGGGTGGGCTCTACCGCCGGAGTTGAAGAGGCGGAGGGAGGTGGTTGAGAAGTGACTTGAGAGACGGATCGGAGGAGTGTGATTGTTGACAAGACGGTTGCGAGGGAGAGGAGGAGCAAGACGGAGACGATGAGAGACAAATGGAGAAATTATTGTTTGCATTTTATTTGGACTGACTGAGAAGATCTTAAAAAAGGAATTGGGAAATGAATAATTGACAAACGCCGTGATCAATGACTTTTCAAGTCTAACCAACCTAACTCGTCCATTTTTTTTTTACTTCTTTCTTCATATTGCATGTTAGCAGAAAAAAATAATATTAAATCAAAGTTGATTCTTTTTAGATTATTTGTAATAACAATAACAAAAATTGATGACGACAAACAAAAATGGATATTTTAAAACTAAAAAGATCATGTTTGATTGATCTACACAAATATCTATTTATTTAACTCTTATGAATTGTGTTATTTCTTTTGTCACATTTTATTTTCTATGTAACAAAATAAAATGCGAAGATGTTTTGATCTACACAAAGAACACATTTTATATACATACAAATTTGTATTTTCAATTATATCTTTTTCGTAATCATTGATGATTGAATAAAATTCATACTTAAAAAAATGGAAATAATACCATTAGTAAAACTAGGAAGTATGAGCGAATTACACATTCAATGTGCTATCTAATGGGCTAGTGGTCGCTTACGCAGCCCAATGGACATGAACTCAGCCCACATTGGCACACGCGCGTTGTGACGTGCACCAGTTTCCATCTGGTCGTTGACACTTGACTCCTTGAGAAAGTGCATTTCAAGCAAATTCTACATATCTGTGACTTGAAGCTATTTCCCCAATTTCGTTTTCTATCTTCTTCGCTGTTTCATTTTCAAAATTCGCCTCTTCCTTTCTTATTAAAAAAACCCTAAAACCTAACCCCGAAGTAAACTCGTCAACCACCGCGCCCATGACCTCCCAACGATACTCTTCCCTTATATGCTTTCTCTACCTTCTTCCATTCTCCGATCAATCCCTAAGCACACATCTCCTGCAGATATGAGGAATCTCTATTGCCTCTCCGCCATTCTTCTGTTCTTCTTCTTCTTCTCTGCTTCTTCCGCTGAACATAATGTTCGTACGGAGCGAATTTCAGGTACTTGGTCCATCAGATTGGAATGTTGACTTGAATTGATTGTTTTTTTGCGATTAATCTTGTAGCTGTGTCCATGGTGGCTATTTAGCTCAAATAAATTTAAATCTGAGGTTTCTTCATTTATTGGTTTATATATATAGTTTGATTAGCCTTACAAGTTCAGTGCGTTGATTGAAGAAGTATGTAAGAGAGCTCAAAAAGGTTTTTTTTTTTTTTTTTTTAAATCACTGAAATGCAGGAAGTGCTGGTGATGTCTTAGAGGATAATCCAGTGGGAAAGCTTAAGGTTTATGTATACGAGCTCCCAAGCAAGTACAACAAGAAGTTACTACAAAAGGATCCTCGATGTCTAACACACATGTTTGCTGCGGAGATTTTTATGCACAGGTTCCTCTTATCTAGTGCTGTTCGAACGCGTAATCCTGATGAAGCTGATTGGTTTTACACGCCAATTTACCCCACTTGTGATCTTACTCCTACCGGCTTGCCATTGCCTTTTAAATCGCCTCGTATGATGAGAAGCGCAATACAACTAATCTCATCAAATTGGCCTTATTGGAATCGAACAGAAGGAGCTGATCACTTCTTTGTTGTGCCCCATGACTTTGGTGCTTGCTTCCATTATCAGGTAGATTTTCTCGACACTCAGGAACAGACTTTGCATAATTTTCTTGTATGCATTGAAATAGATAATCCCCACATTAAGATGGTCATTGAGGTTCATTACGAAGTCACTGTAATTGATCTAAAAATCTTACATGATCATTAGCTGTTGTATTATCACATCAGTACTTGGTTACACGGAAACTGAGCATTTGCTTATGAGTTATTGCTTAGGATTGTAAAATAGTCCAATGAGTGGAAACTAAAAATTTGATTTTCATCAAACAGGAGGAAAAAGCCATTGAAAGAGGGATTCTTCCGCTACTCCAGCGTGCCACTTTGGTTCAGACATTTGGTCAGAGGAACCATGTGTGTTTGGACGAAGGCTCAATCACTATTCCCCCTTTTGCACCTCCTCAGAAGATGCAGGCTCATCTTATTCCTTCAGATATTCCCCGCTCTATCTTTGTTTACTTCCGCGGTTTGTTCTATGATGTTAACAACGACCCAGAAGGGGGCTATTATGCAAGGTACATATTTTGAAAACTTGTAAAACTCGTAAGTGAAACCTCATCACTTACGATGAAACCTCATTAGTATTTACAAGGACATTTCTGATGAAACCTACTCATAAGTTTTACAAGGTACTCATTAGTATCATACAATGAACAAAACATTACCTTTTAAGATCACAGTTCACCTTTCCTCATTAAGCTAGGTTATATATTAGGTTAGCAATTTTTTTTGGAATTTGCTGAATGGAACTTCTCTCTTTGTATAGAGGTGCAAGAGCAGCGGTGTGGGAGAACTTCAAGAACAACCCTCTTTTCGACATCTCAACAGATCACCCTACAACATACTATGAAGACATGCAAAGATCCATCTTCTGTCTATGTCCTCTAGGTTGGGCCCCATGGAGTCCGAGGTTAGTTGAAGCGGTTGTGTTTGGGTGCATTCCAGTCATCATAGCAGACGACATAGTACTGCCTTTTGCGGACGCCATCCCCTGGGAAGAAATAGGGGTCTTCGTTGCGGAAAAAGACGTCCCTGAACTAGACACGATCCTAACCTCAATACCAACAGAAGTAATCCTCAGAAAACAAAGACTCCTTGCGAATCCTTCGATGAAACGAGCCATGCTCTTCCCTCAACCAGCACAACCAGGGGATGCATTCCATCAGATACTTAACGGGTTAGCTCGGAAGTTACCGCATGACAAAAGCATATACTTGAAGGCAGATGAGAAGGTACTGAACTGGACCGCTGGTCCTGTTGGTGACCTGAAACCTTGGTAAACTCAGAAAGAGGTGTCTCATTGTAATTTCATGGGTTTCACCTTAGAGTTATGTCTGAGATAAGAGCATATGTTGTTTCGTTTTTTTTTGCACTTCAAATGCATTAGATCTCCTCCATGCGGATTATTTTTGTAGATAAACATTACTCGAGATACATGGACCAAGTTGGATGTACACCTTCTCTTCAGCTGATCATAATACACTCTTTTGTCTTAACACTGATAACTTATAACTCCAAATCATGCAAGTTTCAATGTCTAATAACCCGAAAAGTTATGGTTTAAAAAGAGTTGTCAATGTCAATTTTAGTATTTTTATTTTTATGTTATTTAGCTCGTAAATGAAATGGGCCTGGGTGTAGTAAGAAATGGGCTGATCTTAGGAAAGCTCTAACTTTAAACAAATCTAAGAAGACACTGTGGTTGTCTCTCGTGTGAGTGAGAGGAGAGAAAGAGAGGCGGCCACGGTAGGAATGGGTGCGTTTTGGGGAACTCGGGTGATGGAAATAGTGAAAAAGCACGATTCCGGTGGTCTTATTTGGAAGAGAATCAAGCTTACCCCTACTCGTAAAGCCAATGCCAAAACCCGCCTCCGTCGCGTTTGGCAGGTACTCTCCTCTCTTCCATCTTTTAGGGTTTCTCTCTTTTTCTACTCTATTTCGTCCTTTTTATTTACCACCAGATTTGGACTGTATTCATTGGTCTGTCTTGTTAAAAATGTTAATTGCGTTTTCATTGGGAAATGGTTATATGTATTGTGATGTGGAGTCTACTCAGGTTTGATTAGTTGTAATGACTTATGACAAGGCCAACTGTGTAGTTTGTAATTACTTATGCTGCTCAAGATTTTTGTTTCTAGTAAGCCTTAGGCTTCTTCTGTAAATCCCTGTCAAACTAAGAACAGAGTAATCAGTTTTATGGAAGTTATGGTGAACCTAAGTAGACCATTTAGAGTTCGATTACCTATCAACTAGGCAAATGCTTGGCATTCATTGTTCCCGATTTGGTGTTTTTAATAAATCATGCAAAGCTTGTCCATCTCTCAATATGCTTGTGTTATTATTGAGCTCATTTTTAAGCTTTCTTGTGCATTACGAGGCTTGTCGATTTATCAACATGTATGCGGTGATTTTGAGCTCATATGAACCTTTGTCAATATCCACGAATTTATAAAAAGATTAGCTGTAACCCTCTTATATCTTCTTCAACACAAGTAGTATTAATAGTTTTGAGACTCTCTTGCAGAATGAGGCTGTTCTAAGGGCGTGTGGTGAATCAGATGCAACAAATTCGTCCGGAGTTAGCAAGACGGCAAGCCATAGCAGTGAGGTGAAAAATGAGTAAGGAAGAAGAGAAAGCTAGAGGAGCAAGAACATGGTCGTAGTTTATAAGGACTCGTAGATCAAGTCTCTGCCTTGACCTGATTTGACAAAAAAATAATATTTGAACCTTGTATTTGGTTATTGGTTTTACATTTTGAATCTTGCAACGGGTTTTACAGAAGTAGAGACACCCCACCCGCCAAAGCAAAACATGGGATTTTAGTATTGGTGTTTTCTTCTTTTGTCATTGTCATCAAGAAATTGTTTGTCAGCTTCTCAAAAACTTAGCAACCTCCAATTCGGTTAATTCGATTGGTTAGACACAGCCGGAGCAGGTGCAGGTAACATAACTTGCAGAAGTTGGCGGTTGTTGTTATAACTTAATACTCCAAAATTTGCATTAAGATGTGTGACAAATTGCTAAAAATGTATTTAAAATGGTATAGTTCTTGGATTTAACCATAACCATATAATTACTGTAATGTTTCTTACTCTTTAATAAATCTAAATGAATTTTTCTAAAGCTCTCCAACTCAAAATCAACTTTAAACGTTCATCAATATTTTTACCGGTTTGTCTTTTGAAAATCACTATAAATTCTACTCTCATCGGTTTATTTTTCCACAAGTACTACATGTACTTATCATGTATACCTTTTTAAAATTTAAAATATATACTACTATACCTATACCTATTTGTATTTTTAAAGGGTTTTGATAAGATTGGAAAAAAACATTAGGGGAAAAAAGTAGTCGATAAACAAAGTTGGATTAAATAAAAAAAAAACCTGGGGTTGACAAAAAAAAAAAAGAAAAAAAGGTAAACCTGGGCTAAGTCGGATCGGTGTCGTGACCACGCAAGCCCTCCTTAGCCTTTCCTTTCTCGCCCCTTTCACTTACTCTCGTTTCTATCTCTCTCTCTCGATCTCGACGCGAAAGCTTTCTCTTCCAAAGCCTAATTCAATACCAGCAAAAAAGTTTCTCCGCCAAATCTCTCCAAAACCCTTTCTCCTCTGCTTTACTTTCTCTACTGCGCTCGTTCGTTCGTTTGGTCATCTCCTTCTTTTTCCGTATTCTCGAAGTTGGTTGTTTCAATCCTGTCATGGCCGAAGGGAAGTTCAATCTGCCTGACGATCTGATCTTTTCGAAATCTTCTGATCAGTTGAAAGGTACTTCTCTCTCTCAATCCTCGACTTGTTCTTCTTTTTGGATTAAACTAGGATATCTTTGTTTTGGTTCGTGATGTTTGAATTTCTTTCGCTCTCGATCGATTTGAATGCGGAGAATCAAATGTAATCGTTTGATTTCCGGATCTGAATCACATAGGATGCGGCAGACATGTTTATCAAGTAGATTTATCAAAATTTTGACCTAATATGTGATGCTTAGGGTTCGACGGTATCAATCTATCTTTTATCAACCGTATCCCTTCGTTTAGATGCATTAGAAACTCCATGTTTGGATTAGTGAGCGTGAGACGGAGCTCTATTTTCCAGAATTTGGGATCTGGAAAGAAGATTCAATCATTTGTTCGTGCCTTTAATTTGGTTCCTCTGATTTCCTTCAGCTGATGACAACCTTATTTTTGTTATTCTGTAGAACTGGCGTCAGATAACAGCATTCCGTTGTCTCCGCAATGGCTTTACACCAAGTCAAGCGAGAGCAAGATGGTAATACCTACTAATCAAGGAATCTTCTACACTGTTCTAGTCTTTTTTTTTCACCTTATTATACTGGAAGATGCTAATCATATGTAGAAGTATTAAGTTCTTAGATGAGTTTTTTCTTCTTTTTTTTCTGTGACATTCTTACTCTTTTTTCTCATGGTCCAATCATCTGATGTCCTTGCTATGTGGTAGGATGGTCGATCTCCTACTCCTGTGCCCATGGGTAATCCAAGTGACCCAAATCTCAAGGATGCTTGGCGCTTGGATGCACCGGAAGACAAAAAGGACTGGAGGAAAACTGTTCCTGACAATGAAACTAGTCGCAGATGGCGTGAAGAGGAAAGAGAAACTGGTTTACTTGGTGCTAGGAAATCTGATCGAAGAAAAACAGAACGTCGCATTGACAATGTCTCAAGCAGAGAAATTGGTGACAGTAAAAATATTGCTTCTTCTGATAGGTGGAATGATGTTAGTTCTCGTGCTGCTGTACATGAATCTCGGCGCGACAGCAAATGGTCATCTCGGTGGGGTCCTGATGACAAAGAGAAAGAAACCCGTTGTGAGAAGGTAGATAATAGCAAGGACAAGGAAGAGCCTCAGAGTGAAAGTCAATCTGTGGTTAGCAGCGTCCGGTCAACTTCTGAACGGGACTCTGACCCTCGTGAAAAATGGAGGCCACGTCATAGGATGGAATCCCAGTCTGGTGGGCCAAATTCTTATCGCGCTGCACCTGGGTTTGGACTTAACAGAGGACAAACTGAAGGACCAAATTTAGGGTTCACTGTGGGCCGCGGAAGGGCATCTGCAATTGGGAGGGGTTCTTCAACTTCCTTTATTGGTGCTGGTGCATATGCGCTCTTAGGAAATGAAAGTGTCCCTGGTAAACAAAGCGCGTCAGCCTCTATGTTTAGGTATCCAAGGGGTAAGTTGCTTGACATGTATAGAAAACAGAAGCATGTTCCTTCCCTAGGTAGTATACCGACTGTGATGGAGGAAGTTGCCTCCATAACTCAAGTGGATTTGATCGAACCTCTTGCTTTTATCGCACCTGATGCCGAAGAAGAGGTATGGTCCCCACTGAGAATTTGCTTCTGTTGCCCTTTTATATAGGTGTGTCATTAATGTTTCTATTTCTTATTTGTTACTGAAATCTCCTGAGTTTTGTGTTGGTTATTTTATCTAATAGGCAAGCCTTAACGGCATATGGAAGGGAAGGATCATTAGTAGCGAAGTTTACACTTCATCTGGGGAGGAATCTTTAGGTGAAAACAGTCTGAGTATGTTATCTGGTCTTTAGTTGCTTGGCTTCTATCTTTCCACCTAGCATAATATGATGACTTCTTCTCTGACCTTGGTCTTTTGGATGTTACTGCAGTGAAATGCCACATACCTGACTCGGGTGAGACAAAAGTGGATGGTGCTTTGCTAGGGTTTATGAAGGGTGATAATGGTTCCATGCAAAATAATGATTCTGGTACGTGCATGATAGGTGTTAACGTGGTCTTTAATACCATGTTTTCTTTTTGATAAGGTTCATTCTTATGAGTTTACTGGCATTATCAATATCCGATATATAAAATTTGAACAACTGTTGTTGTAGGATTACTTAATAGTCATAACGAAAATCTGGGGGGAGCTTCAAACGTCTCAAGATTGAATTCAGTGGCTTCTGAAAGTTATGGATCTGTTGGAGCCGGTTATCAAGTCTCTTATGGAAGTCCTGAAGCGGTTAGATCTGCTTTTACTAAATCCTCTGTGTTGGATGGGAGCGAACCCATTGTTGCTTCTTTTGAGCAAGATTATATGGGCAAGATGCAGCAACCATATATTGAAGTGAATCACGCAGAAGGGGCTATGCCACCTGAGGAGTTTACGTTCTTGTATATTGATCCTCAAGGAGTAATTCAGGGACCATTCATTGGTTCTGACATTATTTCATGGTTTGAACAAGGGTTTTTTGGGACAGACCTACAGGTTCGCTTGGCAAATGCTCCAGAAGGAACTCCTTTTCAAGATTTAGGGAGTGTCATGTCATATTTAAAGACAGAAAGTGTTCATACCCATATCAGTGACCAAAAGAGTGAGCTAGAAGAGACTAGTTTAAAAGCAAATTCAGAGACTGGGTTATCAATTGCACCTGTAGCAGAATCTAATGATTCATCCTCTGTAACTGGCACGAGATATAACAAACCCTCATCTCAGGATAATTTTCAAAGAAAGTCTGAGTCAGAAGTTTATGTGAAACCACCACATGCTGGGGACCGAAGTTTCTTGGACTTCTCTGCTCAGGATGAAGGTTTGTTATGCTGCTAACCTTTTCTCATTTCTGTCATTTGTGTGGGAGAACACATGTCTTTCTATGGGTTTCATATGCTTGTGTAGATGCTTTCACTATCATATTAATTTCTTCTGTGTTCATCATAACTAAACTATGTTTTTTTGTATCTTTTTCTAAATCAGAAATTGTATTCCCAGGAAGTGCTGGAGTTTCTGGTTATGCATCGTCCATAAAGTCATCTACAAATATGCATGATGCATTAATGGATTTTTCTGGTCACTCTGATATTCCTATTGAGTCAACTGAGGCTGCTACTCGAGATCAGAATGAAAATAAGCTGCACCCTTTTGGTGTGTTGTGGTCTGAGCTAGAGAGCGGTAGTACACCAGTTAACCCATTACCAAACAGATCTTATGGTGCAATGGGGGAGCCTACTGGTTCAATAGACAATCGGCCCACTGATTCCCGGAGAAATACACAAATTGACCCCAACATGCCCCTCGATGCTCTGGCTGCTAACCGGATGTCACAGTTTGAACATGAATCCAACTTCTTTAACCATGGGGATCAACTTCCATTAAATCAACATCACCAACAGCAATTTCAAAATCGTGATATGCTGTCGCGTTTACATGCAAGTGATCAAGCTCAGGATATGGAGCATATAATTACTCTCCAGTTGCAGCAACAGCAGAAGATTCAGTTGCAGCAGCAGCAGCAGAAGATTCAGTTGCAGCAGCAGCAGAAGATTCAGTTGCATCAGCAGCAGAAGATTCAGTTGCAGCAGCAGCAGCAACAAGAGCATCAATTACATCAGAAGCTCTTACAGGAGCAACAACAGTCCCATGCTCGACAATTACATCTTCAACAGATTCTACAAGGACAGACTCCCGATTCAAGGTTTGGGCAGTCACATGACTTCTCTCGATCCAACAATCTTGATCAGATGTTGTTAGAACAGCAGCTAATGAATGAATTGCAGAAAAGTTCTGGCCATCCTTCACAAAATTTCGCAGCATACATTGAGCAACTTGCCGCAGGAAATTTTGGGCAGTTGTCACATGAAGGCCACCAAAGGGAGCTACTTGAACAGCTACTTTCAACACAAGCGCAGTCTCAATATGGACAATCGCAATCTCAATATGGACAAATGCAATCTCAACATGGACAACTGCAATCTGAACCAATCCGGTCTTTGGAGTACCAGCTGCTACAGCAAGAGCAGCTGATGCAATTGGCAAATGGAGTGAGGCACAACACACTATTTGAGGAACAGAGACATATTGACCCTCTGTGGCCATCTGACCATAATGATCAGCTTCTAAGAACTCATCCTGGGATCCAACGTTCGCGCTCTTCTGCGGGATTTAGACCATTAGACTTCCATCAGCAGCAGCAGAGGCCACCCTTCGAGGATCAGTTTGGTCAACTTGAGCGGAACCTTTTATATCAGCAACAGCTTCGACAAGAATTATTCGAGCAGGGTCTTCCATTCGAGCGATCAGCATCCTTACCCGTAAATGCATCGGGGCTGAATCTGGATGCAGTAAATGGTCTTGGACTCTCTCAAGGTCTGGAGTTGCGGGATGCTACTGCCCACATGCAATCTTCTGGCCGATTGGGAAATTCTACTCCGGGTTTCAGTCATCAGAATCCCCGTATACCATTAGGTGAGCCCCACTTTTCACAGTTGGAACCAATGGAAGGACGCTGGTCTGGAGCCGATACACAGCTTGCTGGTGACTGGGCGGAATCTCAATTTCATAGATCAAATATTGATGCTGAACATCATAAAATGAGGTCAGAAATGAGGAGACTGGGTGAAGATTCAAACTCATGGATGGTAGGTGGAGCTACAGAAGACAGGTCAAAGCAGCTTTTCATGGAATTGCTACACCAGAGACCCGGCCATCAATCTACTGAGTTACTAAGCAAGAACCGAGGGGATATCTATGACAGGATGACTCCTTCAGGCCTTACCCCAGGGATTCAAATGCTTGGCAGCCTTCCAGACCATGGTGGTAGTCTTAACGCTTCTTCTGCTTTTGGGGCTCGAGCATTTTCTGATGAACAGATAAACAGATTACCAGGAGATAGGAACAATATGGGATCATTGCACCGTAATAGTTCATTGCTTTCTGGAATTATCGATGGTGGACGGTCAACTCAGAATGAAACTCAAGGATTGAGTAATATGTTTGCTATGAGCAAAGACTCGAATAATAATATGCCTCCTAAAAAAGAGGGAATGGGAAGGATGTCATATGAAGCACAAGACAGAATGGGAAAGCAAGCAGTATTAGAGTCGCTGGTTCAAGGGGAGCTTCCTGTATCTACGCTTGGCCAACAGTCTTCTTTCAATATCTCTAGTATGTATCTTTTACAGTAATTGCATCTAAAAAGATTTGGTTTTCCCTGATGTCATGGTTTGGAAGGTTGATTTTTTTACTTTGTTATTATGAAGGCTTATCATGATATTCTCTTGCTGCAGACCAATACAGTGATAATTTGGCCGGAGAAGACAGAAGGAAGGAGAGGTAATATATTGTATTCTGACGTTTAGCACCTGTAGATTAGATAAGTAAAAACACCCATGTGACTCTATTATATTCCTGCTGATTAAATATTGAGGCGGTTATTTGTAGGTTGGTAGTTGCATCACATGGGCAAGATTCAGTATTGTTAAGGAGGCCTCCCTCGTCCCATTCTTCATCATCACATGAAGGATTGCTCGAGCATATGCCTGACACAGCTAGCAGGACAGCAAGTTGTTATAGTGGAATTGAAGGTATATGATTTCTCAATGATCCTTTTTGTCATTGTGGGCATTACTTTTTATGGAAAATGAGACTCAGTATGTATACAATATAATCAGGAGGTGGGAGACGGGAAGCAGGAAACAAAGGGTCAACGTCAGAGGCGTCGTTCAGTGATATGTTGAAGAAGAGTAGTAGCATGAAGAAGGTGGCAGCAGAGTCATCTGATGCAATGGAAGGAAGCAAAGGTGGTGGGAAGAAGAAAGGGAAGAAAGGAAGGCAGATAGATCCAGCTCTTCTCGGTTTCAAAGTCACTAGCAATCGCATTCTTATGGGTGAGATCCACCGTGCTGATGACTTTTAACTTTCTTTTTCTTTTTGTACAAAATATCTTTACATGTAAAGATTAGCTTCTCAAATTTTAGGCGTATAGAACCCTTAACATTGTTAGAAGACAGGAAATAATAATGTTGTTTTTCTACATCTCATCCTCTGGTTCAGAAATTGTTAAGTTGATATGCCTTGCAACAAGTCCAGTGTCCATTATTTACATGTGAAGAGATGAGGAATATGACTTGGACTAATCCCAAGTTGTAAAGAAACTTCTCCTAGTGAAGAGATTACTCAACGAGAACTATCTGAGGGCTCATGTTTCCCTGAGGCAGCTCTGTCATCTTGGACTTGAAGATGGTTCTCCATATAGTTAACCTGGAATAGAATTCACTATAAGTCCAGGTTAACTGTGTAAAAATTCTTTGACCGTGCTCTGTAAATATTTTCTCTAATCGAATGATCTGACTGCATTCACCCCAAAAGGAACGAAATAAAAAAAAATTCCCTGTAAAAAATATTCTGGAAATAATTTGCTGTTTTTTTATTTCCTTCCGTGAATCTCAAGAGGATGCTTTATCTGTGGGATATGAATTTGCATTCCACATTTCCATGAACTCCTTGGATAGTTTATGAGGTCTATGCTCCTGAATTCTTAAATTCTTGTTTCGCCAATAACTTTCTTGGCAAGGCTTTGAAGAATTTCAAGGACATGATGTTGCCTATAGTGATGGTTTCCTTGATTTACTGATCTCAATTGTGTAAAGAAACAAATAAATACACGTTAGCTAATGTCTAACAGTATCCGGCGGACAGTCCAAGCGGATTAAATTGTTATGAAATTTAACTTTCCATTTTTAAAAGCAACTCGATGCCAAAGTATATATTAGTGAAAACTTATACACACAAGAATAGCACCGTGAAGAACAGCAAGGTCACATTAAAGGAATCACAGTTAGTAACAATGGTCCTCGTGTTAGTCATCTTCTATTTGCTGATGACTCCTTCTTCTTCTGCCAAGCTAACCGTCGCAATAGTGTTACATTAGCCTCGGTTCTTCACCAATACGGACAGCTCTCCGGTCAACATGTAAATGTGGATAAATCATCTATCACCTTTGGCTCACGCGTGTTTGAATCAAAACAATCAGAGGTTCGCCAAATCCTCGATATACATAGTGCCGGAGGATGCAGCAAATATTTGGGTCTTCCCGAACAGTTCACGCGGAAAAAATGTGTAATGTTCGATTACATTGTAAAGAAGGTTAAAGACCGAACCAAGAACTGGACTCACAAATACCTATCAGAAGGAGGAAAAGAGGTCCTTCTCAAATCAATAGCCTTAGCAATGCCTACGTACGCTATGAGTTGTTTTAAGTTACCAAGCACGATATGTCAAGAAATCAACTCATTACTTTCCCAATTCTGGTGGGGATCAGATGACTTAAAAAGACGCATGGCGTGGGTTAGTTGGAAAAAAATGAGTCTGCCTAAAAAAGAGGGAGGACTTGGCTTCAGAGATATTGAAAAATTCAATGATGCTCTACTCGCGAAACAGGCTTGGCGTATTCTTCAAGACCCGCACTGTCTACTAGCACGCGTTCTTAAAAGCAGGTACTTTCCCGATTCCACGCTTCGCGAAGCAAAGATCCCTAAAAAAACTTCACATGGTTGGCGCTCAATGATTAGTGGTCGGGACTTACTCTTCAAAGGTCTACGCTTTCAAGTAAGAGATGGTAATACCATTAATCCGTTTCTGGATCCCTGGATCCCCACGCACCCACCTAGACCGGCCTTAGCCAACAATATAAACCACACAATCCGGGTGAAAGAATTATGGCAACCTAACTGCAAGCAATGGGACGAGGGTAAACTACGATATTATTTGCGTGATGAAGATGTTCAACATGTTCGTCGTATGTATATTCCACAGCATCAGGCGGCTGATAAGCTTCTATGGCATTATACAAAAAACGGATGCTACTCGGTGAAGTCTGGGTACTGGGTATCCACTCATTGTCCGGATCCATCTAATCCACCTCCACAGCCACCTACAGGAAATACGACTCTCAAAATGCGTATCTGGAAAACGAATACTGCTCCCAAGATTAAGCATTTTCTTTGGCATATTCTTTCCTCAGCTATTGGGTCCGGAGCCTAACTAAACCGACGAGGAATACCAGTTGATGCTTCTTGCAAAAGGTGTTGTCGACACATTGAGACTACAAACCATCTTCTCTTCCATTGTGATTATGCAAAGACGATATGGAGGGCAGCTAACTTCCCTAGCCAAGCTACTCACTCACCGTCTGATTCCCTGGAAGAGAACATTAAAAGTCTAATGGAGATTTATGATTCCAATACACCACCAACAATTCGGCACAGCCCGTTCTGGCTCTTGTGGCAAATATGGAAATCACGAACCATCTGAAGTAGTCTCCAGGGCAACATAAAATGTTACAGAATGGCTAGATGCAAACCCTCAAAAGCCAAACATACCACGACAAGCATCCTCCACAACAACGAGGCAATGGGCTCCACCCCCTACAGGTATGTTAAAATGTAATGTGGATGCAAGCTACCACTTCAATTCTTCGGTAGTAGGCGTGGGATGGATATTGCGAGACGAAAATGGTGTTTACAAACTATCAGCTTCATCAAGACTAAAGCAAGGTTGTAATCCACTAGAAGCAGAAGGTATGGCTCTACTACATGCCTTACAATCAGTATGGTGTAGGGGTTTTCGACAAGTCATAATGGAAGGAGATTGCAAAGAACTACATGACCTCATATTAGGCCGATGTCAAAATGCAAAACTCAAACCACTACTCATTGATATCCGCAGTTGGGCGGATCGTTTTACCGACATATCCTTTACTCTGGTGCCAAGACAAAGCAACCAAGTAGCGGATAAATTGGCTAAAGTAGCACAATCACAAGCTGTTACTGTTAGTATTTACTTTTTTCCTCCAAGAATGTTAAGGAGTTATTTGTATAACGATTATGTATCTACGTTTTGATTTCCCTATAACTAAATAAGACGTTTAAACAAAAAAGAATAGCATACAGAGCACATACAGGAATCATCGACAAAAGTTAAGAAATTGGTGACATTTTGGCCAAACACACAACTCACAACTCCAAAACGTCAGAGAATTTGCAAAAGAATGAAGTTAAAGAGAGAGATCAGAAGTTGATGAGAACACTTGCCAATTGAGAAGCAGATGGTTTAATCTGATCACAGACTCTCCACTTGGACCCTTTCTCTTTATCGAGGTCGTACATTAAGGTCTCATGTCCACAAACCCGTGAAAACAGCAGAACCTTATCATTCCATACTCCAAGTCTCACCCAGAAACCTCCCTCTCTCGGAGGCACAACCACCGAGCTCCATGAATTCTCTTCTGGATCAAACACTCCTAGACATCCCGGCATGTTCCTGTCCATGAAATACACTTTATTCCTCACAACAGTGTAGGAATACACCGACACTGATTGCTCCGACTTTAACTCTTCCCATGTCTGCGTTTTCGGGTCATATATGTCGATACACCTCGATCCATTCCCTGAGAAAGATCATAAACCTTAGTTTAACCAATGTACCTTGGAATCTATATTGTATATGTCCTTTTTTTTTTTCTCTCCTACCTACAGCGTAGAGTTTGGAACTGAAGGAGAATGCAAAGCCTCGCCAGACCGGGCGGTTTGGACAATCCATAAGGCTCCATTGGTTAGTTTCCGGGTTGTATACTTCTGCGTTGGAAAGACTATAAGCATCTGTGGAATAGCCTCGAATTACATACAAAAGGCCATTCACTTCACCAAATGCAAAGTTGTAACGTGGTATGTTCATTCCCGCTAGTTTTCTCCAGCTGTTTATATAATGCCGTTAACATGATAACACAAGTAAACCAGACCGGACCATTTTTAGATTTATGAGAAACCAGAAGATGATGAAGCTTAAGGCTGTAATAATTTCATTATTGAATTGGTTTGTCTAGAATTTTTTTTAACTCATTAATTGATTCTTCAAAATTCAAAAAAAAAAGAGAATTATTATGGAATGTCACATTTGATCAGATTATATGGAGAATTAGAGAAGATTGAGACCTGTTAGCAGCAGGATCGAACTCATAAACATCGGCGGAGGCAGAGACAGTGGTGCTATAAATCCCAGAGCCTTCGACCTCTGTATATCCTCCGATGAACACAATCTTCCCGCCATCGAGCACCGCAACGCCAAAACCGCGCTTCAAAGGCCCAGGGACGGGAGGGATCTGGCCTAATTTGTTCCCGGAGCCATCAAAAACTTCCCAGTAGACGTCTCTTCCACACTCGCTCTCCATCAGAACACACAAGAACTCTTCCACCGTTCCGGTCAACTTTCGAACGGCTGCGAAATGCTCGCTCCTGAGGAATGACCTCCATCTCCGACACACCTGAGAAATGATCCGGAAGCTAAACCGTGGAATTTGCGAGAGGCAGAGCTCCGCCGCGTCATCCGTCAAACCAGGTATGATCGACGACTCTACCACCATCTCAATTACTCCATCGCTTGATAGCTCATTACATCATTTATTTATGTGCAAAAAATTGCTATAAAAAAAAATAGTTTTGAGTAATCAATCATTTGGATAACATCAGGATTTTGTCAAACTAAACATATACAGACAACTGCTTACTTTTCCAAAGATAGCGACATTATACTCAACTGGTTTATTTATTCTTATTCTTATATTTTATTAAATTTGTTTCTTCACATAGATAAGGATTGTGTATTAATAGACCATTCACATAGACACCATTGTAAGCTCAAGGAAAAAGAAGCAGCCACATCTATACCTAGAGCCAAGTAGAGCTAATCAACCTCTGAAATTTTTGCGGATTTTACTTGTATACGAGCTCTCTTCATCTTGTTTCTCCTTAAACTTGAATGACTATCTCGGCCCTTCCATCTTTTTTCTTTTTCCAACACTAATGTCTTGTCACTAGCAGAATATGACTTGATCCTAACAGCTCGAAATTGCTCTGCGGTGTCAGGCCTCATAATCAGCACTTGTGGCGGTTGGCTGGTTCCGCAGATACGCCCAAAATAGTAGAGGGGGTCAACGTAGCATGATGATGAAACCACGATTCCTTTCATACTCTTTGGTTTCACAAGTTCAATAAACTCTCCAATCTCCTCATAGCAAGAATGATCAGAGTAGTGCACCGAATACATATAGTCATGGAACCGATGAACAGCTGCAGGAATGGTTTCATAAGCAGCAGTTAGAAGAGAACCAGAGAGCTTATCATCATCACCTTTGAAAGGTCTTTTCACCCAAGGGAGACCAGAAGGCATAATGCCAATGGTTGGACACATCGTATTCAGCCCCTCGAGAGTCTGAATGCTGAAACTATAACGTGGGACAGCACGCACTCGTGTCCGCGATGTATCAGTAGTGAAAATGTCCTGATACCCAAGGAGATGCATGGTACGGAGACGCTCAGGCCAAACCCAAATCTAAAGGAGAAAACAAGAAAAGAAATCAAACTTGATGTTAATCCATTTGAAGGCATATTATTGACTTCAATATATAAGAAAACCTTGATGTTAAGAATGCGAGAAACATGCACAAGCAGGTCTTCTTTCCCCAAAGAATCAACTGCTATGATGATATCATGACAAGGATGAGAGGTGATTATATCAGCAACCTACAAGGAAGAAGATGACTGATTATAAAGAGAATGCTGATTTAGAGGTTTAAGGTTGTTAGGAATTAGTCAGAACCAGATTCGCAACGACTTGACGAGAAGGGAAGCTGTAAATTGGATTGCAATAAGTGTTATCCAAGTAAAGAATATCGACGGGAAATTCGTTAATAGCAGCGACGAGAGTGTTCTTTGCTTCGTTTGATGTATCAGCTTCCCAGCGGAAGTCTCCGGTGTAGAGAAAACATCCGAAATCTCCACGGAACAAGAACATCAAAGAGCCTACTCGATTATACCACACACACACATCCAATCAAATTCAAAATTCACAGATGAAATCAAAGCAAATGTGGATTGTAGAAGATTGGTATCATACCAGGACAGTGATGAGCATCGATGGCCATGAAATGGAGACTTACGGAGGAGCCAGAGGAAGGAGAGCGGAGGGAGAGAGATGTCCACGAAGAGATTGGGACGACGCGAAGCAATGAGAGATCGAAGCCTGGGAATCGGGAGGGAAAGAGTGAGGCGGTGGTGCGGGAACAATAGAGAGGACCTTGGGACCATCCGCCGGAGAGGCCACGTGTATGATCGGAGTGCATATGAGTCAAGAAGTAAGCTTGACTTCCCTTCTTCCATCGATCCACTGATATCAGACCACTCTCCATTTTCTGAATTCTTTCAAAATTGAAATTGCAGGCGTTTCTAATCTTACCATTTTCGCACCGTTGCTTCGTTCATTTTTTGTGGGCCCTTAATGATGATTCATGATTGGGCCTATTTTGGGTTCTTTTGTTTAAATAACAGACTTTTCAATTGATAATAATTGGTTAATCCGCATTATCAAAATAATTAATTTGAGGGTAACTGCATTTACTCAATTTATTTTAAGACTTTGAATTGGATTAATCGATCAGGGTAAATAAAGTGAGGCCAACAAAGAATCCAAAACACATTATCATCATCATGTTTTAAAAATTGGGTCTTCGTCTTATAGAAACACAGAAGCTAACAAAATGTATTAAGCGTAACACAGATGAGCACTAAACGACTTGTCTATAAGGCTCAAGACGAGGATCCTTTCTTTGACTTCGCTGCCAATTGAGTCTCCGGCTGCAAATGATTTCAAAACAAAATGAACATGAGATGAAGCAAATAAATGATTCTAGTCAAAGTCAGAATTAGTTTTGATGTCAAAATTACCTCTTTCTTCACAGGCTCTTCCTTCTCTGACAAAATCAACTCAATGTGGCATGGGTTTGACATGTAAGCTGCAAAAGACAGAATTTTATCAAAGAGTCAGCACAATGTGAATGAAGAAACAAAGGTTGTAAAATGAGTCAAAACATAAATTAAAAAAAAAACAAAACATACGATTGATTCTTCCATGAGCCCGATATGTCCTCCGCCTCTGTTTAGCTGCTTGATTCACTTGGATGTGAGAAATGAAAAGAGCATCAACATCCAAACCTTTGACCTCAGCATTGCTCTCAGCATTCTTGAGCAAATCAAGAACGAATTGAGCAGATTTAGCAGGCCAACGACCTTGACCGTTTGAATGCCTGTTCTTCGCCTGAGCAGTACGACCAACACCACGACAGAAACGGGTGAAGGGGATAGCTTGCTTATGAGCTATAACATCTTCCAAGTACCTTTTGGCCTTGATCAATGGTAGCTTCCTTATGGCATGCGCTGTCTCCCTTGTGTTCTGTTAAAACAAATTAAATTCACATAAACAAAAAAACCTAAAATAATTACTCAAATCAGCAAACCAAACGTATACAACGAAATGTTTAAACTTTTCAAAATGCAAGGGACAACTCAAACGCAGCTATAAACATTTGATAGAAAATAAAACCAAGAACGCAACTATAAACAAGTGACAGAAAGAACCTCTACTACAGTACTCAAGGGTTACAAGCTAAGCTAAAATGTACCATCATGTACTGAACCATTAGCTATTAGAAGAAACATAGGTTCACCCATTCACGATGACCAATTTGATATTCCTGACATTTACGTGAGATCTGCTATATGCAACAGAGCCCTGCTTTTTGTAATCAGGTTTGTTCTAACCACGAGCTAATCCCACAGAAACCCCTACCTAATCTGATTCATTTACGACATCCGTAATCAAGTGTAAGACATTTACCTTGAAATGGACCCTGAGATCGGATCCTCTTGCCTTGCAAGCTGCAAACCAAAGCCAATATAAACCATTTGAGTTAATAATCATTTCACCACTTCAGTAATCAAATAACAGTGAGCTAAATGCAAAAAGTAAGAGTAACTAAAAAAAAAAAAGACTTCTTACATTTGGTGGAATTGTCAGGCTCTTGAGAATACTTCACCTGAAGAAAAAAGAACAATAAGAAGGCTTAGCGCAAAAGCATAGGACCCCAAGTTAGAAGAGAAAACTAGGTGACGAGTGTTAAGCAATGTACCATGGCGGCCAATTCGAAGAACAGATAACGGAGAGGTTAGGGATCACTTTATTTGGAGACACTTTATATATAGGGGAACATATGAAACCCTAAACAGCGAACACATTTGGTGGTGGTGATGTGGGTATATCACAGTGCTATTAACTTAATGGGCCTTTTGGGCCGCTTTTCATAACTTTATATAGGTGGGTTATGTTGCAGGTTCGCTTCGATTCTGTTGTTTCCTTTCACCGCAGAAGATAATTAGTAATGGGCTTTAGACTAATGAGCACTGTAATGTAATGCGAATTTAACCATCACTAATGAGTAGTATAAGCTAAGATATAGATATAATCATTGCTCCATTTTAAACAAGAATAAAAAAGCTGTATCACTTTCCATGTATAATAAATCGGATGACTTGAGTTGGGATCAGACTGAATTAATTAACCGGAACTGAAGCGTTTATCATCAGAAGGCCCATAAGTATGTATACTAGTATGAGATTTATGTGACAATAGTAGGCTTAAAAGGCCCAATCATGTGTTGTAACAAACACCACCGCTTCTAGGCTTAAACCCTTTGGACGAATTATACAGTGTGCAATTTCTTACATCTCGAAAGTCCTCAAGTCTTGTAATTTCCTCACTAACAGAACCACCGAACCCTAGATCTTCTTTCCCCTGAATCTAACGATGGAGTTCACTGCCGCCGACTTTGAAAGGCTTCTGATGTTCGAGCATGCTCGCAAAGCTTCTGAAGCTCAGTACATTAACGATCCTCTTGATTCCGAGGTTTATATTCATTCTCCTGTCTCCTCAGAAATCGCGCTATTGCTTCCTTTTTTTCGTTCTTGCTTCTCGTTTTTATTTTTGGTTATTGATTTAGATTATATGATCGGACTTTAATATGTTTATAATCGTTAAGGATGTTTTGTTTACTTGATTGTCGTCATTGGTTTTACTCTGTATTTATACTATTCACCGTGTGTAGTTTGGGTCTTGAATTCACTGAAAATATTTGGGCGATGGGATTGATATGGGTTTATCTGAAATTACATGTTCCGAATTGCTTTTTGATTTGTGGATATTTTTATTTTAATGCAGAATCTGGTGAAGTGGGGTGGAGCATTGCTTGAACTTGCTCAGTTCCAGAGTGTTCCTGATGCAAAGCAGATGCTAAGTGGTATGATTTCTGCTTACATTTTTAATTAATCATTTGCTCAAATCCTTTCTTTGCTAACAAATTATTGATGGGTCATGTAGATGCTATTTCCAAGTTGGAAGAGGCATTGACATTAAATCCAGGGAAGCATCAGGCTCTTTGGTGTCTTGGGAACGCCTACACTTCCCAAGCATTTCTTGTTCCAGATGTTGATGAAGCAAAAGAGCACTTTGATAAAGCCACTGAATACTTCCAAAGAGCTGAAAATGAGGTACATCCTTCTTATTTCATGCTTTTGAATTGTAAGTTATATATCGATTGCTGTGAGTGTAATGAGACCAGCTTCTTATTTTTTTTGTTTTAGGATCCAGGTAATGAGTTATATCGCAAGTCCTTGGATGTTGCAGCAAAGGTAATATTTCAAATTTTTATTTACCAAGGCAATGTTGGTGTACACAAATTATAACATTAATCACGCGGATAATTGACTATGTGAAAAAAATCACAAGGGCAGAATCATTTGATTCAGTCTCTTCTTTATTTCTGTTATTTTTCAGCTCTTGTTTTTGCTCCTATTAGGAATCTAAAACTTTTCTAGCTTTGTGAATAGGCCCCGGAACTGCATATGGATTTTCAAAAGCATCAAATGGGACAGCAAGCACTAGGTGGAGGAGGAGGTCCTTCAGCTTCATCTAATGCTAGTGTAAGTTATCAAGTGTTTTGTTGGTTCATTAGTGTTTTGAGAAGTGTCGTCTTGTTTTTACTCTCAAATAGCAAGTCCTTGAGAACTTAAAACATAAAGTGAAAATATCATCTCATATGTTTGGTATATATATTTGTGGCACGCTACTCTGAGAAATTCCCTTGCTTTTACAGAGTGGCAAGAAGAAGAAGAAGAACTACGACTTCACGTATGATGTATGTGGTTGGGTAATTCTCGCCTTTGGGATTGTTGCTTGGGTTGGCATGGCAAAATCCCTTGGCCCTCCACCTCCTGCAAGATAAAAAAAATTAGTTACATCTCCTGAGCAGAGAACGGTTATAAAGTTGAAGGATGTTTACTTGATTTGCTTACGTTAGAGTATTAAGGATGCTTGTTTTCTTCATATCGATTACTGATTTCTTCGTATATGGGGTAAGGGATGGTCTTTTGCCATAAATCTGAGCTTTTGTTTGTGGCACGAACACACGATATCTATATGATTTTCTTATTTTAATGAAACCACAGCTTATAAATAAGCTCGGAACAAGTCATGTTAAACTAAAGTATGTAAGGTTAAATTTTCCCGTTGCAATTTTGTCTTCTAATGCGGGGTATTACAACAAGTAAGAATAAAATTAAACCTTAATCCAAAGTTGAAGTCCTAATTTGAACACTCAAGTGGAATAGTTTACAGAAGAAGGAAAAACTAAGGGCATAAAGGTCGTTATACCTTATCCTTGGAAAAATGTAAAGAGACATTTATAAATAACGAAAACGCAGCGTTAAGCCATTTGGACTCATCATCTCCAAACAGAAGCTTCAGAAATATGGCTTGCAAAACGATATTGCGTTCCGTTTTCTTCTCAGAATCACGGCGGACTTCCGGCGCAAGTAGATGCTTCTTCGCCCCTCCTTCTCCGTGGTCAGTTCCTGTCCATGGTTTGTTCCCGGCGCCAAAGAGTCTCGCTTTCAGTGGTTTTGCGTCTGTTCCCGAGCGGGTACCTCGGCTCAGTTGCAGTAACAACGACCAATCCGATCAAGGTCCGCCTCAAGAAGCTGTTCTCAAGGCTATCTCTGGTGTGTTAATTTCTTCCTAGTAACTTATTTTGAGTGATTTTGTTCGTTTTTGGCTGAAATGAATTTTGATTATCGGATGCTGATAAAGCTTGGATCTACGATGAAGATGAAACGGATTTGTAGATTCGATTGTCGTACTAGTGTTGGGTATTTAGGGTTAACACTATATTATTTAGGATTAACAGTCAGATGATTTTAATGTTACTTTTGTTTCTGCTGATGGAATGTAGAAGTGTCAAAGACTGATGGAAGGGTTGGGAAAACTACTAATATGATTATTGGAGGCACCGTGGCTGATGATTCTGCTAAAGACTGGCTCGAGCTTGACCAAAAGGTATATTCCCATGCAGAGTATCATATTCTTGTTTTGGTCCGTTTCTAGTAGAGTTGCTGGTTTTTGTGAAGGCCCTGTAAATTTGAAATTCTGCTTTTGGTAATATTTAAGAAGGAGATGGATATTAGCTGACTCGAGGCTGGTGTTTTACTTGCCAGGTCAATACATACCCTACAGATAGAGGGTTTACTGCAATTGGGACTGGTGGCGATGACTTTGTGCATGCTATGGTTGTTGCAGTTGAATCTGTTATTGAACGACAAATTCCAGAGGTGATTTTTTTCCCTCTTAAAATGTATATAGATTTGTTGGCCAATGCATTGTTCCTTTGATTGATACGAAAATTTGTTATATTAGGCTCACGTTAAACCTGGTAGCTCAAAAAGAACCAATATTTCCCTATATAGAGTCATGGTGGCAATAGATACATTTATATTAATTAAAACGCATCAGATCTCTTACCGTTGCATCAATCTTTTTGTTTAGCGTATAGAACACCTCAGGCTATTTAATACTGTGTCTTTATTATGTGAAATCCATCATATCCTGACTGTTGGGGATGATTTTGGACTACAAGATTCTTCTTAAGACTAGAATATTTGTTATCATCAATTGTTGAGAAGTCCTTTTTTTAGTTGCCAGAAGCGTAGATGCTATTTACTACCTTGTGTTGTGAACCTATTATTTTATTTAGATTTGCTTAGATTATTGTTCTATTTGCTGTCAAACAAAAATATCTCTGCTAGTATCTTCTATACACAATTTTGATAGGCTTGATAATCACAGACATAACATGTATACAAGTTTAAACTGTATCCACCTTACTTTGCTTTCCTTACTTTTGTTCTCTTGCTCTGGTCGATGCTTAGTCTTGTGCAGTGTAGTTGCTAAATGTTTATTTCCTTCATATTGTTATGTTTGATGTGAACTATTATTCCATCAAAGAATCAAATAAGAGTATTTTCTTATGTTATGTCTTCCAAGCAGTATTCTAGTACCAAGAGAATCCTACTAATGCTGTAAATCTGTTTTTGCCCCCATCAAAGGATTGTGTAAAGCAGACGTTATCAAGCAAAGGCAAATATGTGTCGGTGAATATTGGCCCTATCCGAGTTGTCTCTAGCGAACAGGTTCTTCCCTTTTCCCCTGCTCTCTGTCTCTCACATACACACACATATGCAAAGCAATATGGGTATTTAGACACAAGAAGCATAGAGAACCAAACCCTAATTACATAGAAGATGAGGGAAAATTAGGAGTTGAATATTGGTGTGATGAGAACCTGTGTTGATTTTTGTATGACAGGTTCAAGCTGTGTATAATGCAATGAGGAGAGACGAAAGAATGAAATACTTCTTGTAGGTTTATGGTGTGTAGGAACATGGGTTTTCCCTCTTCTCCCTTCTCCATTGTGACTATGTAAATTATGCAGTGAAAGGCTTATCATTTATTCTATTTATTGCTTAGCTACACGCCAACAAAGTCTTCCTTGTAATGTTAGACAGTGTCGTATGCATTTGGGGAAGTCTTTGATTATATTAAAAAATGACTTACATGCAAATAAATAGTTGGATAAAAAGCTTATAAAATAAATATTTGTTTAAGGTGGGAGAAGTCCCTTTATCTCATTGAAATAGAGTTGGAGTTGGTTCTAAGATTTATAGCCAAAAAAAGTTGTGGCTTCTTTTACAAGTGAGGGCCCAGAGTCAACAAAAAATAATAGCCAAATGACTGGTAAACTCTTGGACTATAATCTGATATTGTTTGGACACAGAAACATAGAAGTGTCAATATATTATAATCTAATGATTCAAAAAGCTACTCTTATGAATGGTTACATAACCTGAAATTAATCATCCAAGGTAGAGAAGCATAAGCAGGTTTATGGTTGTGTGGGTCTGTGACAGCCACACATCCACAGACTTTAATAGCTACCACTACCCACTATGTAGGGCTCAAGGTGTCGACTAGGTTTGCTTTTTTTTTTTGCGAGCTGGGTTAGCCCCAGTTCTTGAATGTTACGGGTTGAAATATGGTAATTCTTACACTAAAATGCAAAGTTGTTCTAACCTTACTGTAGATGTAACTATGTCTAATGGTATTGGTTAAAATACGAAGATGGTCATTACTGGATAAGGAGATATAAAAAGTGGAAGGTGAGGGGGTTGTCTTGAATCTTTTAATCTTGAAATTAGGTTAAGTGGCACTGTTGGCCAACTAAAAGCAACCTCAAATATACTCAATAATGACACTCATAATCTTTGTCTATTCCTTTATAATTGGGTTAGGAATTACAAAATTCTTCAAAGAATTAATGATACTAACTTGCTTACAAAGTTATATATAAACATTAAACGAGATTGCAATATAAACCCTACCAAAATCCCTACTTTTTCCATCATTTCATTCACTCGGACACGCATAATTAACATTACATGTTTATATACCATACATACATCTATACATACATTTGCGAGGGAAAGATATGAAAGATCGGATGGAGAGATTTGTGGTATTGCCCTTTTCGTTGGGGTGTTCAACACAATCCAGCGTTGCAGTGGCCACTACTACTACTCATCAACTACACAAGAAGCCAAGCCAACTCATCAAGAGTACATATCCTTCTTACATTCTCCTCTTGTGTTCCTTGCTTCTTCTTTTTTTTTTTTCTTTTTGATAAATCTTTCATTTCATCGTTTTCTAAGGAAGAGAAGAAAGTGATGAAGATGGCTCATTTAAAACAGAATACACAAAGATGGACAACAACGGTGCTAATATCTCTGATGCTATCTACAAAATTATTCGAAGCTTCAAGAGTTTCTCTCACTTTTTCATTCGTATGTCTCTTTTTTTCTATATTTAACTTTTCAACATTTCGTTAATTTTGGATTCCCAATGTTCCTCCAATTTAAAATAGGGACATTCACCTTTTTGATTATTTAAATTTGTCTAGATCATATCTTCATTTTTTATTTAGTAATAGCAGTTTTTAAAAATTAAAACAGTCTTACATTTGACATTAACTTATTTAAACAACCTCAGTTTAACAGAAATTTATTAGTTATCACGGTAATTTTACATTTTGAGTTAATAGAAACTAATTTGTGTTACAATGTAAATTTATCTTTGTAATTTTGCATTCCTAAACTCTAAATTTGGAAAATTAGATAAGAAGAGAGTAAGTAGTCATATATATATATATTTTTTTTTCCTTTGAACGTGTGACAACTGAGTTGTGATAGATTCATCTTTTGCGTTTACTCTGACCAGGTTACGAAGAGGAGACGAAAGAGAGAGAAGCGGACATGGAGATAGGGTTTCCAACGGACGTAAAGCATTTGAGCCACATCGGAGTTGATGGAACCATGACCACTTTTGACGTCTCCTCTTCAGCTTTTCCGTTCGCCGGTTTCCATCTCACCGCCGTCTGATTTTCACATCTTTTTACTAAATCAATAACAATATGACATTGCTTACAAAATACAAACATTTCTTTTAATATGCAATAGTTTCCTAGTCGTAAGATCTCATTGGGTTGCAAGTAAATATATATATACCTCAAAAACTCTACTAAATAATTACTCTTAAAAGATGTCTACTATGCCGATTTCATCTTTCACGTTTTTGTAAGTTTTGTTCCCCATCATCATTCACACCTTACTTACAAATTTTACTATGTGGTAAAATTAACAAATTTTTGTATGTTCATATAATTCTTGGATGTTCTTTTTTTTGATATAACTCGGATCATCCTGACCATAACATGAATACATAATTTTTCAAATTTGATGATAAAATGCGATTTCCCAATTCATGTGCGAACTTAATTAATATTTTACTAATAAGACTGTACTAGTATTTTGTTTTTTTTTATTTAAAAAAAAATTATATGCATCTAAAACATCTACTTTTTATACGAGTAGTTTTGCGTCAAAACGCAATATTTGAATGTAAACAAATTGGCCAAATGAACATTACAGGGTGCGTTTGTATTCGTATGTTGAAAGTTGAAACCGAACGTAGAAACGAACGAAGTCTAATATTTTTAAACTCACATTTTCCGTAAACTCCATCTCTCTCGCCAAAAAATACCAAAGATAAAAACTAAAAAAAAGATGTACAATACATATAAGTGCTAAACCAACAAAAATATATCAAAAATTACTGAAATGGGAAATAACTGATTATAAAAGAAAAAATAAATGGTTTTCTACTCGCAAAATTTACACCCCCAAAAACAGGAAATTAGCTGCTGACTAGCTGTGCATGTTAGGAAAATAAAATAAAAATAAGAAACCATGAAAGCAAACAAAGTAAAGTTAGTAAACAGTGAAAGAAATTTAAAAAAAAAAAAAAAGCAAAGCAAAGCAAAACAGTAACAAAAAAAAAAGTAAGAATAAGGAACAAAATTAAATAAAGGTGGGAGATGATGGATTTATCTTCCACGCAAGACTCGTGAAGCAGCTCATCCGATTCACCTGAAGCGATTATGGTGTCTCCTCTTCTTCACTGTTGCTCTTAGTCCCAACCCTCTTCTTCGATCGGCGACCTCCGGAGATTTCTTCGCCTGTCTCTTCTCTGTTTTCTGCTCGAGGTTTCTTTTCTTCTCTTACTCCCCCCCCCCCCAAATTCTTGGACAACTTATTTTTTCTCTCTGAGATTTGAGCTTATTCCCGTTAAATTTTCTTAAATTTTAGCTTAATTCTTCTGGTCCGAGTATGAAATCGATTCTACACGTTGAATTAATAAATTTGTTTCATGATGAATTGGTCTAGGTTTAGAGAATTTGTTAGAATGGCGGAATTTGATTTCTAACGTTTTTTTGCTGTGTTCCTTGTATGTCTTACTTGAAGCTTTTCGTGTTTCTTCGTTTCCATTTCCTTTTAGAAAACAAGACGTATGTGGTTTTTACTAGGCGACTTGGATTGTAGCATTTGATAACTTTTTCCTTATCATTTCGCTAGTTTGATGAATTTAATGGTTTTGGGACCATTTGCTTTCATGCAAGTCCTAGCTGAGGGGACCGTGATTGGTATCCAAACCTAACTTGCTGTCACTTTTTTTTATAGTTGAATCTTTATTGTTGGAGATAGATAGATAGATCCCCTTCATAGCTTCATAGCTGAGCTTGGTGCCGTTTTCTTTGACTATTATTCATTGTGTTAACTTTAATATGAGCTTTTAGCGAGGAGGTTACTTAGGAATCTTCTGCAAGTACAAAGGAGGTATGGGTAGGGAAGCGTTTGTTATTACAAAATGTTTAGATCGTGTTGTTCTCTTGACAAGTAGCTGATCTTTTGGGCAATCTGATTTGAGGAGTGTGGGTCCAGTTTAATTAATGCCACTTAGTTTTTGTGTGATGGAGAGCACAAGAGGGAGCTAAGAAAAGTAATAACCCTTTCTCTTCCCCTTTTTGTTGGTCTGGGTGAAACATAGAAAGGTTTCTCTTGCTGAGTTTAATGATCAACGGGGTGAGTTAAAAACGCTGATGACCTGTGTTGTGGTGCTTCACAAATTTTGAAGCTTTTTTTCTTCTTTCTTACAGATTTGTTTTTTCTGTAAGGTAGCTGCTTTTGGCTAGCCAAAGATATATATATATATATAGGATTGTTTAGTCTTCTCTTATTTGATTTTCGCTTTCGTTTACTATCCCTAGTCTGCTAACTTTTGATGTTTGCAGGATTTGTTGCTCTGGATTTGGTGGCAGGTCTATGAAATCAACCCACATCTTGAATGGACTGCAATATGGTATCTCCGTGCCAATGGGACTGGGAGCATTTGATCATGTCCAATCCGTCAAAGATTGAAAATGACAAAAAGCAGCTATCTACCGAGTGGGAAATTGAAAAAGGTGAAGGAATTGAATCGATAGTTCCACAATTCTTAGGCTTTGAGAGAGTCAGTAGTGGCTCTGCCACCAGTTTCTGGCACACCGCTGTTTCGAAAAGCTCACAGTCAACGTCTATCAACTCATCATCTCCCGAAGTCAAACAATGCAAGCTTGCATCAGAAAGTCCCCCTGGAGATTCTTGCAGCAACATAGATTTTGTCCAGGTGAAAGCATCCACAGCTCTCGAGGTATCTGTTGCCTCAGCTGAATCAGATCTTTGTTTAAAACTTGGAAAGCGGACATATTCTGAAGAACTTTGGGGTAGAGACAATAATGACGTATCAGCCGTTTCTATGAAGTTGTTGACTCCATCTGTTGCTGCTCGGAAGAAATCCAAATCTTGTGGTCAGAGCATGCAAGTCCCGCGTTGCCAAATTGATGGCTGTGAGCTGGATCTCTCATCTGCTAAGGATTATCATCGTAAGCATAGAGTCTGCGAAAAGCATTCAAAGTCCCCAAAAGTTCTTGTTAATGGCCTGGAACGTCGATTCTGCCAACAGTGTAGCAGGTAAAACAATTATTATGGTTCTGACTGGTGATTTTTTGACTTGCCTTGTTAGATTTATAAGCTGCATTCTCTGTACTGTAAAATACAAATTCAGTTTAGTCGTCCAGAAATAACTTTTACATGCTCTAATATTATAAGGTAGAGAATTGACTTCTTTTCTAATTTTCAGGTTCCATGCGGTCTCTGAATTTGATGAGAAGAAACGGAGCTGCCGCAAACGTCTTTCCCATCATAATGCAAGGCGCCGCAAGCCACAAGGAGTATTTCCTCTGAATCCAGAGAGGGTATACGGTAAGAACCAACACCACAAGTTAATAAAATCAATGTTTCCTAAGGATATTTCCATCTATCTGTCGTATCTCTCTCAATCACACACGCAAATTCGTATATAAGTATCAGGGAAATCTAATGTGAAAGGTTTACTCCTGTAGATCGAAGACAGCATACAAGTATGTTATGGAATGGATTGTCCCTTAACACGAGATCTGAAGAAAAGTATGCATGGGGTACCACTTATGATGCAAAGCCTACGCAGATGGAAAGCGGCTTTACGTTGAGCTTCCAGAGAGGACATGGCTCTGAGGAGCAGGTGTTTGCTAGTAGCAGCCGCTCTTGCTCTATGTTTCAAACCTCTGGCGGGTTCCCAACAGGGAAGTCCAACATTCAATCTCCTGGGAAAGGTTGATATTTTCACTTCTTTACTGGTCATCTGGAATTCTGACATGTTTGCTAATGGATTGGCCTTGTCTGCGTTATATGTTTTGGCAGGTGTAGGAGAATGCTCAGGAGGCCTCCATGAATCTCAAGATTTCTACAGTGCTCTCTCTCTTCTGTCAACGTCTTCGGATTCACGTGGGACCAAACACAATTCTCTGGTCGAACCACAGCCAATATTTGGCAATTTCCCTGCTCATTTCATATGAATGAGTAAGGAAAACGAAGTCACTCCAAGTGAGGTTGTATCCGGTGGAGTTTCTTTTCAAATAAAATAAAAAGCTGTAACCTTCATTGCTCAAGCTTCAGGTGTAATCATACTTTTCCAAACCTATTAAGTCAACTTCTTATTGTATGCCCAAAACTTTGTTACTCTGTCAGACATCCCTACGACTATATTTAAACCAGTTAAGAGATCATTCCGGTTTATATATATATTTTTTTAACTTCTTTGCATAGTGAAGTGGTCAGTGAGAATGATAAGTACGCAAGACAAGAGAGCATACAATCTAAAAATGTCCAGAGGCAACCATTTCAATAAATGATGCGTCTTACAAACCAGAACATTCTCTTATGGTGCGAGGAAGGATTCGACTCCACACAAGAAGAAGGGTCACTATGTCAGCATTAAACGACTTGATCCATTTTATTTTCTATTGATCTGAAATCAAATTATTCGAAATACACATTGGTTACTACAGTTAAAATGATTAAGGTGAAAATTAACTCCCCGACAGATATTGTTTGGGGTTAATTGGTGGATTGAGATATATTTGAAAAGTAATTGGCAGTATAGGCCATTTACTATTTAAAATTTGCTAAACAGGCCATGGCCCACCATCTCTCTAATACATCTCTTCTTCTAATAGAAAACTCTCTCCTCTTGACAAATTACCCTGAGGGGTAATTGGCCGATTGATGCGCGTTTGCCTCGCTTCCTCCTGTTTGACATCTCATCTTCGTACAATATTTCCGGCAAATCTTTATTTTTTTCACTTTCTTCCTTTTATCTTTTTCCAATTTTTATTTCTTCGATTATAATACAAATAAATTATTAAAAAAAAACAAATTCAAAATTTTATCTTTTAAAATATTTTTGTGATTCTAACAAGATCCATATACATATAGTTGTACAATAATGACACAAATATGATGCTCTACAGTCTTAGGTGTACATCTTTAACGTACACCTCATATATATATGAGGTGTACGTACATCTCATATATTTATAGGTGTGTTATGAACATCTTTGTATATACATCTCATCTTCGTACAATATTTAACGTACACCTAGTCAAATGTACGATGCATTATCGTACACAATGTCATACAAACCCATAAAACACTGATATACTTCTAAACACTGATATACTGATAAATAAGTCTACATTTATAACTGAAGAGTCATAAGTGTACCATATATATACTCCAATTTTGTTGTACACTAAGAATTAGGGTACATTTTTATTATCGTACACTAATATTTTCAAGTACAAATATTAATGTACCCCAGAAGTTTACAATAATTATCGTAAACCATGCACATATGAAACTGTACAGTCATATGATGACTGTATTATATGACTGTACAGTTATAAGTGTACATCTTTAACGTACACCTTGAATATAAATGAGATGTACGTACAACTCATATACATAAAGGTGTACCGTAATCAGTAAGACTAGTCTCATTCTCCTAATTATAAATAGTAATAGGTCTATATTCCCAATTACTTTTAGAAAATGTCCTAATTTTCTAATTATTTTTTTTTAATTTTCCAATTGATAGCAGATTACATACCTTTATTTACCTCCACGTTTTTCTCCTTACATCAATAACGAACAACATTAACAAACAAATAAAAAGCAGAAAAAATTAAAGCAGCCCAAACATTGTTAATTACACGAAACCCACAAAAAGGAAGGAGAAAAAAAAATCAAGGATAAAATACCCCTATGGGTCTTTTAGGCAAAAGAGAGATGAAGTTATTAGAGGGAAATGGTGTATTAGTCGAAGTGTGGGACCAGAAGTGAGGGAAATTTTCCCGTTTCTCGAAGATGAACCGTCGGAAAAATAGTTAATGAGTTTTGATATGTATTAGAACGTGGCTTCATTGAGGCCTCAACTCCATTGTGTGATTATTTGGCCCATTAAGTTATATCCAGCGAGTGGCAGGTTTCGTAAATTTACTAGATTTGTATCCGCGGTATACCGCGGATCAATTATTTGAATATAAATTATATTTGTTTTTATTTTTATTTTTAATAAATATTTTTATTTTGTTTGTATAATTTTAATTTGATTTTTTATAATGTTTATAAATATTTTTATTTCTGTTAATATTTGTAGTTTTTATTTATTTATTTTTTATAATATATCTAACGTGCTTTCAACATCAAATTGTTTTATTTATCTGTAACAATAGCAAATTTCTGTTATTTGAATCAAACATACGCCAAATGAATGATGTTCTATACTCTCATTCAAACAATTTAGACCAAATCGTACCGAATTAAATATTAAATTAATCTGAACTAAAAAAAAATCAATACAATTGTAAATCATATGTAATTGTCAGTTATATCTAAACCCATTTTAATATTTGGTAATTAGTTCTAATATTGAAAATATTAATTATACTTATTATATATTTTATGATCAGCTCTCTTTGTCTTAAACCTGCTCATTTTGGGACAAAAACCCGTATTGTCCCATAGTTGTCGGAAACTTTCCATTCCATTTCGGATTGATTATTTTAGAATTTTTAGTCTATTTATATTTAAAATAATTTTTACTAAATAATTTATTATTATTATTATAAATAAGTAGTTATATATATATATATTATTGATTAGTCGATATTATATAGTTTTAGTATTAATAGTATTTTAAACTTAATATTTTAATAGAGTTAAACATAATAAATATTTTAAATTTTAAATATTATTTTAAATTATTTCAATAAGTACCAAATTAAACCGGACAATTTTAAAAACATTTGTATTTAACATAATTTTGGTCTTTTTTTATAATATGACTTTGAACTGTTGCACAAAAAAATTAATCGATGTGGGACTTTTAAATTATTTAAACTAATGAACTGGATAAAACTGAATAAGTTTTTAAAAAAAAATTGGACGCACGATAAATCAAGTTTCTTGCTCATTCGCATTTAAAATCATTTTTGTGTGTTTTATAATATTATTCTGAACCATCCACCAAAATTTTAATCAATGTGAGATGTTGAACACATTTTTTTTCTTTAATTGAGTAATATATGTCCGTTTTTTAAATTTTGAATCATAATATATAGAGAAAAAATTTAATTTTTTATTAATTATATGTATGATATAATAATTTTAAATAATTTGAAAATAAGATCTAACAAATATGATAGGAGAATTCTAATTTATAGTATTAATATTGCAACATTAGATAAAGAAATAAATGATAAAGAGGAGAAAGTAAAAGATGCAAATAAAGTGTTTAATTTAATTTTGGTGTAATTAATATTTTCTTTTATGGGTGTTTGGATATAGGATTAGCTATAAACTTTTTAATTTTAGACTTATAGAGTGTTTGAAAACACCCTATAAGATTGAGTTTTTTTAATAGTTTAGTAGATATATATATATTATTGATAAGTCGATATTATATAGTTTTAGTATTAATAGTATTTTAAACTTAATATTTTAATAGAGTTAAACAGAATAAATATTTTAAATTTTAAATATTATTTTAAATTATTTCAATAAGTACCAAATTAAACCGGACATTTTTAAAAACATTTGTATTTAAAATAATTTTGGTCTTTTTTTATAATATGACTTTGAACTGTTGCACAAAAAAATTAATCGATGTGGGACTTTTAAATTATTTAAACTAATGAACTGGATAAAACTGAATAAGTTTGTTAAAAAAATTTGGACGCACGATAAATCAAGTTTCTTGCTCATTCGCATTTAAAATCATTTTTGTGTGTTTTATAATATTATTCTGAACCATCCACCAAAATTTTAATCAATGTGAGATGTTGAACACATTTTTTTTCTTTAATTAAGTAATATATGTCCGTTTTTTAAATTTTGAATCATAATATATAGAGAAAAAAATTTAATTTTTTATTAATTATATGTATGATATAATAATTTAAAATAATTTGAAAATAAGATCTAACAAATGTGATAGGAGAATTATAATTTATAGTATTAATATTGCAACATTAGATAAGGAAATAAATGATAAAGAGGAGAAAGAAAAAGATGCAAATAAAGTGTTTAATTTAATTTTGATGTAATTAATATTTCCTTTTATGGGTGTTTGGATATGGGATTAGCTATAAACTTTTTAATTTTTGACTTATAGAGTGTTTGGAAACATCCTATAAGATTGGGTATTTTTTAATAGTTTAGTAGATAGAATCAGAGGAGGCACGGAAGTAACACTCAAAACGTAAATAGTGTCATTAGGCCTAATTGGCAAATTTTGAATAGTGTATAGCCCAATCAGCCAATTACTTTCAAATTAATGTCCCATTCTGCCAATTATTTCTATTGTTTGTGGGCCTAAAAAGACTTGTCGACTAGTCCTACTCGCATTGTCTACTAAAATTTTCCGCACTTTTCAATTTGAGGACAAGATACATTTCCACGAATTTGGATGTAGAGGTGAGAACAGTAACTGTCAGCAATCTAATAAATTTTTACAGCTTCTACTATATATAAAAACAGAGATACTATGAAAAGTCTATTATATAGATTCATGTGTTTTTACTTTGTTACTAGTGTGCGGAACAAGGATACATGATGGTAAAGTAGCCCAGGTTAGCATTTAATGGGCTCAAGGATGAAGTTGTTTTAATCGGTCTGGAAAAGTAGTATCCACAAACCAGAGCTAACCGAGTAACTAGTTTACAAATTTCACATTACTTACTTACTCATCTACTTTGGTACACCATCATATGAAAAGAGCAGAGAAGGCGACTGCGCATGTGGTTGGACCAGAGGATCCGAAGAGGTTGACAGAAGAGAGAGAGCGCGGTGGAAATCTTGAGATTCATGGAGGACTCCTGAGTATTCTCCCATACCTACCAAAATATTTTAACCTCACATCAAACGACTAGAGCAAAAGACAACAGAGAACTATTTGATCCACATATCAAAGGACCTGTGAAGAAGTGCAGATACCAACCTTCGTCAGGAAGTTGAGACTTGGACTTCCCTGCTGAGAACCCGCCTGAGGTTTGAAATGCAGAAAAATAACGGCTGCTACTAGCAACCAACTGCTCCTCAGAGCCATTACTTCTCTGAAAGCTCAGAGTAAAACCGCTTTCCGTCTGTGTAGGCTTTGAATCATCATAACTGGTATCCCATGCATACGTGTCTTCGGAACTCGTGTTAAGGGACAACCCATTCCATAACATATTTGTACGCTGCTGTCTTCGATCTGCAGGAGTTAACATTTCACATTAGATTTTTCTGAAATGAACTTGTGTGTTTGCATGTGTGTGATAGAGAGAGATAGAATAGACAGATGGAAAGATCCTGAGGTATCATTGATTTTATTGTGGTCATCTTACCATATACTCTCTCTGGATTTAATGGAAATACTCCTTGTGGCTTGCGACGCCTAGCATTATGATGAGAAAGACGTTTGCGGCAGCTTCGCTTCTTCTCATCAAATTCAGAAACGGCATGTAACCTGAAATTTATAAAAGAAATCAATTCTCTACCTTAGTATTAGCGCATGTAAAAGTTATTTCTGGACGACTACACTAAACTAGTATATTACAGTAAGAGAGTGCAGCTTATAAATCAAACAACGCAAGGAACATAACCACCAATCAGAACCGTAATCATGGTTTTACCTGCTACACTGTTGGCAGAATCGACGCTCTAGGCCACTAACAAGAACTTTTGGGCACTTTGAATGCTTTTCGCAGACTCTATGCTTACGATGATAATCCTTAGCAGATGAGAGATCCAGCTCACAGCCATCAATTTGGCAACGTGGGACTTGCATGCTCTGACCACAAGATTTGGATTTCTTCCGAGCAACAACAGATGGAGTCAACAACTTCATAGAAACGGCTGATAAGTCATTATTGTTTCTACCCCAAAATCCTTCAGAATATGTCCGCTTTCCAAGTTTTAAACAAAGATCTGATTCAGCTGAGGCAACAGATACCTCGAGAGCTGTGGATGTTTTCCCTTGGACAAAATCTATGTTGCTGCAAGAATCTCCAGGGGGACTTTCTGATGCAAGCTTGCATCGCTTGACTTCGGGAGATGACGAGTTGATAGAGGTCGACTGTGAGCTTTTTGAAACAGTGGTGTGCCAGAAACTGGTGGCAAAGCCACTACTGACTCTCTCAAAGCCTAAGAATTGTGGAACTATAGATTCAATTCCTTCACCTTTTTCAATATCCCACTCGGTCGATAGCAGCTTTTTGTCATTTTCAATCTTTGACGGATTGGACATGATCAAATTCTCCCAGTCCCAGTGGAAAGGAGATACCATGTTGCAGTCCATTCAAGATGTGGGTTGATTTCATAGACCTGCCACCACCAAAGGCAGAGCAACAAATCCTGCAACAACCAAAAGTTTACAGGAAATCATATAAACAGAAGACTATACTAACAAAACAGCTACCTTACAAAGACACCCAGAAGAAAAAGCTTAAGAATATCAAGCACCAAACACTGCTCATCAACTCGGCCTTTTATCATTAAAACTCAGCAAGAGAAACCTTTCTATGTTTCACCCAGACCAGCAAAAAGGGCAAGTGAACATCTTGTGCTCTCCATCACACAAAAACTAAGTGGCATTTATTCAATTAGGCCCACACTCCTCCAAATCAGATTGCACAAAAAATATCAACAACTTGTCAAGAAACACGATCTAAACATTGTAATTGCAAAACCTACCCCTACCCCATTCAACCTTTGTACTTTTTAGAAGGTTCCTACCTAACCACCTCAAACCACAAGGCTATAAAGCTTACAACTTTTCACATTGAATTAACCATGAAGGGATCTATCTGCAGCAATAAAGATCCAACTGTAATAAAGCGACAGTAAGTTAGGTCTCGATCCCAATCAAGGTCCCCCCCCTAGACTAGGGTTTTCCATGAAGACAAAGTGGTCCCTAACTCAATTAATTCATCTAACAAAGGGATTAAAAATATTAAAGTTATCAATGTTACAATCAAATCCGCCTAGTAAAACCATAAACGTGAGAAAATGAAACAAAGAAGCCACACAAAAAAAAAAAAAAAAAAAAAAAAACATGAGAAAAGCCATTCTCCATTCTAACAAATTGCTACACCTTAAGACTATTCACCTTGAGCCAATTTCATGGATCTTTTTCTCGGACATAAAGCTAAATTCTTTCTAAGATAGATAAAGCTAAAATATGAGGAGGAACAGGTTTTCAAATAATTTGAGGTGAGTAAGAGTAGAAACCTCAAGTAGTAAAAAGAGAAGAGATGGCCGAAGAAATCTCAGGAGGTCACCGATCGGAGGAGAAGCGTTTGACTAAGAGCGACACTGAGACACCATATTCGCCTGAGGGAAAATCGAATCAGCTGCTCACAAAAAGTCCTTTCTATTTCTTCTTCCTTTTGTTTTTTTTCTCAGCTGTTTTGCTTTCACTTCTTATTTTTATTTTGCTGTCTTTTTTTTTTTTTTTTTAATCTCTACTAAAACAAAATTAATATATTTTCCTGGCAGACACAACATGTATTTTCGTGCTTCTTTAAGCGTTAAATGTTTTTGTGATACCCAAACTTAGTACACAGATTCAATTGTATATTATTAACCAATTGTATTTTTAATCTCTACTAAATTTTTTTTTTTTCAACCTATTAGAAAATAAAATAAAAAATTCAGGCCTAAAATATGAACTACAGTCATATATAGACAACAAAATGATGGTGAAAACGATGAACTACTTGTAACTAGTTTAGGCTCTAGCTCTCTAAACCAAAATAAATATCTCAAATTGTTTATAAAGTATCATTTAATGCCATACCATATGAATTTTAAAAATATTTATACGTAAGAATGGACTTATTAAGAAATCTTATAAGTACATATAAGCGTCGTCAAAAAAGAAAGAAAAATCTTATACTCTATAAGGTTTTAACTTTAGCTTTATGAAAGTTGTTTAGCGGACAAGAAAAGCATGTTATTTTGGGAGGGAAAAAAAACACCTATGAATGATAAAAACAGTTTTCGAGTTATCTACTGAATTATAGACTCTTTGATTGGTTCAGTTTTACACTCGTGCAAGTTTTTGATATTCATAATACTCCTATATTACTTTCGTAAGTGTACAAATAAATCGCATGTAAGATTTAATGTCAATTTATGAAAAAATCACAATAAATGAAAAGTTTGCTGAGGTATTTTAGGATCATTAAAGAAAACGAAGATAAAATAGATTTATGAGTTTGGTCAATACTTATAGTAGTACTTATAAAACATCATTGGTATAAATAACTCTTTTAAGTCTTAACATAAAACCGAGGGACGGTAAACATAAATTGGACTCGTTCAACTTGGCTCTTTGATAGATACGGATTTTGGGTTTTTTTTTTTTTTTTGTGGAATTTTATGAGTTATGTGGATGATGTTAAGAGATACTACTGATGCTGAAAGTTTAGTCATGACGTTTGACAATTTAAAATTTTGTATTCAAACTTTGTAAATTTTAAAAACTACCGGCAGATGTATTATCGTTTTTTAGTAGTACATACATCAAAGGTTCCTTACTAATTTGAGTATTGCTCATGCTCGTAAAACTGGTTATTAATGAAGAAATATAGTCACATGAAGTTGTTTATAGATCATCAAAATTGTATTTTCCTTATTTATAAATTGGCTTCTACATTTGATTCATCACTTAAACAACCTTATTCTGATTTGACGAGATTGTTATACCTTTTGCTTTGTCTCTTCTACCAAACAAATACTACAAAACATAGTATAAAAGTTCGAGATTAATTTCTCTACCTATCCACCTAAATCATCTACAACGAAAACTATTATGAAACCAAAAATCATGAATCGCAAGCTCTCTAAGTTTATAATATAGGTTACTAGTAGTAGAAAATTGTTGTTTAGAAAATATTGACCCAAAAAAAGTTGGTGCTTTGACTTTTTAAACACGTCGGTGATATTTTCTTTTCAGAATTTTGGCATGACACGTCTGGTTTTTGTCCAATGAGTCTCGATTCTCGAGCGTTCTCAAACTTTCAATAACTCAAATAACCATCCAATTATCTACGGCCACGTCGACATTACACGTCTCGTTAGCCAATCATAGATTGGCTGTGACGAAGTAAGTTGTGAGAATAGCAGCAATATTGATCCCTTTTTTAGGTGGTGATGAATCACAGAGTTAAAATAAAAAAACGTATATTGAAACGAGGGTAAGAAAAAAAAAAAAAAAAAAAAAAAAAAAAAAAAACTTGGTTAAGTTTTTCTTCGGCTCGCGATCGTCGTTACTCATTTCAATTCCCAATTTTCATCAAAGCGTTTCTCCTCCGCCGTAATCATGGTATAGCTACGATCTCGATCTTTGCTCATAATTCTTCTTTAGATTTGTTTTGTCTATCGGATCGGTGGCGTTTTATTTCTGTATGCCTCCGATCTGATTCAATATGTATCGTCTCATGAGCTATATATGCCAATGATTTAATCTCTGTTATTGAATCATTGGGAATTTCAATTTGATCAACTTAATCTTTTGATTAATTAGAACATGACAAATGTGGATCTGTTTTCGAAATTTGAGTCGGACGAGCTGAGTTCTTATCTGCATTATGCGTCTTGTTGCTTGATTTAGCTTTCAATTTGAATATGTGTTACCCAAATTGGATGTTTGGGTTGAGTGTGAAAGAAGAGCTTCTGATTTGAATATGCGAAAACATAATGGATGTGATCTGTTAATAATGAATTATTGAATGGTTTGAATTATTTGCAGACAACTTCAAAGCGACTCGCAGATAGGAAGATTGAGAAGTTCGACAAGAACATTTTAAAAAGAGGATTTGTTCCTGAGACCACCACCAAAAAAGGAAAGGATTACCCAGTTGGACCAATCCTGCTCGGCTTCTTTGTCTTCGTTGTCATTGGTTCATGTGAGTTCCTTTTCCTATCTTTATGGCACCAAATAGCTACTTTGAGTTAGGCTTCATAGTCTTTGATTGATTTATGTTCGAAACATCCAAATTTGGACATTAGTTTTCAGTTCTATGTTTTATTCTTTGTGTGCATATAGTACTTCCACCTTTATATATGACCAGTAAGTAAGGACCCATGATCTGTAATGTCTGCTTTATATTTGTACCGTGATGAAATTTAACATTTGAAATATTAGACAAATTGCAATACATCATATTTAGTAGAAACTTTGTTTATTGGTGAAATGCTTAACGGATTGATTGTAAGATCTTTGGTGACACAAATGTAGTAGCAGCTATTAGATATTAAAGTGTGTTATTTATGTTTCATTTCAAAGTATTAGGGGGCAATAGATGTAGTATGTGATTTGGATTTAGTTCCATCCATTGAAATTTTAATTGGATATGATTTGAAGGTCTTAACTCGTACATTTAGCATGTGGTCGGTTGTATGTATTTAGAAGGATGTTAATTAGAGAATAGGTAACAAGGAATGTTAACTAGAGAATAAATGAATGGATGTTAGGTTGTATGCGTAGTATAGGTAACAATGGACTCAAATAGTATATGAAGGACCTTTATGTCTGTTATCATTATTAACCTTCAACATGCATTGCTACAGCTCTCTTCCAGATCATCAGGACTGCAACTAGCGGAGGCATGGCATAAACTGAATTGACCACACTGAAGCTAGAAGAAGCAGTTTTCAAAGTGAATATATATCTTCTCTGAGTCTTGTCTTTTTCTTTCCTTGTACTGTAGAATGTGTCAACTTTCTGTTTACTTAATGTTATGAAGGATGTTTTTGTTCGAGTTATTATACCCAACGTTAGTGCTTTCGTTCACTTGATACGCGCCACATGGATGTGATACCAAATACAAAAAGGGTTAAATAGTTTCCCTTGGATTTAGACAACTTTTATGAGAAAATAACTCAACAGGTTTAACAAGTTTTCGAGCTGTTATCGCACAACCCAGAAGTTATTTATTACAACACGAATGTTTTGTATACTACAGTCTCGAAAAGTTAAAACCAAAATCAAACAAACAAAAACAAACAAACCGTGTGTGAACCGTTTGATTCCAAAGGAATACAACCTCAAAGAAGAGAAGATCAAGCCCTAGCCGTAGGGGAGGGATGAAACGCTGTTCCGCAAGCGATCCAAAGTCTTTTCCTCCCACGAGGAACGGTGCAGCCAGGGACCTTGGTCCATTCCCTAGTAACAGCATTGTAGGTTATCAGACGGTTCATCTGTCTGGACCTCAAGGACAATAATATCAGACAACCTTTGTTGCCTAGACAATTCATCCTAATGTGCTTTCCGTAAAACTCCAAGCACCATATGTTTGGCATTCTGTCAACCTCCTTCCACAACAGTGTCATCTTCTGCAGCTCCCATATGCAAACGCAAGTGGCAGCGTTTTTTGTCAGCAGACCCACCAGCATCAACCGCTCTCCGCACTCAGCTAGCGTGTGATCGCTAAGGTCTGGTGGGCCCGGTATGATGAACTGCTTCCATTTCCCAGAGACCATGTCGTAGGACAATATCCCTTCAGGATCTGTTAACATGAAGTAAAGTGTGCTGTGGATAGCCACAGGCTGTGACTTAAAGTTGAGCAATACCGGGAGCTTTATGTTGGACGGGATGGTGCCCCGTTTGGTCCACACATTTCTCAGGGAATCATAGACTTCGTACTCTCCTTCACATCCAACCCACAAGACCTTATACCCATGACTGGTGGAGTTTCCATTAAGAGTCATTCCTACTGCAACACGAGACCAGACCTTGAACGACCTAGCAGGTAACTCTCTGAAAGACTTGGTCAGCGGGTTGCTCACATAGAAGTTCCGATGACCAATGTCGAGGAAGCATACTAGACCTCCGGCAGAAGCCATTGGCAAAACAATACTCTTCTTGGGAAGTGCAGGGATAATCGGATGGTGCCATTTCTTCAAAGAAGGGTCGTACACTTGTCCCGAGTTGACATTCTCGTGGGTTATGGTGTAAAACCATGGGGTGGTTTGAGGAAGCTCGGTGAAGCATCGGGAGAAGCTATCTGAATCAATAAGAGCATTCCATGTACGACAAACAGCACGGAACTGGAAAAACGTAGCAATTGGTAGTCTGGAAACAACAGCTTCGAAAAGATCTTGGGGAAATTCCTGCCAGATATCTTGATCCATGTTTCCACTAATGTCATCTCCTTGCGTACATGATTTGCCTTGATTCCGTTCTTTACGAGATCGCTTGACAGGAGGCTTGACGGTTTCTAACATCTTAAAGATCCCAGGCCTCTTTCCAGCAGCCATTACAAGATCACAACAATCATCAGCAGAAGTATCGTCAATACAGGGCAAACACCATCTGCCACATAACAGAATCATAATATCTGTCAGGAAAAAGACACATTACCCTAATTCTTTAAAAAAAATGAAATCATTAATTACATTGGAAAGAAAGAGTTTACCCTCAAATCAACCACAAATACGTATACAAGAGCAAAAAAAGGTAACACTAAACCAGCTAAAATAATAAACCTTTTCTGGTGTAAACAGTGGGAACACTAGATATGTTTCAGAAAAAATGGTAAAACAAACAGATATAATAATTAAATTAGAAGATGCTACTAGAAGTGAAGCACGAAACAATACAAAGAGAAGGCTATCAAGTCAGAATTCACAGTAATGAATCAGTAAATGAGACCCACCAAAATATGCCAATAATATCAAAGCAAGGAGGGAAGCATTAAGCAGACATTTTGCTATTGACCCAATGATGGACTTACTGTAATTGTCAGCACAATAATCGATGAAATGGTAAAACGCTGTGTGTGAACTGTGAAGAGAGTTTTTTTTTTTTTTTTTTTTTTATAAGCACAATGGGGAAAAAAGATGCCCTCTATAACAACAATATTGGAATCAATTCATAGATTAAAAATTTAATCTTTGAGATAATATATGAATTGCATGATTCACAAGCGAAATTGAACCATAAGCCCTAAAAGAGACGAACCAATAAAAAAAGCCCTAACTAAAACACATTACGAGGTTTACGAATTGCTCAAATTTGCAATCGAAAGCAGCGCAGAGTTAGATCTAATCAGAAAAAGAAAGAGAAATATCCTGTGTATACCGGTTCTGATACTGAGGGTGGTGAAGAAGTAAAAACGAGGGCGAAGAAGAAGAAGGAGAAGAGAGAGAAGGAGGAGGAGAGCCGTTGTGCAAGAGCTCTTGAAGCTGGCCGATGAGCTGTCTGAGCATGGCAAGCTCTTCTTCCATGCCACAAAGAAGGAGAGAGTTAAGAAGAGAGATCAATGATGGTTAGCCATTTAGCAACAACAAAGGAAGATTAATCTCCCAGCATCTCTCTTCTTAAAACCATATGAGAGGAGGAGCCCTTTGCCCTTTTGTTTTGCCTTTGCCTTTGCCTTTGGTTTTGTATCTCAGCGACTTGAATTGTCTTTTTCTCTCTCTTTTTTTTTTGCTTCATCTTTTTCCATGTCAGTTGGCCCCATCTTATTATTTCCTTGCCAATTATTCCACCCTTCTTCTATTCTCTTTCCCTTTTTACCCCTCCTTTTTTTTTTTTCTTAACTTTATTCTTCTCTACGTTATTATTTTTTTATTACAGAATTTCTAACTACTGTTGTAATGTTAGAAACCAAACCACACTGTTATTTATTTCTAACACTAACAAACTTTTTTTTTTTTTTTGTTGCCAAAAAGAATGACGCGTGCTTGGTATAACTAAATTGTGGGGGATATTTGTGCTTGCGGCAATTATACTAAATTATGGTTTTTATTGCCTTTTTTTTTTTTTGCATCCGCCTTTGCATATGAAATATGTTGGTAGATGAGTTAATATTTTTTCCTCATTTTATAACAAAAATTTCAATAGTTGACCAAAAATTTTATATATATATATATATATGTTGACAATAAAACACTTTCGAGTTACTTGAATATAACATTAGATATTAAGAAAACTATCCATTGTTGAGATGGATTTCGACTTTTGTGTATGCTCTTGTGTTCATCAATTTGAAATAGTTTCGAGAGAATGATTTGGCCTTTTGAGTAATTTATTACTCTAGGGGAAAAAATATAAGACAATTCCAAAAAATTGCTTCTAAATAAAAAAACGGTAATGTACAATGTTTTAAAAGCTACTAGATTTATACCCGCGGTACACCGCGGGTCAATTGTTTTAATAAAAAAATTTAATTTTTTTGTTTATTTATTATTTATAAACAGAAAAATTTCATTAAAATCCTCTAAAGTAGTACACATTGCGGATCAATTGTTTCAATAAAATTTTGTATTTTTTTGTTTATTTATTATTTATAAATGAAAATTCCATAAAAACTTTTAAAGTACCACACATTTCTACATCAAACCTTCAAAGTATTACATTTCACCTTTAAACCGTCAAAGTAAAAGAATTTCCAATTTAAATCTTTAAATTAAAGTGGCGTTTTGTTTCCCACCGATATTTTCGATCCTGGAAAAGTTTACTCTGTTAACACAGAAGTTAACCCCAACAATTTTTTAAATGAAAAACGAAACAAAACGCCACTTTGAAGGTTTAAACTGGCAAAATTTTCACTTTGGAGGTTTAATGTAGAAGTATGTGCCACTTTTGAAGTTTTTTTTATAGAATTTTTCCGTTTATAAAATATAAAAATTGACCCGTATATACGTCAATTATCTCAACTAAAGAATCAAATTAAACCGAATAATTTTTTTGAAATTTGGACGTCTCATAAGTCAATGTTCCTTTTCATTCGTATTTAAAATCATTTTGATTTTTTTTTTCATAAAAAAATTCCTTTTCACACGTATTTAAAATCATTTTGATTTTTTTTTACATAAAATGAACTGAACTATTGCCCACAAATTTTAGTCAATGTGAGATGTTTAAATTATTTTAACTAAAAACCGGATAAACCAAATACATTTTTAAAAATTTTGACGCATGATATGTCAAGTTTCTTGCTCATTCGTATTTGAAATCATTTTGATATTTTTATAATACGACTATGAACCATTGCCACAGAAATTTAGTCAATGTGGGATGTTGAACACACAAAAAAAAAAGGAACAGACACTTTTTTCTTCTTTAATTGAGTAATATATGTCCGTTTAAAAAAAATTAATCACAATATATGCAGAAAAATATTAAATTTTAATAATTATATGTGTTATATAATAATTTAAAATAATTTGAAAATAAGATCTAACAAATGTGATAGGAGAATTATAATTCATACTATTAATATTGCAATATTAAATAAGGAAATAATTGATGAAGAGGAAAAATGAAAAGATGGAAAGGTGTGTTTGGATACAATGATAAAATTATTTCCTTTTTATTTTAACTTTTATAGTGTTTGGAAACACCCTATAAGATTAGGTATTTTTTAATAGTTTAGTAGATTGATAATGATAATTCATTATACGAACGAATGTTAGAAGAAAAACTGCAAAGAAAATGAGAAGACGGTCAACGAAGTAAATGAGCCTGATTTTTTTTTTTTTTTTTTTTTGTTGGTCATCGTTAGAAGAAGACTGCGAACAACTTGATTCCAAAAGTTTATTGATTTGTTGTAAGAAAGTCACTGAATGTGGAAATTAAAAAGGAAGAAAATGCGAATCGAATGTACAATAAATTGCATGTGCATAAATTTGGCTGGGTTATCTTTTTCTTTTGGTGTAATAATTATATTTTCAAAAATCATTCCACGGAGAATGTAAAGTAGTCGTAAAGCGTGGGGTTTCATTTTTCTCACCCCCATCAATTTGCTTTCATCAATCATATCACTTCCATTTAACATAGCAATTACCATTATATTAAATGAAACAAATGATGAAATAACTCATCATAACCTCTTAGTGTTTCTTTTTCTACATCTAGACGGTCCAATTAAATATAAAGCGGTAAGAAAAATAACTATAAGAAATGGAAATAAGGCTAAATATGGTTCTTAAGACAACTAAAGTTTCATGACTTTAAGCGTAAATCTACGAACAATTTGAAAGTGTTCTGAATCGCTTAAAAATGTTAAAGAGTGAAAAATATAGTGTTTGCATTGCTTTTGATCCACATATCCTTGTACATCAAATTGGTCATAGTTTTAGGTTCTAGATCGTACCTCAGGTAACAGGTATTTGTCAATAACTCATCTTCATTTCCAGATATTGTCTTATATGACCCGAATCAACATTCAAAGGTGAAGACCAAATATCTTATATGTATCATGAACTGATTAAATCGACAACTATCTCTCTTTCTTAGATTATTTATGTTTGGATCCAACACTTATCCCTCCATCCATAATCATATTCCAACATTCACTTTCCTTGCTTAGCACACAATGATGATTTATATATGAATGAGCAAGTTCTTATATCAGCCACCGAGTAAAAGAATGAAGATTCAGTTTTCTTCTTAATTGCTTTAATGTTTCTTCCTTTCGATTCTTGCACTAAGTTTGAATTTATCTTTCTTTCCAAAGTAAAACTCCAATATAAACTCTTGTTTCTCATTTGTTTCGTTCACTTTTGAATTTTGAAGATAAAATTTGCTTCAAAAGCATTCTAATCTAACTTCTCTCGACTTTTGGACTAGGGTCAATTTTGTGGATTCAAAGACCTGTTCATGAGAAGACTTATGCGACAGTTCAAAAACCAAACCGCATGGTGCCTCCCACCCGACCAATCTATTCCTCGAATTACATTCGAATTTCCAGCGAGTAGCCCTTTTTATTATTGTCCATCCGACTTATAAATCCTGGAACGATCAACCTTTAATAATTTTGTGTCCACCAAATTGCTTGGTCGAGTCATATAAAGTTATAAACCCATCCGAACGAGAAGAGACAGTTTCACTGAATCTACCGGAAATAGGTGAACCGTATTTGTATTTGGTATCACATATGGCGAACCAAGTTTGCGACAAGTCAACAAGAATATAAAACCAAAACCAACTTCAAGACATGAATAAAGGTCGGATATTTTTCGAAAACAAGTCTCAAAATTCTTTAAGTCGTAGCATTCTACAGTACAATATAAGGGGAAAAAAAAGAGACAGGTCAGAATATCCAATTTAAACAATCGCTTCTTCTAGCTTGAATGCCATTCGGTTTATGCCATGCCTCCACTAGTTGCGGTCCTGATGATCTGGAAAAGAGCTGAAACAAAGCATATAAAACGTTAATAGATATATAAAACATACACATACACATATAGTATAATCAAATGACTTAAGACTCTAGACCAATGTTGGTTGTCCTAATTTGACTCAAAGTAGCTATTTGGTGCCATAAAGATAGGAAAAGGAACTCACATGAACCAATGACAACGAAGACAAAGAAGCCGAGCAGGATTGGTCCAACTGGGTAATCCTTTCCTTTTTTGGTGGTGGTCTCAGGAACAAATCCTCTTTTTAAAATGTTCTTGTCGAACTTCTCAATCTTCCTGTCTGCGAGTCGCTTTGAAGTTGTCTGCAAATAATTCAAACCATTCAATAATTCATTATTAACAGATCACATCCATTATGTCTGCGCATATTCAAATCAGAAGCTCTTCATTCACACTCAACCAAAACATCTAATTTATGCAAATTGAAAGAGAAATTGAGCAAATTCCAGGTCAGATTTAGACATTCATCTAAATCAAGTAACAAGACCATGTAATGCAGACAAGAACTCAGCTAATCCGGCTCAAATTTCGAAAAACAGATCCACATTTGTTATGACAAGAGAGCAATTTTGGTATGATTCAATATTCAAACACAGAGTAAATCATTGATATATATAGTTCATTAGACGATTTAACCCTCAAATGATATACCACACCTGACCTACTGAATCAGATCGGAGGTACAACAAAGAATAAATTTAGTCAACAAAAACATGAATCTCGGGAACAGAAACAAAGCCACATGATCCGATCGACCAATAAAAAGACATAAGAAGGTTTAGTGCAAAGATTGAGATCGCAGCCAATACCATGATTACGCCGGAGAAGAAACGAATTGACGATCCCGAGACGAAGAAAAAACTCTCCTTGTCTTTGCGTTTTTTTTTTTCTAAATAAAAATTGTCTTCCTGATTTCAAAAGAGTCTGTCACGAGTCACGACCTTAAAAGGGATCGGTGATGCAACTCACCGCGAACGTCGTCACAGCCATTCTATGATTGGTTACCGAGACGTGTGATGTCTACGTGGCGATCACTAATTGGATTTCCTATTATTGGGCTTTTAAATGCGTTGAGTAAGCCCCATGTCGTGTGGACAAAACTCGGACGTAAGTCAATCTGAAAAATCTCACGGACGTGTTTAAAAGTCAAAGCACTCACGTTGTGGGGTCCATATTTCTCGTTTTTCGACCGTCTAGTAAACAAAAAAAACGAATGTAGCGTCGATGAATTATCAAAGACTCCTGAAAGAGGGAAAAACCCATAATATTTTAATTTTTCAACAATTACATTCGTTGATATATAATAATAACCAAACAAAATCGATTAGTTAGTTGCAATTCCAGTGAAGTAAGTAAAGAGAAAGTAAGCTATCTTCAACTTTATATCACAAAGAAGTACGTATATGTAAAATGTCCACTCCCCCCTATCTTGGACGATGATGATTAACGAAGAAGACTGCACTATTCTAATAAAAGAATCCTAAAATCATACACACACACATACACACATACTATGATGCTCTCTTCCCTGTCCATAGCAACTCTGAATAGCTTCCAGCTTCCAACTCATCTACAAACCACAAGTTTTGGTGTCCCAATCAGAGAAGAGCTAAAAAAAAAAAAAAAAAAAAGCTTTACAGGAGAAACTGGTCTAAGTTCTTGGCCTGCCCACAAATATGGTCACACCAGCCTTTCTATATACACTCTTTTGCAATCGTGTCAATCTGTTTTTTTTTTTTTTTCCTGCAAGCAAGTTCAAAAAGGCGTTACTCGCAGTCGAGAAAGCATGTTTTTCAGGTGGGTAATAGATATAAAGAGAGCTGAGAGATATGAGCTTACTACTACTTCGTGATGCAGAGGAGACGCTAGTTTTTGTGTTTCCTTACCCGTTCATTCATCTTCCAGCCACATCCTTTTTTATGATTCTGTATCCGAAGGCGAATTGAAAAAGCGAGAAACTTCCCGGTACAGCTGCTCTGCTTCAAATGGTTTTGATACATACCCATCCATTCCACACTTTAGGCATTCCTCATGTGTTGCTTGAATCACATCTGCCGTCATTGCTAATACCGGAAGATGCCAACTTGATTTGTTACCGTTCTCTACTATCAAAGCCTCTCCATTCTTTATTTTCTTGTTCATCTCCTCTTCCATATCCCGTATTTTCCTCGTAGCCTCAAATCTGCAGAAAGACAAGGCAAAAACATCTCAAAGTTTAATATTTACATCTTTCAAACTTTTTACAAACAAAGATATACTGTAATTTATTTAACATAAAAATAAAATAAAACATACCCATCCATTTCTGGCATCTGAATGTCCATGAAGCAAGCATCAAACTCGTGGGGTGGCTTAAGCAATGAGATTGCCTGTATCCCGCTCTCAGCGCAAACCACATCAGCTCCATACTTCTTCAGAGCTCCTGCTGCTACTCTGAGGTTTACGTTGTTATCGTCCACAATTAAGATTTTTCTGCCAAGGAGAAGGTTCCTGAGAATCAAAGCAGGAGGTCCCTTGTGTTGAGGTGTTTCCCTGTTCCCAATACCCAATCCCCTCTGCAAAGTTGCTGCTAGCATACTCACCCTCAATGGTTTCACTATCACTATTGGAGGATCTATACCTGTGCTTAAAGCATCTATTGACGAGTCTACTGAGTTTGCTAACAAAACCAATTTAGGAGATTTGACAAGAGGGTCCTTCTGCAGCTTCTTAATGAATACATCTGCTTCCCTATTCCATATTTCTTGCTCTATCAGTATCATATTTACAGCGGTTGTGCCAATCTTCATATAATGTAGAGCCTGTTCAACACATGGAACTACTTCGACTCGAATTCCCAGGCGCTGAAAATGGTACCACGAGACTTGCGCCCTAGCAGGCCTATGGTCCACAATCACAGCTTTCATGCCCCGAAATTCCGAGAATATGGGCTGGTTATTGTTCTGCGGGTCGCTCTTTCTTTCAGTTGGTTGCATGCCATTTGAAAATACAGCAGTAAATGTGAATGTGGACCCGACCTTGGGAGTACTCGAGAATCCTATTTCTCCCTTCATCAGTCCAACTAGACATTTGCTTATGCTAAGCCCAATTCCTGTGCCTCCATGCGTCCTGGATATGGATGGTCCGACTTGCATGAAAGGCGTAAATATGCGGGACTGCGCTTCCAAAGGGATCCCTACACCAGTATCCTCAACTGAGACGATTAGGTTGATATCAGGTGGAGATGACGCAAAGCTCCGATGCCCATAGGAACTGAAAGCTTTAAAATTTTCCCAGCTCCTCTGCCGGTCTGCAACTAGAAGCCCGCTCAGTGTACTTTCCGGAGATGATGCTGTCTCCCCATTGATAGATTCTAATAGTTCCTCCACCAAATGAACAGTTACAAAGATGTGTCCTTTCTCAGTGAACTGCCAGGATATTTATAAATGATCAGCTCCTTCTATCACCCAACTAGGAGGAATGATCAGCAAAGAATATAACAAACAACTTACCTTAATGGAATTACCCATAAGATTTGTGAGTATTTGTCGAAACCTCCCAGGATCACCAATTAACATCTCTGGAACACGATCGGATATGTATACAGCCAACTGCATTTATCAGCAACACTCAGAAAAGTCAGTAAGAAAGACTTACAAGTTACAACCCTTGCTTTTGCAGATTATAAAGATCATTTCGTAAGTTACCTCAACCCCTTTTTGTTGGGACTTGGCAGAAAACAGTGACAGGACATCATCTAATATTCCTCTCAAATCAAACCGCACCTCCTCAAGCTCAAGCTTTCCAGATTCAATCTTTGCTTGGTCCAAAACCTCGTTTATTAGTGAGACTAAAGCTTTTCCACTTGCCTGTGCGGTCCTAACATAATCCTGTTGTGTAACATCTAATTCTGTGTCCATAAGCATATGCAACATTCCTACAAGCCACATCAAAAGTCAACATGAGATCAAAAGATATTTGGTTCCGTTTGTTCTTGAGAAAATATGGGCATTCATGGAACAGAGGTGAGTGAAGGAGGTAACATAGTGGCCATTTTGATACTCACCAAGAACACCATTCATTGGAGTTCTGATTTCATGTGAAACCGTGGCAAGGAACTGCATAAAAACACAAAGTTAGATTACAACCCTTCTCTCTAACATAGAAAGCTAAAAGCTTAATATACTGTGGAAAACTATTAACTGACATGATGTGTATATATATATACCTGTGACTTTGCAACATCTGCTGCTTCAGCCTTTTTCTTGAGCTGCTCCATTTTATGACAATCTTCTTCAACTTTGAATATCCGATTTACGGTAGCATGGACTATATGTGCAATAAGCAACGCAATCACAAGGATACCCAATGAAACAATCATTGATAGCACTGGCCATGGTGGTTTCTGCTTAAATCTACAAAGAGAAAGAAGCTCAAAACAGAATGTTAGCACCTGGATTCATGCAAACAAGAAGAAATAGAAGTCATATGCTGAATTGGCCCAAGTACCTGCAACGCATTTCATGATTTCTAAATGGATCGCCAAAGTTTAGTGGACTAACACATTCCAACCCATCAGCCGAAACATTTGAACCATACATGCTAATCGGTTGAGAGCGATTGGTGGTATCGTATACATTGACAAGAATCGTTTGCTTGCTAGCCAGCTGCTGAAGCAAGTTTTCCACCAAGGACTCGATGTCAAATATTCCACCAAGATACCTTCAGGGGCATCAAAAGAGATCAATGAGCAAAAATGATATCTGTAAATCTTATGTGTTATTGCATTTATTTAGACGCCTATGCTACACACCCGTTAGTAGCCTCAATTCTCTCTTTTGGCGTTGCATTGGAGGGGAGATCTCTCTTGTAGACTGCAAATGTCAAGATCACCCCAAGTCTATTTGTCTTTATCAATGGGAAAGGAGCTGTCAAAACCCCTTTACCTGAGCTCCTGGCGCGCAACACGTTTTCACGATCTTCCTGTCAAGAAGAACTCAGTGAGATTGAGTAATGTCTCAGTTAAAGCAGTGAACTAAACTATAACAATAATAATAGAACTAGTAAAAGAGCTTACTTTCCCAGACAGCATATCGAGAGAAACCACATGGGAAACAGTGTCCTGAGCAAAGATGACTGGAGCATACTCCTCTTGAACAGGAGATGGCTCCAAAGCTTCTGTGTCATAGTCATCCTTGTGAGCTGGGTTTTGTTCAAGAGAATCCATCCTCCTAATAGTCCAACCTTGTTGCCTCTCAAATTCTTCCCTCTCTGAATGGAGAACCCTCATAGCATATGCAACCCCGCTCGTGAGAGGCCTCTCAAATGAAGTTCTATCAGTGTACTCTGAGAATGTCCTCTACACAAAGCTTATTGATGTTAGTATATTGTTCACTAGTACTCAAGAAGATAGGAATCAAGCTACCATGTGTTACTTAAATACCAAGACTTATCTGAGACGACTAAATATCACAAAATGGTAAGCACGAAAAGGCGAGATGTGGGAAAATCTTTCATATTTTGAAGACAAGTGTCGAATCATCCAAGGATTGGTCATATATACTACAACTTATGTTCTACTAGCAAGAGTAGATCGTAGGGTATCATAACAAAACTCGAAAGAGATTGGAAGACAAGGATCAAGAAGCATACCTGATCAATAGCAGAAGGAATCTTGCCATGGTGGAAGGTGGAGATTAAGATAGACATGGCTTGAACATGATTCATGCTAACGTTGAACTGATCCTGCAGCATACGAGCTCTTTCATCGCACATACTAGCTAACGTCTCTTTCCTCTTCTCCAAAGCGTGAGAGCTACCGTACCAGAGGGTGGAGATGGAGACGAAAACCCAGAAGACGATCCAACCAATCACAACGTTCCTCCACCAAGTCTTGTTGAATTTAACAGAGTCAAGAAACTGAAAAGAGAAACTCGGGATCTTGAGTCCGGTGCTGGGGATCCTGTTCCAAAACCACATCTTATTCTTCTTCTTCATCGTTGTCATCTTCGTCTTCTCAGGATCACCGACAGAGCTAACTAAAAGACCAGACTTGTCCTCGATCCCACCATCAACAAACCAAGAAACAAACCAGCAGCATAGCATCCAGAAGAGATGCCCAATCTTCACACCAAACCCTAGAACATGGAACAGACTCATCCACCACTTGAATACACGATCAAAACCCCAAGATAACAGAGTGATTGCAACCAACTCAATTCAAGTCAGAGAAGCTCTCACAACTCAAAACTCAGAACCAAACAAAAACCCTGTACACAAGGGGGAAGAATCAGAGAATCACAACCAAATCCCAAAGGAAGAAACTTTTGTAGCTTCCCACAAAACAAGAAGAGAAAAAGAAACCCCAAGACCACAGGAACGTGTCAGATTAGATATCCCAAAGGGCTCTAATTGAGAGATCAAAGTGGTTACTTAATCAAAAGATGACGAAATATATCAGAACAAAACAAAACAAAACAAAAAGAAAGGTAGAAACTTGGAACAGGAACTTAAAGTTCCAAAGCGAGATTCCTTGAAATCTAAAACAGGAAACAAGCGCCTACTATAATTCGCTTGGAGATATAGGTCCAATATAACAGAAAATCTTGGAGTGTGATGATGATGATGATGATGATTATGATTGATGAGAGAAAGAGGGGAAAGAGAGTGAATAAAGCAACAAGAAGGTAAGAAAGTGAATAGGAGCTGGAGAGGCTTCAGTGGATTATCTAATGGAAGAGAAACTAACAAGTAGGAAGAGAAGAAGCAGAAGAATCTATCATCGGAAAAGATGAGAAGAATATGGTGGAAGACAAATGTCTGCTTCCTTCTCTCTCTATTATCTGATTATCTTTCTTTTCTTTTTTCATACTACTTCCTATATTTATATTTTAATCTTAAGCATATGTACTTAATACAGATCATTCAGACAATATAATTCTAAATTAAAATCCTCGATACTTAATGTCTTAATGATGATGTTAAAACTCGATTCTAGATCAATATCCTCAATAGATCTGATTTCCATAAAACAATTCTTACAGGCTTGGTTTCTCTTTTCTAATGTAATTTTTTCCTTTTTTAACTACCTCAGTAATATTACTATTAATACACATATATATACATATTACACCAAATGATTGGTAAAATAACTTACCGCTATATATAAAAAAAAACTAAACGGCGCAGGAAAAAAAAAAGAAAAAAAAAAAGAAGCTAAAGGGGCCCACATGGAGGGAACAAAGGCATATATGGTCTCACTTCTCACCCTCCAATAATAAAAATGAAAATAAATAAAGGCGTGTTAGAATTTATTATGCAATGGGGTGCAGTAGTTGGTAAAGTGACAAAAATGTTTGGCCATTATCAAAACTAAAATACACAAAAGTAAGAAATAAACCAAGCCCAAAGCTCTTAGTCAATTGACCTATTACAACTCGGGTTTTTTTTTTTTTTTTGCATTATACACCTCTTGTTTTACAACAAAAACAAACAAAATAAAGAAGCATTCTTTTCTTGACACGTCATCCTTTTTACACGTGTTGATATCTGAAGATATACAGTTTTTTTTTTTCTTCTAATTATTGGCAATAGCTTATAGAAAACTTTTTTTTTTTAAATGCTTAAAGACCAATCAACGGTTGCTCTCTCACCCATGAATCATGATCCTTTTTATTCCACCACGCTTCCTCAAATTCAACAAATATCCATTGGTAAACATACCACAGCCGGTTTGTTATTCATTTTGCTTTCAAACTTTTATAATTTCAAAGGGTCAAAAGTTTTGTTTATCGGCATTGTATGCTAAATATGTTTTGGTTTGAATATCTGCATTTTACATGTCAAATAAAAATAAATGATGCATCTAATACCAAAAACTCTCGAAAACGTTAATTGATTTTATAATTCAACAGAAACTTGGAAAAAAAAATGATTGAATACTAAAAATTTTCTTTTAATTTTGGGTTGTAAGTAAAGTAATCTCTTAAGGTTATCTAATAAGAATAAATATTGAGTTGATAAAATGATATTACTAATGTACATGAAATATAAACTATTAAAAAATTTAATGCTTATCACAACAATAATTTTTAATTTATTTTAAATATACAAATGAATTTTAGTGTATGTAACTATATAATATATTTATAAATAATAATTTTTATTCTATAACTCCTTAGAAATAATAGAATTTAAAAACATGTTAAAAAAGGCTCTTTAAATGGTGTAGGAAATTATGAATTATGAATCAAATGAAGTTACTTACACTATTGACTGTAATGGGCCAAAACATTGTAACTTTAAGGCCCATTTAGAAAAATCGTCAAGACTTTTCAGTATCTGTTGCCAGTTTTTATATCTAACCCTCTCGGCTCGTCTCTCTCCTCTCTCAAGCACGACGGAAGAAGAAAGGATCAGAGGAAGACGATAGAGATGGATCCAGACGCAGTTGCAAAGGCTTTCGTGGAGCACTACTACTCAACCTTCGATGCAAATCGTCCAGGTTTGGTTTCTCTTTACCAGGAAGGATCCATGTTGACCTTCGAAGGCCAGAAGATCCAAGGTTCTCAGAACATCGTCGCCAAGCTCACCAGCCTTCCTTTCCAGCAGTGCAAGCACAATATCACCACCGTCGATTGTCAACCTTCTGGTCCCGCCGGTGGTATGCTCGTCTTTGTCTCCGGCAATCTTCAGCTCGCTGGCGAACAGCACGCTCTCAAATTCAGCCAGGTTTTCTTTTCCCAAATCTCATCCCCTCTAATTTAGATCACTTCGATTTCAGTTTTTTTTTTCTTCGTCTTCCTGATGCTCGATCATGTACGATAGGGTCTTAGGGTTTTTTTCCTTCGTGCGTTTCTGTAAAATGATAAGCTAATTAGGTCACTAGAAGCTTGAATAATCTGGATTATCTCGAAACTTTAGACCTCCTTGATGATTTTTGTGATAGATCCGTAACTAGGTTGGAGGTTAAAGAGGTATTTTCCCCAATGTGATCTTCTAGGTTTTGTTTAATATATATGCTTGTATGTGATCTTGTGAAAATTGTCTCAGCTCTATTAAATTTAGTGTTGCTTATGGTATTGTGTATCATCTGCTATTAGATTTTGTTTCTGTATTTATAATGTTGAAGGCTCTTTGACTAGATTTGTCCTATAGGAAGCCTAGATTTGCATTTAAGTTCTTCAGTTCAATGAACAACTTGGATCGTTATCATTTTTGTATGAACATTGAAACTAGTGGAATGTATAATCACACACTGTTTCCTGACTCGTAGCTTTGTGTTTTGTGCCCAGATGTTCCATTTGATATCGAATCAGGGAACCTACTACGTGTTCAATGATATATTCAGGTTGAACTATGCCTGAGGAAAGTGGTGCCAGTGGGGGTTATGAACCATTTGTTACAAAGCCAGAAGAGATTGATTGAAGAGGTTTGGGGTGTGAGTTGGGTTTTTTAGAATTGGAACGTGAAGTTTGCTGTCTGTTTTTTATTTTTAATCAATGGAGCTCATTGTTGTGACTTTGGTTGAGATGACTCTTGCTTGTTTTCGGGTATTGATCCATGATTTAGTACGTGCTTGTTTATGGATTAAACAAAAGGATTGTTTTCAAATATGGTTCTCTTTTGGAACCCTTTTATCATATGGAAAAAAAAAAAAAAAAAAAAAAGCAACTATTCTTTTCTTTTGCATTTTGATCTTATAAACACACTTGCCTATTCTGAAAGTAATAAATAATGAGGGTGACCCTTGATCCCAAGATAGAAAGCTTTCATTCTTCATCGTCGTCGAAACCGAACTCTCGCAAGAGCTCGGGCATTTGAAGATGAGCTCCGGTGTTTGTTCCATTCTCATGGTTGTTTTGCTCCTTGGAAGTGCAAGTCCCCGTAAGTTGGTTCTTGATTGGACGTAGCTTACCTTTGAACATCCCATTGAACATACCTCCAATGGATCTGATTGGGTGGCTTATTCGATCTTTCATCATGAAAATCATGGAGTACTCAGAGAGCTGCCAAGCCAATGTTAGGAAGATCATAGCCGAGAGGAGCACATGAGTTATTGTGTTCTGCCTCTTCACATTCTTGATTTCTTTTGCTATTTCTTCTATACTCTCTTCCAAATGTTTCTGGCTCTTGTGGTTTCCTTTGGATGATGGTGAAGAATCTAACAATTGTTCTTCATCATCTTCTTCTTCTTCTTCTTCTTTGGTTGTCCCATCTGTTTTTTCCTTCTTCTTTGGTGATTCCAACTAAGTTATAAACAGAAATTAGAATCAGCCTTGAAATGGGAACAGGTCATCAACATATCCCAAAACAGAGACAGTTCTGGACATCAAATAGCAACTTGTCAAAACACAATCAGATCAGAGGATAAGCTCACTGTTACATCGCCAAGAATGAAGAGACACTCACACCTAAGCTATTTACTGATCCAACCCAAGCAAAAAGGCGCTAGACCAAACGACAAACAGTTTGTATCTGTTCGATTCATGACAGCTCAGGCAAAGCAGATTTCATCAAACCAAAGCACTCATCACAGCGGCACAATCAAAAGTCATCATGATTCAATCTTATTACCCAGAAATGTTGATTAGGGGCAACAAAACAGATTAATTAATCAACAAATGAGAAAACAGAGAGATGGGAAAGAAATACCTGAGAGATAAGCCTGGAGAGCAAAAGCTGATCATCGTGGTCTTCGATGAAGGCATCACCAGCAGCTTCTCTCTTCCTCTTCTCATCGAGAAGCTTCTCGATCGCTCTGCTCAGAACCTCCACATCCTTACTCGACTCCATATCACAAACCTTTTGTCTAACCTCTCCGCCGCTCCAAAGATGTTTTGTTGCTTCTTGTACTCTTTTTTTTTTTTTTTTTTAGGAGACTCTTTGTTCGTGTCAGGACACGTGACATCTATTGACGGCACGGCACCTCCACCATCTTTTGAGAAATTGACATTGAGATGTGCAATAATAATGCATTCCATTTAATTAATTACATGTTTACAGTTTAACAGAATATAAAACATTTTAATTGTATAGAGTTTTAAATTCAGTAACAATAAACTCAACTCTGCATCTTCTTCACTCGTTTTCAATTGAAATTCACACGAAACTAGATGAACGAATAAACCAGTTCAGTAGATTCCGTGTGAATCTAGCTAGTCTCGACTGGATTTTTCCGCAGCAAGTAAAGTAATAAAACGAACATTTCTCAATTAAATCAGTTTTCTAATTTGACTGGTAGAACCAAAACAAATTATCTAGTTGGAGAAGCTATTATTGAAAAACCTGAAAGAGATATAGGAACCAAACAAGAAAGTGGTTATGTGAAAGCAATGTTTCATAATAGGCAAGTAGAAAATCCTAAACAATAATAGGCAAGTAGAAAATCCTAAAATCTTTTGTATGCTTTTAAGAAATCATGTTACATAAGAAAACCCCATCCATGACAGCATAAATCATAAGGCTTCTCTATTTTCTAACAGTAACATAGAAAATCTTTTTAGAAAAGTAAAATTATAACACTCCCAATATCCACATGATAATCCCCAAACCCCCCCAAAGTACAGAGAAGAAGATGATATAGAAACTCTATAGGATATGTGTAATAATGAATCCTTCTTTCTTTCTTTTTCATTTTTTTAAAGTCCTGCTCGCTCTGCTTCCGCGGATGGTATATAGCTTCAGCGTTGTTGATTATCACTTCACAAAAGCTTCCATTCTGCAAAATGATAGTATTATCAAATTAAACATTGTAACCCCTTCATAGCAAGAACAAACATGAATTCATGCTACAAACATTATCATGACCCAAAGAGGCAACAAACATCTCTGTTCTTGAAAATTAAAAAGCCTAAAAAAGTGGATCCTAAAGCTAAAAGCCCTAATTTGAACCTCCATTTCTAACAAGATAAGGAAAGAACCAATTCTAAAGGAATCATTTTGAGATGATTTAATATACCAAACTATGGGGATAAGCTAAACAGATCAGAGACTAAAACAAGGCGAGCGAGAAACATTGAAATCAAATTCCGATGAATTTACCAGAAACATCTTTTCCAGGAGGTGAAGGTGGCGTCAAGACGTAACAGAGGACGGACCTCCCGACCATAGAAATGGCGGAGACGATCCCAGCGACATAGAAGACCATGATGAGGGCCAGAACCCAAGGCATCAAGAGGAAACCGATGAAGAAAGTCACAGATCCACAGAGCATAAGAGCCACAGATATGCCTAGAAGCAACGACGCGAAACCAGACGGAGAAATATGCGCCATAGAAGGCGACGACGAAAAACGTTGCGACGGAGACCGGATTCTAGCCGGCGGATCCGGAAATTGATCAGGTATAGAAATAGGCATAGGAGGAGAACGAAGAAGACTCAAAACAAGAGCCGATAGATCGTAGAAAACCCTAGACTGTTGTTGATCTCGTTGCCTTCTCATCATCACCACACAAAAAAAACAAAAGCCTCACACTATAATTCCAAATCGCAGGAAAAATTTGCTAGAGGAAGAAGATAGCTAACACGGAGGAGAAAAACAGTCGCCGATTGATTGAGGTTGAAGAAAGGTTTAATGGAGACACAGACGCGGGGATGGGGTTGAAATTTCTCAGCTCAAAAAAGACTTTTTCTTTGTTTTTGTGTGTTTTTTTTATATACAGAAAGCAGAATCGTGTTTTGGATAACGAGAAGAGAAAGCAAACGAAGCAAAAGGATTCGCGTGTCGAATACGCGATGGTGTGGCGAGTAAGGGAGAAGAAGGAATGGAGGTTGAATGACAATTTGGTGGTGTGGGTCCCTTAATTACGTGTAAGAGGGCCTTATCTTCTACCACATTCTTATCTTTCTTTTTTTTCTTTTGCACCCTCTCTGTCATAAATTTGTTCCAATCATACCAGAGAAGTCGTTTTCTTGTTTGCTTTTTATAAATCTTTGTTTTTTTTAAAATAACTTTTTGGTTAATTGACTTGTATAAGTTTTGGAATTAAATAAAGACTAATAGCTTTTTAGGAGAATGGCTCAGCACTTTCACGTTTGAACTTATGTCTATCGCTGGGGTCTTAATCCGGTTCCCTGGAGCTGGAAAAAGAAAGGATTTGTGAAAGGACCCGTAATAAGAGCGATGACATTATTTATGCTAAAATGACGAATTATTTAGCTGTCATCAACAAATTATTTAAATTATTATAGAAAAAACTGGTCATGGAAATATTATCAGATTTGACTGATTGTACACTAAACATATTTATTTTATTTTCTACATCAATAATAATAATAATAATAGTTAAAAACTAGTAAATGATAATGCAGATTTATTAAATAATAAATGGCATTTTTATCTTGTGAAAATCTATTTGAGTGAAGTTGATGTACAAGTATTGAGTCTTTTCTATAGGCCCTATGGAAAGGATTGAGATGGACCAAAAGATGTTAAGTGGGCCTAAAGATAAATAACCAATGGGTTGCTCTTTAACAGATAGATAACAAGTTCTTCTCTTCTGTTTTGGTTTGTTTGCTTGCATCTATATTTCTAAACAAGAGCCCTCTATAGTTGAAGACTATGTGAATGTGATGATATATTCCAAATATGGTTGACAAAAAAAAAAAAAATTGGTTTAAAAAGTAGATAGTCTATGCTATAGTCTATAGATGATAGTTTAAAAATGGTTAAATTATATTTATAATTTTATGCAAAGCCTTACAAAACATAAATTGGGAGTTAACTTAAAGAATTTGGAGCAGGAAGCATACTTAAAACAAACTCAAAAGATATGTGTGTGACTTTGAGTAATGGGCAAATAAGGGGAGCTAGCAAAATTGTTGGAAAATTTATTGAATTATAGAAGGGCATAAACATTACACACACATGCACACAAGACAGGAAGAAAGATTAGAGAGGTAAATAAATAGAAACCAAATGTAGCAGATCTTAAAATGTCAAAAAAGGAAATTAAGAAAGTTTCAAATAGAGTTGGTGTCATAAGGTAACCAACCCAACATGTAATTATTCACACTTGGCCCTGCTCCCATTCCATCTTGGTGCGTCTGATACCTGCTCCAATTGTATACATATGAGATTATATATCATTTAAGATGGATGCTAGTAGCTAAGAAAATCAAAAGAAGACCAAATTGGTGGGTTATTATAATTAAGTAAAAAAAGTTTATTTACCCGATCTGAAGAATAGGTTCACATTCCAAAGGCTGGAAGAAAGCTTGTTGCTGTTGTTGTTGATGACGACCGTAGTGATCTACTTCTTCTTGGTTAGGGTTGAGTTGGAGTGGCATCTGATACCCATCAGCTAACTGCCACGTACACACACACACACTTGTATAGTGAATATCTTAATTAACCAATTAATCAAAGCCAATATGCATTACTGAAGAGGTATATCAAAATTACCCTTAGCCTTAGAGTTTTATTTGTCTCAGTCAGCATACGTTCCTGCTCCAAATAGTTGAGTGAGTGAGTATTAGACTATTTATTAGTATAATATATTTATCATTTAATTTGCTTCATTACTCAATTCTTTGATTACCTTACTCTGAAGATCGTTGAGCTGGTCGAGCAGGAACTGTGTCTGCAGCATTAAAACCCAAATTTTGATATTATTAATATGGACCTCGTACATATATATATATATATAGATATGAGAAATGGATGAACAAATTAAGTACCCGGAGAGCTCTGATCTGCTTCAAGGAAGAATCAAGTTGTCTCTCAAGTGACTCAAGCTCCTTTGTACTAAGAGGTCCAAGATCTTCTCCCAATAGATTTCTATTTCAAGATCAAAAATCTGTAAAAAAAAAAAAAAGAAAAGAAAGACACTCTCTATAGCTAGCTTTAATTGGATCAGAGTTAAATTAGTTAACCTTTGGGTTCTCTGTAAGGCGTCGTAACGCTCCTTAAGCTTGAGATACTCCTGCTGGCTACTAAGTTCCTGAAGTGTGCCAAAATAAACATATTAAATTAATAATTTGATTCAAACAATGAAAGTGTGAAGTTGAAAGGAGTAGAGTTATTAGAAGAAGAAAGAAAGAGAAGGGGGTACAACTGCTAAGGCCTCTCTTGAAGGCACATTGGGTTCAGGTGCTCCATAGTTACACTTTTGGTACCTCTCCAGTGTCCTAAGCATGCTGCACCACCACCACCACAAACATCAATTCTTTCATTAACTTACTCACATCATGTCCAATAAAACTTTGGTAATCTCAAAACCAATTTAAAAATATGCTTCCTATAGGGTTTACAATAAAATCTGGGAGTCTGATCTATAAAACACCAGAAAGATGGATGAATCCAAAGTAAATTATAACCAAAGGATACTAGAAGAATTTGAAGTTGGGGTCAATTCAAACCAAAATTGGAAGCTCTCTAAAGGGTTACTAAAGTGGGTAGCCATGGAAACAAAAACTTCAAAAATTGAGTCATTTGATCCCCTAATCAAAAGCTGTGAATAAATTATTCAAAAGAAACAAACCCTAATCAATTTCACTAACAAGATATATATATATCCCTATATAATTTCATGAGATCAGATCGATATAGCTCTTCTCAAATAAATAAATTAAGCAGATCAATATATATATTCTAAGGAAAGACAAACAAAAAAGAGCTTAAAAACCTGCAACAAAAACTTTGATGTAAGAAAAAATAGAAAGAAAACAGAAAACAAAAATGGAAATCATGAGAAACCCCAAAAACATCAAAAAAGCTATAATCTTTATATAAAAAAATGATCAGATATATATATATATAGAAGTTCCCATATGCTTCTTTTAAAGGATGATAGAAGACGTACGACACAACCACATCACATACCCATACAATACACACACATTTCTGTTATAAAATCAAAAACATATATAAATATATAAGTAAATACCTCGAACTACTGCAAAACTCGTACAGCTTTCCTCGATTAGAGAAGATGATGAGAGCAACCTCTGCATCACATAGAACTGAAAGCTCGTATGCTTTCTTCAATAGACCATTTCTTCTCTTTGCAAACGTCACTTGCCTATTGATCTTGTTCTCTATCCTCTTCAATTCTACTCTTCCTCTTCCCATTTTTTTTTTTTTTTTTTTTGTTTACTCTCTTAAGATCTCCCTCTCTATCTCTCTCTGCCCTTGCTATTCTATTTATATATATGAACTTGATCTCTATATATCTTTTCTTTCTATTTTTTTTAATCTTATTTTATTTTACTTTCTAAAGTGTACATATACATTTGTACAATCTCATTTCACAACACTTCTCTCAAAGTACATTATAACATGTCAGCTTCATTACTTGAAATATTCTCTTTCTAATATACTCTCTCAGGCTCAACTATATACCCCCAATTATTGTGTACCAAATCCCCCCTCATAGGATTTATGCAAATACTGCATATGGAAAATGTTAATTACTCTATCCATGCTTACATATTTTCAAACCTATAAATTTGGTGCATTTCTTGTTTATACATAATTAGTAAATGAGAGAATAATTGTAGTTCCTCTCTCAACCAACACTACTAGTGCATGGTTTTAGTTTCAATTCTTATATATTAGTTTTGAGAAATGTGATTCTTGACCCTGTTAAAGAAAGTTGGATGCTTTTTTTTTTGTTTACTTAGATTCACGAGTTTATGGGGATTAATTGGAATTCCTTCCTTACATAATAAACCCTAACATTTAAAACTACTATTAAATTAAAGCTTTTTATTACGGTTTTAATGTGTTGAGAGAGACAGAGATATTTAATCGATTGCTTCATAAGAGTGATGTTGAAAATGAGAGATTAATCGACGGTCGAGAAGCGATGATGATAGCGCGTGAGTGTTGAGTGATGGCAACCCTAAACAGAAAACAGTAGGGCAATGAATGAGTTTGGACACGTGTCGATATCTTGATGGTAGGGTTTGATAAATCCACCTGATTTTTGAAATTTTTTTTATTTTGTTTTACTTTTATAATCGAGTTCAGGGAATCATGTGACCTAACCTTAACTAGGTGAAGCCTCGTACGATTTTTCCAACTTACGGAACTACCCTTGTGATTGGTGTAAAATGTAAAGTAAAACACCCTTTTTTGTGATTTATCTATGTTTTTAAATATCTATATTCTTACTGCTAGATTTGTTTTCTTTTTCCAATTTATAGTGCTAGATATTTCTGTCAGTGAGATTAAATTACTTCTGTAAAAAAGTAATAATATATAGTCTTATATAATATGTAAATGTAAATGTTTGTTATTCTAGTCTATAAAACACCCATGTCGATAAATTCAGTTTGGTATGAGACCCACAAAAAAATATTTGAAAAACATAAATGGATAAAATAAACAGAGTTTCGAATATAAGATATAGTTTATTTTGGTTATCTTAGGGTTCGTCCGATGTTAGAGATCGTGTCTGACCAAAACTCTTAGTGCTTTTTGTTAGCAAACGTAATTGCTTTATTTTGACGGGTAAGTAGGTGATGGACACAAAGGTATGATTCGATTAGAAAAACTAAACATAGCATTATTGTTCTCATATTCTGTTTGGTTATATGTATAAACTATAAGTTTCTTTTCTTTGATTTGCAAATTAAATCTCTATATATCAACACTTAGCTCGCTTGATGACGTAGCAGCATTTTAAGCAAATTTGCATGCGTTCTATATATATATATATTGTCTCTATGTGGAACTCGAGATTATGATAGTTCAATTTGCTTTAATCTAGGTAAAATATAAATTTAACTTACAATCAAAATTAGATAGAAGGGTATGAGAAGAAAAAGGAAGGCAAGTACGAATTCACTTCCCATCAGATCTGATCGTATAGTTCAATGTAAGATGACGACAATTGATAGAGATGATGTACATTAAAACAAAAGAGAAACTAAAGTACATTCAACTGTTTATTTATTGATGTCATACCAATGAAGTTAAAACATCTATGATATATATATCTTCTATCTTTCCTTCTCTTTTTGTACTCTTTCCTTCGTTTTTTAATATCCCAAATTTTACAAATCTTCCTCATTGATAATATTTGTGGTGGATTTACAAGGTATGAGATCATCAATGGTACTATATTTAGTTTTTAAACATTTCAAGTGTCATACATTTCAAGAAAATAAAAAAAAAACATTCTTGAAGTCTCTCTAAGACTTTTTTTGCAAAAACAAAAAAAAAATGACGTGACACACTATATATTTGTTGGACAATTTTACTTGTCATTTGACTGTTACGTAACTGGCGCATGATTTTTGTACGTTAACGTCTAATTATTCATATGAAAGTTTTAAATAGTTTAGTTCTTTTATTTAGTCGTGTAATTTTTAATTAGTACCATTTTGTTTATTTTATGGACATCCATGTTATCCGATAAATTTTTATGTCTATCATATAAGTTTCTGGCCCTTATTTTTTCTGTATCATGTACACCTTAAATATATATACATAATAACGAGTTAAATTTCATCCAACAATGAAATCCAAAGTGTATAATATTTTTACATTATTTTCTTGTTGTCAACACATCATAGAAAGTTGGAGTATCATGCATGGGGAGAATACTAAGAGGCTATATAAAAACTCAATTAATGTATATGCATGAAGAAATAATCAGAATAAAAAATGTAAATAAATTACAATGTTTCTTAATCTACGTAAAAACCAGTAAAACAATAATTATTTTAAATGAGAGGAGTACTAAATTCCAGTTTTAACCATTGTACATACCTACACCTGAATACCCGATTAACTAAAAAAAATCTAACATGTAAGACACACTATATTTTAGTGATAAGACGAGATCTTGCAAGATATAAAATTCGTAAAAGTGGATATAGCCGAATAAATTTCTCCGTCTAAAGCATAAAAAGAAAAGGTTATAAGAGAGAAAGAAGCACTTGGAAATACTCTTTTGGCTTTGGGATCATATGCCCTGGAGGACACACAGGTCCCACGTAGATGGATCCACCGATGAGATCCAACGGTCATAACGAGCTCCCAAATTCAAAATGCTATTACACGTAGGAAAGAAAGAAGAATCTCGATGCTAAACTAAAGAGACGACGACGGTGATCGATGGGGACCGCATCAACTTGCAATGTTTATGTTGCACTACAAACTAGAACAAATAAATGCCACGTGAAATCCTACACGACAGCTAAGTTGCCAAGTACTGGTGATGTGGTCCATTGGCATGAGATGGAATCGGACGGCATTAAGCCAATGTCGTGGAGGGTCGAAGAAGCAGTAAGAACCGTCAGATTAAGCTGCTAAATATAGACAGACAGGGTCCACATCAAGACGTAATGGGAAGGGGACCTCGTAGCCCAAAATAGAAAGATGGTGTTATCGTCAAACAAGTCACGTCTGGGTTTATTGAGTGGGGTTAAGTTTTTTTGGACCAGTCTCTGTATCCAATTTTCACCCCCACCTTCTCCTGCAATATATAGTAACTTACTGTAGTCTTAGACTCATAGTCATTATGCATTATTAGGTTTTTTCAGCGTGCAATAAAAATTGGTTCATACATATTATACAAAGGATCTTATACGGAAATCTCCAAAACTACACCAATAAATTTTAATTATCAACACTAATTAATTAACGCATATATATATATATTTTTTTAACTGTTGTATTAGTTACGTAAACTATTATATTTTAGAATGATGTGCACGAAAACGATTAAACATATTGTCATTTAGTTAATTACGTAGGGACTTAAAATAGTGAGAGGGAAAAAATTTGATCCTTGCAAAACCTCATAATCTGATGATTTGCAAGACCATCTTAATTATTATATTTGAAGGATATGTGCAAAAAAGTTCTTATCGTGTACTTGATGCGTTTAACTGTATGTATTAAAACTTTTATCCAAAAAAATAAAGAAAAGAAAAAACTATATGTATTTAAATTAGAAGCTCCAGCTATTTTTTAAAAAGATTTAATCCAAAAAATAAACAGTCCTATTTTTTTCGCAAATCTACTTTCTACCTGTGAAAGTACATTTAACTCAGGAGAAACCTCGCAATCACTCTGAACATTAGCGGAATGTATAACTCACTATAACACTGTCTAACATATTATAAACAACAACAACAACAACAACAAAAGAAAAATATAAAAGGGAAGAAATATAACCTTTGATCTCACCAATACAAACTGAAAGACATGTTATAATTACCAATATTTATGCTAATATGTTGTTTTTGATAAAAATGCAAACAAGAATATTGTTAACTTGTAGGTGGATCCCCCCCCCCCCCCCCCCACTCCCAACCATCCAGCTGAGCTCTTCTCAGCCAAAGCCTCTAAGTCTACGACTATCTTTTTAATATCAACTACCCATTAATTAGGGTATTTATTGTTAGTAATTGACATGTAGAAGTCTAAGGCGATTGCTTCACAGCAACCTAACAAGTAACTCTACAGAAACTAACATCAATCGAATTTTTAATATCTACCATAGTTTAAAATTCGCAGTATTTTGTCTTGGTTCGTTACAACGATTAACCGATTTATATAAAATAAATATATAGTTTTGAATTTTTGATTTTGTGGTTCCCGTTGTTATTCAAACGAATAAAATACTTTGTGCCTGAACACCATATTAGGACTGGCCATGTGTTTCATATATAACATTGTTATGACTAATGTCGAAAGATGGAATAAATTAAAAGGAGAGGGCAAAACTATACATATTTTTAGGTATCTGGCAGTAAATGTGAAATTATATTCAGTTTCAACTTTCAACTTTTTTTGAATATATGAGGGGCAATTATAACTTTCAACAAATAGATTTTCAATAGTTGGAAACTATTTTTATGTAAGGTTTTAACAAAAAAATATTCTTCTTCTAATAATGCAGAAGTTTAATATTTTGTAGTAGTTGCCTAATTGATCAATAACCCTTAATTTCTAATAATTAATACAATAAAACTATAATGTACTCCTCCACCAATGTGATGATCAACAATTTTAGAAATATTAAAGATGGCATGTAGATTAATTCACAGAAAGCTTTGTACATGTATCCCAATTATAATTAACCACGTCACAGTTTGCCCCACCATATTTTGACAATCCAATCCAATAATAATACTCCATAGTCAACAAACTTTTTGAACTTCTTCTTCTTCACCCTCTATTAGCGCCAAATACTGTCTTTAATCTTTTTTACTTTTTCCAAATGTATAATGTCTACTATAATCCTGGATTGCATAAACTTCATCATCATGCAAGTCTTTGGCAGAGACAGACACACATGCGTTGGAAGAAGGTTCCAGTTTTGAAACTCCACAAATGCGAAGTTATTTCATAGGCTTTGCCGTGTTAAACCGACCAAGCGCCGCTGTTGGGGTTTGATCAAAACTTCAAAAGTTTGGCTCGTCTTCACACATTTTGATTTCTCAAAGGCAACAAACGTACAACTTTAAGATGATGCGTTATGACTAGACTTGGTATGAATTTTTTCTTTAATTTATATGACTTAACCATAAAGCGTTAAAAGTCAATATTTATTATGCTTAGCATTAGATAGTGTGTGACACAACTTGTTTTATTGGAACATAAACTTTGAGGGGCACTAACAAGAGCCGGACTACCTTTAGCCGCCTATGTATTTGCTTGCATGGTAACGAACCTTAATTACTTGTCAAAGTTAAACCATACACATGACATGTATGTCGTCGTGTCTTCCTTGCTAGAAAAAAAGTTTTTGCCTCATGCCCTATATTTATAATATTTTCGGCCCCCTTCATATGTTTTTGCCAGCATTTTTGGTCTTAGCAGTCACATGTATGAGTTAGTAACCCACGTATTTTAAGAAATGAAAAATGAAATTCATCATTCCAAATTGAAAGTTTTGTAATTTAATAAATAATTACTTTAGTTGAATTAGGTTTTAAAAATATATTAGAATCCCATAATGATCTGTTCTTCACATTCTTTTCAATAAGATTTTGATTTTAGATCCAAATAGAAGATTTTTCTTGAATAAAGTTTTTCAAAGTGAAAAATGATAAATCTTATGTCTTTCAAAATACCACAATAAAAAATGAATGACCTAATTATCATAGGTATAAAAAGTGGAAAATTATTTACATAATGAAAATGAAAACGATTTTCAAGAAGATTATGATTTTTGATCCCAAATATAAGATTTTTCTTGAATAAATTTTTTTTATATGTCATTCAAAATATCACAAGAAAAAATGAAAGACCTAATTATCATAGGTATAAAAAGAAAATGAAAAATATTTTAAAAGAGGAAAAATTTTTGATCTTAAAATTTAAATTAAAATATTTTGTTTTGAATATTTTTATAGTTTTAAAACTATATTATATTTATATTAAAATTGCTCCTAATTTGCAATTCGCTTCGAGCCACTTTGGACATAGGCACGACTCGGTTCATCATGTAGAACAAGGGACAACAATCTACAAGTATAGCAATCTTGGCTTCTACGGTCACATCTTCCCACTGTAGCTTTTTCTTGCTGCTATGATCAGTCCATTCTGCTTTGTAGCTTCATCAAATAGTTCTTAAGAGTCTCATGTATGTGTTAGTAACCAATGCTGGAATATTTTTTTTTAAATGCTCTTTCGTTAGTTTTTGTTTTCAAGTGATATTCCAAATTTGTTTAAATGAAAAAACTCCATTTATTGGTTTTAACGTGTGTTTTAAGAAATTGAAAATGAAATTGATCATCTAAACTGAAAATTTTGTAATTTGATAACTAATTACTTTGGTTGAATTAGGTTCTAAAAAGATATCGAGAATTCCAAAATGATCGGTTTTTCATATTTTTTTCAAAAAATTTTGATTTTGGATCCTAAATAGATGATTTTTCTTAAATAAAGTTTTTCAAAGTGAAAAATGATAAATCTTATATGTCATTAAAAATATCACAAGAAAAAATAAATGACCTAATTATCATAGATATAAAAAGAGCAAAAACTATTTATATAAAAATGAAAAAGATTTTAAAAGAAGAAAAATATTTGATCTTAACTTTGAATATTACAATATTTTGTTTGGAGCATTTTATATAGTTTTGAAACTATATTATATCTATATTAGAAAGTATCTCTAGTTTGCAATTTGGTTCAAGCCACTTTGGATTTAGGCATGACTATGTTTATCTTGTTTTATCAATTTCCAAGTTGAGAAGTTGCCTACTAGCAAGAGCTGCGATGATGTTTCCTGAGCCAAAAAAACACATGTAATGTTGTTTATAGGTTGAAATCAAATTTGAGTATTTTGACTAAATTTGGATATTTTGACTTGAAATTCAAGAATTTGAGTTTAGTCAAAACTAAGATGTCTTGAAATTGTGGCGTTAAATTTGATTAATCGCAGGTCCAAAATGCTTGATTAACAAGAAGTTGAAGGATTTTAGATATTTTTTCACTTATTTTCCATAGACAATTATATATGTAAATGTTATAATTTTTATTTTTTTATTTTTTTTAAGAACAAATCTAAACCAGCGCGGAACAAATGTTACATCCAATAAAATGGAATCATCCCAAATAGTTAATACATCTAGATTTTCAAATAAACCCGATCGGGTCTGAATCATAGTTAGACCGAATCTGACCGAAAATTTCGGTTTGGTTTTGGTAGCACTCTGTTATGTTGCCTCAACAAGCGAACAAGATAGTCGCACGTCGTCTGTTTTTTTCTCTCTGTCTCACTTCGTCGTCGCAAGAGCTCATCTCTGTTTCGCCGCCGGTACCTTCCCACAGCTCTCTTCTAACCAGTTCTCTCTTCCATCTTCTTATGCGGATTCCTTTTCCATCTTAGTCCTTGGCCGTATAAACTCGTCTCTAGTAATGGCTCTTCCGCTCGGGAAGCTAACTATCATCATCGGTGCAGGTCTGTGAACTTATCAGTGACTAATTTTGTCATTGCTCGAATTCTCCTCAATTTTCTATTGGTTTATTTTTCGAGGATGAAAAAAATAGGGTTTTTGATAAACCCTTTGGTTCCTGTAGAAAAGTTCAGTGTCCTTGACTAGCTCCAAAGTTTAAAACTTTTCATCTTTCAGTTGGTTTTCGTAAGTGTATTCGAATTATAGTTTTTTTTGCCTGGAATTTGTGGCTCTCTGAAAACTTATATCAAGTATTGTAAACTTGCTGAATTGAATGATTTAAGTATTACATGCTTATAGTTCATCCAACTTACTGCAATTACTGTATTGTGTGTTTCCAAATGTTACTTTAGGACTTGTTGGGTCAGTGTTTGCTAAAGAAGGGGGATTACCAGATGTCTCGAATTTGGTCTCTGGCGCTCTTAAGGTATTCAAATTTCTATCTTGTTCAAAAGCTTGGCAATTCCATGTGCTTCTGATTTTTGGTTTGAAAAAAATGAGGGCAATGGTTTTGTTTCTCTTGACAGATGGTATTTAGGCAACTGAAACAAGAAGAACCTATCAAATCGAGTAGCAAGCCACGCAATGATGCACTTTCAGCACAGGTTAGTTTCACATTAATCTTTTGCCGAGGACAATCTATCAGATAGAGCTGGGTAATATAGACTTGTTAAGGACTTTTGATTTGTATTGAATCAATAGTTTCTTACCTGAGCTCTTATTGTTTTGTAGGTTGACAGTCTTAGGCATGAGCTGCAGCTGCTGACGTCAAACAGACCTATCACTATTGTTACAACAGCAGAATCAGGTCCTCTGGAGTTCTTATTTTTTTTTTATATTGAACTTTTGTATTCCTTTTCTGCACTTAAAGTCTAAAAGTGAAAACCTTGGATTGATAATGAAACCTGGAGATGATTTCTTACACCAATTTTCTGGACATCGTTTTTTTTTAAATCTTATTTCTGGTTTTTCTCTTTTGTTACTTTTCTCGCATCAAACAAAACAGACTTACGTTCTGATCAGTGGCTTTTGCTTATGAGCATTAGCAAGTCATTTCATTACAGTAACATCATTCTTTGTTTACTGTTAATCGAATCTCGGAAGAAAACAGTTAACAATTTCCTTCAAATCACAGGTGGTAGAAAATATTGTTTGATTATTATCATTGGGGTGATAGGCTACGGATATGTGCGGTGGAAGGTAATAATACTTCACCAAACGTGACCTACTTAAACATAGTTATTTGTTCATTTGAAGTGCTGTTGGCTAGTCAAGTTTTGGTATTTTGGAAAACATTTCATTTGGTTTTCTTTGCCAATTAGTTTGACCTGGTTTATCTGTTTGTAATTTCTTTCTCTTTTTTGAAAACTTACTCTTGCCTGATTTGTTCTGCAACATTCTCAGGGCTGGAAACTTCCAGATTTTATGTTTGCGACAAGGCGCAGCTTATCAGATGCATGTAATAATGTTGGCAACCAGATCGATGGGTTTTACTCATCCCTCTCGGCAAGTTCTTTACTTTCCATAATTTTTCTAGTGCTCTTAGAGACTATTCGCTTACTAAGTTTTCTTGATTGACCTCTGAAATCTATTCTTATCAGTTATGATGGTTTCTTTTGTGAACTAATCCATCCAAATGATCTAGTACAATTTAGTAAAACTCTAATCAAGTGCTGAAGATCAATATTTGTGTCATTTGTTTCTGTTAACATCTCATGACAGGGTACAAAACGGGAGTTAAGTTCAAAAATTGACAGGATGGCTAGTAGTTTGGATGCAAATACAGAAATTATTCAAAAAACAGGACGAGAGGTATGTTAGATTGAATGTACACAAAGACTTCTGTTTCACTGTGTTGTCAAGGCTTTCTGATGATTCTCACTGTTTTCTTTACACTTTATCAAAATGTTTAGGTGATTGAACTACGGGATGGTACAGTGATTATGAAGGATGACGTTAGGTCTGTTTTCGATGCTGTTGAAACTCTGGTGAGAAAATTGAATTATTGCATATTATATCCACCAGTTTGTTCTCTCTAAACGCAAAAAGAGAGAGATGATTTTGTGATCTTCATAATTGTCAGGCAAGCAAAGTCTATCGCATTGAGGAAAATCAGGTAACATTTGTCACAGTTGGAGATTTTTTTTTGTCCATCAGGCATTGTGTTGATCGAATTTGAATCTCTTTGTTATCCCGCAAAGGATATTACGCTTAGAGGAGTTGGGGCTCTGCATGCTCAGTGTCAGGAGAACATAAGAATTCAACAGTCCAAACAGGCATGAGCCTTCTCCATTTTGCAGTACATTTTAGGGAAATGACCACATGATCTACATTTCGTCTTATTTTACCCAGACTTGTTTTATGGTTAGGCTTTGCCATCAACTTCATCAGTGCCAGCCATTGAGGCAGCTCCTTTGACACCATCGTCAAGGGTAAATGACTAAATCTTTCATCTGGTCTCACTATAATTTTCAACTGTTCATCACGTTAATAGGGATTGTTACCGATATTATTCTATTCTATTGATTATTTCTCTCTGCTGTTTTGATGCAAGTAGACTCTGTCTTTGCCTCCTGTTCCTCGTGAATCCCAGTCGCCATCAATGCCTAATGGAGCTCAACAGGTTTGTTCTATCTTAAATCAGAGTTGTTGACTACAAACCAAATCTCTTTGTACAGAGTACTGACGTTTTTATTTGGACAGTCACGCGGTTCACTTCAGCACGTTCAATCTATATCTGGTTTGAAGGTAAAGATTTTTGATCTTTTCCCAATCCCTCAAGTTTCGAGCATCAATATGCGTCAAACATAACCTAAAACAATCTTCTATAAACTCGGGTACTAGGACATAAGCGAAAGCTCTAGCAGCGGCGAGAAGTTTTCTGGGGGGAACAGTGCATCAGGCTCGAGTTCAGGCATATTTGGTAGATTCTCAATACCAAGAATAGTGAGGACTCATAGTGCGGTCAATAGAGTGCCTACTAACTGAAGAGAGACAGAGAGAATGTGTTCATTCAAATATTACGATTAACAAACAAAGAGGGCATGTATATCTCTAGTAGAGGATTTGAGTAGATTTTGCTGTTTTTGCAGTGCATCGAGACATTGTTAGATAGTGCATAATTTTTATAGGGAGGCAGCTTATATTTAAATGGATTATACGTTCAGATGTTAAATGGTTTCTTTGATTAGTTATGTTCTGTTGAAAGAGCTTTTGGATATTAAAGCTATTATGATGGCAATAGATTCAAAGTTATCTTGACAATTAGGGAAAACGTATCATATATACTATAACTTGAAAATGCTCTTGAGATGGAGAATAGCAACATCATTAACGAGCCAGACAAAAATACCAAACCTAACTAAAGTTGATGGTTCATCAATGAATGCCATAATTTTGGTAATTGAGAAGATGGATGTGGTTGGTTCAAAGATGTTGGTCATTAAAATCAAAGTTGAAGAAAAAATCAGTTATAACTCAAATACACTAACTCAAAGATGACATGATACAATCTCTTATCATTTCACAAATACCGTTGAACGCATTAGAAAATGCAATATGCAAGTATGGAAAGCTTTAGTAGAGTAGAAGCAATGTAATTGACAAATGGACCAGCCTTTTTTATTCAATACAAAAGAAAAAAAAAAAAGAGACGGCCGGACAAAACCATCGTCGACCTCTTGTATAAACTGAATTTACGAAAGGGCAGAGCAACAAACTGATTAATTGTGACATATATAACCCAATTAAATTTAAGCTGCATCCCTACAAAAATTATGCACCATTTATGACATTGTCTCCACTAAGCAAGGGACTGAGCATAGACGCAGCATAATCTATTCAAATCCTCTCTACTAGCACATACCCATTTCTGGCTTTTTGATCATTATCTTTTGAATGATCAAACCCCTCTCTTCAGTATTTATTGACAAGCCACTATTGGGGTCCAATCGAGTTAGTAGGCACTGTGTTCACCACACTACGGGTCCTCCCTAGTCTCGGCATTGAGAACATACTAAACAGGCCTGAACTCGTGTTTCCACTAGTTTCTCCAGAATGTGTTCCATTTTCGGTTATATCCTGACACCCAAGTTTATAAATGATTGTTTTAGCTTTTAGGTTTGATCCATATTTGAGACTTGAGGGAAAAGGAAAATAATAATAATATTCACCTTCAAACCAGACATAGATTGAGTGTGCTGAAGTGGAGCACGTGACTGTCCAAATGTAACGTCAGTATTTACTAAAACCAAGTTCAGTTTCTAATCCAAAACTCTAGTTCAGATAAAACAAACCTGTTGAGCTCCATTAGAAGTTGAAGGCGACTGGGATTCACGTGGAGAAGCAGGAGGCAAAGACAAAGTCTGTATTAGAACAGAAATTTCAGTAACGATCATAACGTGCTGAGACCAGATCAAAGATTTAGTCATTTACCCTTGACGATGGTGTCGCAGGAGTTGCCTCTAGGGCTGGCACTGATGGAGTTGACGGCAATGCCTAAACATAAAAGAAGTCTGGGTAAATAAGATGAAAATGTAGATTATGTAGCCATTTCCCTAAAATTCACTGCACAATAGAGAAGGCTCATGCCTGATTGGACTCTTGAATTCTTCGGTTCTCCCGACACTGAGCATGAAGAGCCCCAACTCCTTTAAGCGTGATATCCTTTATGGATAGCAAACAGATTCAAAATGAATCAACACAATGCCTGATGAACAAAACAATTCTCCAACTACAACTGTGACATATGGTTACCTGATTTCCCTCAATGCGATAGACTTTGCTTGCCTGAAAATTATGAAGATCACCTCTATTTTTTATTTTATTTTAGGGAGAATAAACTGGTGGACATATATGGAATCACTAAATTTTCTCACCAGAGTTTCAACAGCATCAAAAACAGACCTAACATCATCCTTCATATTTTCTGTACCTTCCCGTAGTTCAGTCACCTAAATATTAAATTATCAAGAAAACAGGTAGAAATCATCAGAAAGCCTTGACAACGCAGTGAAACAGAAGTATCTGTGCACATTCAATCTAACAACCTCTCGTCCTGTTTCTTGAATAATCTCTGTATTTGCATCCAAACTACGACCCATCTTGTCAATTTTTGTGCTTAATTCTCGTTTTGTACCCTGTAATGAAATGTTAAGAGAGACAAAATTGATGTTCTGTAGCTGATTTACAACATGTACTAGATCATTTGGATGGATTTGCTCACAAAAGGAACCATCATAACTGATAAGAACAGAGTTCATAGGTCAAATAAAGAAAAATTAGTAAGTGAACAGTCTTTAAGAGCACTAGAGAAAATATGGGAAGTAAGAACTTGCCGAGAGGGATGAGTAAAACCCATCAATCTGACTGCCAACATTATTACATGCATCTGATAAACTGCGCCTTGTAGCAAACATGAAATCTGGAAGTTTCCAGCCCTGAAAATGTTGCAGAAGAGATTAATTGGCAAGGAGAACCAAATGAATTGTTTTTCAAAATACAAAGTCTTGACTAGCCAACAGCAGTTCAAACGAGCAAGTAACTATTATTACCTTCCACCATACATATCCGTAGCCTATCACCCCAATTATAATGAGGTAACCATACTTTTTACCACCTGGGAATTGAAGGAAATTGTTAACTATTTGCTTTCAAGCTACAATTAACAGTTAACAAAGAATGATGTCACATTAAAATGACTTGCTAAGGAAAGATTAGAAAATAAGTCTGTCTTCTTTGATGCAGAAAAAAAGTAGCAAAGGAAGAAAAAAAGCCTGAAAGAAAATCTCGAAAACCAAGGCCAGAAAAATAAAAGCAAATGTCAGAAATTGAGAAAGGTTCTAGTGTCCTGTTTCATATCAGTATTATAGCCAAACTATTTCGGTCATTTTTCACAGAGGTAGAAGATCAGAGCAGAAATGAATACAAAACTTCAACATAAAAAACTCTGGAGGACCTGATCCTGCTGTCGTAATAATAGTGATAGGTCTGTTCGAAGACAGCAACTGCAATTCATGCCTAAGATTGTTAACCTACAAGAAAATTAGACATCAGACAAGTAAATCTAAGTCCTCCGCAAGTCTACCTTATCTAGTTCTACTTAATAATTTATCAGTAGATTAATCTCAAACCAACCTGGGCCAGAAGTATATCATTGTGGGGCTTGCTAGCTGACTTGCTAGGTTCCTCTTGTTTCAGTTGCCTAAATACCATCTATCAAGAGAAATAAACCATTACCCCATTTTTCCAAAGAGCATCATACACACAAGGGACTAGAAAGCTTAACTATTTTTGAAGTCAGAAGATGAGTGAAAGATAGTAAACAGTGTGACATAGAAAACTATACCTTAAAAGCACCCGAGACAAAACTCGATACATCTGGTAAGCTCCCTTCTTTAGCAAGCACAGACCCAACAAGACCTAAAGTAAAAGCAAGTTAATCGATAGAGTAAGATAGAAATGGGTAAAATTTATCATTGTCGGTGCATCCACCACAAAATCAAACATAAACTTCTCCTCCTAGAGAGCCAACTAGCTCATACATGAGACTGAAAACTATTGCCCTTTGTTCAATTTCCAATACTACGCCACAGATGAAAATCAACCCAGTGAGCACAATTCAAGATCGAAAGCCTTAAAATTCGTGCTGAAGAAGACTCCATGATTGAAAGCCTAGTTAAGCAACAGTGATCATTCTACAGGAATCAAAGGGTTTATCAAAAACCCTAATTTCTCATCCTCAAATTGCAATTACTCATCAACAAAATCGAAATCAGAACCCGAGGGAGAATTCAAGCATCGACTAATGATTCAGTAATAAAAGAAAAACCACACAGTAATGCACGGACCTGCGCCGATGAGGATTGTGAGCTTTCCGAGCGGAAGAGCCATTCCTAGAGACGAATACTCAACCCTGCGAGCTTGTAAAGTGAAGGACTAAGATTACAGAGGAAGCCGCATAAGAAGATCGAAGGGTGAATTGGTAAAAGAGAGCTGCTGAAAGGTCTCAAGCGAGAAAGATGCGTTCTTGCGACGACGGAGGGAGGCGGAGGAGAAAGAGAGACTCCAATGTCTCTTTGTCGAGGCGACAGTGTTCCTCAAGTGACTTGACAAACAAATTTTTTATTTTTTTTTTATTTTTATTTTATTTTCTGGGCCGAGTATATCAATCAAATCGGGTATGCTAAGGCCTTAGAATATGCTCTAAAAAGATGCCCATTAACTCCATAAGCCATAATGGTAATTTTATTAAAAGGTTTGTGACTTTGACCAACTCGAAATTGAACTTGGGAGTGATGACAAATTACAATACACACTATGTATCTTTGTTATAAGCTTTATAGAGATGTTCTATTAATCATGAGTTATGGTCTTGTGAATCAAAATGAAAAGCTTTGCAAGATTAGAGGCTCCTATAACTATTCCAATTAATCATAAGTTTTAGCTATTTTTCAATTAAAATGTTCCGAGGTTCCAAGGACCTTTTACTACATAAAAGGACCAAATCTCTTGAGCGAAAAAAGCATTAGTCCTCAGTAGTAACATGATTGGCAAAGGTTTTTCTCAAAATATGAAGATAACATTAAAACAAAAACAATAAAAATAATCAAAAATTGGGATGTGTATAACCAAGAAAATAAACTATACATTAGTTTGCTAAAAATATCTACATATGAGACACTCTTTAAGAAGTGGCCAGTTAAACAAAGACATCTTCATTGGCCCACCTTCTGAAACTATGTTGTACCACCTACCTAATCCCTAAAACGTTATACCTAAGCAAATACTAATAAATTGAAATTCTAAAAAAAATGTTGTGATTTAACTTAATGAGTGAGGTTGTTACCACCAACCCCAAAAGGGAGAAAGAATATGCAGAGCCTGAAGAAAAATATCACAAGTGTCAACAAGCTAACCAACCCTTAAGAAAATTAAAGATCATCATCATCTCAACAAGAACAGTTTACAACTATATGCTTGCATTTTCAATTAAAATAATAAAAAATACAACATAGGCATTATAGGCAGGTACGGTGAAGTATCAATAATTATACATGTATTGAGCCAAACATAAGGCATTCACCTTTTCTTTTTGGGTTCGATCCAAAGACTGAAAAAAACAGCATTTGTACAAAACAAAAGTAGCTTTGGAGCGATGCCTTAAGCGTTGGGATTCCAAAAGCTCCAAAAACGCGAATTGAATAAACTCAACACGTCCGGTAACACCTTCCTTGCAAGACCCTTGTGTACATTCACTGTTTGCATCGATGTTTCCGTTTCATTTGATGTCTCAGGCGAGAGTTCATCGGAAGTCACCGTGGGATCCAACGTTTCCGATTTAATCTCTTTCTTGGCTGACTTCTCTTCGGTGGTGAGATGATCTTCGAAGGCGTCAATGATCTGGTGGATGAGGTCACGGTTAGGAGAAGAATCCCATCTAAACCAGTAACTAGTGTAGCAATCGAAACAATCACAATCCCATTTATGACTTGTCTTCTTATTCTTCTTCTTCTTCTTCTTGCTAGATTCAGTGGTGGTGGTGTTGAGTGACCTGGTGATTAAGTAAGCAAGCACTTGTCGATCTTCGGCAGAGAGAGCCGAGACCAGAACGAGAATCACAGTGGGGAGAAGAGAGAGACATGAGTGATCATCTCCATTAGAAGGTGGAAGAGGAGATGGATGCACTTTACCTTTCTTCTTTGCTTTCATGGCTGATTTTGAGGAACAACAAACCATTATTACAGAATGAGAGGAGAGAGGCTTTTCTTTGTTTGTTTGATGTGTGTGTTTAATGGCTTTAGTTCTCATGTTTATTTATTTCACTCACATTTATATCTACGGCCCACCTCTATCGCGTATTCCTCACGTCCCTTTTCATAAATAAATTCATTCAATTCCTTCTTTTTGACATATTCAACAACTTACTATAGACGTTAAAAAAAAAATTAGGACAATTCTAAAAAATAGCACAAAATGAAGTTTTTGTGACATTTTTAGCTCATATTTTCATTTAAGACACAATTAGCATTTTTATTAAAGGGCCTCATATTTTTAAGGTTTAGGATTTAGGGTTTAGGGTTTAGAAAACCCTAAACCCTAAGCCCTAAACCCTAAATTGTACCCCCTACCCCCTAAAAACTATACCCTAAATTCTAATATAGTCAACCCAAACAAAAATAAATAAATTATGAACTTCATAAAATGCTATTTTTGTACTAAATAAAAATGTGAGCTATTTGTGGAACAAAAACTTGTTTTTGTGCTATTTGAGGGAATTTCTCAAAAAATTAAGTTATTAAAATAAAAAGAAAAGGAGTAAATTAGTTCATTGGTAGGGTGGTCACTAAACGGATTGTATATCTTGCATTTTCTTGTTTTGGAGTAATCTTGCAATTTTTTTTTTATGTCATTCATTCTCTTCATTTTTAACAAACAAATACTAGTTAGCAATTATAGAAGATTAAAATAGGGTATGCATATATATTAAGATTATTTACATTTTTAACAATTTAAAAGAAGACTTTTAAGAAGATTGAGAGCTCCCAGAAGAGATTCACGTTTGAAAGTTCCAAAATCCAAAGGTTAAACATAAGTTTGGAAAGTGGAGATAACGAGTCGAACGTTCTGTAAATGAAAATGGGTAATAAGCAACGTGAACAGAATCTCTAATCCCTTTATTACATGATCCGAGTTTGCAGACCGGTTTATAAGTTTTACTACGCGATTTCTAAAACGTTCGATAATTGACAATATATTTAGAAATGTGATTTGATGTGGATAAATACTGATCTGGCCGAGACATTTTGTGCGGCGTGTCATCAGTCATGTCCACTATGAACATGCATGCTAGACGCGACCGAAAGTAGCATTTAATGTTAGTTAGCACCCGGTTGGAATCTTGTTTACTAGACTTGCATTAACGGATATTGAATGGTTTAGGGATTCGAGACTTTTGGGTCCTGGTCCTGGAGCCAATGAGTTGAAAGTGTTAATTTAATGTTTTCAAGAGTTCAAGTGAATTTGAGACGGTAAAAAGACATCTACACATCGTATTGTGATTTGTCTTCTAATAAATTTTGATGAGAGTAAAGAACACTAAAATATTTTTTAAAATATACTATAATTAGATTCTCATGCAAATAGTATTACATTATATATATATATATATATATTTTTTATTAGAGATGGAATCATCTAATTTTTTATATAAAAATTAAGATAAACATAAATATAAATAATAAATTTAAAATAAAGCTAAATTTTATAAACTAAATATTGATATTTATCAACAATCTTCTAAATTTTTTATGATTCTTTTGTAATCGTGATTTTCATAAATTCTTGTTAGTCATTTTAACTGTTCAATCTTGATCGATTTTCGGTTCTCGATCTCCTAATATCTTCTTTAATAGCCAAATAATTATCTTCCAAGAGTTACCATTCAGATTATATATGTAACCCTCCCCAAATTAATTATCTTGTTCCTCCGAAAATTAATATTCCATTCATTTGTTTTAAGGATAAACCTATAGTTACCTATTGTACAATTGTACTTGATATCATGGTTTATGAAACAAGAATAGTATCCTATCTAACACATCCATCTCGTAAAATTCACAACGCTCTTAACCGATATTTATCCAAGAAAATTGATATATCATCATGAGCTAATGAGATGAGATCATTTGATTAAAGGGAGCTAATAGTTGCAAACCCTTGAAAATATATATTAGTATTACTATTAACAAACAAACAACAAAACCCTTGAAAATATATAGAAAGCAAAAGGCCAGTTGTGAAATGAATAATATTATTTATTTGCATTTAACCCTTCACTTAACCATACCAACAAAAGCACCAGAATTTGGCAAAAACATAACCTTTGGGAGACGTGAAAAGACTCAAAATTTTGACAGTTGTCGTCCTTAATATCATTAGCGCAATTGCGAGACATCTTTGCATCCAAAACCCGATCTTTCGAACTTGCTCTAATTCGACAATGCCATCGTTTTCTTCGTCTTTCTCCTGTCCTACCTACCGCTCCAGCACCTCCTCGGCTCCATTCTTGTCGAATCATCATCATTCTACGCTCATCACCGGTGGTGACCCACGCCGGTCACTCTCCTTCCATTCCGCTTCTCCTCAGGGGTTGAACCTATATGAGCTCACATGTGTTAGATCGCAGAGGAAGTCCCTTCAGAGTTCTCTTGTCGTTCAAGATGGTAACTTTAATTGGGCTTTGATTTGGGGATACCTTGAAGATTTGATATGTAGGATTGACAAAAGTCTCTGACTTTAGACAAAACAATGCATTATATATGTTCTCTAATGTGGTTACGATTGGTTATTAGGTGTTGTAGCCACCAAGTCAAACCCGGCTGAGGAATTGAAGTTAACGATTCCTTCCCTAGAAGAAGACGAGGTTGCAGCAATAGAGTCTGATGGCGGTGGAAGCCAGTCAACAGTTAGTATCACGGTGGTCGGAGCCTCTGGTGATCTTGCTAAGAAGAAGATATTCCCAGCCCTTTTCGCACTTTACTATGAAGGCTGTCTTCCTGAGGTAAGAACATTAGTCTCTTTCTTTCTTTCTGATGATTGTTATATTGATTGATGTGGTTAAGCTGTTTTTTCGTCTCAGCATTTTACAATATTCGGCTACGCAAGGAGTAAGATGACCGATGGTGAACTTAGAGACATGGTTAGCAAAACACTCACCTGTAGAATTGATAAGAGGTGAATTATGTAGCTTTTGTAATACTACCAAGACATTTGTCCTTGTGGTTTGCTTAAGATTTAACTGTTCATATGATCTTTCAGGGAAAACTGTGGTGAAAAGATGCAAGAGTTTCTCCAGAGATGTTTTTACCATACGGGTCAGTATGATTCTCAGGAAAATTTTGTTGCATTGGACAAGAAGCTTAAGGAGCATGAGGTATTGATGTTTTCCTCTGCTTATTGTTTTTTTCTCTGAAGGCTAGTTCAGGTCATGCGTTACCTTGGTAGGTGATATGATGTAGATTATGGCACCTGGACACAAAAGAGGGAAAACTATTATTGTTTCTAAAATTCAGTAATACAAGGCAAGTTCGGTCTTCTTACTTTTGTTCTTAGGTGTCCTTATCCATCACTTAACTATATGCAGGGTGGAAGACTCTCAAACCGCCTTTTTTATCTTTCAATCCCTCCAAATATCTTTGTCGACGCGGTGAAATGTGCAAGCTCATCTGCTTCATCTGTCAAAGGATGGACTAGGGTCATTGTTGAGAAACCTTTTGGCCGAGATTCCAAAACCTCGGCTGCTTTAACAAAGTCCCTTAAGCAGTACCTGGAGGAAGACCAAATATTTAGGTGGAGATATTGTGCTTATGTTATTGTAAATTTGTAATGGTGATTGTTTTGGATCCTAGCTGATATGGAAAGTTGATTTTTACAGGATAGACCATTACTTAGGAAAGGAGCTAGTTGAGAACTTGTCGGTTCTTCGATTCTCAAATCTTATATTTGAACCGCTATGGTCAAGGCAGTATATTAGGAACGTGCAATTTATATTTTCTGAGGATTTCGGTACTGAAGGACGTGGAGGGTAATCGATGTTGTCCTCTGACTTTTAGTTTCTCTTCTGTGTCGAAATCCTATGTTTTGACACTCTTCTATTCTTCGAAATTCGAATACAGGTACTTCGACAATTACGGAATAATAAGAGATATAATGCAGAATCATCTGCTTCAGATATTAGCTCTTTTCGCCATGGAAACACCTGTTAGTTTGGATGCAGAGGATATCAGAAATGAAAAGGTCTCTTATTGTTCCCTTTCTTATAAATTGGTTGATTTCAAGGTTGTATATTGAAATGCTCGCATCAATTCAGGTAAAGGTACTTCGTTCAATGAGGCCAGTACAACTTGAAGATGTGGTGATAGGACAGTACAAGAGCCAGACCACTGGAGGAGTCACTTATCCAGGCTATACTGATGATAAAACTGTGCCAACAAATAGCCTGACCCCGACATTTGCAGCTGCTGCACTCTTCATCGACAATGCAAGATGGGAAGGCGTACCTTTTCTCATGAAAGCTGGCAAAGCACTAAACACCCGAAGGTACCAAGGTTTTGAATTGTTTTGGCAATCTTTGTGATTTGCTTTTTCATGGTAATATATTTAGATTTATTGATACAGTGCGGAGATAAGGGTGCAGTTCCGGCATGTGCCTGGGAATTTATATAACCGGAATTCTGGTAGTGATTTTGACCAGACCACAAATGAGCTTGTCATCCGCGTCCAACCAGATGAAGCTATCTATTTGAAAATCAACAACAAGGTCCCTGGTTTAGGAATGAGATTAGATCGGAGTAACTTGAATCTTCTCTACTCAGCAAGGTGAGTTGAAAAATAATAAAGAATAGCTTTTAAGGTTTCTTTGTATGTCTGATTCTCAACTCTATCAAAACTTGTGCTCTTACATATAGTTTCATATATACTCTTTTTTGCTGTTGAAGATATTCAAAGGAGATCCCAGACGCATATGAGAGGCTTCTGCTGGATGCAATTGAAGGCGAACACAGATTGTTCATAAGAAGCGATGAACTTGATGCTGCTTGGGCGCTTTTCACTCCATTGCTCAAAGAGTTAGAAGAAAAGAAGACAATCCCAGAATTCTATCCTTATGGCAGTCGTGGTCCAGTCGGTGCCCATTATCTAGCTGCAAAACACAAGGTCCAGTGGGGAGACCTAAGTCTTGATCAGTGAAAGAGTGGATGAATCAATCAACATTTTTTGTTCATAGATCCACGTCTGAGAATTCTCATTAATTTGTGTTAATTTATAGAGGACCATGGAAACTTTCTTCACTTGCGTTTTCTTTCGTTTACAGAGAGATAGAAGTTCGATTTTGTATCTTGAATAATAAAGGTTTTTCTTTCTACCCCATTGTTTCCACCATTTTCAATTTCAATGAATAGAAACAAACCACAAAATAAAGCGTAGCCTTTGCTAAGACTTGATGAACATGATTTTCTCTACATCACGTACCAAAAAAGAAAGAAAGAAAGAAAGAGGAGCCTTGCAGGCTTAGAGCCTCGGTTCTTGATCTTGGAGATCACTTCCAGAACCTTCTGGCCATTCCAGGAATTTATAATGCAGAAGAGATGAAGGTAGATATGTCTGAGCTGCTGCAGAAGAAGGATCATTGGGAGGATATATATACTCTTTCCCATAGCCAAGATCCTTCATTAACTTGGTTGGAGCGTTCCTAAGGTGTAGAGGCACCCCTTCGTTCTGTCCACCCGAGTCCTTTACGACCTTCCGTGCAGCTTCTATTGCTTGGTAAACTGCAATGGATTTAGGAGCCAGTGCCAAGTACGCGGTGCATTGGGCAAGAATTACATTACATTCAGGCATACCCAAGAAATGTGAAGCTTGATAGCAAGCAACCGCCTGCGTAAGAGCTGAAGGGTCGGCAAGGCCAATGTCCTCGCTTGCAAACCTTATAAGCCTCCTCGCAATGTAAAGCGGCTGTTCACCACCTTCGAGCATTCTAGCCAGCCAGTAGATTGCAGCATTAGCGTCTCCTCCTCGCATTGACTTGTGAAGTGCGCTAATGAGGTTGTAATGTTGGTCTCCTGCCTTGTCATAGGCCAAATGTTTACACTGAAGAGCCTCCTTTGCATCATCAATAGACACAACAGCCTCAGATCCGCTTCGAGCAGTAGCCATGGTAGCTGAGATTTCCAAAGCATTCAACGCAACACGTGCATCACCATCGCAGTTGTTAGCCAAGAACTCAATAACGGAATCATTAGCCTTAACGCGATTGCAGAGTCCTCTCTCGCAGTCCTCTACAGCTCGTTTAAGAAGAGTCTCAACATGATTAGGTTTCAAGGGATTAAGAGTAAGAACTCTACAACGAGAGAGCAAAGGAGTGATCAAATGGAAAGATGGGTTCTCAGTGGTGGCACCAATGAAGAGGATGCTACCATCTTCAATGACAGGCAAGAATGAGTCTTGCTGAGACTTGTTAAACCGATGAACCTCATCCATAAACAACACAGTTCTCTTTTTACCTTCTAAATTAAGCTTCTTGGCACTCTCTACAGCATCTCTAACATCCTTAACTCCGCTAGTGACTGCAGATAAAGAGAGGAAGCGATACAGAGAAGGGTCCTTAGAGGAATTGATGAGAGACTTGGCGATTGAGGTCTTCCCGGTTCCAGGTGGTCCCCAGAAGATAATAGAAGGGAGGCGATTGGAGTCGACGGCGGAGCGGAGGAGAGAAGCCGGCGAGAGGAGATGGTCTTGACCAACAACGTCGTCGAGAGTGCGAGGACGCATACGCTCTGACAATGGCTGGTGTTGGCGGGAGCTGGATGATGACAACTTGGGGCGTTTGCTGGAATCATCAGCCACGACGGGGAATAAGGTTTTGGAATAAGGGCGTTTGTTGGAATCATCAGCCGCGACGGGAATTGGGGTTTTGGGATTGGGGCGGAGGAAGCGGTCGAGTTTTGGCTGTGACGTAGCTGTGTTTTGGGGGGAAGAGCGGTGGGAGAGAATCCAGTCAGTGGCTTTTTGGATGGAATCACCGCCGGTGGCTGATAAAGCTTCGGCGGCTAAATCGCTGGGGAAACCCATGCTCACTAGCTGCTCCATCTTCTACTTCTACCTCTACCTCTACTTCTACCTCTACCTCTACTTCAACAGCAAATATGTGTTAGTGTTAGCATCCTCTCCAATTTAACCAAACTTTGTTTTGCATTTCCCATTACATTGCAAAGCCTGTAAAATAAAATAAAATGTCACATTGCTTTTTCAACATTGACTTTGAAATGGAGTGTTAGCAACTTTAGCACAAACAAACAAACAAACAGAACCTAAAAGATAAAAGAAAATCTGAAAATGTGACATTGCTTTTTGAAAAGAGCAAGAGATATAAAACATCGGGACATTTCTTTGAGCTTTTGAATCACTATGAAATAGTAATTTCGTTCCCAGTGCCAAGTGGTTATCACACTTGTCAGATGGAGTAGAACTAGAAGCATCAAAGAGGACATTGGGCATGATGAATAAGTCTCATTATAACGAATACGAACCGAACAAGTTCTGAACCAGGAGAGAGCTAAACGACTGAACATTATTATTTCCTGTGTTCTAATGTGATGGAAGAAATGTGTGTGCAAAGGGACTATACGCCTATTTCTGAGATGCTTATCTTTACATCTTTAGCTAATCTTTACATGTAAAGATATTTTGTACAAAAAGAAAAAAGAAAGTTAAAAGTCATCAGCGCGGTGGATCTCGCCCATAAGAATGCGATTGCTAGTGACTTTGAAACCGAGAAGAGCTGGATCTATCTGCCTTCCTTTCTTCCCTTTCTTCTTCCCACCACCTTTGCTTCCTTCCATTGCATCAGATGACTCTGCTGCCACCTTCTTCATGCTACTACTCTTCTTCAACATATCACTGAACGACGCCTCTGACGTTGACCCTTTGTTTCCTGCTTCCCGTCTCCCACCTCCTGATTATATTGTATACATACTGAGTCTCATTTTCCATAAAAAGTAATGCCCACAATGACAAAAAGGATCATTGAGAAATCATATACCTTCAATTCCACTATAACAACTTGCTGTCCTGCTAGCTGTGTCAGGCATATGCTCGAGCAATCCTTCATGTGATGATGAAGAATGGGACGAGGGAGGCCTCCTTAACAATACTGAATCTTGCCCATGTGATGCAACTACCAACCTACAAATAACCGCCTCAATATTTAATCAGCAGGAATATAATAGAGTCACATGGGTGTTTTTACTTATCTAATCTACAGGTGCTAAACGTCAGAATACAATATATTACCTCTCCTTCCTTCTGTCTTCTCCGGCCAAATTATCACTGTATTGGTCTGCAGCAAGAGAATATCATGATAAGCCTTCATAATAACAAAGTAAAAAAATCAACCTTCCAAACCATGACATCAGGGAAAACCAAATCTTTTTAGATGCAATTACTGTAAAAGATACATACTAGAGATATTGAAAGAAGACTGTTGGCCAAGCGTAGATACAGGAAGCTCCCCTTGAACCAGCGACTCTAATACTGCTTGCTTTCCCATTCTGTCTTGTGCTTCATATGACATCCTTCCCATTCCCTCTTTTTTAGGAGGCATATTGTTCCAAGTTTTGATTTCATTCGCATCTTTGCTCATAGCAGACATATTACTCAAGGCTTGAGTTTCATTCTGAGTTGACCGTCCACCATCTATATTTCCAGAAAGCAAGGAACTATTACACTGCAATGATCCCATATTGTTCCTATCTCCCGGTAATCTGTTGACCTGTTCATCAGAAAATGCTCGAGTCCCAAAAGCAGACGAAGCATTCAGACTACCACCATGGTCTGAAAGGCCGACAAGCGTTTGAATCCCTCGCATAAGGCCTGAAGAAGCCATCCTGTCATATGCATCCCCATGGTTCATGCTTAGTGACTCACCAGATTGATGGCCGGGTCTCTGGTGTAGCAATTCCATAAAAAGCTGCTTCGACCTGTCTTCTGTAGATGCCCCTGGCATCCATGAATTGGAATCTTCACCCAGCCTCCTCATTTCTGACCTCATTTTATGATGTTCAGCATCAGTATTAGATCTATGAAATTGAGATTCGGCCCAGTCACCAGCTAGCTGTGTATCGGCTCCACACCAGCGTCCTTCCGTCGGTTCCAATTGTGAAAAGTGTGGTTCACCTAATGGTATACGGGGATTCTGATGATTGTAACCCGGAGTAGAATTTCCCAATCTGCCAGAAGATTGCATGTGGGCAGTAGCATCCCGTAACTCCAGACCCTGCGAGAGTCCAAGACCATTTACTGCATCCAAATTCAGCCGCGATGCATTTACAGGTAGGGATGATGATCGCTCAAATGGAAGACCCTGCTCAAATAATTCTTGTCGAAGCTGTTGCTGATATAAAAGGTTCTGCTCAAGTTGACCAAACTGATCCTCGAAGGGTGGCCTCTGCTGCTGTTGATGAAAGTCTAGTGGTCTAAATCCCCCAGAGGATCTTGAACGGTTGATCCCAGGATGAGTTCTTAGAAGCTGATCATTATGGTCAGATGGCCACAGCGGGTCAATATGTCTCTGTTCCTCCAATAGCGTATTGTGTCTCACTCCATTTGCCAATTGCATCAGCTGCTCTTGTTGCAGCAATTGGTACTCTAAAGACCGGATCGGTTCAGATTGCATTTGTCCGTATTGGGATTGCATTGGTCCATATTGGGAATGCATTTTTGTTGAAAGTAGCTGTTCAAGTAGTTCCCTCTGATGGCCTTCATGTGGCAATTGCCCAAAATTTCCTGCGGCAAGTTGCTCAAAGTATGGTGCGAAATTTTGTGATGGACGGCCAGAACTTTTCTGCAACTCATTCATTAGCTGCTGTTCTAACAACATCTGATCAAAATTGTTGGATCGAGAAAAGTCATGTGACTGCCCAAACCTTGAATCGGGAGTCTGTCCTTGCAGAATCTGTTGAAAATGTAATTGTCGGGCATGGGACTGTTGCTCCTGTAAGAGCTTCTGATGTAATTGATGCTCTTGTTCCAGCTGATGCTGTTGCAACTGAATCTTCTGCTGCTGTTGCAATTGAATCTTCTGCTGCTGTTGCAACTGAATCTTCTGTTGCTGCTGCCGCTGGAGAGCTATTAAATGCTCCAGATCCTGAGCTTGATCACCTATATGTGAATGCGACAACATATCCTGATTATGGAATTGCTGTTGGTGATGTTGATTTGATGGAAGACTTGGAAGGTTATCCCCAAGGTTAAAGCGGTTGGATACATGTTCAAACTGCGACATCCGGTTAGATGCCAGAGCATCAAGAGACATGTTGAGATCAATTTGTGTATTTCTTCGGGAATCAACGGGCCAATTGTCTATTGAACCAGTAGTCTCCCCAATTGCATCATAAGACCTGTTTGGTAACAGGTTAACTGGTGTACTACTGCTCTCTAGCTCAGACCACAAAACACCAAACGGGTGCAGCTTATTTTCATTCTGATTCCGAGTAGCAGCCTTAGTAGATTCAACAGGAATAGGAGACTGGCCAGAATAATCCATTAAAGCATCATGCATACTTGTAGAGGATTTTACCGACGGATATCCAGAAACTCCAGCTCTTCCTGGGAATACAATTTCTGATTTAGAATACCAAACAAAAACATTGTTTAGTTGAACACCAAAGAAATTATTATCAACATGAAACCTGCTACACAGGCATATGAAAACCAAAGAGAAGGTTAGCAGCATAACAAACCTTCATCCTGAGCAGGGAAGTCCAAGAAACTTCGGTCCTCAGCATGTGGTGGTTTCACATAAACTTCTGACTCAGACTTTCTCTGAAAATTATCCTGTGTTGAGGGGTTGTTGTACATAGAAAACGAACGAGACATGCCAGTTATAGAGGATGAATCATTAGATTCTGGTACAGGTGCAATTGATAGACCAGTCTCTGAACTTGCCTTTAAACTAGTCTCTTCTAGCTCACTCTTTTGGTCACTGATATGGGCATGAACACTTTCTGTCTTTAAATATGACATAACCATGCCTAGATCTTGAAATGGAGTACCTTCAGGAGCATTTGCCAAGCGAACCTGTAGGTCTGTCCCAAAAAATCCTTGTTCAAACCATGAAATAATGTCCGAACCAATGAACGGTCCCTGAATTACTCCTTGAGGATCAATATACAAGAACGTAAACTCCTCAGGTGGCATAGTCCCTTCTGAGTGATTCCCTTCACTATCTGGTTGCTGCATAATGCCCATATAATCTTGCTCATAAGAAGCAACAAGGGGTTCGCTCCCATCCAACACAGAGGATTTAGTAAAAGCATATCTATCCGCTTCAGGACTTCCATAAGAAACTTGATAACCGGCTCCAACAGATCTATAACTTTCAGATGCCACTAAATTCAATCTTGAGATGCTTGAAGCACCCCCGAGACCTCCATTATGACTACCAAGTACTCCTACAATAATAGTTGTTCAAATTATTTTGAGAATATACAGGACATTAAAAATGCCAGCAAACTCATATGAATGGACCTTATCTAAAAAATACATGGTATTGAAGACCCAGTTAACACCTATCATGCACGTACCAGAATCATTATTTTGCATGGACCCATTATCTTCACTCATAAACCCTAGCAAAGCACCATCCACTTTTGTCTCACCCGAGTCAGGTATGCGGCATTTCGCTGCAGTAACATCCAAAAGACCAAGGTCATATTATGCAAGGTGAAAAGATAGAAGCCAAGCAACTAAAGAAAAGATAACATACCCAGACTGTTTTCACCTAAAGATTCTTGCCCAGATGAACTGTTTTCACTACTAATGATACTTCCCTTCCAAATGCCATTAAGGCTTGCCTAAAAGATAAGATACCCGTCAGCAAACTCAGGATATGTAGTAAGAAATAAGAAATAGAAAAATTAATGCCACTCTTATGAAAAAGGGCAACGAAAGCAAGTTATCAGTGGGGACCATACCTCTTCTTCAGCATCAGGTGCAATGAAAGCAAGAGGTTCGATCAAAGCCCCTTGAGTTATGGAAGCAACTTCCTCCATCTCAGTCGGTATCCTACCTAGGGAAGGATCAGGCTTCTGTTTTCTATACATGTCAAGCAACTTACCCCTTGGATACCTAAACATAGAGGCTGACGCGCTTTGTTTACCAGGGACACTTTCATTTCCTAAGAGCGCATATGTACCAGCACCAATAAAGGAAGTTGAAGAACCCCTCCCAATTGCAGATGCCCTTCCGCGGCCCACAGTGAACCCTAAATTTGGTCCTTCGGCTCGTCCTCTATCAAGTCCAAACCCAGGTGCAGCACGATAAGAATTTGGCCCACCAGACTGGGATTCCATCCTATGACGTGGCCTCCATTTTTCACGAGGGTCAGAGTCCCGTTCAGATGTTGCCCGGATGCTGCTAACCACAGATTGACTTTCACTCTGAGGCTCTTCCTTATCTTTGTTATTATCTACCTTCTCACAACGGGTTTCTTTCTCTTTGTCATCAGGACCCCACCGAGATGACCATTTGCTGTCGCGCCGAGATTCATGTACAGCAGCACGAGAACTAACATCATTCCACCTATCAGAAGAAGCAATATTTTTAATGTCACCGGTTTCTCTGCTTGAGATATTGTCAATGCGACGTTCTGTTTTTCTTCGATCAGCTTTCCTAGCACCAAGTAAACCAGTTTCTCTTTCCTCTTCACGCCATCTGCGACTAGTTTCATTGTCAGGATCAGTTTTCCTCCAGTCCTTTTTGTCTTCCGGTGCATCCAAGCGCCAAGCATCCTTGAGACTTGGTTCACTTGGATTACCCATGGGCACAGGAGTAGGAGATCGACCATCCTAACACATAGCAAGGACATCAGATGATTGGACCATGAGAAAAAAAGAGTAAGAATGTCACAGAAAAAAAAACAAAAAAAAAACTCATCTAAGAACTTAATACTTCTACATATGATTAGCATCTTCCAGTATAATAAGGTGAAAAGAAAAGACAAGAACAGTGTAGAATATTCCTTGATTAGTAGGTATTACCATCTTGCTATCGCTTGACTTGGTGTAAAGCCATTGCGGAGACAACGGAATGCTGTTATCTGACGCCAATTCTACAGAATAACAAAAATAAGGTTGTCATCAGCTGAAGGAAATCAGAGGAACCAAATTAAAGGCACGAACAAATGATTGAATCTTCTTTCCAGATCCCAAATTCTGGAAAATAGAGCTCCGTCTCACGCTCACTAATCCAAACATGGAGTTTCTAATGCATCTAAACGAAGGGAGACGGACATAACAAGGTTGATAAAGGCAAATTGATATCGTAGATCCCTAAGCAGCACATATTAGGTCAAATTTTGATAAATCTGCTTGATATACAAGCCTTTCGCATCCTATGTGATTCAGATCCGGAAATCAAACGATTACATTTGATTCTCCGCATTCAAATCGATCGAGAGCGAAAGAAATTCAAAACATCAGGAACCAAAAAACAGAAATCCAGTTTAATCCAAAAAGAAGAACAAGTCGAAGATTGAGAGGGAAGTACCTTTCAACTGATCAGAAGATTTGGATAAGATCAGATCGTCAGGCAGATTGAGCTTCCCTTCGGCCATGGCAGGATTGAAACGAACGACTTCGAGAATACGTAGAAGAAGGAGATGACCAAACGAACAAACGAGCGCGCGCAGTAGAAAATCGAAGCAGAGGAGAAAGGGTTTTGGAGAGATTTGGCGGAGAAACTTTTTGCTGGTTTTCGATTTGCCTTTGGAAGAGAAAGCTTTCGCGTCGAGATCAAGAGAGAGAGAGAAACAAAAGAGTGAGTGAAGGGGCGATAAAGGAAAGGCTAAGGAGGACTTCGCCCAGGTTTTTTTTTTTAAAATACTCCCTCCGTTCCAAATTAATAGATGTTTTGGCTAAAAGCACACATATTAAGAAACCTACTTTTCTTTACAAAATTATCATTTAATGTTTTATTTAAAATTTATTTAACCAATCAAAATGTAAAGTTTGCATAAAAACTAACAAAACATCTAATAAAATGGAACAAGCAAATTGACTCAAAACTTCTATTAATTTGGAACAGAGGGAGTAGTATTTTAAGTTTTACTATGATATTTATCTGATGAACAAAAAAAAAAAACTATGATATTTATCTTCTATATATTAGTTGAAAAAACAATTTATTTCATGTTATTATTATTTATTTTAATATATTTTACATGTTAGATATATTTAAATCTTTATAAACATATTCACAAATTTTCATTATATCTTATTTTAATATATTTTTTATTTAAAGCTATTTGAGAAAAATTTTCTATTTATTTTATATAAGATTTGTTGTGATTTTAGCACATATCAGTTAAATTTTTTTAAAATTAAATTAAAATAATGATGAACTTCTTTAGTTTATTTTTTATTTTATTTTTAATACAGTTATAAAACTAGAAATATTAAAAAAAATGAAAATAATGATATATTTTCCTTTTATAGAAATGGAAGATATTTTTTTTTGTTTTTGGTAAACTGTGAAAAGCATAATGGTAAGTACAAAACTACCAACTCTTAACATGAAAAGGATTATATTTTTTCAGTCAAATTTTTTTTATATAACGTAGATAAAAATAAAATATATTTCAAATAATTATACAATAAGAAAATTTAAAGATAATTATGAAATTAAGCTTTGTAATAAGTTGTGTTAGTGCCGTTATTTTGTTACTCCATTACTTAAAAGTCAAATCCACATGTTACATATTAAAGAAAAAAAAAGGACTTAAAATTGAGTTAGTATTGAGTATATGAGTAAATAAATGATTAATTTGGCCAATAGGAAAAAAAAAATGAAACAAAACCCTACATTACAGTTGATGACTTACGGAAGCCAACGCCGTGAATTCCGTCGAACACTCGAGCTGCGTTTTTGAAGTTTTTTTTTTTCCAAATGGCGCCTTTTGCCTAAAATCTCTCCTTCTCTCGCTCTTTCTCTCCACCGAGATCTAACCTCTCCTATTCCCGATGTTCGGAACTCCGTCTTCCTCGCCGTCGTTTGGCACTCCATCCACACCTGCCTTTGGCACGCCTGCATCTTCCCCGGCGTTCGGTACACCATCAGCAACGCCGGCGTTCGGAACGCCATCGTCATCTTCCTTCTCCTCCGGCGGATTTGGCTCATCACTCTTCTCTACTCCCTTCTCATCTCAACAGCAGCAACAACAACAGCAGCAGCAGACTTCACTGTTCCAGCAACCTGCAGCTTCCGGTTTTGGTTTTCAGTCACCGTTCAACAACACGGCACAGCAATCGCCTTTCCCAAATGCTCAATTGACTACTCAGATGGCTCCTGTTGCTCCGATTCCTTTCTCTCTCGCCGATCGGGACATCAAGGTTTGCTGTTTCTTTAATTCCAGATCTAAAAAATCTTAATCCTAGTCTTTACATTGATTGAGAAGCATTGTTTCTCTCTTTTACTCGCTTTTTAATTTAGGCTATTATTGAAGCGTATAAGGAAGATCCTACGAATCCTAAGTATGCTTTTCAGGTTAGTTTTGGGTGGAAAATTCTGAATTCTTTAGTTCTGTGGAGATGATTCTTCTTTATCTTAATGGTTCTTTTTATTTGCCTGCAGCATCTTTTGTTCAGTGTGACTGAACCACAGTACCGGGTGAAGCCTGCAGCTGTATCAGATGTGAGAATCTTATTGATCTTTTCTACCATATCTTGGAATTGTGCATGTGTACAATGAAACTTATTAATTAGTTTCTAGGTTTCTTGATGATTTCTCTGAAGTATTGCTTGTTTCTGTGGTAGATAATGTGGGCAGAGGCCATGAGCAAACTTGAAGGCATGGATTCTACAGAAAGAGAGCGCCTGTGGCCTCAGCTTGTCCAAGGTTTCAAAGATCTCTCTCAGCGCCTTAAGGTTGATTTCATCACCTGCCAAGTTTCTATGCTTTTTGTTTGGTGGTTTAGTGCTTTTCCCATATGTTAGAAACTGGGTTTATGGGGTGATTAAGCTAATATTGTTATTTTAAAGATTGATATCCAAAGATATGTGAAGAAACCATTCATTCTGCACACTTGACACTATTTCGGTTTGGTACCTGCAGCTTCAAGATGAAGTTCTTGTCTCAGATAGGGAAAGAATAAAAACGACTCAGAGCAACGTTAAAATGGTGGCTTATCATTTTTACTCTTTATTTGTCTGTCTCTCTCATATTTTTACTGGATAATCTTATGAACATTGTGTGATTTTGTTCTTACAGCTTCAGAGACATTTGCAAGCACATACCTTTCCATCTATTGAAAGATTGAGACAGAAGGAGCAAAGTCTTCAAAGACGCATGTTGAGGGTGAGAGAGAAGTTGTCGCATTGAGACATCTTACCTCTTTATGTGAGTACATATTACAGTCAAAATTATATTTACTCTTGTGTGCTTGAAGGTGATGAGGATAATAGAGGGGTTAGAGGGAAAGGGTTTCCGGTTACCCTTGACGAAAGGAGAGGGCGAACTGTCTGAGAAGTTAACTGCAATAACAAGACAGGTCTGTTTCATTTTTTATTTAATTTCTACTCGAGGTTTACAAAGTTTGATGTAAAAAAATGGGTGTGGATTCTCAGGTGAAAGGTCCTGGAGCAGAGCTTTCTAGAAGGGTGCAAAGTCTGCAGACAATATCTCGTGCTCAAGCCAATTCAATTGCTGCTGGTAGTTCCCTTTATCTCCCTGGGTCAACTAAAATAGACGAGCAGAGCCTGATCGATATGCAGGAGGTATGATATGCAACATCTTTGGTCACTAACTTCTGGATTGGTATATGGCTATTTTGATTTCCTTTAGGAAGCTACATTAGAAAACTATGTAACTGTTTGGAACATTGTAAATAGGTATTGCAACAAGAAACAGAAGCCATAGGAAGACTTGGGAACGTATTGAAGCGAGACATGAGGGATATGGAAATCATGGTGGCTGAAGATACGGAAATGATTCAAGACTCATAAAAGCGACCTGCACTTCCTACATTTTCGAATGACTCCTTTCCTTTACTATTGCATGGTTGGAAGCGCACGTTGTTACGCTCAAACACCACAAAGGCTAGCTTTGGACTTTAACATGTACGTAGTAGCTGAGCTATAAATCTTGATGTTTTGTGATTTCTATTTCATTAAAGTTTGGAAGAGACCACCTTATTTTGTTCACAAACACGTGTGGGTAGAGTTGATGTTCAAAGTTACAAATGTTGGTAATCAAAACGATTTTTAAAATAGAGGGTATTCTTCGGACATGATTAAGAGGATAAGTGCAGACCAGCCGGTGAAGACACGTGCACCTTCTCCAGTTCCTTTTGTTTGATCGTAGTGTTCCCAGATATATCCAGTCTGGTCATAGTTGCTAACCACGTTTCTGCAACAACCACACATTACAGGTAAGGGCACATACACTCAGACATCTTCAACTTCAACTGTACCTTATACAAGCATGCATACCTTATCAGATTGCTCCTTAGTTCCTCGTAGATCGTTCTTGCCTTGCTGCTATACGGTCCATCCACTGCAGAAAAAATTGACTAGTTATAGAGTACGTGACCACTTATTTGTGAAGTGGTGGAGGCTCAGAAATGTACCTATAGAGTAATGATGCAGGGAAGAAAGAATCATGTAGTTCATGTTCATCCATATTGCACCTCTCCAGTATGGTGCTTCATGCTCAGCGTTATACTTCATGTACAAAGAACTGCATGAAGACAAAAGAGTGCTTATGGGATCACAGAAGAATGAAATATCTCAGGTATGTTCGATCTTTGCAGACTCACCTAGTTTTGGCTAGTGAAAGTAGTCCATAGTCACTCCATATGATGCTCCTGCTTGAAATGAGATGGAGCTGTTGGTCGAGGATTGAAGAATCCTTTCATCAAGCAACAAAAGAATGTGAAGGTTTAGTTTTGGTTGTCCACCAATCATGGATGGCGGAGTAGATTAGATACTAGTGCAACAATAGAAAACTCACAGGTGGGATGATTCTAAACATGAAGGGAAATAAGCTGACATAACCAATGTGAGGAACCAATCTTAGTTCTGGCTTCCCAAATGTCTCCCTTACAAGCTCTCGAGATACACTACCATCTTCTGCAATTACCTCTTTCCAGATTAACCGAACCTAAGGAGTCAAACACCAATGCATCTATGGTTCAGCAAAAAAATCTCAAATTTTTTACATAGTTTTACATAGTTTTATCTATCATGATGATAATCCATTCAAATTTCCTTACTTTTTCTGTATGATTACCAAAGTCGAGGTAAGCCCCATGGTCATGGTCATAGTGCATCTGTAAAAGAGTTAGACGTGAAGAGAGGAGAGTGAGAACACAAGATCATGTCTGATGTAGGCATTGCCTATTAAGAAAATAAACCTGATTCAGAAGATTGAAATCTGAAAGCAGCTTGACAGTCGAGCTGTAATCCTCCTGAAAGATTTAAGTTTTCAAAAATATGTGATGAACAAAATTAAAGAATGTAGTCATATTCTTGTCATGTTCTTCTTTCAAACCGTCACAAGTCTGTCTTTTTTCCCCATAAACTCTGTGATGGAGTTCATGCAATCTGCTGCAAGATACATCCAGCATCTGAGGTCGACATGTCTCTCATCATCGCTTGGATGTGAAGCACGAGGATAATCATCCAGACCCGAGGAAAGAGACTGCAGAAAATTTATGAAAAGCTAAGGCATCAGGTATCTCTCAAGCCTCTTGATTTATTTATACAAGTAGCAGAATAAAGTGGTAGACCATAGAAGCTAGGACATATTCCCATAGCCTAGGTAAGGAATAAGATTAAACTTTTTAGTAACATTTTCTTATAAGGACCAAGAAAGAGTACCTGAGGGTTTAGTTCCCGATTAGTTACACTGTCTCTGCCATGCCAGAAGTAACTTCCCATCTCCTTCCCTATTGTGTTTAATCAAGTCATTAGGAACACCATATACGAAAAAGTGCAATGTAGCTCTAATCTACTCAATGTGACTTGTATGTAGTAGTCACTTAAATGATAGAAACACGAAACACAGAGCGGTTGAAGAGTGAAAGTATCCTGCAACAACTCTGTAAAAAGGTCTCCATGTTGTTACCTTTCTGGGAAGTATTGAACCATTGAAACCATGCATCTAGCCGCACAAATGCCCGGTCAAGGAATGACAAGATTTCATCTCTTTCTGCCTCGTTAAACTTCTCTGTCCGTATCCCATTGATTAGATCTGGAGAAAACATACAAGAAATGTCAACATGGAGTTGATTTGATTTTGAATCCTTCTTCTCTATATGGAATAATCAAAAGACATACAAGAAGCTTCTTACCACGTATCACCAAAAGTAGTGTAGGGGGATTTCCATTACTTGGGTACTGAACAACGTACTGCTTTGGCATCTTACTGCAGGAACAAAAACTTAGAATCAATAATAACAAACAAACTATATTGAATGAAGACTTTAGCTTAGTAAGAGTATAAAACAACCTCAGAGCTTCATCTCCCAAAACTTGCTCACGTGGAATCCATCCATTTATATTCATTAGATCTAACCAGTGTCCAACAATATCCAATGTTATATGAATATCCCAGCGCCTGATCAAGCACACACAGAAGCACTTTAAAGAATGATCGTTTCTAATAACTTTGTTATAACGATATATGATGACTAACCAGATCAACAATTGATGGAAGCCTTCATCCCACAAGAATCCTCTAGGAAACACGGGCCGGCTTGGAACTGCTGTGTACAGCTCAGCTGGCCAATATAGCAAGAAATCATCCTCGCTTTTAGGCTGCAACTTAAAATGTTAACTTTATGAATCTGTTTTTGAGTGGAAATAGCAAGAGAACTGAAACTCACCAGAGTACTTTTAGGAACATGAATTTTTGATTGACCATAGAAGTAACCAATGCCTCCAAGCAAATTACCAATTGCAGCTTTACCAGCCACCAAAGTTTCAGAATCAAGCTGGAAACACAGGAAGAGAGAATCATATAGTCATCTCTTCCGAGCCACTAAGAGAAAGAAACAGAAAGCGCGGTATAGGACAAGGAAAAAAAGACTACTACAAGAGGAAGAATCATCCTGAGAGGTGAAGAATGAAGTTGCACAAGTCAATACACCAAGTGTTTAGCAGTCTCTGGTCAACAAGATCATAATAGTGCAAAAGAGATAGATCCTTCATATAAGTGTAGATCTTTCGATGTGCTAAAGATCAGCTATTACATTATCGTCTCAGTTTTTTTTTTTTTTTTTTTTTAACAAAAAAGGAGTAGAATCATACGTTTTCAGAGAGGTTGAAGCATTCCTTGAACTTTGCTTCAAATGCTATATGTTTCTCTTCAAGTAGATTAGAGAGGGGCAGACCTACACAGAATAAAGATGAAAACTTAGTTCAAAAGCATAGACCTACAATTGAGAATACTATTCACATTTTGCTGGAAAATGATTATGCAAAAACTTTATAGTTCAGCAAATCCAAGCCGGTCATCAATGATGCCTGTAAATAACAGGAGGCTTATAAACCTGTGAGACTCGTTATACGCTCTTCCATGTTGGACGTTTCTTCTCTTATCCCAGAGACAAACGCAATATCTATAGTAGATTGGGTTGTTGTGGAAATCTGCATGACAAAATATATGAAGGGTAGGGGTGAAGAAACATTTACAACATAGAATTCACGATATTTTGTTTACAAATAAAGCTGTATTCATATATCTTGATCAAGACTTATTACCTGAAAAACATAAATACTGGAAGAATCATCCGATGTGTCAGAGAGCTGAACTCGTCCAGAGTTTTTTTCCTGGAAATATACAAACCAATAAGCAATGTGTTCTTTATATACATAACCAAACCAAAAAATGCAGTATGGAAACTTGCAAGATTGAGATATAAAAACCTGTAGAGCGAGATTTTGCTGAACAAGATCAGACAGATTGACAATGCCAGGCTTCTTGAAACCGCAATAATGTGTTTCAAGTTGATTCTGCAAATGAAGATCAGTTATAAAGGTTATATCCCAGATGTGCATCAGCAGACAAGAAACATGCATGATGACTACAAATCAAAAGTTACCTGTGATTTTAAGTGCATCTGCCAGTTTCCTACATCTTCACGCGAACCCGAAGCCAGAATAGAACTCTCTTTAAGCTCTGATACATCTTTGCCTAAGTTCAAAACATTTTCACCTTCATCAGCTACATAGAAGAAGAGATGTGCTTTTCTCTTTACTTCATCATTCAACCTATTTTTCAACAAACAAAACCATATCTTGTTTGATCAGTATTAAGAAATAAAACAAGCATATCTTGTTCATGTTTGATCAGTATATATTTACGTACCCTATGTTTTTAACATTGATTCGAATAGACCAATCCCCTCCATAACCAAGGCTGCCCTCCTTAGACTTGACAAAACTTGTCTCCAAAATCATATCTTGTTCAAACAGCTCTTGCCGTCCAAAATCTCTTCCATTGTGTTCTTTCCAGCCAAATGACTGAAGATCGTCAGAGTTTTCACAGAAATGCCTCATAACATGCGTCCCATCTTTCGTACCGAGCCACATCAAGCCAGCAACGAGGGACTGAGGAGCTCTGCATTCATTGTAATTGATTCACATACAGATCATCTCAGATTAAGATAGACAAACAAAAACTACTCCGTTTGGTGAAAGTTTTGTAGAATCATATAGCAAAGTTACTAACAAAACCGTTATCGAAAGTAATACCTGGCTCGAACTCCAAAATACACCTGAGGACGATAAGTTCCCCAATACAAGCTCTCCTTGTGCTCACCTTGAAACTGGAACAAGAAGCTCCAAATTAAAATTTTCCATAGCAAAAAAAAACAAGAAGAAAAGCGAAAGAGAGTACCATGGGCAAGTCTGTGAGTTTAGGAGCAGGAAAAGGAGTGATAACACGAGGTCTCTGGGATTTATCATCGACCAGTGGTTTGATTCCAGCAGGTGGGACTAATCCAGTCATCATCAGAGTATGGGATGGGAGTATAGAGTAAGCAATGTTGTGCTCTCCTCTGTGAATGATCGGTTAAGCTGAGAAATGACAATTAAAGCTAAGCAGGTGGACTTTTGAGTTTTGACCAACTCCAGATCGTGTCAGGAACTGATTGTAGTAACCCATTTTGGGTCATTTTTTTAGTCTTTTTCTTTCTTGACAAGACTTCCTAGTCTTTTTATAATATAGAAACGTCCTCGCTATTATTAATACAGAGAAAGTTAGGTAGAAATGTCAATAGCAAAAACTGTATATTTAATCCTTGACTCTGTAATCTCTACGATTAGGGATCGTTTATATATATCTAACTCAAAATAATAATGAAGATATAGATATAGATATATATATATATATATATATTAAGGCCTACAGTGAACATATTAACCCTGTTTCTTGTCACTTTAACGTTAGCAGCTGAGCTGTGAATCTTAATGCATTGTATGACATAACTTATTAGACTGTTCCTTAGTTTGTGCCTTACCTCAGTATGGTTCATTCAACGCATAAAAACTTGACCGGTGATGTGACCAAATAAGCTCTACTGAGACATCATTAGAAACTCAACTGCTCTTTAACTTACTCACAACAGCTCTAATCTGCTGCATTCCGTCCTAGGCTAGACATCGTAAACCTATGTCAAATGCAAAATTTCAAAATAACCAACGAAAAGTGTTTGGTGCATTTACATCCAAAAGCCAAAAAGACATATGCTTGGATCAGTTTGATCTACAATTACGGTTACGAATTGTGGCAATAAATGATGGAAATATATCTTCGAAATTCCACAGTAGTATAAATCGAGTATAGAAGTAGGTATGTGTTCCTGCCGAAAAAAAAAAAAAAATATGTGTTCCTAAAAATAATAAATAAATAAAATCATAAAGAGTTGGGCCCACCATCACCTCTGCTGCTTCTCCGTCGTCTCTGTTGCGGCATCTCCGTCGTCTCCTTCGTCACTTTCGCCACCGCATAATCTCTGTCGCTGAGATGATCTCTCGTTCCTGAACCCTTTGTAAAAGGTCGTTCGTAAGAGATAAAACTTATTTCTGGAGTTACTGTTAACTCTTAGATTCTCTAGAACCTGAGGGCTGAGAGTCTTCTGTTTCTTCTTAATTTGTGTTTCAGGAGCTGAAATTAGAGTCCAACGACTTTAAAGACTTCAGCTTTAGCTTCTCAGCCATGGCGATTCTAGGGCTGATCAAGAGGGTTACACGAATAAGCAGAAACAATTCGAGAGTCAGAGTGTACCCAGCAAGGTACTTCCAAAGCAGGAGCCTTTCAAACACAGATTCCTTTCACGGAGAACATGCTAAGCTTCCTGTTCTCATCGTCGGCGCTGGACCAGTGGGCCTCGTTTTATCCATCCTTCTCACTAAACTAGGTACAAGCTTTTTTTTTTTTTATCAAATTTTCATCTGAAAATTCAAAGTTTGAGTTTTGAGCTTTACATTATGAAGTTGAGTTCACGGCTTTGATCGAATTGAGTTCTCACCTTTATGTTAGGGGTGAAATGTGCTCTTGTGGACAAAGCTACAAGCTTCTCAAAACATCCACAAGCACATTTTATCAACAACCGATCTATGGAGGTTGGATTTTTATGTTCCCTGTGGTTTGATTTTGTTTTTGGTGGTCTTGGATTTTTGAACCTTAATTTCTCAGTTTTGTTATACTTAGATCTTCCGTAAATTGGATGGATTAGCTGAGGAGATTGAAATATCACAGCCTCCTGTAGATTTGTGGAGAAAATTTATATACTGTACGTCTCTCTCCGGTTCAACTCTTGGCACAGTAGACCACATGCAGCCTCAAGGTGTGCATATAGTTCCCATAGATATGTTTTTTACTTGAGAAAAACTGCAGACCTTTCACTGAAGTTCCTTGTGGTGTTATAAATAGATTTTGAGAAAGTTGTCAGCCCGTCTTCCGTTGCTCACTTCTCTCAGTACAAGTTGACAAATCTAATGCTTAAGCGGTTGGAAGACCTCGGCTTTCATGTTCGAAGTTCCAAAGATTCAGATGGTCTTGAGGTTGATGCTGTTGTTGGGAGGCAAATTCTTATGGGTCATGAGTGTGTGGCGATTGATGCTAACAAGGAAAGAATTACTGCAACTGTCTCTTTTCTCAAAGGAGGCAAACATATGAAAAGAAATATTCAATGTAGTATACTGGTTGGTGCTGATGGTGCTGGGAGTGCAGTAAGAAAGCTCATGGAAATAGAAATGCGAGGGGAAAGAGATCTACAAAAGCTTGTTAGTGTCCATTTCATGAGCAGGGAGCTCGGTCAGTACCTGATCAGTAACAGACCAGGGATGTTATTTTTCATTTTCAACACGGAAGCTATAGGAGTTCTCGTTGCCCATGATCTTCTACAAGGAGAATTCGTGTTGCAGGTTAATCTCAATAAATCTACTTAAACTAGTGATATGTACTGTAGCTTGGCCTGTAATCATTTCTTTTTACTGCAGATTCCATACTATCCACCTCAGCAAAGTCTATCTGATTTCAGTCCCGAGGTATTTACTGTCACTACCTAGAGCTGAATGAATTTTCACTTGTGAAAACTCATTTATCAGTACACCTTTGTGGTTTTATTTCTGTTCCCACTGACCAATTTCAAATGCTATTTTGTTTGTCATGTGTCCCTGAGCGATTATTTTCTTGTAGATGTGCAAGATGCTGATATTCAATTTGGTGGGACATGAGCTTTCAGACTTAGATGTAGCTGATATTAAGCCATGGGCCATGCATGCTGAAGTCGCTGAGAAATTCATGTGCTGTGACAACAGAGTGATACTTGCTGGTGATGCTGCTCACCGGTTTCCACCTGCTGGAGGTTTTGGTAAGTGTTCCAATTCTTTTCAAAAGGCGAACGATATGCTGGTTCTTTGACAATTTTGTCGTGTATGGTGGTGGCTTTAAGTTTGGAAGAAATCTAATCATCTCCATTGTCGTACTATTATGATTAAAGATATGTTCGATTAAGATAATTTGATGCCAACGAATGCCACATGCTTGAAAGTTTATCTTAAAGGATTCTTGTTGTCAGTTTCTTTTTCTAAGTTATATATATCGAGCGATTGCAAGCCTCAGGAATCGGTTTGATTTTGATGTATATTCAATCAGCAGTATCGGAAAATATTGTGATAGCAAATTACATGATTTTTGCAGGAATGAACACTGGAATTCAGGATGCCCATAATCTTGCATGGAAAATAGCAGCTTTTGTTAAGGGTTCTGCAAAATCTTCGATTCTTAATACCTATGAAACGGAGCGTAGGCCGGTATTATATTTATCTTTTACTAACTTTTCCGTTCCCTCCTTCCTTAATAAGTTGGTCTATTTACAAGCATCTTATTGTTACTGCTAGATTGCCATTTTCAATACTTCACTCAGTGTTCAGAACTTCAGAGCAGCTATGTCGGTTCCTGCAGCGCTAGGCCTCGACCCAACAATAGCAAACTCAGGTAAAACTGAAACCAGCTTGTCTTCATTCTCAGTCCAATCGTTCTGTGATCAGGTTTACAGAAATTATATCTCTGGTGTTGTAGTTCATAGGTTTGTAAACAAAACAATAGGCTCTATCCTTCCAACTGGGCTGCAAAAGGCAATCTTGGATAATGTCTTTGCACTAGGTCGTGCACAGCTTTCAGAATCTCTGTTGAATGAGAGAAATCCGTTGGGGCATCAGAGACTTAGCAGACTAAAGAGTATCTTCGAAGAAGGAAAGAGCCTTCAACTACAATTTCCTGCAGAGGATCTTGGTTTCAGGTAGCACCATCACCTTTGGAACTGTAGAATTCTCACTCTAGTCATAGTAGTACCAAGAATAAAAAAAGTAAAGAAACTAGGGCTGGCTGCTTTTTAAAACTGATATCAGCGGTTTCATGGCATAGAGAGTGTGATCTTTAATGTTCGAACTATTGTGTTTCTGGCATCATATTTCAAAAAAAAAAAAATGTATATTCAAAGTTGGAGTAACAGAAGCTACTGTGTGTACTACTGTTAGGTATTTAGAGGGAACCATTGTTCCTGATAAAAAGTCTGAAGCTGGTAATCCTGAAGTACCGAGTGGTCGTAGAAGAGACTATGTTCCTTGCGCTGAACCAGGTTCAAGACTGCCTCATATGTATGTGAAAACACTATCAGGTTCCACAAGAGAGGTTGTTGTTTCTACACTGGATCTTGTTTCAACAAAGAAAGTTGAGTTTCTACTTATAATATCACCATTACAAGAGTCCTATGAGCTAGCTCTTGCTACATTCAAAGTGGCAAAAGAGTTAATGGCTAATGTAAAGGTATGCGTAGTATGGCCTAGTAGTGATGATGGTGTTGAAAGGAAGAGCAAATCAGCATTAGCTCCACGGGAAAATTATGTCGATGTTATGGAAGTTAAAAAACAAAGTGGTCAAGAAGTTTCATGGTGGAGTATTTGTAAAATGTCGGAGAAAGGATCTATTTTAGTGCGTCCCGACCAACACATTGCTTGGCGTATGAAGTCTGGTGTTACTTTAGACCCTACTCTGCACATGAGAGATGTCTTCTCCATTATACTTGGTCAACAATGAACAACGCTAATTAATCCACAAATTCTTTGTATACTATTTATTTCCAAATAAATCACGTTTTTCTTTTGTAATGGTGTTTCAAGTTTTCTTTACATCAAGTGTAGAATGGTAAAAGCAAAGCTTAAATAATAAATAGTGAATAAACTCGGCTTAAATTGCATATCTGTTTCAGTTCTGTCCAGTGGCTTCAATAGGGCAATGAAGTAGAAGAGTTGTGTCTATCCTTTGTTCATTACCATTAGCTAGTAGCTATCCTGAAAAACAAGTATCCAGTGACTGCTGTAACACTTCCAAGCATTCCACCAGCAACGACCTGATCTCTCAGCAAATGGAAAACAGAATCTGATGAGAACGAGATATCAATGTATACCAAAGCACAGTGACAAATCAAAGAGTAGTTCATATATCAATCAAAGTAGGTTTTGTTCTAGAGCTGGATGCACAATGTCCAGTACAATTGCAAAAGCTACGAAAAGGCCCCAAATTGTCCCTCTTACACCTCTCACTGATTCCTGTACTCCCCTATTTTGTACTCATGCTTTCCCCTTACTCTCTAACTATATTGCCAACTGAATGGTAGCGACAGTGACATGGCTATCATGTAACAGCTATAAGAATTCCGTCTCTTGCATGTCCTATATGAACGGATTTTTCAAGTCGTAGGTCTTAAGAAATAATTGGGGATCAGATCATATTGGACTCTATGAGAGTGTTCGGCAAGGTGAGATTTGTGTGTGGACTGTGATCACAAGGATTTATAGATGCTCAATCAACGGGACATACCTGGGGAGGGGTATGACCAAGAAGTTCACGCAATGGTCTGCTTTCAGCCAGGGGATGTTCTGCAGGAAGTTCGTATACAATCTGATTGAGAACCTGGAAAATGAAGCAGACCCCAGAAATCAGGATACCAAAAAGCTCAAATGCATCATGGAAAAAGTTAATAGTGGTTCTTTGATAGAAAAACCACTCAAGTTAAAAAGATGAAATCAGTTAAAAATTGGTGCAGCAATCAAACCTCAGCTTGGCGACCCGCATGTAATCTTACACCAGTAGCATCATACATCACCTACCAAACCAAATAACTCACATATAATCTGTGGCTTGAATCCTTAAATAACCAATTAATCAACTTTACAGAAAGTAGCTACGAAAGTGTTCCACAAGATTAAGGAAGTGGCCAACTTACAACTGATGCCAAGACCAAAGCAATAGCAAAATGTGATCCACCAAAGCCCTCTTGTAAACCAATTGCTACAGCGAGAGCTGTAACGGTTGCTGAATGTGAAGAAGGCATTCCTCCGGATCCAATAAGCTGTTTAAGATCCCATCTCCTTTCCCTATACCTGCAAAAATATAGGAAACAACATGTAAAGATCCTTTTGGTGTCTTATATCTTATTAGCATTTGAACAAGAAATTTGCCAATACAAGACAAAAAAAAAAACGCACATTTTGCATTTAAACCTAAGTAAAAGAACATGACACCATAGATGCAGATATACGAAAACATAAATGATCCATGAGTAGGGAGATGCGGAAGAGCGAAACGTACCAGGAGGTGAAGAGTTTGATGAATTGAGCGACAGTGAAAGCTGTGACGGCGGAAATCAGAGGATAATTCGTGAAAACGGAGAAATAATGAGTGGAAGACGTAGCCGTGGCTGTAGATTCCTCCATGGCCGATGATGGATCTCGTTACGATTCAATCACACACGCGATATAGCTAGAGAAAGAAGAAGAAGAAGAAGAAAATCACACCGAGACGACAATGATCCATAAGACGTCTATAAACTCTATCCAATCCAATGGCGTCTACGTCTACCGTTCAATCCTCTTCGTCTTCGTCTTCGTCTTCCTCTTCTTTTTCGTCTTCTTTGACCAATCTCTTTTTTTTTTTTTTAAACATTGGTCCACCAAAAAAACATATATATTATAAAATTGATAATGTAAATATATGTCTAGTTTTTAATATTTTAACAATAATATTATTGTGTTCATGTGATAGATCATAAATCTAAGAAAAAATAGATCATATAAATTATAAAAATAGTAATAGTAATATAAATATATGTCTAATTAACAAAAGCATTTTTATATCATGTGATAAAATCATAAATCTAAGAGAAAAACGATAGTAAATCAGAACATTATAATGTTTCGCTTATTTTACATTCTCATCATAACATGAAAACAGTTAGGATGTTGTGAAGCCAAAATTGTACATGCAATCTCGTTTCTGATAAATTACATAGCATGTCTCTATTGGATTTAAACCAAATCATGTCACTTCTCCTACACCAAATTTTTGATAATGAAACGTATGTTTGTTTGTTTCTTGTTTTGCTCTTGAATCTTGATAATGAAATGTATATTACAAACTCATTTGTATGATAGGTGTAATGGGCCTGTAACAGTTGGTGTATTTGATGTGGGTCATATACAGGTTTGGTATACTACTCGGTTCCACCTCCCATTCCAAATAATACTCGAGTCTCGTCTGCTCCAACCATAAATAAAACTACTACATAAAAGTGACACACACAAGACACAACCCTCGTTTGTATCGCTTTTAGGAAATTATATAATTGTTTCAAAAAAAAAAAAAAAAGAATAATATTCAGATTTTTCTCTCCTTTCTCCACTGAGTCGATCTTTACGAGGTTTTCACTATTACGTTCACCTTTTCAATCTCCAACCGATTCGTCGGGATTCTCCGTTCCATGGCCACCACCGTCGCAGCTCCGAGACTCTTCTCCTTGAAAGCCGTCGGAAAGCTCGGTTTCCGTGAGATCTCTCACCTCCGACAATGGGCTCCGCTTCACTCTGCGGTGCCTCATTTCGGAATGCTCCGATGTGGATCGCGAAATCAGTTTTCAACCTCCGGTATTCATTTATTCCTCTTCTCTCCCTGCGCCTATTTCCTTGGATTTGATCTCTATACCAATTCTCACTATCTTTTTATGGAACACAGTTGTGAAAGCTCAAGCGACCGCTACTGAGCAATCTCCAGGCGAAGCTGTTCAAAAAGTGGAATCTCCGGTGGTTGTTGTTACTGGTGCGTCTAGAGGGATTGGCAAAGCAATTGCTCTATCCTTGGGTAAAGCTGGCTGTAAGGTTAGAACCAACACTATCTATAGCTTATTGGAGTTTTTTTGGTGCTCATAGTTGCTAGATTTGATCTGTATACTCTTTAACAATTCAATTCGGTCGACACTAGTCATGAACATTTTGAGTTATGAAGATTTCAGCTCAGGGATTGCTTACAGTTTCTTTTTGGCATTATGGTGATGGAGACATCAATAGATTGTGTACATTGTGTTTATTGCTGATTTTAAAAGCAAAACATTGTGGTTCTGCTCCAGGTTTTGGTGAATTATGCTAGGTCAGCTAAGGAGGCTGAAGAAGTTTCTAAACAGGTGACTGTTGCCTTGAATTAGAGTTCAGTTTTCCTTGTTTTTCTGTTCCTGGATATTACTTTAGACCAGTAAATCATAGGTATTAGGTATGGAGGGATGTTGTTATTAGTACGAAAAGGAATAAGGCACCTTTTGAGTTTAACAATGATGAATCCTTGAAACAGTTTTGGTTTCTGGGACAAGAAATTGAATTTTCTTTTTCCTTGAAACATTATTCCGTTTCTTGTTGCCATATGCTTCTCAAATGCGTTTGTGATGTTGTTCTCGATCCACACTGCCGAATGAAACCCCATCTTTTAGCTAACAAGTAACATCTGCAGTCAGTAGTGTTTTCTTCTGCAGCAGCACCTTATTCCGTGTCATCTCTGACATTTATTCTTTGTGGAACTGTAGATTGAAGAATATGGTGGCCAAGCTATTACTTTTGGGGGTGATGTCTCGAAATCTGCTGATGTCAATGCAATGATGAAAGCTGTGAGTGATCAGCTGTACACCATCTTATTATAGTCCTTCTACATCTTTTCATTTTTCTCTTGTTGATTTTTCTGCAGGCTGTTGATAAATGGGGAACCATTGATGTCGTGATTAACAATGCAGGTAAATGAGAACCTTGGTTCCCATTGAATTTTACTTAGTACCTTATTGACATGGCCACATATTTTCAGGAATTACTAGGGATACCTTGATGATACGAATGAAGGAATCCCAATGGCAGGAAGTGATTGATTTGAATCTCACAGGAGTATTTCTCTGTACCCAGGTTTGTGTTCCTGCGATCCTGCTGAAATATTGATACTCAGAATCGTAGAGACTGAAACTCATTTACTCTCTGTAGGCAGCATTAAAGATCATGATGAAGAAGAGAAAGGTATTGCTTCTCTTTGCCTTTTACACATTCTCGCAATTGTATCCATGTGTTATAACTTGTCATACGCGTGTCACCGTTTATGTCCTCACATGTTTGCCATTTTCTTGACGTGTAACTCCTTCCATGCATCACAACGAGGGTTGATATAATAAGTGCCAATTTTCATTTGATCTCCTCTATAAGATTAACAAGACTAACAATAATTGATGGGATACATTGCATACAACCTTGCAGGGAAGAATCATCAATATATCTTCAGTTGTTGGTCTCATTGGTAATATTGGCCAAGCAAACTATGCTGCTGCTAAAGGTGGAGTTATTTCGATGTCCAAGACTGCTGCCAGAGAGGGTGCAAGCAGGAATGTAAATGTGTGTGGCCCATTTCCGTCATCATATTCCTTTATTGGACAAGATTTTAAACTTGGTCCATCTAAATTTTTGCTCTATACCAGGTCACTGTGGTTTGCCCGGGATTCATTGCATCTGACATGACTGCTGAGCTTGGAGAAGACATGGAAAAGAAAATCTTGGGAACAATCCCGTTAGGTAATGGAGAGTTCATCTTTTACATTTGTTGTGGGGTAATCTATGTGGGTTAGTAACTTAGTATGCATTTGAGACATCAAAAATATTCTGATAAAAAGCAAACCGGTTTGGTTTTCAGGACGGTATGGAAAACCAGAAGAAGTGGCTGGCTTGGTAGAATTCTTGGCTCTCAGTCCTGCAGCCAGTTACATCACCGGACAGGTTAACTCATACTCCCTATTAAATGGTTAACCTTAATTTCTGATTATGTTAGGCGGCCTAACCATGGTTAAATTCACTGGTTTGCAGAATTTCACCATCGATGGAGGTATTGCCATCTAGACGTTTGATATTGATTCGGCTCTTGTTTAGTAAACTTACAATTTGGTAAAAACAGACAAAGTTGAGTTATTTCTGGCACTTGGTCGGATTTGTTTTGCGGATTCTGTTTGGAGAGATCTAAAACTCACTGCTTAAACTACGTTACATAATATGAATGAAAGAGCTTTGTAGCCTATTTTCTGGTTTCTCTATTAGATATAAAATTGATGGAAGCACGTTTGCTCTTGGTCTACCGTTTGAAGGTAAGCTCCACAAAGCTACATATTAGTATTGCAACCACTATCACTATAAAACCTCTGAATATTATTATTTTCCTCACCTAATCCATAAAGGACGTTATTAATTTCACGTAAAACTTTAGTATCAACAAACATAATACAGTATAAATTCAAATATTAAAGTCAAGTGCTGAGAGGTGAAAAACCCCGTGATTAAATTAAATTTTTAAAAAAAATCCACAGATCCATAACATCCAACATAACTTATATCCATAAACCATATAGTCATCCAATTCCCGTGTGCGTTCTCGCATAAAAATTGTGAAATAAAAACATTGGAAGAACCAGAAAATGGAGTCTAATATATAGCCAAAGATAATAAAATCCGGTGTCTTAACTACACTAAGAACATGACCTTACTTAACGGACAAGTCACAGAAAATTAGACAGGCCGTGAGTTTATTATTATTATTATTTTTTTTTTTTTTTTTTTGAGTTTATTATTTGCTTGTGCGGTTACAACAAGAGATCGATCTAAGAGAAGAACTTGTAGGTCTTGGCGTTGACAATGATGGTTCTGAGGCCACCAATTGGGGCTAGGATCGTCAATAGAACTCCTACTATAATGCAGAACTGTAGTTTTCATTGTCCCACACAACACCAAACCAAAACACAACAGTTAGTTATTAGTGTACAAGATCAAAACATGAGCTATATATAAATGGAATATTAGTAAACGAAACATACCCAGTTAATTGTCCAAGATAGACCAAACCTCTTTGGTTTCTTGAGAATGAGCCAAATAATGCATGGAAGCTGCAGTGGCAAAATTATAAAGAATCACACAACTGTTAACTTATGGGAAAATGAATGAATGAACGAATGATTAGTTGTAGTATACATAATAAGTTGTTGGGGCAAAAGCGAATCCTCCGAAGAAGCCAAGTAGTCCACCAAAAAATGGGATGCATATCGCAACGATCATCGTGAAAGCTGCACGGTCAAAATGTGAGGAAGAACATCAGATGAATGGATAAGGGTAAGAGAAATGAATAAAAATTAGGAGTGACTTCTTACCGACGTAAAGGCTTCGGGTGATGAATCGGAGCTTGAAAGAAGGATCGAAGTTCATCTTTTTGACCAAAACAGTTTCGAGCATGTCAAAAACCGGCATTGCAAATATCTGAATCCGTAGAGAGAGACTAGTGTCAATATTCATCATGTGATAATATATTCTTAATCCAATAAGTAATATATAATCAAAGAAGTAGAATGTGGAGGAAGAGGACCTGATAGCTTCCAATGACGTGGACGACCACGAACAAGTTAGCCATAGCGACAAGCCAAACAGGTTTCTCCAAAGTGATGAGAATGTTGTCATCAACGCTGTTTCCAAAGATCCAATACCCAAGGAATGCTACAGGGAAGTAACATATAGCAACTACAATGTAGGCTACAACGACTCCTCTCCACATTGGGACCTTGGATGGAATCTCCGGAGTCGAAGGGATCGTGGCCTGAATCTCCAACACAACGTTGTGGCCTGCGTATGCAAAAGCCACATCTCCCAACGCATTCAAGAAGTTGAATACTTTTCCAGGACTTGTCGAGGCTCTAGGTGAATAGTCCATATCTGGATGAACCCCTTTGTGCACCGATGCAGCCCACGCAATAGTTGAGTAACTGTAAACACATCACAAAGAGATTATACAAACCATATGGCAATAAAACTATATGGTGTAACCTAATAACCCACATGATAAGTCTCTAGGTTATTAAATTATATAAAAAAAGTCAAATATATTATGAGTTTAGGAGGTTTTACGTCAAGGACATAACTGCCGCGGCGAGTGAGATGATGGAGATAGAGTTGAAATTTGGGAGGTGAGAAATAACAAAGTGAACGGAAGCAAAGATCATGATCCAATATGTAGTTTTGATGTCTTTACAATCGTCGCAGAGTAGTTTATGGACTTTCTTAAGAGATGCACCACCAGTGACCATATAAACAATGTCTACACCGACCTCTACAATAAGCTGCTGAGGCACAACGATCCATAGGCCAAGCTTTTCACCAAAAGCTGCTTGACCTAGCTCGTGATATCTGTCAAGCCTCTTCCCGGGAATAATCTCATGCATCTCCACCATTTGCCATAGTGTATACAGAGTTATCACCCATGACATCACCATCAACGTCACTCCAGGTCCCCTGTAAAAATATATAATATTCCACAACTCAGATCTAGTCAAGGACTGAAACATAGAGGGAGAATTAGGTATCAAAATATTAAAAAAAATGGGTAAACGTACCATCCGAGATTGGACATGGCGTAGGGCAAGCTGAGAACACCAGCACCAACCATGGCGGTGACATTGTGAAAAGCTGAGTACCACCACTTGGCGTTTCTAGAGGATGTGATCGGTAACCAATCGTCGACGTTCTTCTGCTTCGCCGCCGCGATTTCGCTAGCTGACATCTCATTATTCACCATATCCTTGTGATTTTTCGAGAGATAATGTTTGGTTGGTTTGTGAGAGAGAGAGAGAGATATGAGATAATAAAATAAATGATTTTAGGAGAATTAAGATGAGAGGGGAGTAAGATAATACTGTATATTTAAGAGTAAATGGAGATTCGAGATTCGATGACGGTTTTAAGATTTATTTGCTTAATTATTCAACAATTGATTTGTTTTGTTTTGTTTTTTTCTTTTTCTTTTGTAATAAATAGATATTTAGATTCTAATTTTCCGAATTTGAAGGAATGTTTGTTAGTTTTGTGTTCGGTCTTTACCCGTGGTACGCGGCAGCATAACTGAAACCGTTCATGCTTCTTCTTCTTCTTCTTCTTCTTCTTGCGTTTTTGTACGTGTCTAATGACCAATATGCCCCAGTAGTTCTGATTTTATTCCTCCATTTTGACACGGCTTTTCCGTAATTTTGTATGGTTTTTTTTTCGATTCTGCATGATTTATATATTTTTGGATAAGTTGAAATTTTCTTTTCAGTCACCTGATCTGACGAGTGTTTCGCTTTTCAAAAGGAAAAAAAAAAATACAATTATTCAGTAATATTTTCTTAAAAATAAACTATACACACATATTTGGTGTAGTTTTAATTATTAAAAATAATACAGTATAGATAGGGATGGCCAAATTATTTAAAAAAATCAAAACGGATCGGATAACATCACAAAAGATTCAGGTGGAATTATAACGGATAACATTAGAATAACAATTTGATTCTCTCAAATATTTTATTTCCCTACATTTAATTTCTATAAATCATATATTAGCAGATCTATAGCTATTTATGTCTCTTTTTTCCATCTTATACATATAGTATAATACTATATTACTATGTCTTCAACTCAAGCTTTGAACAACTAGGTCACATGAAAATTGTGGGTTCAAACTTTCCTACAATGAAGCGGACGGATCTATTTATGCTTAGAAAGAGTCACTTGCACCCCGTGAATATTTATATATTTTGTAAAACATCACTGAAGCATAATTTATTTGCTAAACTCCCAAATCTGTTTTCACTTATTTTATTGTAAACCATACATTTAAAATATACTAAAATAAAAAATGATATCCTTAAGTCTGGCTATAGTTAATGGGCTAAATACCGGACTCAAACCTTCAAATTTAACGGACGTGGAATTTTAAAAAGGAGAAAAAGAAACTAATGAAATTTATGACGGAGTAATCAAAAATTTATCTATTGGACACTGTGACATTATTTACTGTCTCTATCCCATAAAAGTGTATATTCGATAACACCCTAATATTTAGGCATTATAATCTCACTCGTGGAAATCAAAATATTCCTAGTATGTTTTTTTTTTTTTTTTTTTTTTTTTTTTTGGCGTCTCCGAGTATCCCTTAAAACGTAAGCATTTTATTTGGCAAGTGTTCTTTGGATGTTTCGCGATGACTTAAAGGTTACAAACTACAAAGTCGGGTTCATTCATTGTAATACTTAACGTTCAAAAAGGAGAAAAATATGAGTCATGCTTTGCTTAAATGTCTTCTATCGAGTTAAACATTCTCTATCAAAAATATCTCATCAGCTCCAAAATATTTTCTAGTATCAACAGTTTGATCGAACTTAGATAACTTATACCGGAGAAAACCAGATATTCTGAATTGTGTTTGAGGAGATGCATTCTCTTTTTATCGAATAATAAAATACTTAAGTTTGTGTTTTACAATTATCAAATGATAATTTGATAACTAAGCAATCATTTTTCTTCGGGTAAGGGTTCTTCTTGTAATTTTATTTGAATGTGTACGTGCGTTTCCTTTCTTGTCAGAAGTTTACATTAGTTAAAGGCGAATAATTGATTCTTTGTCCAACCAAAAGGGACAACTAACTAAAAACAGAGAGCACCAAAAATAAGCAACCAAGAAACTTAAAAAGACATTATGGACCATTGTTAAACCAATAATGTCTAAAATAAGTACGTAAAACAAGATCTTTCTTTCACCTCATATTAGTTTATAAATCTTTTCATTCAACAAAATCTCAAAGAGATCGGAGATGGATTCGGGACTATCATGGGCTGATCAATGGGATTACAACTCTGATCCTCCTCCAAATTCAAGTAGCGAAGACGACAAGAAGAAGAAGAAGAAGGAAGATGGAAGCAAAAGCAGTATTGGGAAGGCCATACTTGGCTTCAAATGGATGAAACTTCGCAAGAAATCTGATAAGTAATTAATCGATAGGTTCATATTGTTTGTAGTTACAAAAAAAAAGGTTGTTGTTTCATTTGTTCCTTGTGATTAATCCATTAAGCTATGTTTATCTCTTCTAATACGGTTCTATCGATCTTCTGTTTCTAATTGCTAAATCTTAAAATTTAGTAAAGATGATTGTGTTTGTGTGAGTTTATCCATCGCTCTGGTTCTTTAAAGCTACATGAGCATTTCAGATTGCATGAAATGCTTTTTTCTATATATTTTTAAAAAAGTTCAGATTGATAGGTTCTTTATACAGCATTTGCGTTTTTCTTTACGTGAGAAAAGGAAATTCAAAAAATATTATATTTTGCAAAATATAAACTACATGTAGCTTTCCGTAGAATATATTTATAAGGTGCAAAAGCAAACTGAAGGTTTAATGTTTACATTTAAATCAACAAATCATAATTATGTTTGAGATGCTTGATTTGATGATTCATCTATTAAAAATGATACATTAAACGTAAACGCAAACACAGTTATACAAATACAAATGATCAATCGAGGACCTAGTCAATGGAAAATGACTACTTCACCAACCGTTACCGTCGTATATAAAAATAAAAATGCTTTTAAAAATCAATGCAATTCATTAACTATGTACTTTGTTTCAATCTGTGTAAGACAAAAATTTTATTTTTATTTTTATGAGTTGGAGTAAGCACATTAATTTGTCCTCAAACCAGTAAGAATATTGAACTGTTGTCCCACAGGAATCTTTAATATGAAAATCATATACAAATACAACAATAGTAATATGATAATATTGTGGCTGGTCTTTTGTGATGCAAGAATCTTTAGCTATTCTCACCAAGAATCTTCATTGAAGTGATTTTAAGAGTGTTTCTCTGCTGTTTACCACAAAGTTGTAAAAAAAAAATCTAATTTGTATGTAAATAATGGAGAGAAAGGTTGAAATCTTATCAAGAGAAATAATCAAACCGTCTTCTCCAACTCCAAATGATATGAGAATTCTCAGTCTGTCCCTTCTTGATATCCTCAGCTCACCGATGTACACTGGGGCACTTCTCTTTTACGCAGCGACTCCTCAAAACCTTCTCTGTTTTTCATCAGAGGAAACTTCCTTGACGCTCAAGAAATCTCTGTCTGAAACTTTACCAATCTTCTACCCTCTTGCTGGAAGAATCATTGGAAGTTTCGTCGAATGTAATGATGAAGGAGCTGTGTTTATAGAAGCTCGAGTGGATCATCTTCTCTCGGAGTTTCTCAAGTGCCCTGTTCCTGTATCATTGGAACCACTCATACCTGTTGAAGCTAAGTCAAGAGAAGCCGTTACATGGCCTGTGTTGTTAATCCAAGCCAATTTCTTCAGCTGTGGAGGATTGGTTATCACAATCTGCATTTCTCATAAGGTCACTGATGCAACCTCTTTAGCAATGTTCATCAGAGGATGGGCTGAGTCCGCAAGAGGTTTGGGGATTACTTTGATTCCTAGTTTCACAGCTTCAGCTTTCTTTCCTCTACCTCCTGATCTTGAGCTTCCCTCAAAACCGATGGATAGTAAAGCCGAGGTTGAAGAGTTGAATTATGTGACAAAGAGGTTTGTGTTCGATGCTTTAAAGATCAAGAAACTCAGAGCCAAATCTTCAAGCAACCTTGTCAAGGATCCAACCCGCGTTGAAGCCATCACAGCTCTTTTCTGGAGATGTGCTACTAAGGCTTCAAGAATGAGTTCCCCAACACCAAGAATCTCGGTGCTGCAGATACCGGTGAGTCTACGAGGAAAGGTAGATTCTTTATCTGAGAACACAATTGGGAATATGCTTTCCATCATGATTCTCAAGAACAAAGAAGCTAAGATAGATGGGATTCAAGATGTGGTTGGTGAGTTAAGGCGCGCAAAGGAAAACTTCAGCTTGAACTGCAAGGAGATATCGAAATCTTCGTCGAGAATTCTTGAGCTTTTGGAAGAGATTGGGAAAGTACATGGAAGAGGAACTGAGGTAGACTTGTGGATGAGTAATAGTTGGTGTAAGCTCGGCATGTACGAGGCCGATTTCGGATGGGGAAAGCCGGTTTGGGTGACCGGAAGAGGCACTTCCAATTTCAAGAACTTGATGTTGTTGATTGATGCCAAAGATGGAGATGGAATTGAAGCTTGGATCACACTCACGGAAGAACACATGTCGTTGTTCGAATGTGATGAAGAACTTCTTGAATCAGCTACCCTGAATCCCCCTGTTTTGATCTAGACAAGAACCAAACTTAATGTATACTTCTTCCAAGAGATTTATATGGATTGATTTAAAGTTGTGCTGCTTCTTAAATAAGAAGACAAGTTTAGTCTATCTTTTTGTAGCTTCTTAGAGAAACATACCTAGGGACTCTGTTCTTAAGTGACCATTATGCGTGTGTCATCAAACCAATACCAAGAGAGAACAAAAATCTTGTTAGGCACAAAAGAAAAAAATCAAAGGCAAAGGTCCATTATAACACAATACAAGTCTTAGGTGATAAATCCGATAGACAAAGTAAAAAAGACAACAAAATTACACTCACTGGAAAGAACTTATTACATGTTTCTCAAGATGCAGAGACAATCACACTTGGGTCTGAAGAGACATAGCTAAGCAACTCCTCATCTGATTCAAATCTTGACATACCGTTCTGGTCAAGGTTGATCCAAGCTTCTATGCCATCACCTTCCTTAGTATCAATGAAAGCTACCAGGTTCTTGTAACTCATCCTTGCAGAGGAAACCCACAAAGGTTTCCCCCATCCAAAATCTGCTTCATACACTGGAAATTTGCAGAGGCTCGTGAAGCTGAATGACACAATCTCTCCATTGACGCAACCTGAAGCTTGATTGATTAGAAACTCGAGGTGTCCTCTGCTATCTTCTTGAAGTTTCTTTATGAACACTCCATCTATTTTTCTTATCTCTTCTCTCATCTGCTCCACAAGAGAAGGCTTTGCTTCATCATCTTCATTGATTATCATCTTAGGGACAGTAACTGAGAATCTCATGATGTTCCCAAACATGTTGTCTGGTATAAACGGATCTGTTTGTCTACGCAAGTTCACTGGATGAATCAGTGAATAGATCTTTCCGGTTTTATCATCTTGGTTTGTTGAAGCCATGAAACGGCTCCATATAAATGCCGATAAGGCCTCAACACGTGTCGCACGAATCTCCTTGTTTACGCTGAATCTCTCTCTTAACGACTCAACAGAGGATTTTGAAAACACGAAGCGTTTGGTTACTATGTTCTCCTTAGTGATACCTGTAGCCATGTTTAGATCTCCCATGTCACAGGGAGGAAAAATCTTGGAAAGATCGAAAGAAGGAGTAACGATTTCATCAGTGTCTCCACGAGCAAAAGCTGCCCAGCTTCTGATGAAGATGAGAGCGGACAAAGCATCACAGAGTTTATGGTGAAGGCATAGACCGAGTGCTAAGCCTCCGCATTCAAAGAAAGTAACCTGTACCGTGAGAGGCACGTCACTCGTTTCATGAAACTCAAAAGGGAGAAGCTTGTTGAGTTCATTGGGGTTAGGGTTTTCTAGAATCTGTGACATGTTGCAATCAGCTTTGGCTTCCACGAAATAGACACCCACATCGTTGCACACAACAACATCACCCGAGTTCTTGATGCGTCCCGCCAATGGATAATACAGATTCAAGATTTCAGACAAAGAACTCTTGATGTGATCACTTCGTTCTCTGTCTGAGAGATTAGTATTGCTGTGGTAAAAGAAAAGGAAAGGCATGAAAATGGGAGGAGCAAGCTGATCAAGGAAAGAGAGAAGGTGGGGATGAAGATGATTAAGGTTTAGAGAAGAGGGCTTGACGAGTTCCTCAGAAGTCACCGTGGTCTGAATCTCCATTCTTGTTTTGAAGTAACTTATTATGTGGTATGAGAAGACTCATGATTCGTCTTTAGGATTATATAGGCAGAAGGTAGTTAATGCGACGGTCATGGTTATTAGACACGGTTTATAATTATACGTAAGTGAAGAAGAAAGTTACAAACTTTATTTAGTTGAAAGATTTGGTTTTGGAGGCTTGAAATCTGGATATTGTTTTGTCAACATTATGAAACTTGTTGTGGGGTTTTGGTTTTAACCAATTTTATACTAACGTTAGGTGAAGACTATATCTTTTTTATAGACTTGAACATGTGAATTTGCAAGAAGTAACAGAGCACCACTGGTGTTCTAGTAGTTCCACAGGAGAAATCTGTTGGTTTACATTAGAGATCGATTCTCCTGAGCGACGTATAATATTTTAATTACTAGTATATGATTACACATACATAATCAACAGTTCAAAACAAAAATAATCTAAATACTTGTTATAAAAATTTTTAGAAATTTTGTGCTAGTAAAATATTACAAACATAACAAAAGAAAAAAATTGGACTTATCATTTCTGTAAAAAAAAATTCCATACATCATTTTGAGAATGACACGTAAGCGAGTGTTGTTTGAAATTATTTTTAACATTTTTTCTCTTGATATCTTTCCATATATATATATGATTCTCATTAGTGTCACGATGATAATCAAACATAATCATAATCATCTTTTACAAAACTAGAAAATATGATTTGTTATATATATTTAGTAAAAAAAAAGTTTCAAAGAAAAATAATCATATATTTGGTTTTCGAACGGTAGAAGTAAAACACCATAAGAAAGTCTCAATTGTTTTTTTGGTCAATTTATTTAATTAATTTTAAGCAAAAACTTTCGTAACATTTGTCACCTCGAAACGTCACAGTTAGAGTTAGAGGTACCAATCAAATCCAACATCATCATTTACTAGTTGGAGGTTGGTGGTCGATGATCCTGAACATCTCCTTACCGTAAACGTTTGACTATTCCTTTTAGCTAAATTTATCGATTTGGCTCGTTTTAATCATACGAGTTTATATTTCTGTATTGCGATTTATTACATATGGTTCTATTTTGTATGTTTGTGGTCGATAGATTCCTCTGGACCAAGTCAATGTAACCATTAGGTAGAAGTTTTAAACGCTATTTTCAATTAATTAGCGTTTGAATTATTCCAAATTTCCATTCTTTAACTTAATAGTATATTATATGGGCTGTTCATCTACTTTGAATTAATATGATCGATCATTACGACCAATAACAACTAACCAGAATAGTATTAATATATATACTACCCATTTTCTATTAGTTACATTAAATACTATATTGTTAAAACAATCATTATATATATATATATATATATATATAGACGACAGTCTAACCGTTCATAAAATGTGTGATCATCAAACCAAGAATTGAAGACAGAATAATATAAGTGACGCGTGGAATCGCGTTACAATTCCACAAAAAAAAAAAAAAAAAATCTTAGTCATAATAATGTGCATGAATAATTTTGTACATCTACAAATTCTCAAAAATAAAAGAATTTGGATTTTTGTTTGTCAATTTGTATGATATATAATAAAATACTCAAATCACTGAACAAATTTGAAGTACGTCCTTTTTAGATTTTATATTAAACTAAATAGGCTTTCATTAATAAATTTGATCTATGTTTTTTAATCTTTGTAGTTAATATTAATAATCATTTTAGCAAATGTTAAACGTTATTTCTTCATGTTAACTTCATACATAAATTCCTCTGCTAGTGCCAATAAATTATTAAATCTACAGAGTTTTTTAAAATTTTCATCTGCTGGTTGCCAATAAAATATTAAATCTACAGAGTTTAAAAAAAAATTCATCTGCTTGTTGCCAGTAATACTTTTTTTAATTTGGGAAAGATTCCCTGGTGGAGCGAGATTAGTTTGTAAGTTTATTTAATGTCCACGACCACGCCAACAGTAAAAGTGTAAAACTAATAAATATTGAACGAAAACGTAGGGATTCATTGAGTTACGTATCTTGTTCTCAACACGTTCAAAGGATTACATCTAAATTGATTATTCAAAGGGCTTAATTAATACGGGATTATCCACTATACTCAATAGAAAACGTACAAACTTCTGAAATGTTATAAGGACATTACCATTTTATTAGTCTTCTTAAATGCTTGTTACGTTGACTGTGGTGACTCGTGAAAGTTGTCCGTGGACTTTGGATGAGCTATTTTATTCACTGCGGATGAAATATAATAGTAGGACTTTTCCAATTTTGACTTTAGAAAATTTATACACAAAGAGGTCATATCTATAAACCAGTTGAAATCGAACTTTGATCTTATAGTTTTTTTTTTCTTTTAGAATTTTTCAATATATATATATATATATACTCGTTACGTTAGGTTACCTACTTATCCCTTTATTTTTTTTTTATTTTAAAGGAAAACATTAAAAAAACAGAAACAAAAATTTGAAAAATCTTAATGACTAACCAGCATCGGTTATTTACATTGAATTCATTTTTGTTATGGGAAAATTAGATATGATTTTTAGTCAAAAAAATAAAAATGACATAGTTTGAAACAAAAAATCTTAGCCAAAAATGATACTACTTTATTTGAAAAAGGAGAGAATAATAATAATTTAGTAAAGAATCGATTATGGAAGAAAGTTCCCTAATTGTTTCATGATTGACATAATAGAATTGGAAAATGATGCTGGTGCTGACAGGTCACAGATATTTGAAGACTTTTATAATAAGAAGTAGGAATATGAATAATTAAAAAAAAAAAAAAAAAAAAAAAAAAAAAAAACCAATTTGGTAACGGAGACTTGCCAACAGAAAGCATATAATGTTTTATAGATAAGGACAAAGCTATTTCTCAAAACATTACTCATGATCGCATCATCCATTCACACATTACAAATTTATCGTAATTATTATGATCTCTGAAAAAACAGAACACCAAAATTAAAGTTTGTGGGGAAAAAGAAGATAAGATTTCGTGTGTATTTTTGAAAATTATAAAGAGTATAATTTTTCTTTGTTTATCTCCTTGGCTTTCACGAAGTCTCTTTCTTTTTTTCTCTGGCTACAAAAATATCAATAGCGAAAAGTCGCTTTTTTTGTTGTTGTTGTTTCTTCCAATTTTTTTTTTCTTTTTTTCTTTTGTGAAACCGAAGAGATAGATAGACGTGGAGAAAAGCAGACGTCTCTGTGTCAAAAAATTTCGGTAGTTTGTTTTGTTCATCGGCTTCTAAGGATTTGTCTGTTTCAAGACCCAAACTTTAGATTCTCTTCTCTTTCTCTTCTCTTTCTGTTCGTCTTCTTGTCTTGTCCTTCATTAGGGATTTGGGAAAGGAGATGTATTATCAGTTGACCAAGTCTTCTTACAGAGACTCTTTGAAGATTCTTGAGGCTGATATTGAGCACGCCAATGGACTGTGAGTCATCTTATTCTATCTGTGTTTCGTTTCTATTTTCTGGGTTTAGTTTAGGTTTTGATTATCAATTAATATGATTCAATTCGATGATTATTAATTTAGCCGAGACTCACTTAGGGATGCATATTCTAGAAAAAAAAAAAAAGTAAAAAATTCTCAGTCTTTAGTCATGAAGTTATGATTTACAGAAATGGTCGAGAAATTGGTATATGTGTGGTATGGTCTCGAGGCATATGTTGTCTGAAGATATGGTTTATGTGATTAGGAAGGATTAGTAACTGATTAATTAGTCTTTAAAATTTTGATTCAGGGCTGCTGAGATTCCAATGGGAAAGAGCGGTGTGCGTCTACAGATGAAATTGGTTTGTAGCAATTTGGCTCCTTTCTTCATATTCCTGCTACAATGGATGGATCTCTCATGTCTGCTTCCAAGATATTTTGATTTCTTCCACATTCTCATATACAAGGTTGTTACCATTAATATATATCTCTGTGAATTAGTTAGATTTTTTTCTCCTGATTGTTTCTATCCTTTTTTTTTTTTTTTTTTTATCTTGGCTTGTTTGTTTTATAGGTGTCTTCTTTGTCTTGTACAGGTACGCCCTGATGGGCGATGGAATCTATCTAGGTATGGAAGGAAAGCTACTATTAGGGAATTTTACGGTAAGTCGAAGAAGGCACCTTTTTTTTATGCCGTAGACTGTTCTTACTATTGGCTTAATCTTATAATAACATGGATATGGTGAATCTCAGGTGTTATATTACCGTCACTTGAGCGGCTTCATATCAACTTTGCTGACTTATCCGATGATAACTTATGGTATCCGAATCCAAAAGCTATCACCAAGAAGAAGTATGACATTGAAGGCAACAGATTCATGAGTAGCATTGACTTGGAAAGAGAAGACGAATGCGGGATTTGCTTAGAGCCTTGTACCAAAATGGTGTTACCTAACTGTTGCCATGCAATGTGTATTAAATGTTACCGGAACTGGAATACAAAGTCGGAGTCATGCCCGTTTTGTCGGGGAAGCATCAAGAGAGTGAACTCAGAGGATTTGTGGGTGTTGACGTGCGATGAAGATGTGGTGGATGCAGAGACAGTCACTAAAGAGGATCTTCTTAGGTTCTACCTTCACATCAATAGCCTTCCTAAGGATTATCCTGAAGCTGTCTTCTTAGTCTACAATGAGTACTTGATATGATTTTATTCCGTATCCGTAAAAACACAAGGCGGATTTACAGAAGGGAGAAAGATCCCAGAACTTTAACAAAAGTGTACATAAGAATCTGGTGGTCGAAGATGTCCCTTCATTTTAGATTATGATTATAAGAAGATTGTCATAATTTGTTACCCCCATTTTTATGAAAGATAAAAGAGAAATATGATCTCTGTTACATATTTCCCCTCTTCATGTTTGATTTCTTTTTGCCAACATAAACATGTTTCAAGATGAGAGATTTAGAACATGTTAGGATACAAAGAATGACTGAAACATACTATATAGTTCAGTACTTCACTGTGAAGTTTAAAATTTCGAAATATACAAAAAGTTGTTTCTACTAATAAAAAACACTTGTATTAAGCTAAGTAGAACCAATTCCACATGAAAAAGCTAAAATAAAGCAATGTCATTAACTTATTTTATCATAGTTAAAGTACATACTGTAATGTTTATCATCAATTTATTGTGCTTAATATTATGAACGGCCTAAAATTTGTTTAAACTTTTTCACTTTTATATAAAATAAAATCGTCAAGTCTCCGGCAGAATCAGAGAGCGAATTTTACAGTCGGTGGTGAAAGGTTCAAGTTCAACTATGGTGACTCATCGTTTCACTCTACTTCTTCTTGTCGTCGTCATCGGAATATTCTCTTCCTCCTCCTTTTCTCAGGTAATTTCCATTTCCTCTCTTCTCAAAAACCCTAACTATTCTTTTTTTGAGTATTCAATTCGGTAAACGATCCGTTTCTTCTTTCTTCGGAGCGTCTCTGGCAGGTTCGTGAAATCAATCTCAGAATCGAATCATTCTCCTCAACGTTCGCGACGGATCTCGCAACGCTGCAAACTCGAATTGGGTACAGTTACTAAAATCACTTCTTCTTTATTGAATGCTTATTGTTACTGATTTGTTCCTAAAAATGTGAATTAGAGGTTAAAAGTTAGGAAAATTAAGGCCAATGTGTATAAGATGTAATGGATCAAGTTGAATCACTGAGCTTTATGGTGGTGATTTGGTTAAAATTCATACTTTAGTATTAAAGTTGTGTCCTTTTCTTCTTATTTCGTGTGTAGCTACGAGTTTAGGAACATCAACCTTCTTGGTCGTGCTATGACTCATGGTTCCTTCTCTCAAGAGAACAACAAAGCCTTGAGTGTCTTTGGAACACATATCATTGAATCCTCCGTCTCTCTTCATTACCTCGCTAAAGATATCGATATCTCCTCCAAAGTTCTCAGCCATTTGATATCACAGGTTTCAAATGTCAATTCCTCGTGTGCTGTTGATGCAAACCAGTTGGGTTTGCACAAGATTATTAGGGTTTCTCCTAAGACAGATGCATCAAACTCGGCTATTCTTTGTGCTGGCTTTAGGGCAATCTTTGGAGCTATTGCTACTGATTCTGGGTTGGTTGATGAGGCCATCAAGGCTTTTTGGAAGGTTCATGGTGATGGAGCTGGAAGACTAGTGTCTATGATTTAAACTAAAGTAGAGCTTTTTAAAGTCATGTTTTTCGGATGCCAAGTTCTAAGTCATGTTTTTCGGATGCCAAGTTCTAAGTCTTGTTTTCGGATGTTATTAAGATGTAAGGGATCATATACTACTCTAGTTTCGTTTCCGGTCATTTTTCCACAAAGCTCTGTTTATCTTTTGATTCAATACCTGAAAAAAAAAAAAAAAAAAAAAGATTCAACGGAATTCTATAAAATAAACACAAAACTCAATAAAAAGACTAGAAAACAAAAACACTTTGTAATATAAAAAATCTGGAATTTGATTGATGTCTCCGTAGAAAATGTGCAAGTGTTCCAAAATGTGATAGATGTGTGCATGCAGACTTCTTGATCAACACTTGCAGAAGATTTTATGAAATCAGAATGTACAAATGATACAATAGCGACACATTGTAATTTACAAGTGCTACATGTACTGCACTAAGCCACTCATAGGAAATTGAGAATCCCATTACCATTTCATTATATATTTATAATTTACTTATTATTATATTCAATTCAATTGATAAAATGATAGTATAATTTTGTTATTATAGTATTGTTTAGAAGATTTTATCAGTAAGTTGTGATCATATTCCAATTTTGTCTTTACATAAACTATATACTTTGACTAATTTTATGATATCCTTAAATCACACATCTTATATAAAAAGGTCACGTGAACAGAAGCAGACGTTTCTTATTGGATGAACCACATCACCCACTTCAATGTCACGACATAATTATACACAAACTAAAAACATTTAAAAAAAAAAAACAAAAAAAAACGATTTGGGAGAAAACAAAAACGCACCGCGTCGGTCGTGCTGCAACGCTTCTTCTGACCTCCTCCCTCGCTAATTTACTACTCACGGATCTCCGACTCAACCCAACAAGCGAAGACGTTTCACAGAACTCCATTTCTCGACTCTCTACGTCTCCCTCCGTTTTTTTTTTTGATTTGGGATATTGATAATCTCTCCTTAATCCTAGTCTGGTTTCCGAATTCGTGGTTAGATCTGTTTGGGAAAAGTGGGGGAAAAGGGTAGGGATCGTAATTAGATAATGCACGAGAATGATGATCTTCCGCAGGATTCGGTTGATTCTATGACTGATGGAATTGAGAATGAGGAGGATGAGTCAAATGGGCAAGAAGAGCTTGATCCTGACCAGGTGAGATTTCTTAATTTTACCATGCTTTTGAGTTATTTTGTGGTTTGTTTTTATTCTGAAATGGGGTTTGAATTTTGCAGGGAACAGCTTTCGTTGATAGTAAGGAAGATATGTTTGTTGATGCTCCTGAGGAGTTGAATTTTGATACACCAAGCAAGGAAGCTCTTACCACAGATGATGATGATGACAATGGAGAGATTGCTAATCAATTCAATGTCTGTGATTTTATTTTGATACTTTTCTAAGTTTTTTTTGGAAAGATTCTTTGTTTTGTTTATTTATTGTTTGTTTTGTATATACACAGAAGGATAAGGAAGATTGGGAGAAGGAACTTGCAGGGCTTCAGGAGCAGTTTAAGCTGTTCACTGGTGAGAATGATTTGAATGGTGAAGATGGGAACACTGTGGAAATTGTTAGTCGGTTTTCCAAGTTTCTAAAAACTGCCAAGGAAGAGCGCATTCAGCATGAGGATGCTCTCAGGGAGCTTCATGGGGTTATCAGTGGGAAGGACGACCAGATTGCTGATCTCACTACAAAGATTTCAGAGCTTTCTTCGTCACTGTCAGTTTCGGAAACGGGACAGGCACAGAACGACGAGCAAGTTGAGGCTGCAACGGATAGGATTATGCTTTCTCTTAGTAATGTATTTGGGCAGGAGGAGCTGCAGTATGGTTCTTCCGTCCCTGAAAAGCTTGCTCATCTGGAGAACCGAGTTTCCTTTTTAGGTGCAAAGTATACTGAGTTTTACTACGGTGCTGATCAGTTAAGGAAGTGTTTGTCTAGTGATGTGTTGGATCTTACTTTCCAAGAGGATTTTGGTTCAGCTCTCGGTGCTGCTTGTTCTGAGTTACTTGAGCTCAAACAGAAGGAAGCAGCCCTTTCTGAAAGGCTTAGCCATCTAGAAGATGAAAATAGGAAATTTGTTGAACAAGTGAACAGAGATAGAGAAACAATTGAGTCAATGAGAGCAGAATTTGAAAAAATGAAAGCAGAGCTTGATCAAGAAAAGACAAAGTGTACTAATACGAAAGAAAAGCTCAGCATGGCCGTAACAAAGGGGAAGGCGTTAGTTCAGAACCGGGATGCTCTGAAGCATCAATTATCTGAAAAAACAACTGAGCTTGCGAATAGGTTGACTGAATTAAAAGAGAAGGAGATTGCCCTTGAAACTTCTGAATTAATGAAGGGGCAGCTGGAACAATCATTAGCTGAAAAGATGGAGGAACTTGAGAAATGCTATGCTGAATTGCATGATAAGTCCATGTCTCTGGAAGCATATGAGCTGACAAAGAAAGAGTTGGAACAGTCTCTGGCCGAGAAAATAAAAGAACTTGAAGAGACTTTGATGAAACTACATGAGGTGTCAAAGGCACTGGATCAATCTGAACTTGACAAAGGCGAGTTAGTAAAATCCGATGCTATAATTTCATCATATCAGGAAATGGTATCGGTAAAGAGCTCTATCATTGAAAATATTGAAACCATCCTGTCACACGTAGATACATCTGAAGAAGGTCAGTCTTTCGATATCATTGGAAAAGTAAGGTCACTTACAGAAGAGAGGAAAGAGCTCACAAATGTTTCCCAGGAACACAACAGACTAAAAGATTTAATCTTTTCCATTGACTTGCCAGAGGAGATTTCTGAGTCCAGCTTAGAATCTCGCCTAACTTGGCTTAGAGAATCTTTTTTCCAGACAAAAGATGAAGTTCTTGCCTTGCAAAACCAGATTGAAAGCGTAAACATGTCTCTTTCAGCAGAAATGGAGGAGAAAAATAACATTAGAAAGGAACTGGATGATTTAACTTTCAGTTTGAAACAAATGGAGGAAACTGCAGAGCGTGGTTCTTTGGAGAAAGAGGAAATTGTGAGGAGACTTGTGGAAATTTCTGGCTTGATGGCAGAAGGAGTCGAACATCATACTTCTTCAGCTATCAATTTACTTGTTGATAGATCCTTTGACAAGATAGAAAAGCAAATCAGGGATTCTAGTGACAGTTCTTATGGCAACGAAGAATTATTTGAAAGGTTTCAAAGTCTCCTTTATGTGAGAGATCTGGAGTTTTCACTTTGTAAGGAAATGCTAGGAGAGGAAGTACTGGTTAGTTTGCAGGTATGCCATCTCTCAGATGAGCTAAAAATCGCATCTCAAGAACTTGTTTTCGTGAAAGAAGAAAAAATTGCTCTGGAGACAGATCTTGCGCGATCAGAGGAGAAATCTGCTTTGCTCAGAGAAAAACTTTCTATGGCTATCAAGAAAGGCAAGGGACTAGTCCAAGATAGGGAAAAGTTTAAAACTCAATTGGATGAGAAAAATTCTGAAATCGAGAAGCTGATGCTCGAGTTGCAGCAGCTAAGTGGTATGGTTGATGGCTACAAGAATCAGATAGATATGTTATCAAGAGACTTAGAGCGCACAAATGAGCTCGAGACCGAGCTTGTTGCTATTAAAGACGAAAGAGATCAACTCAAGCAATCCTTATCTCTAAATGATACGTTGTTGCAGAAAGTGATGAAATCAGCTGATACCATAACTCTCCCTGTTGATTTCTCATCTGAGGATCCATCAGAAAAGATTGACCGACTTGCTGGGTACATCAAGGAAGTACTGCTGGCTAGAGTAGAGGAACAAGAAGAACTAGAAAAAGTAAAGGCAGAAGCCGATGCATTAGCTAGTAAATTAGCAGAAGACGATGCATTAGCTAGTAAATTAGCAGAAACCCAAACATCCCTGAAGTTGGTTGAGGATGCCTTGTCTACTGCAGAGGGTAACATTGATCGACTTGCTGAGGAGAATCGACAAGTCCAAGCTGCCAAGGAAAATGTTGAACTTGAGCTGCAAAAAGCAGTTGCAGATGCCTCCTCTGTAGCTAGCGAACTGGATGAAACTATTGCAACCAGGAACTCACTTGAAGCTGCACTCATGCAGGCTGAAAGAAATATATCTGATATTATCAGTGAAAAGGAAGAGGCTCAAAGCAGAACTGCTACTGCAGAGATGGAGCTAGAGATGGTGCAAAAAGAAGTTTCAATTCAGAAGAACAAATTAACAGAAGCACATAGCACCATCACTTCACTTGAAGAAACACTTACTCAGACAGAAAGCAACATGGAATCGCTGTCCAAACAAATTGAAGATGAAAAAGTTGTTACTACAGATTTGAAGAATGAGTTAGAGAAGCTTAAAAATGAGGCAGAGTTCGAGCGTAGCAAGATGGCTGACACTTCCTTGACTATAGGATCCCTGGAGGAGGCACTGATGAAGGCAGAGAATAATCTTTCTGCTTTACAAGGCGATATGGTGAAAGCTGAAGTCGAGATATCAACTCTCAGTAGTAAACTTAATGTATGCATGGAAGAGTTAGCTGGATCAAGTGGTAACTCACCATCAAAATCTTTGGAGATTGTTCCTCATCTTGATAATCTCCAGATGCTACTGAAGGATGGAGGTCTAATTTCTAGGGTGAATGAATTCCTTGAAAGAAAATTCAAGAGCCTTAGAGACGTGGATGTCATCGCTAGAGATATCATAAGAAATTCTAGTGAGAAGGGATTATTGGCAGGGGAAAGGGACAACGCTGAGGTAACAGTATTCTCTAACCTTACCAGATCGATCCCTCTTCTATTTCTTTACTCTTTTCATATCAAATTTCCTGTTGCCCTTCATCATTCGTGTTTGCATATTTGTTGGTTCAAAGTTACCTTACCGTATAGGGATCTCCAGGTTGTTGTTTGCCAAGGATGCACACATTACTTAGATCAGTTCTGGGTAGTAGTTGATTATCTGGAGATATCATGATGAATTCTATTATTCTGTGAAACATTTATCAATTGTTCATACGTCTATTGTGCACCTGCGCATTAAGCAATATAGATGGGCCAGACTTTATGAATTTTCTTTTGGCCAATTTTTTATTAGGCTGTTCACTTGATAACGCTGTTTATATTTCCAGGATGATTCGACTGTGGCAAAATCGTTGTTGAATGGCCTTGATGATTCACTGAATACAGAGCTGGAGAATAGTCAAGGGAATGCAGCTGATGAAGACGAAATTTCTTCATCCCTTAGGAAGATGGCAGAAGGGGTCAGGCTTAGAAACAAAATTCTAGAGAATAACTTTGATGGTTTCTCAACTTCCATTGATACGCTCATTGCGGTGTTAACGCAAAACGTAACAGCAGCTAGGGCTGATGTGATCAATGTCGTGGGTCATAATGAATCCCTGAAAGAACAGGTAAAGAGTGCAGAAGATATTGTTCGCGAACAGGAGACCACTATATCTGCATTACAAAAAGATTTATCATCTTTGATGTCTGCATGTGGTGTGGCTGCCAGAGAACTGCAGTTGGAAGTGAAAAATGACCTCTTAGGGCTGGTTCAGTTCCAAGAAAATGAGAACGGTGGTGAGACTGAATCAACTGAATACCCGCAGGAGCTTCATGAAAGTGAAATCGCCCAGAGAGTAAAAGAATTATCTTCTGCTGCAGAGAAGGCATGTACAACTCTCAAGCTCTTTGAGAGAACAAATAATGCAGCTGCTGTTGTAATCCGAGATATGGAAAACAGACTAAAAGAAGCTTCTGACGCTCTAGAAAAGGTTGTGTTAGAAAGAGATCTGAACCAAACTAAGGTTTCAAGTTCCGAGGCCAAGGCGGAATCTATGGAAGAATTTTGCCGAGATCTGAAACTTCAGTTGGAAAATCTCAGAGCTAAGGAAGAGAATTGGCATGAAAAAGAGGCTGAACTTTCTACATTATATGATAAACTATCGGTGCAAGAGCAAGGTAATTTTTTTCTTTTGTTCCCTCCTTTCTATAAAACTTCTTAACATGTCTACAACTTTACTAAATTGTCATGTGCTATTGCTTTATGTTGCAGAAGCAAAGGAAAATCTAATTCCTGCTTCTGATATGCGTGCCCTTTTTGACAAGATAAATGGTATTGAGGTGCCTTCTGTAGATCCAGTCAATGAATTTGATCAACGGAGTCCATATGATGTAAAGAAGCTATTTGCGATTGTTGATAGTGTTACTGAGATGCAGCAACAGATAGAAGTCTTATCATATGGACAAAACGAGCTCAATTCTACTTTGGCAGGAAAGGATCTTGAAATTGAAGGTCTGAAGGAGGCGGCTGAAGCAAAAAGTACAACCGAGCTAGAGCTAGTGAAGGCAAAGACCGAATTGTCCAAGCTAATATCTGGCTTGGAAAAATTGCTTGGTATATTGGCGGGCAATGATCCTGTTGTAGACCCAAACTTCTCTGAGTCGGGGGCACTCTTACAAGCACTAGAGAGAAAGATAACTTCCCTTCTCCTAGAATCAGAGAGTTCTAAATCAAAGGCCCAAGAACTTGGTCTAAAGTTGGCCGGTAGCGAAATACTTGTGGATAAATTATCAGTAAAAGTCAAAGAATTTGAAGAGAAACTTCAAAGCAAGGCGATTCAGCCTGATATCATTCACGAAAGGAGCATCTTTGAAGTGTCGAGAGCACCTTCTACCTCAGAGATATCTGAGATTGACGACAAGGTAATATTTTATCTTGTTCTAGACTTCTATTTCAGCTTATTCCTCGACCCTTGTGCCCTTGTCTAGTTGTCTTGTTTACTCTATCGGCAGCTAAGTTATGACCTTAAATATCTCATGCGATGGTTTGATCTCCAAACTTGGGCTGAACACATTTTTGTGCGCAGGGAGCCTTGGGGAAAAAATCAATATCACCTGTGCCAACAGCAGCGCAAGTAAGAACAGTGAGGAAGGGATCGACAGATCATCTTTCAATCAACATAGATTCAGAGTCCGAGCAACTGATAAACAACAACGAAACAGATGAAGATAAAGGTCAGGACTCAGGCGTCTACATATCTGTCTCGGTTATTGCTTAGAGTATGACATGTGACTCTCAATTGACTCATCTTAAACACATGTATTCTTTTGGCAGGACACGTTTTCAAGTCTCTCAACATGTCTGGTCTGATTCCAACGCAAGGAAAGATGATAGCAGATCGGGTTGATGGAATATGGTAAATACTCAGCTTAATATCAAAATGATCAGAAATGGGCTCCAAAATTGTTTAATCATATTGAGATTTCTGCAATGCAGGGTTTCAGGGGGAAGAGTATTAATGAGCCGCCCGCAAGCAAGGCTTGGCCTTATGGTATACAGTCTGTTATTGCATCTGTGGCTCGTAGCTTCCATCTTGTAACAAGACAGGTGACTCTCTTTTATTAGGTATCTCACATGAAACTATACACAAAAAGAAACACATAAATTATTCTCTCTCTCCTTTTTTTTTTGTTCTCTTCTCTATTCTTCCCATTCTTTGTCGACCCATAAGCAGAGAATGATAGAGGTGTCGTCTTGTACATATAATCCTGAATAATGTCTCGATTATCTGCGAGCTTTTGCATCTTAGTTCTTCAGTTTCTTAGTCCTAGAATGTTCGATTAGGACTCCGAATTGGAGCAGTACGTTACTTACTATATAGTTGGGTTTGTTTATGTCTTAAAAGTTTTTCGGAAAAAAGGGAAACATTTGTTCCATAACAAGTTTTGTGTCGCCGAAGACGTTTAAGTTTTAAATGACTGTGAAAAGCTTTTTATTTTAAAGCTCTCTAATGTGATAATGTAAGGAAACTCATTTACACCTACCGCTTTGGAATTGACGTATTTAAAGATTGGCGGCATAAATAATAGAGGCGACAGGACGAAAGTACATTTCTTTTGTTTCCATGTATGATAATATACATCAAAACTGGAATCGGATTAAATTGATGAAAAGGAAAACTTGAAAGAGATTTTAGATTTTTATTTGTACTGTCGATTTAGGTGGACAAAATGTAGTTGAGGAATACATAATGATGTAATTAATGTCCAAAATCTGCCATGAAACTAGGTCATTAAAATCTTATAAAAAAATAAAACTAGGTCATTAAATTTAACACCAAAAATAAGACACTACACGAATTGATCGCTCAGTCCTTTGTGGAAAAATGTCCCAACCCCTACCTAACAGTTTCTTTAAAAATCATATTCTTCCTGTTGTGTAGTTCAATTTAAGAGTACTACACATTGACTCACTATTTTTTTTTTCTTTTTTAAATTGAAAGACCCCTAATCCTAAATAGTACTGTATGATGACATGATCTCTTTTTAAGCTAAAAATTATTGTAATTTCAGCTCATTTTGTGGAACCAGTAAAGTACTAGTTAAGATTGAACAAGGAAAATAATAAATGACCTATGAATATGATGGATACAATTGTTGGTCCAAAACTAGAATCGAATTAAATGGATGAAAAGGAAAACCTCTCAGTGGTCCAAAACTCTCGATTTAGTTTCTTTTGACTTAATTAGCTAAGCAAAATAATAACGTGATTAATGTCGAAAATCTGCCTATGGAACCAAATCACTAAATTTAACATTAAGAACTCTCCACAAATTGAATGCAAAGTCCTTTAGTGAAAAATGTCTCAGCCTTAACCAGGTTTGACTGGTGTAATTGTTATCGTTTTAGTTTTTTCAGTCAAAATTGTAATGATACTAATTATATAAAATAAATATCACTATACTAAATACTTCCTAAACAAGAAAAACTAAAAAAGGAGAGGAATAATTATTTTAAAAAACTAGCAATAATCACGACACCTCTATTAGACTATTACTGTATATTAATTATTTAAAAACTTTAAACAAGAAAAACTAAAAAAGTTGCAAATATTAAACAAAAAATAAGACAAAACTAAGCAACATAAATGACAAAAAATAAGACAAAACTAAGCAAAATAAATGACAAAAAATAAGACAAAACTAAGCAAAAAAAAAAAAAGTAAGTTCAAATTTAAAACTATAAATCAAAGATAAATGATTATTAATTACCAATAACATAAAAATATAACAATACTAAACATTTGAAATAAAATAAAAATTATAATGATAACTTAGGTGCCAGGCTGGACCCGACTTACGAGTTTCCTTAATTCTTCCTGATATGTTTCATTATTAATTTTTAAGACGATCACTTAACCGACTAGGTCTTATATTGTAAGTTAAAATTTGTTCTAATTTAAATTCATTTTGTGTTAAGTAATTAAGATTGAGCAAAAGAAAACTAGTAGTAATAAATAACTTTATCTCTCTCACAACTCTAGTTTTCCTACATAAAGAAAGAGTTAGTTAACTAGAAGCCAAAATCTCATGACCCAAACTAATCTAAAGAAAGAAAAAGAAAGAAGAACATGCAGAGAGCATGCATGTCCGAGAGTCAGCCATGGCATCTCCATGTCGTATGCTTCATAGGCTTTCTCTCTCTCCTTAGACTATTCTTTCCTCTTCTAAAATGGTTCATTACCAGATTCCTCCTCACAAACCCCAAGCGGCTCAAGCGGTACGGCTCGTGGGCTTTAGTCACTGGAGCCACCGAGGGGATCGGACGGGCCTTCGCTCACGAGCTGGCCAAACACGGCCTTAACCTCATCCTAGTCAGCAGAAACCCTACGAAGCTCGCTTCTGTCTCCGATGATTTCCGACAAGAGTTTCCCCACATCAAGATCAAGATCATTCCCTTTGACTTCTCCTCTGGTAACACTAAATGCACTTTATTACTTTAATTTGGTCAATCCCCGTCTATAGAACTTGTCTTACTACACATAGTCAATTGAGTATACAAGACTAAACTTAAAAGTAAATGTTTTACACTTTTATTCAATTACCTTTTGTTAATTATTTCGAAATTCTCTATACTGTTGATCAATGCTCAATTAGAATAGTTCAGTAGCCGACCGATTGGAAAAGTATATGTTAGGTTCATGTGTAGAAATTGATAACTCAATGAGAGAAGTTCTCTTAGAATTCAAAGTAGAAAACCGCTTAATTTCTTTAAATTGTTTTGTATTTTTGTAGGCTCTTATCTAGATAATTCATGTGTATTTTGAATTCTTTCTTTTTTTTTTTTTTTTGATAAAAGTAGTGAACTTAATTTCAAGCTATATATTTTCCGTCACGAATATATACGTAAAACTCAAGAAATATACGTAGCATAATTTATAATATATATATATATATATAGCCTACATATAAAAGATGTAGTTGAAAAATATTAATGTGTAGAAGGAGGATATGGAGCAATCAAGGAAGGGATAAAAGGCATTGAAGTTGGGATTCTGATAAACAACGTTGGGATAACTTATCCACGAGCTATGTTCTTCCACGAGGTTGACCAACTCACATGGACCAAAATCCTTAAAGTTAATCTTGAAGCCACCACTTGGGTCACCCGATCACTCATCGGACCAATGCTTCACCGCCGCCGGGGAGCTATCGTCAATATTAGCTCCGGTGCCGCCGTTGTTGTCCCTTCTCATCCTCTCTTTGCCATCTACGCCGCCACTAAAGCGTAAGGACTCACCACTTTCACTTTTCATTTTCTGTTCAATCCACATTTTATGCATAATACATGTACTGACCAACAGGACCGGCCGTGACTCAATTTTTTTTTTAGGTTATAAGATATGAATATGTCAATGGGACATTAATAAATAAAATATAACAAAATATGTTACTAAATCATTTGAAACAGAAAATCATCTCTAACTAAGATAAAAACATATTTTCTGTATAATAACAAATTAGAATCTTCAAAAACATTTATTTTGACATGGAATAAGTATTAAAATGGCTAAACAGATTTTTTTTGTTTGGACTTAAAGTAAATATTCTGTCTACTTTGATTTCCCAATTTAATAAAGGTCCACTACAAAATTGAATATTAATGACTGGTGAGTTGCATATCTTTAGATTAACGTTTCCATTCCCATATTTATTCTTTCTTGGTAGTTGTTGTATAATAAATGTGAAAAAGCTAGCTTGTGCGTACTTGTGTGGACCCTTGACGATCTAAAATTGTCTAATTTATTCCATTCACGTCGATGTATACGGTGACTTAAGACACGTGACTTTCCTGTTTATTAGTACTTCGGTGGATGCTTACAAGTAATTTAGCGAAGTATTATCACATGAGAAAATCTCATTCTAGAGTAGTATTTGTAAAATGACAGTTAACTTTCTTTTTTACTTTGAAAGCAGTAAAAGTTTTTTTTATCAAAGCATATAAATAAATAAATAGTACTTTCTCTTTTCATCGCACTATAATTTAAATTTTTGCATTCATCATGAGTTACATTGTTTTAAAAGTTTTATTTGCCTAAATTATTCAGACTCTATCATACACTATCAAGATATGCACTAGTAATAAATCTATACATGAACGCAGTTATGTTGATGCACTATCAAGATCTCTACATGTGGAATATAAGCAGTTTGGTATTGATGTCCAGTGCCAGGTAACTATTTCTTTTTTTCTTTTTCTTTTTTTTTGTTAAATATTTCTTTATTTCTTTAAAGACTATCCAATATATTTATTATATCCTCAGGTAATAATAATGCGTAAAAGACAATAATGTTATGTGAATAATTCACGTACGTGGGTAAAACAAATGGGCAGGTGCCATTATACGTGGCAACGAGGATGGTGTCAGAAGTGGCAGCTATAAATAAACCAAGCTTCTTTGTACCGTCGCCGGAAGTCTACGCAAAAGCGGCGGTGGAGCAGATCGGAATTGGATCACGATGCTCGCCGTTTTGGGCGCATTCCCTTCAGTGGTTTTTTGCCGGACTTCTACCGGATGACCTTCTTGATACTTGGCGTCTCTCTATCGGACTTCGTAGAAGAAGTTTATCTTAACTTGCTCATGATCATATATATATTTCTAGTTTTAGCCTATAATTTACTAAACGTTTTCTCTTGGGTTCTATAGTATTTAATAATGCTGACTTTTGGTCAAGAGCATATAGTAAAAGTGGCCACTCCACTCCACTAGGGTTGGACCTTCCTTTCCCTTTCGTGCATAGGATAAGTATTTGACCCATTGAGCCTGACAAAAAAAGTTAATTAAACATGAAATAAAGATATACTTGGTACCCATATAAATAGAAAACAATATAAGGTATATTTGTCTTTATTTGATTTCCTATTAGTTAGATAATTTGTTTTTCATGTATGATTCCATCTTGTATGAAATTAATCTCTAAATAAACATCACATAAGTTTTGTTAAAGACTCAAACGGGCTTCTTCGTTTTGCGAGAAAACCTAGAAACCTTTCCTCCAGGCTGCCAAAGAGGAAGGTGAAGCAAATAAAAAGAGACTTGATTGTGGTGCTCATTTAGTGAGAGGTTTTTTTTTTTCAAGTTACAATTGCTACGACTACCACTACCTCCCTTTGATTTTGGCTGATGAGTATGTTTTTAGGTTATTTGGAGCTTGCTATTTCATAGTTGAGGAAACACTATTTGTTAAACCAAAAATTGGTTAAGAGTCTTTAAGAGTTAAGACCTTCAAATTCTATATATAACATGAATTTTAAATTGGAAAATTTTCAAATATGCATATAAAATAGGATTTTAAATTTCTTGAAAAACCAATTTTACTATACTAAATATACATCAATTACTATACTAAATGTACATTAAATAAAAGTTTTGAACTACAAATAGTTTAAGACGATGATCATGTATATATGTATATATGTACGTGTGTCGTAGTTTATGTATGTAAATGTTTAATTGTATTTTGGTTACGTGTTAGTTCTATCTCCAACAAAATGTTTTACATTGCTGATTGTGGTTTAGTTGCATGTATAATAAATCTATCAAAAATATTATTGGTATTTGGTACACCAAACCCCAAAATTAACTATGGTGGGTTGTTGTGAGAGAAAAAATATGAGATGCACAATTTAAATAAACTATGGTTGGTATTTAAATGATTTAGAAATTTACTTTAACAAGATGGATATGCACAATTTAGTTGAGTAGAATCACACAAATGGAAGAATGAGAGAAATATGCAAATAGAGTTATCCTCTTTCTCGAAAAAAATTAGCCTAGTTTAGTTTGAGCGTAGTTACAATATTGTAAAAAGTTTAAACTTTGTAAAAATAAACAAGCAATTAGTGTAACCTTCTACTTTAACTCCAACTACTAAATATTTTCAATCCGATTATTAATAACGTTGGTCGAGTCAGGGAGGGTATCGTCCTCCTCGGATATACATTTTATCTACCAGTATTGAACAACCTCTAGTATCGGCTTAAGGTTTGACCTGAAATCCCCTATTCAAATATAATAATGCAATTCTGGTCAACTCTATTTACGAACGGTAAATTTAGAACACTAAACCCATTTTAAAAAATATTTCGATAGGACATAAAAAGTAAACATTAAATTTTTTTTTGATAAGAAAAAAAAATCAAGACCGGACTAGGATTGATGAATCCCTTTTCTTCCTAAACACGACCTCCGTATCCAACCCGAAGCCATCGACATTTCGGACGTGAACAACCTCCGATCGTCGGAATAGCCTCACCAACGCCTCCACACTGTACAGATCATTCGCTGAATACTTGTCCGAGCGTGTAGAGAGAGCCACGTGTAAAACACATAAACCTCCTGGTCTTAGAGTCCGTTCGATCTCTCCAACAAACTTGTCCGGGTAAAGTGCATGATCAAACACGTTGGAGAATTCAAAATCGAAAGTCTCATCATCGAACGGCTGGTGATGAAAGTCTCCTTTGACCACCAACGGCGGATACGGCACCAGATCCATTCCCACCGAGTCAGTTACACCTACACGTTTCAGGGCCTCCACTTCTTGACCGACTCGAGCTCCCACGCATAAACATTTAGAGTCGTTGGATAATAGGCCTTGACGCTTCAGATCTTGGAAGAATCTGGAGAAGACTTTGATCTTACGGTCCCAGTCTCGTGTCATCCATATCGTACGGAGCCTAGGGTTAAGCGTCTTGTTGAGCTGTCGTTGGATGTAGAAGTCGTAGGATTTGTAACCGGGTCGGATCCTGATGAGTTCTTTTTCGGGTTTACGTAGTTGTATAGAGAAGAAGAGGATGAGAGAGAGAGCGAGGAATATAGAGACCAATACGTATTTTAGAATCGGCTTTGGTTGCTTCATTTCCTCGTATGAGAATTTGCAAACACAAACCTGTCTTTCTCTAAAGGTACATCAAAAATGGAGGGAAGAGAAAGGTGTATTAGAAGGCAAGGCAAATTGAGAATATCTCAGCTAAGATATACATGACACCTGTCGAATGGTAATGATTAGTTATGTAAAGATGATTAGTTAAGACTTAAGAGAATAATAAATGAATAAATCATAAAGAGGATGTTGGAGGATTTAGAAAGTGCGTGTATAAAGGCAGCTTTTTAATATTAACCGTCGATTTGCTTAAGTATCATGCAGCCCATTTACTAGAGATTACCAGATTGGTGTAAATTGTGAAAGTGGGAAGGTGATAATTTCCGATCTAATCATTTTCATTATTTTTGATAAATATATATACCAATCTTATATATATGTTCTCAATGTACTCGAAGATTTTTGCCAAATTTCTTATGTAAAACCAGTTGCTTGGCATTTTGTTCATGTTGAAGTTTCAATTCCAAATCTTCATAGTGTATATGAACCTATATTTGAATATGTATGCATTATTACGGAGTGAGTGATCTCTATCTTTACATTGGTCCTGGCAACATCAAGATATTTTTTTCTTATTAGGATAAAGAACATCAATATAGGTTTTATTTATTTTTTATTGGTTGTTAGAAGCAATTTCTATTAGTCTTTTCGTCATATGTTTGATTGACAAATTTTCTCGAACGCACACGCAAGAAACCCAGTAAATATGTAATTTGCTTTCACAACATCTTCATGAAAACGTCCAACATTTTTATATAAGCTTTTAAGCTATTCTGCAAGTAAATCATCATCTTAAGACTATTTAATCATTTTTAAGAAATACGCTTAGGGCAACTCCAACCGGCGACGCCAAACGCCAAATTTGGTGCGAAAGAGCTCCAATCGGACGCTAAAAATCACACCAAACGCCAAATTTGAAGTTTCTTGAACAGTGTGGCACCATATTTGGCGTGTCACTGTTCACGACTCCAAACATCAAATTTGGCGTCGCCGGCTTCTCCAACCGGACGGCATCGCCAAACGCCAAAAAAGTCGCCGGTTCCTCTGTCACTCCTCCGCTCCCAAAAAAGTGAAAAAAAAAAATGAGATAATTTAGATATAAGAAGAAGATTCAAAAAGGAAGAAGAAGAAGAAGAAGACGACGAAGAAGAAGAAGAAGAAGAAGAAGAAGACGAAGAAGGAGGTCCACATACATATTATCACTAAGTGATCTACAAGTATCTATATATAAACATGTTTCCATCATCCACGTCGAAAATATTGATTATTTTGTGTACGTAACTCTTTGCTACATTCATGTTTATATAAAGAGTTAAGATTATGTTTTTGACATATTTTTTCCCCTAAAAAAAAAGGCAAATGCCGATACTTTGTGTTGTGAAGAGAGTACATAAGAAAAATCAGAAACACAAAGTAGTTATAGTTTGCTTTGCTCCACTTCCCGGTCGGTCTCACACGCACTGAGGAACACAAACACAAACACAAATACTGCCAACAAATTCCAAATTCCAAATTCCCCAAACCAAAAACCCTAAAACTCTCCAACCTTTCTTCTCGCAGAAGATGGCCTCTTCCATATCCCTAAAGCCGACGAACCTTATCCTCTCCTCTTTCTCCACAAGCAGAGCCCTCCATTTCCGCCGCTCCCGTTTCAGCCACACACCGTCGTCTCGTTATCGGACTCTCGTAGCTCAATTTGGTTTCAGACCAGGTTCGTTTCCTGACCCAGGCGATTCTCTCGAATTTATCAAAGACCATGCCGAGAATCTTCTCTACACGATCGCTGATGCTGCTGTTTCCTCCTCGGAGACCTTTGAATCTGTTACTGGCAATACCACCACTAACCAGAACAAGGATTGGTTCTCTGGTATTGCCAATTACATGGAAACTATTCTCAAGGTATTAATTTTTTTAGAAAAGAATAAATTTTTATGGTGATATGTAATTTGATTTTGGTTGGATTTGAATTGAATTGAATTGAATTGCAGGTTTTGAAAGATGGGTTATCAACTGTAAATGTGCCTTATTCCTATGGTTTTGCTATAATTCTACTCACTGTGCTTGTTAAGGCTGCTACGTTCCCATTGACCAAAAAGCAGGTTTTTAGTTTGTTTCTATTACTACTGACTCAAGATTACAGTTTTTTATTGTGGTTCTATTCATTTTTTTTTATTATTCTCTACAGGTTGAATCTGCCATGGCTATGAAATCTTTGCAGCCTCAAATTAAGGCCATTCAGGAACGATATGCTGGTGATCAGGTGAGATCATTCTTCGATGCTGCATCTATCATTAGTTCATAGATTTTAAGGAAAATGTAGGATCAAGTGTGTTGCTATTGCTTCCATCATTGTTGAGTGATACTTATTAGTTATGAATATACGAAATATGATAGATTTACTGTCTATGAATTTATTAACAAAGAGCTTCTTGTTTTTTTTTTTTTGTTTATCTTTGCAGGAGAGAATCCAGCTTGAAACTGCGAGGTTGTATAAACTTGCTGGAATAAACCCTCTTGCAGGTACAGTTTCTTGCTTTTCAGATTTTCATTTGATTCTTCCATTTGAGACAGCAGTTTGGTCAAGAAATGGGATTTTATTCTTACTTTCTTCCAGCATGTGGTTAAGCTATATTTTCATTTATCTGTTAGGCTGCCTCCCCACACTAGCCACGATACCAGTCTGGATTGGTCTGTATAGAGCCCTCTCTAATGTTGCTGATGAGGTAAAACTATATATCCTTTTGTTTAAGTAAGTGCCTCGAGATTCTTTTCTGACAAGTTTGTGGATGCTTGTTTCTAACTTTAAGGGGCTCTTAACGGAAGGCTTTTTCTGGATTCCTTCTCTTGCTGGTCCAACAACTGTTGCTGCTAGACAGAATGGCAGTGGAATCTCATGGCTGTTCCCTTTCATTGTAAGTATCAATCTTCAACCTCGATATGAAGTGATTTGGATTTTTGAAAATTTAATCTATAGTCTAGACTCCTAGTTCTTGGTAACTCTGGTTCACTTTGATTATTTGAACTTTGAAGCATATATACTGACTAAAATGAACTGATTGAAGAGGACTTGAGTGGAGAGATGTCGGACCTCATTGCTAATGTCTACAAATTTCTGTTTTATTTCTCAGGAGGGACACCCACCTCTCGGATGGTCAGACACATTAGCATATCTTGTCTTACCTCTATTGCTCATCTTCTCTCAGTACCTCTCCATTCAGATTATGCAATCCTCGCAGGTATAGCATCTTCTGGCATCTATGATAGTTTAGTTAGTAGTTATCTCTAGCTTGAATACTAAACTGATTATGAAAATGTGTAAATATTTTGGTGTATGTCCCCAAAGCTAATTCAGTTAAACTAAATTCAACTCAATCGACAACGAATTCTTTACGGAAGGTAGAAATTTATAGTGTACCATTTTTATCAGCATGTCTTGTCTTTTCTCAGAGTAATGATCCAGCCATGAAGAGCTCACAAGCCGTGACAAAGCTTCTTCCGCTGATGATTGGCTACTTTGCACTATCAGTTCCTTCTGGTTTAAGTCTTTATTGGTGAGCAGCAGCAACTGGTTTTGTGTATTTTGGTGAACGGGTCAGCTTTCCACTTGTTTCTCTTCTCAGTTTGAAAACTGCTTTTGCAGGTTGACCAATAACATTTTGAGCACAGCACAGCAAGTATGGCTTCAAAAATATGGTGGTGCCAAAAATCCGGTGGAGAAGTTCACAAATTTGGTCATGAAGGAAGATAAAACTAAAAAGGTTGACAAGTCCATTTCAGAACCGCTAATTCAGAAGTCAATTTCAGAACTGAAAGTACCAAAAGAGAAGAGTGGTGAAAAAGTGACCACAGAAGGGCCCAAACCTGGTGAAAGGTGACTAAATCTTCTGAAATGTGTCGTCATTCGTTATTAGAAGCTGGTTTTTTTTTTTTGTTACTAACAGATCCATATAATTCCCAGGTTTAGGTTGCTCAAAGAGCAAGAAGCAAAGAGACGTCGAGAAAAAGAAGAGGAGAGGCAGAAAGCTGAAGCAGCTCTCTCAAATCAAAATACAAACAAAGCAGAGGAACAAGATGGAAAATCTGATACAGCTGAAGGAGATAAGGAGAAAACCGAACTTTCAGGAGTGCAAGAAACAACAGATGGCGCTGTCGCTATGAATGGGAAGCCATCCATTCAAAAGGACGAGAGTACAAATGGGAAATTCGGCACTGGCCAAGATACAGAACAACACCATTCTCATGAAGCATAGAACAGATAAACATTTCTCATATGGCGTCTAAAGGCGAAGCCAAACAAACAAAGACGAACTGAGGATTGAATAAGACAAGTGGAAGAATCTTGGTACTCCTCCTTGTAGCCCCCTCCGCAACAAAGTTTATAGATCTTCGCAAGAGTGGGCCTTTTCAGGGTAAAGAAATTTGTGTACAAAGACCATAGGTAATGGGATTTTTTTGTAAGTCATAGAAGCTTGGTTCACGTGTCTTATATGTACTTATAAGCAGAACTATGTTTATCCTCATTCGCTGGTTTTACGATAATAATAGGTTTACTCTACATTATGAGCCTTGTGATCAAAATTATAAGAAAATGCAGAGGAAATGTTTTGATCTGCTGACAAAGACACAAAAGTAAAGATCTGACGATGTTCTTAAATTAAAGCTTGCAAAACATAGGGAAAAAGTAAAAGAAAATGATGTTCAAGGAGTATCAAAAGCTAATAAGGTAAACAAACACACACGACGCCAAAAGGTTATCAAATCAGTATTCAGAATTGGAGATGACATCATCGATCTTTAGAATCATCTTAACGACTTGTGTTGCAAGCAAAATCTGCTGCTGTTTGCCGATCAATGTTTCAAACACATTTTGCTCCCTCATATCGTTTGTTCCCACATCATTGCAATCTATCCCATAGAAAGGAATGTTCTCCTGCACGTAGACCACAAAAGCCCAGTTTTTGTTCAGTCACCCAACAAACAAGTCGATGGCAATAAAGATACAAAAAAGTCATCAATTATTTACCTTGATTTGCTGAGATTTGACCGCAGAGAGTGTCTCAATGGGCTGTAATCCACTGTTCTCTGCAAGTGCCATAGGGACAGAGTCCAAAGCTTCTGCAAATGCCCTAATTGCATACTGCATATAGGCAAAGTATTCATACATAATTACTCTTCAGTGGCAAGACTAGTGAAATGAATGATTTTCACTTCAGACTCAGAGAGGAAGTGAAAATATGTCTTTTACCTGCTCAACGCCAGGGTATTTATCAGCAGCTGCATCAACTGCAAGTGAGCACGCGATTTCAGCTGAACCACCACCGTATACAATTGATTTGTTGCGGATGAGATTCCTAGCCACACACAGAGCATCGTGGATACTGCGCTTCGTTTCTTCTATCATCATTTTGTTACCTAAACCATATCCCGTAACAATTTTTTCGGTCAATCAGTTATACAATATACTTTGAAGCACATTAGATTCAGTACATTGATGCTTATCTGTCATCAGCTATTCAACAGTCAAGTGTTGTTAATAATCATAAAAGAAAAGGCAATGAGTACCTCCACGGATGAAAACAGTGACAGCTTTCGAGTTTGCACAGTGCTCAATATACAGCATTCGTTCTTTCGTTGTGCCAAATGATTTTTCACGAACCACGCCAGCCTAAACATATCAGGACATGTGGGGATTCAGTGATCTGTTTAAAACATATCAACATTCCGCTAATTTTACTGGCAACACCTACTGAAAGTAAATAGTACCTTTCCTAACTTCTCTGGGGTCAACTCCTGGAATCTTGGAACAATTCTACCGCCTACATAAAGACAAATATTTTATCAGCTCTGCATAATTGATGAAAACACTAGCACTAGATGCTTGGAGTCAGTTACCAACCTGTGGCTATTGCAATAAGTTCTAATTCAACACCTCCGACCCATCTGACAGCCGGTAAATTCCTGTGCATCAATAGATGGTTTGCCTCATCATCGAAACCCCATTGGCAAATAACCAGTGTAGCACCAACATCCTGCAATTTTAAACCATAAGGATCATATATAAGCTATATCATTAAATGCATTGCTCCATTTTTCAAAAGACACACATTCTCCAGTAGCTCGCTCAACACCCAAATGAATGACAATAAAAATACAAATATTTTAAAAGCCTACCTTGCACTTTTGAACCATCTCATCGAAATATTGCTGCTCCTGCTTGCGCAATGTCTCAAACTTCTCCACTGTGTCAATGTCCACCTTATGCTTAGTCTTCGGCTTCGGTGGCTCAAAGGGGCAAGTCAAAATAGCAATGTGTGCATCTTCGATATGCTTTGGCATTTGCGGATGACTCATGTCTTTGTCAACTAGAATTCCATATATAAGCTCGGTGTCTTCCAACTTTCCCCCGACTTTCCCCTCTACTTTAATCAGATCTAAGTTAACATCCCTCCTCTCTAAATCAGCAACAGCAAGAACCGCTTTAACAGCAATCTCAGCTAAGCTGCGCTTGCATCGATTCACACTGAAGCAACAAACAACAAACAACAAAAAGTTAGGAAACTATTCCACAAAACCATAAAAAACGATATGCAACAGCTATTGAAAGGTAGCTCAACAATATAAAAAAAAAAAAAGGATTATTACATCTTCGAGGACAGAGTAGTCATGCATGTTTGAACAAGTGGCTCGAAATTATTAACATCGAATTCAAACTTCTGAGCAATACGCTCCAAATGCTCAACAGCAACTCTAGAAGCCATCTCATATCCTTCAGCAATACGGATGGGATGAATTCCTCTATCTAATTGACGTTCAGCTTGCTCCAGAAGAGCACCAGCCATGACAACAACACCTGTTGTACCATCACCAATTTCATAATCCTGACTCCGCGACAGTTCAACCATAAGTTTTGCAATCTGATTGTCAACATCCATTTGCTCCAAGATGGTTGCACCATCGTTTGCTGAAAAAAAAAAACCAAAAAACACAGTGATGTTAATTAAATGCTTCACATGAAAAATGCAGTTTCTGTAAAGTGGCAACACTACTGTTAACAAATCTTCAACAGAGTGGAATGAGCTCTACCAAATTTTCCACTCAGAATACATAACTAAAGCATTTGAGCCGGAGAAGAAACTACACAGAGCTGAGCAGCTACTAAGCTCAAAGACATAGCAAATCGATTTTCAAAAACTAGATGGATCTATTTCATTTCATCAAACTACTGCATCGACATAGTAAAAAACTAATTTCCAGTAGTAAACCAAAATCCAAAAAGCAGATATGAAATCAAAAAAAGGAGAAACGAACTGATAGTGATGTCTCCGTCAGGTCCTTGAAGCATCTTATCCATTCCTTTGGGTCCAAGAGAAGACCGAAGGATCCGAGCCACAGCTTTACCAGCAGCAATATTGGCTTTCTGAGCATCGATACCTCTAAGACGCGTCTTCTGATCCTGCTCCCTCAGTATAATGAACGGACGCCCGAACTCATCGAACGCCAGCGCCATTCTCGAGCTTTAACTTTGCTCGATCCGATCGAACTAACAGATCTTGGCTTCTCTTCCCACTGTGGTTGAAATGGGAAAAAATGGGAGATGAAGAGTGTCGAAGATTTGAGAGCGAAAATGGTTGAGTGTAAAACCCTAACTCGCTGTTGATGGCAGAATCGTAAATCGGAACCGATTCAAGGGCCTAAATTCAATATTTGGGCTTTAGGCTTCAAGCCCATTCGCAAGATTTTTTACGTCTCATATAAGACTCATAATCATGAATTTTCTAGCGAAACATCAAAAACCCAACTAAAAAATACACATGGGTGTTTAAATTTGATTTTGAAAATCTATTCACAATCCAAGAATCAAATTAAACTTCTTAAAAAACATGTTTTTTTTTTTAAAGGGGACTCGATTACGTACTAAAATTTCATAAAACTATCAACCAAATTAAACGTTTTGATGGTCTCTGATCAGTAGATTTACATGACTCTCAATCGCACAATATATATCCGGGAAGTCGGTCAATTTATATCTCAACATTATTAAGTCCAAATAATACCTAAATTATAGTGAAAGACTAATTTATACATAAATTATAAAAATTAGACTAATTCATACAAATAGGAATGATTGTACATTTGAATATGATAATGTGTCATCCACGTCATAGTAAATAGATGATGTGTCGTCAAAATTATAAGAAAATACCGAGGAAATGTTTTAATCTGTGGACAAAGACACAAAAATAAAGACCTGACGATGATCTTAAATCAAAGCTTGCAAAACATAGGGAAAAAGTAAAAGACAATGATGTTCAACGAGTATCAAAAGCCAATAAGGCAAACAAACACACATGACGCCAAAAGGTTATCAAATTAGTATTCAGAATTGGAGATGACATCGTCGATCTTTAGAATCATCTTAACGACTTGTGTTGCAAGCAAAATCTGCTGCTGCTTCCCGATCAATGTTTCGAACACATTTGATTTTGCTCCCTCATATCGTTTGTTCTAACGTCATTGCAATCTATCTCAAGTTGAGGTCCCAATTGTTTTTAGAATTTTGGTGAATTTGAAGCCTACAATTGCGTTCAAGTAGACTCCCAATGTGAAGTAGACATCATTTTGATTTACTGACTTTGGTTGATGCTAAAATACTGAAGAAAAATGGCAAGAAGAGGGAGACTGAACAAGAGGAGCACCGAATGAGCATCCAGAGGAAGACGTGAACAAGACGAAGAAGAAAAGAAGAGGAAGAGGAAGAGGAATACATGGCTTTTGGGGTGTCGTTCTTCTCTGAAGCATTCCATATGATTAATGTTTTGTTTTACTTCTAGCGGGAAACATTGGATTAACTGTTATCAGTACATAAGCGTATTTAGTATTTACCAATCTCGTTTTAATTTTAAGTTTAAAAAATACTCTTATGGACATCTTCTTATATTCTTTCTCGATACCTTGTACATATGTAGATCAGATAGTATGTTCGATTAGGTTTTTTTATTGGTCATCAAATGATTAATTAGAAATTAGAAATGACGCAAAACTACTGCCAGCTGAGTGATTCTCAACTAATAACAAGTAACGATAATCGGAGCCCAACAAACCACAAGCAAAATCAAGACACAGTAGATAGCAAGAGCGTCCACCACAACGTATTTTGCAAGGGCAGCAGGCGCTAAGCCATACAAAGATGGATTACGAAATAAGCTTTCAATAGATACACTAAAAACCTCTATAAATTAATAATGTTAGAACAGGAGAATTTTATTTATTTATTGATAAACAGAGTTTTTTGGAATTTTGAAAAATGTTATATGAAAAGTAGGAAAATGTATATATATATATAAATTTTGGATGCAATTTGAGAAGATAATATCATATATTTTTGATATTTTAGGAAAAATAGAGATAAACCCCAACAAAATTACAAATTTACTAATAAATAAACAACCTTATAATCATATTTCACTAAAATATCTTTTATATATATAATAAATTTAAATGATTATTAATTTATGTTATTAATGAGACCAAATGTTTACATAGACATTTCAAAAAAATTATTATCTTATTATCTTATCGAAATGTGTCAATTATTACACCAGCCCAAATCGGTACCGGGATAATTTATTAATTTAAAGAGGATATTATTTTATCGAGTATTAATTTATAGAGGTTCTATTGTAGTTGCTCATTCTTCCATGTTATCTTCCAACAAGTCACCCCTCCAATCCCAATGGGTGTATCCAGTTCCATTCATTTTCTTTGCAACACTATGTTCGAGACACTACGGTGATGTTGTGATGCAAATGATGGAGTTTGCGAAGGTTTTGATGAAGTTCTCAATTTCCAGCTACATTCCAAAGGTAACTCGGAGCCTCATTCTTGCCGGACCATTTATTCAATAGCTCTCCTTTCTCATTGTCACTTGCTTGCTTTGAACTTGAACCGACCGTAAGAAATTCAATCTTGCCAAGTTTTTCCGCCTCATTCAGCTTTACCAATACCTCATGTGGAACATTTTTTCTAATCCAATAACAACAATGATTGTGATTGCACCGGTGTAGCCCAAATCTACCAAACACTTTATCATTCGTCCTTTGGTGAAAGCCAGATCATGGTGAACATGCATGTTTTCAAGGTCCCAAATTATAAGTGGCAGCCCTTGCAAACAAAGAAGTCGGCTTCATCTCATCATCAACGATATTCTCCTATCAAACCAAACAAATAAAAAGAATCATATTTCATTGAAAATCAATAAATATTGAAACTTATTTTTTTAGCATAACCTATATCTTCTTAATGAGGGATGCATATAAAGGAAGAGGCCAAACGTCCATAATCGATTGACTAAGAAGTGGAGAAAACAATTCTACATCTGCATTTTTAGGTGTAAATTGAAGTGTTATGTATTAGTCATGATTAAACTATGAAACAAATAAAGCATATTTGACTCACATTGTTCAGGTAAAAGCATTGCATTAAGGCTTACAACAGCCTCATATCACCAAAAATCAGCATTTAAGGCAGTTTCATACATGTAGTCACATTGTTGGAATATATTTGGTTTCTGTACAAGAAAAAATAATATCAAGAATAAAAAAAATCAACGAAAAGAAACGAAAAACGGTCACAAGCAAAAAAAGAATATCAATATACAATGGAAATTAAGCAAAAAGGAAATCAAGCAACAAAGATGATTGAGCAAAAAAAAAAATCATGAAGAAAAGGCAAACAAAGAAAAAGGAAACTATTACAATATGAATTAGCAATTTATAGCAATTTACTATTAGTTTTTAGAATCATAATTATAAAAATAAGATGCTTGTGTTAGAGTTTATAATACACATAGAAAAGAGAAAACAAAGAAAATCACAAAGATTAAAGAGAAATAGTTTTAATAAAAGAGAGTTTTGATTTTATTTTATTTTTTTGAAAAATTAAACTCTAACACAAGCATCATATTTATAGACTTATGATTTTAAACACTAATAGTAAATTGCTAATTCCTATTGTAATAGTTTTCATTTTCTTTGTTTGCCTTTTCTTCATGATTTTTTTTTTTGTTCAAAGAGCTCAATTTCCTTTTTGCTTAATTTCCATTGTATCTTGATTTTCTTTTTGTTTGTGATCATTTTTCTCTTCTTTTAATTTTCCTTTATTTTTGATATTCATTTTTCTTGTACGGAAACCGAATCTATTCCAACACCTTTTTTTTCTTTCAAAACTCTCTTTTCTCTTTAATCTTTGTGATTCTCTCTGTTTTTTCTTTTATGTATGTTATAAAACTCTAATATAATCATCATATTTATAGAGTTATGATTCTAAACACTAATAGTAAATTGCTAATTCATATTGTAATAGTTTCCATTTTTATTGTTTGTCTTTTCTTCACATCCGAAAATCATGAGTTAATACAAAGATAAGAAACCTTAAAGACAGATGATGAGGGAAAGAGTTTTTCTGGTGATGTTTAACCATTTTTAGCATACGAATCGTTGCCTAACCCTCGGTATGTTTGTCCTTTAAGATAACACATTGCTGACATCATCTGCAAAACATTCAATTCCAACAATGTAGCTAACTTCCATTCGATAGTAGTACAAATAGTAATACAATAATGAAGTTAAAAAAAAAGAACTTACACTGATTTTCGGATAACCGACACTTTCTACAACGACATTATCCATGTCCTTAATATCTTGAGGGTACGTAAGCTGACCATCTCGAGAAAAACAAAAATCATTGACCAGCTCAAGACATTGGTTCCATTCTCCCAATTCCGCCTGAAAAATAAACAGTAAAACACTTATCACTAAAATCTTGTTTAAACAAACAAAAATTGACAGAAAAGCTAATACAGTAAAACTTCTATAAATTAATAATGTTGGGACTTTGATATTTTATTAATTTATAGTGATATTAATCTATAGAAATGTTAGCTTCAATTTTTTTATTATTTAAGATTGTATCTTAAAATTTCATAAAACTATAAATTGCGATAATTTATGCTAAATAAAATTAATATTTTTGATGCTATAAATTTGTAATTTTGACTAAAATATTTAATATTTAGAAGAAAAATTAATTTTTGACGATAAGTAACAAAATTACTGATGAGTTTACTTATGCAAATGATAAACATAAATTCAATTTTATGATCAATGACTTTAGGTGTCCCACTATAATAACATAGAAGAGTATACAAATATATAATGATGCAAATATACGTAATTTTTTATGATTGATAAGAAGTTATAGAAAATACTACAATTGGATAATTTGAAACAACACAACAATTATTTGATACACGCTCTAAAACACACATTACAACCATACGTTAGTTTATTATCTTTTATATACATATACATATTATATATATATATATATCATATATATGTGATTATTAATTTACTATACTAATGAGACCATATATTTACATAGAAGCTCAAAAAAAATTATTATCTTATTATCATATCGAATTTTGTTAAATTTAACATTGGTCCGACATGGGAGAAAAAGATTTTATTATTTTATAGTGTTTATTTAGTTATCGAGTATTAATTGATAGAGGTTTTAAACTGGATAAAGGTATCGAACAGGCCGTTTATTTCTCTTCAAGATGACATCAATGGCCTCACGGTATTGGCGGGCCATGAAGTGAGTCAAAGGCAGATAAAATGTACTTTTAATCGTCTCCGAGACTGAGTTTGATGGCGAAGAAGGCTGCCGACGGATACATGTACTTTTCCATCGACTCTTTAACGTTGAGCCTTAGTTTGATATGGTCCCATGGCCTTTGTTTTTCTTTTTTCCCCTTGCCTTTCTTATTCCCCTTCATCTCATTCTCCTCCTCATCACATCATCATCGCATTCTTCTCCTCCTCACACATCATCTCTGAAAGATCTAGTTGGGCAAAAGACCCAAAGTGAAGCAAAAGAGAGATTGAAGAACACTTTCTGAAATAATTAAGTAGAGACTACAATAAATTTCACAAAGCTCTGTATTGGAACAGAGGTTTTTTTGATAATCAAAATCAACAACTAAAATTCACAACAACAGAGATCGAAGAACACTTTATCAATATATACCATAGAGAACAAGAAATCGATTGCGCTGATGTTAAGCCCGTGGTTACTGAAACAGCAGATGGCGCTGTCGCTATGAATGGGAAGCCATCCATTCAAAAGGACGAGAGTACGAATGGGAAATCCGGCACTGGCCAAGATACAGAACAACACCATTCTCATGAAACATAGAATAGATAAACATTTTGAATAAGACAAGTGGAAGAATCTTGAAACTCCTCCTTGTAAGCCCCCTCCGCAACAAAGTTCAAAGTTTACAGACCTTAAGAGTGGGTCTTTTCTTTAATAGAAGCTTGGTTCACATGTCTTATATACTTTATATGTTTATCCTCATTCGCTGGTTTTACACTAATACGATGTTTATCCTCATTCGCTGGTTTTACGATAATAATAGGTTTACTCTACATTATGAGCCTTGTGATCAAAATTAAAAGAAAATGCAGAGGAAATGTTTTGATCTGCTGACAAAGACACAAAAACGATGTTGTTAAATCAAAGCTTGCAAAACATAGGTAAAAAGTAAAAGACAATGATGTTCAAGGAGTATCAAAAGCTAATAAGGTAAACAAACACCACAAGAGGCAAGGGTTGCTATCAAATCAGTATTCAGAATTGGAGATGACATCGTCGATCTTTAGAATCATCTTAACGACTTGTGTTGCAAGCAAAATCTGCTGCTGTTTGCCGATCAATGTTTCAAACACATTTTGCTCCCTCATATCGTTTGTTCCAACGTCATTGCAATCTATCCCATAGAAAGGAATGTTCTCCTGCACGTAGACCACAAAAGCCCAGTTTTTGTTCAGTCACCCAACAAACAAGTCGATGGCAATAAAGATACAAAAAAGTCATCAATTATTTACCTTGATTTGCTGAGATTTGACCGCAGAGAGCGTCTCAATGGGCTGTAATCCACTGTTCTCTGCAAGTGCCATAGGGACAGAGTCCAAAGCTTCTGCAAATGCCCTAATTGCATACTGCATATAGGCAAAGTATTCATACATAATTAGTCTTCAGTGGCAAGACTAGTGAAATGAATGATTTTCACTTCAGACTCAGAGAGGAAGTGAAAATATGTCTTTTACCTGCTCAACGCCAGGGTATTTATCAGCAGCTGCATCAACTGCAAGTGAGCACGCGATTTCAGCTGAACCACCACCGTATACAATTGATTTGTTGCGGATGAGATTCCTAGCCACACACAGAGCATCGTGGATACTACGCTTCGTTTCTTCTATCATCATTTTGTTACCTAAACCATATCCCGTAACAATTTTTTCGGTCAATCAGTTATACAATATACTTTGAAGCACATTAGATTCAGTACATTGATGCTTATCTGTCATCAGCTATTCAACAGTCAAGTGTTGTTAATAATCATAAAAGAAAAGGCAATGAGTACCTCCACGGATGAAAACAGTGACAGCTTTCGAGTTTGCACAGTGCTCAATATACAGCATTCGTTCTTTCGTTGTGCCAAATGATTTTTCACGAACCACGCCAGCCTAAACATATCAGGACATGTGGGGATTCAGTGATCTGTTTAAAACATATCAACATTCCGCTAATTTTACTGGCAACACCTACTGAAAGTAAATAGTACCTTTCCTAACTTCTCTGGGGTCAACTCCTGGAATCTTGGAACAATTCTACCGCCTACATAAAGACAAATATTTTATCAGCTCTGCATAATTGATGAAAACACTAGCACTAGATGCTTGGAGTCAGTTACCAACCTGTGGCTATTGCAATAAGTTCTAATTCAACACCTCCGACCCATCTGACAGCCGGTAAATTCCTGTGCATCAATAGATGGTTTGCCTCATCATCGAAACCCCATTGGCAAATAACCAGTGTAGCACCAACATCCTGCAATTTTAAACCATAAGGATCATACATAAGCTATATCATTAAATGCATTGCTCCATTTTTCAAAAGACACACATTCTCCAGTAGCTCGCTCAACACCCAAATGAATGACAATAAAAATATAAATATTTTAAAAGCCTACCTTGCACTTTTGAACCATCTCATCGAAATATTGCTGCTCCTGCTTGCGCAATGTCTCAAACTTCTCCACTGTGTCAATGTCCACCTTATGCTTAGTCTTCGGCTTCGGTGGCTCAAAGGGGCAAGTCAAAATAGCAATGTGTGCATCTTCGATATGCTTTGGCATTTGCGGATGACTCATGTCTTTGTCAACTAGAATTCCATATATAAGCTCGGTGTCTTCCAACTTTCCCCCGACTTTCCCCTCTACTTTAATCAGATCTAAGTTAACATCCCTCCTCTCTAAATCAGCAACAGCAAGAACCGCTTTAACAGCAATCTCAGCTAAGCTGCGCTTGCATCGATTCACACTGAAGCAACAAACAACAAACAACAAAAAGTTAGGAAACTATTCCACAAAACCATAAAAAACGATATGCAACAGCTATTGAAAGGTAGCTCAACAATATAAAAAAAAAAAAAGGATTATTACATCTTCGAGGACAGAGTAGTCATGCATGTTTGAACAAGTGGCTCGAAATTATTAACATCGAATTCAAACTTCTGAGCAATACGCTCCAAATGCTCAACAGCAACTCTAGAAGCCATCTCATATCCTTCAGCAATACGGATGGGATGAATTCCTCTATCTAATTGACGTTCAGCTTGCTCCAGAAGAGCACCAGCCATGACAACAACACCTGTTGTACCATCACCAATTTCATAATCCTGACTCCGCGACAGTTCAACCATAAGTTTTGCAATCTGATTGTCAACATCCATTTGCTCCAAGATGGTTGCACCATCGTTTGCTGAAAAAAAAAAACCAAAAAACACAGTGATGTTAATTAAATGCTTCACATGAAAAATGCAGTTTCTGTAAAGTGGCAACACTACTGTTAACAAATCTTCAACAGAGTGGAATGAGCTCTACCAAATTTTCCACTCAGAATACATAACTAAAGCATTTGAGCCGGAGAAGAAACTACACAGAGCTGAGCAGCTACTAAGCTCAAAGACATAGCAAATCGATTTTCAAAAACTAGATGGATCTATTTCATTTCATCAAACTACTGCATCGACATAGTAAAAAACTAATTTCCAGTAGTAAACCAAAATCCAAAAAGCAGATATGAAATCAAAAAAAGGAGAAACGAACTGATAGTGATGTCTCCGTCAGGTCCTTGAAGCATCTTATCCATTCCTTTGGGTCCAAGAGAAGACCGAAGGATCCGAGCCACAGCTTTACCAGCAGCAATATTGGCTTTCTGAGCATCGATACCTCTAAGACGCGTCTTCTGATCCTGCTCCCTCAGTATAATGAACGGACGCCCGAACTCATCGAACGCCAGCGCCATTCTCGAGCTTTAACTTTGCTCGATCCGATCGAACTAACAGATCTTGGCTTCTCTTCCCACTGTGGTTGAAATGGGAAAAAATGGGAGATGAAGAGTGTCGAAGATTTGAGAGCGAAAATGGTTGAGTGTAAAACCCTAACTCGCTGTTGATGGCAGAATCGTAAATCGGAATCGATTCAAGGGCCTAAATTAAATATTTGGGCTTTACGCATCGGAACCGATTCAAGGGCCTAAATTCAATATTTGGGCTTACGGCGTAAAGCCCATTCGCAAGATTTGTACGTCTCATATAAGACTCATAATCATGAATTTTCTAGCGAAACATCAAAAACCCAACTAAAAAAACACATGGTATTTAAAAATTAAAACTGACTAGATTTGTACCCGCGGTAATTATTTGGATATAAATTATATTTTTTTTTTTATTATTAATAAATATTTTTATTTTATTTGTATAATTTTAACTTGATTTTTTTTATAATGTTAATAAATATTTTTATTTGTGTTAATATATATTTGTAGTTTTTTTATTTATTTATTTTTTATAATATATCTAACGTGCTTTCAACATCAAATTATTTTATTTTTCTGTAACAATAGCAAATTTATGTTATTTTAATCAAACATACGTCAAATGAATGATGTTCTATACTCTCATTCAAATAATTTAGACCAAATCGTACCGAATTAAATATTAAATTAATTTGAACTAAAAAAAACAAATATAATTGTCAATCATATGTAATTGTCAGTCATATCTAAACCCATTTTAATATTTGGTAAGTAGTTCTAATATTGAAAATATTAATTATATTTCTTATTATATATTTTATGATCAGTTCTCTTTGTCTTAAATCTACCTATTTTGGGACAAAAACCAGTATTGTTCCATACTTGTCGGAAACTTTTCATCATATAATCGATCATTGTTATATAATTATCCATTTCGGATTGATTATTTTAAAATTTTTAGTCTATTTGTATTTAAAATAATTTTTACTAAACAATTTATTATTATTATATATAAGTAGGTATATATATATATTATTGATTAGTCGATATTATATAGTTTTAGTATTAATAGTATTTTAAACTTAATATTTTAATAGTGTTAAACCGAATAAATATTTTAAATTTTAAATATTATTTTAAATTATTTTAAATAAGTACCCGATTAAACCGGATATTTTTAAAAACATTTGTATTTAAAATCATTTTGGTCTTTTTTATAATATGACTTTGAACTGTTGCACAATAAATTTAATCGATGTGGGACTTTTAAATTATTTCAACTAATGAACAGGATAAAACTGAATAAGTTTTTTTAAAAATTTGGACGCAAGATAAGTCAAGTTTCTTGCTCATTCGCATTTAAAATCATTTTTGTGTGTGTTTATAATATTACTATGAACCATTACCCAAAATTTTAGTCAATGTGAGATGTTGAACACACATTTTTTTTTTGTTGAGTAATATATGTCCGTTTTAAAAATTTTGAATCACAATATATAGAAAAAAAATTTAATTTTTTATTAATTATATGTATTATATAATAATTTTAAATAATTTAAAAATAAGATCTAACAAATGTGATAGTAGAATCATAATTCATAGTATTAATAGTGCAACATTAGATAAGGAAATAAATGATAAAGAGGAGAAAGAAAAATATGCAAATAAAGTGTTTAATTTAATTTTGTTGGAATTAATATTTCCTTTTATGAGTGTTTAGATATAAGATTAACCATAAACTTTTTAATTTTATACTTTTAAAGTGTTTGGAAACATCCTCTAAGATTGGATCTTTTTTAATAGTTTAGAGTAGAAGATAGATAGATTAATCTATTCACAATCCAAGAATTAAACTTCTTAAAAAACATTTTTTTTTAAAGTGGACTCGATTACGTACTAAGATTTCATAAAACTATCAACCAAATTTAATGTTTTGATATATCTACATGTCCTCCATCCACTAAGGGCTTGATTGGTTCTCCCGCAAACGCAGCGTTTGCGGGCGGTTGCGGTTGTTAGCGTTTAAAAAAGTTCATTGAAATCGCTTTCTACCGCTTTGAACCGCTCAAAATCCCTCGATTTCAAAAGCACCTATCCGCAAGCGTTTGCAGTTGCGGGCGGTTGCAGCTAGTTAAAAAAAAAAAAATTAATCAGTTCTATATAAATTTATGACGTTATCCTAATCATTATCTAGATGCCAAATAAATTAGATATAGATCTTTTATTAACAAACTAGTATAAAAGTCAAGCACTTTAAACCTAATGGGGATCATAGTTTTTGGTGGATATTATTTTTTAGCAGAGAAGACAAGAAGGTATTTTCTTCTTTTTTTTTGGTTTAATAGTCAAACTTACCTTCTTCTCTTACTATGATAGTAGATTTGACTACATTTTTATTAATTTGGTTTATATTTTAATATGTCTCTGGTTATATAAAGGTGAGATTCATGGCTTCACAAAATGATCGTTCTGCTTCTACTTCTAAAACGGTAAGTTATTGTATGTGTTTATATAATTTATAATTTCTTCCATTAAAATTAGATAATTTAAATATAATTTTATATTTTAGAGATTTACATGGTCAAATGAGATGACTTATGCACTACTTCAATGGGTGATTGTGGAAAAACAAATGGAGGACAAAGGAAAAAGATTTCTAGGTAGTCCTCATAGAGAAAATGTTGTTAAGAATATTAACAACCAGTTTGATATTGATTTGAGATGGCCTCAAGTAAAAAACCGCTTGGATTCATTGAAGAGAGTTTATCATATTTATAGAGCCAATCCGAAAGATCTACGCGTTCAAACAATCATTTTGAATTTTGTCACACTATTTGATACAATTTTTGGTGATGAACTTAATGCATGAAGTAATCAACATTTTAGTATGAAATTTATTTGTTTTTTAATAATTATTTAGTGCTTTATTATGTTTTTTCTTTATTATTCATGATGAACAATTTATATTTTATAATAATAGTATGTTTTGGTGTTTTTTATAGTTTTTATTAATATATATTGCATTTATTTTGATGATTTTTGGTTTAACCGTTATTTTACCCGCTGAACAACCAGTCACCAATTTTCCGCAAACGCTCCCATTTTTAACCGGTAAACCAGTCGTTCAAACCACTTAACAACGCTTAAAACCACAACCGCCCGCTTTCGCCAACTCCCGCACCCACAACCACAACCGCTGCGTTTAAACCAGTGGAACCCTAAAAGATTTCATAAAACTATCAACCAAATTTAACGTTTTGATATATCTACATGTCCTCCATCCACTATATATCTCATCTTCATAGTTTGATTACTTAAGAAGGCGGTAACACACATATTCGTATGGTAAAGATAATTTCTTCTTATAGTAATTAAATCATAATTATCATATCCATCTTTGAAACGAATTCTAGATATTTAAGATACGTGATCGTGATATAAATAGTTAATCCATTCTTGTAAGACTTATTATGACATGCATGCATCATCATATTTTTTTCATTATACCAAAAATATAGCAAATCCATTTTTAGGTTCTCCAGTGGATCTACATTGGATTTGTACGGTAATCCTCCATCGTAGTTATCTAATTTTCTCGTCTGAATCACACAAGACAGCTATATATATATATACACATCAAACCCATCTCTTCCCCAATCATCACAATCTCTAAACTAAACCTCAAAACCTAAAATAAACTAAAAAGAGAGCTACGTAAGAAGGAGCGAGAGAAGAATGGGACGCCAAAACGTTGTCGTAGTGGTATGCCTCGTCTTCATGGCCGTCCTTGGCCTAGCCGCAGCTGCCTCCTCTCCGTCTCCTTCAGCGTCACCCTCCAAAGCTCCGGCTGCCTCCAAAACTGACGTCCAAGCTCCAGTCACCGACGACCAAATCGGAACCACCGACGATGATGCAGCTGCTTCTCCTGGTGATGATGACGTGGCAGTTGCCGGTCCTCTAGGAAGTGACTCCTCCTACGATAACAATGGACCATCAGGTTCTGCCGACAGCGGCTCGGCTGCTCTTAGCGTCTCTGCGGTCGTCGTTGGTGTTACATCAATCGCCGGTTCTTTCTTGTTTTTCTGAGGTGGACATTGTTATGAGAAGGTTATTTCGGAAGAATAATATTTATATGTATGGATGATTGTGATGATCTTGTTGTAATTTGTATTATAAATAACATTCTTTGTAATAAGAATGAAAAAAAAAACGAAACTTCACATTAGCAAATAGCAATGCATGACACATAAGTATATTTATGAAAAAAAAAAAAATGCATGATACATAAGATACAAAATTACGAATTTCTATCCTTTTCTTTATCAAAGAAAAAAAAGAGAGACAAAATTACAGGTTAAATAGTATACAAAATTTTCACGTTTACAAATTACAAATTTTCACATTTTCACTTATAAAAGACTTAGGTGGACTTGGAAACACCAATATATGCAATCATAATCGAAATGCATATATTTGTAATCATACATTGTGCGACGGTAGAAAAAGGCAGATAATTGCATTCTTAAGGAGTTAACGAACATTTTTTTTCTTTTATTCTTGTCGGGTATAACTTAAACTTGGGCACTAGTTGGCAGTAAAATTGTTCGATTTATAAACATTCGAGGTTAAATTAAATTTTGCCCAATCTATTGTAAATCTTGAAAAGTATAAAGTGACACTATATATTTTGCGATGGATTTTTAATTTTAAATGTTGATAAATATTGTGACCAATTTAAATATTAGCTTACATCATAAAAGTGAAATGTTTTAATATGAAACCGGATTGACTGCTTTAACCTATATTCTTCACTTCTTTGTTTAATAAAACTGCCAACTAAAGACAAAAAGGGAGAATTTGATATTTACAATAAATTTTACCATCGTTGTTTAACAATAAATTTTACTGTCGCTATTTTGTAAAGTGTTTCAAATTGGTGACAACGAATTTAAAATAGAGTTATGAAGCAATGGATTGTAGTCGTCTTCATTTTCTTGGATAATGGAAAATTGTATTATTTTGTGTGTGTGTGTTTTTTTTAGTAAATGTTGCTTGTTGAAAATATCAGATAATATATAAAATTATATTTAAAATTTATATATAATGTGAATTATAGTAGACTGCAAACATATGGTCATTCATACAAACGCCAATTCAATAATAGTTATAAAAAACTCAACAAGATTCACAAGAACTAAACCCTTTTACCAAAAAAAAAAAAAAAAAGATTCACGAGAACTAGCCATCCCTAGCTACTATAGATGATGAAGCTTAATTCTATTGATCAGCATGTGTACAACTTATATACAGAGTAAAGAGAATCAGCTATAATTACAGGGAATATTACGATAATGATGATGAGAGGAATTTGAGGAATTAGCAATATCAAAGGGCTGTATCAAGGTGATTGATTGTGATGATGTTCTTTCCTTAATACGGCGCCCCCTCAAGATGGAGGGAGTTTGATCACTCCAATCTTGTGTGTCGAAGACTGAAATGCTGCTCGTGGCAATGGTTTCGTGAGGGAGTCTGCTAGCTGGTCCTTTGTTGTCACATGTGCCACACGCAGTGATCCAGATTGTATCTGTTCTCGGACAAAGTGGTAGTCTAACGCGATGTGCTTCATACGGGAGTGGAAGACGGGGTTCGCGCAAAGATACGTTGCCCCGATATTATCACAATATATTACCGATGCCGTGGGCAGTGTGATATGGAGTTCTGTAAGTAGCGAGCAGATCCAGCGTAGTTCAGCGGATGTATTTGCAACTGCACGATACTCAGCTTCTGTTGATGACCGGGAGACTCCTCTTTGTTTCTTCGAGGTCCATGAAATGGGATGCCCACTAAGGTAGATGATATACGCATTTGTGGAGACATAATCATCGGTGTCTCCAGCCCAATCCGCGTCAGAGAAAGCATGTAGACTCAGTGTGTTGGCTGCCTTAAAGAAGATGCCATGAGAAACCGTACCTGCAAGATAACGGAGAACTTGCTTTGCAGCATGCCAATGGTCCGATGTGGGTTTATGCATGAATTGAGACAGACGGTTGACAGCATATGCAATGTCGGGACGAGTAAATGATAAGTATTGAAGACTTTCAACGATGGTACGGAACTGTGTTGGGTCGTCTAAGGGCGTGCCCGAGTCAAGGATGAGTTTTGATTATGACGGTAGTGGAGTGGCAACTGGTTTTGCGTCCAACATATTGTGCTTGGTGAGTAAGTCCACAATATATTTCCTTTGCATCATATGGAGACCTCGAGAGGAACGTGTGACTTCAATGCCAAGAAAGTAGTTTAAATCTGTGGGATCTTTGATGGAGAAGCGGTCGGCTAACGACGATAAAATATGATCAACAAGCGCATCGGAGTTACCCGTAACAACAATGTCGTCGACATACACTAACATGTAAGCAAGATCTTTTCCATGATGATAGACAAAGAGGGATGCATCACCTAGTGAATTTGTGAAGCCGGCATGGAGGAGATAGTTGTGAAGCTCCATGTACCACGCACGAGGAGCTTGGCGTAGACCGTAGATGGCTTTCTTTAGGCGGCAGACATGGTTGGGACGATCCTTGTCAACGAAGGCTGGAGGTTGAGACATGTACACTTCTTCCGTTAAGGTTCCTTGTAAGAATGCGGTGTTGACATCGACTTGTTTTAGAGGCCATGACTTGCCAACGGCAACACCAATAACAAGATGTATTGTCGTAGACTTGATTACTGGACTGAATGTTTCCGAAAAATCCAATCCCCATTGTTGATGAAATCCTTTTGCAACAAGTCTTGCTTTATACCTGTCAAGTAAACCATTCGGAAGAGTTTTAAGTTTAAACACCCATTTACAACCAATAATGTTCATTTCGGGTTCGAGAGGAACAAGATCCCATGTCTCATTCACAACTTGTGAGTCAAATTCATCGGACATGGCATGGCTCCAGTTCGGATCACGCAATGCTTGTTTAACGGTTGTTGGTTCGGGTGAGAGTTTTGGGTTGGTGATAGTGGCGAGAGAATATTTTGTGTTTGGTTTGACAATGTTATTTTGTGATTTCGTGGTCATACGAGGGGGTGGGGGGGAGGTGGAGCAGGGGCTTGAACTGGTGGTAGTGTTGCTGGTTGAGGTTCTATAGGTTGTGTACGTATTTCAGAGGTGGAAGTGGTGATTTGGGAATTTTGATTTTCGGTGGTGGTTGGTGTTGAGGGTTGGGTACTTTGGGTTGTTGATGTTTGTTGTGGTGGTGGACTCGAGTTTGCGGTAGTGAGTCTGGTGGAAGTGGAGGGCCTTGGTGAAATATTTGTAGAGGAAGAAGGAAGCGAGGGAGGAAAAATAAAACCTGGTGGTGGTAATGGCAACTGTAGTTGCTGTGAATTTTTCGGCGCGACGGTGTGGGTCGTTGCTGTTGGCAACGAGGGGTGAGGAGTCACACTCGGTGGTGCCATTGTTGTCCGTGGGAGCACTGGTGTGACGAGTGGTACATGAGTGACCGGAGGTGTGGGCGAGTTAGGAGTGGTTCCGATAGGGGATGTGGATTTTGTGGTTTCGTGTTGAAAGGGAAAGGTGTTTTCGTCAAAGCGTACATGTCTGGAGGTATAAAGTCTGTTTGTGGTGGTCTCAAGACATAGGTAGGCACTTTGAGTAAGGGAGTAGCCAAGAAAAACACAAGGCTTGGACTTGTCTTCAAGTTTGTGAGACTTGTAAGGACGGAGCCAAGGGAAGCATAAGCACCCAAATATACGTAGCTTGGTGTAGTTCGGTGGGCGGTGGAACAGCTTTTGAAATGGTGAAATATAGGCTAGGTTTGGTGTCGGAAACCGGTTGATGAGAAAGACGGCGGTAGCAAACGCGAACGGCCAGTATGATTTAGGGACCGAGGCTTGTGATAGAAGCGTCATGCCGGTCTCAACAATGTGGCGGTGCTTGCGTTCGGAGACTCCATTATGTTCTGGTGTATGAGGTGGTGTGGTGAGGTGACTGATTCCTTGTGCAGATAAGAATGCCTTTAAAGCAATGAATTCTCCACCGTTATCACTATATAGAGTAGTGACTCGGTGTTGGAAGTTTTTCTCCACAAGTGCTTTAAAGGCTATGAATGTGTCGCGGACTTGTGATTTTTGTTTGAGCGGGTAAAGCCATGTATATCGCGTGAAGTGGTCGACAAAGACTAGATAATATTTGAAGTTGTCTTGAGAAATGATTGGTGAGCTCCATACATCAGCAAAGATGTATTGGAGAGGACGATTAGAGGATATGGAGGTTTCGGCAAAGGGTAATTTATGGCTTTTATTGATGAGACAAGGAGTGCAAGATTGGTTTTTATTTGATGAGGTAGATAAGGGTAATGAAAATTTAGAAACAACAACATTTAAAATAGAGGAGGATGGGTGGCCAAGGCGGGAATGCCATGAAGGCAAGCTTGTTTTGGGGGACGGTGATGCGAAAAACGTTTTTGCGGTTAATGAAGGTACCGGCCACTCATATAACTCATCTTTAGTGATCCCTTGGAGTAACGGCGCCCCCGAGGTGAGATCCTTCACCTGAAAATGCGCCGGAAAGAATTCAACAGAGACTTGGTTAGCGTTACATAGTTTATAGACGGATATTAGGTTTTTGTGAATATCGGGAACACATAAGACTTTGTTTAATGATAAGGGACGGGAGTTAGAGGGAAGAGTTGTTGAACCAATATGCGTGATCGCGAGACCGGACCCATCGCCAATGAGAACTTCATCTCCACCGTGATAAGGTTGATGAAGTGAAAGGTTGTTGAGGTCACTTGTGATATGATGAGTTGCACCACTGTCGATGAGCCAGTTGTTGGGACCAACCGTGAGGTTTGCACGAGGCTGCCATGGCGTGAACGGACTGCGTTGCTGATTAACAACACTCGGCGAGGATTGAGTCACTTGTTGGAGTTGGGGGCAGCGTCGGGCCGAGTGTCCTTGTTGACTGCAGATTTGGCAACGCCCTTGATAAGGTTTTGAGGTGCGGAAGTTTGAGTTGCTAGAGTTATTGTTGTTTGAGGGCTGCCAGTTTTGTTGACGGTTGTTGTTATTGCGAATGGGATCTGGACGCTGATTGAAGTTGCGATTGTTGGTGTTGTTGCGATGAGATACGACGTTTGCAGTGGCTGGGAGCGAGGAAGCAGACTGAAGCGCGAGGAGCTTGGCTTCATGGTTTCGGAGACGCTCATGGACCTCGTTGATCAGCGGCGGCAGATCTTTACCTTCAATCTGGTCAGCAACTGGTTTATAGTCCTCGGGTAAGCCCTCGAGAATGTATTCCACTTGATCTTCATGCTCGATTGGCTTTCCGAGATTAGCTAGCTGATCGAAACGAGTAATAAACCCGTGAATATATTCATCAACAGTCTTAGTACCTTTAACCCATTGTTTGAGCTGTTGGCGAAGCTGCTTCACGTGGCCGCGACTTGGCTTGGCGAAGACGGAGAAGAGTGTGTCCCATATCTCAGAAGCGGTGGTGGTGCGCGAGACCAAGGGCTGAACTGTTGTGCTTATAGCACCAAGCAGAGCGTTATAAACAAGCTTGTCTTGACGCTTCCAGAGAGCGTAGTCGGGATTAGATGTGATGACGCCGGCGGTAGTGAGTGTGGCGGATGGGGTTTCAACAGAGCCATCTAAGTATCCAGCTAATTCATAGCCATCAAACAAAGCATGGACTTGCTTGCTCCACATGAGGTAATTGGTGTTGGTTAGTTTCGCAACATTTGATGTGTTGACATTGATCACGGTTTGATTGTTGATAACGATGGTGTCATTTGTTGATGTAGCAGCCATGGCTTTGAGAGAAGTGAGAGAGACGGCGTGGGTGACGAAGAAGAGAGCTGGAAATTTTGAGAAGAGAAAAAAAAAAAATTTAGGTTAATTTAGATATCTATGCTCTGATACCATATAGATGATGAAGCTTAATTCTATTGATCTGCATGTGTACAACTTATATACAGAGTAAAGAGAATCAGCTATAATTACAGGGAATATTACGATAATGATGATGAGAGGAATTTGAGGAATTAGCAATATTAAAGGGCTGTATCAAGGTGATTAATTGTGATGATGTTCTTTCCTTAATAGCTACTAGTAGGGAGGGAAAATAGTTTTGTCTTATCTTTTGTTAATAATATGCATTGTGACACAACAAAAATGTTATGTATTTGATCATAAACCACTAGAATTCAATCAGAAAAATAGTTTAGTCTTTACAAAAAAAATACATTATAGAATTTAAAAGGTGTGGTCACGCCCCAGTTTGTTGGTTGAGTTTGGGGATCTTCCACTTAAGAAGCTCAGCAAGGGACCCATCAACGACTGAAGAAAGAGCCGTACGCTTAGTGCGTACCATTCGTATTGCCGTGTTACTCTTTTGGTCCTGCCTCAGCTAATACCTCTTTTTCTTTTTCTTTTTCTTTTTCTTTTTCTTTTTCTTTTTTCATCTCTTTTTTTCTAGCTATAGGATAACTTTGATCTTATTAATGAAACTATCAAAACGTACTTGGGTATTCCTAATTCCCTATCAAGTATCAACCATCTAAAAAGCAACATTCTCATCTATCATACTCGATAGAGAAAGTTCCACAATCAATAACCGTTCATATATTAAATATTTTTGAAATAGTTTTTTATCGACTTACAGATAAGTTTCCGAAATGACCATGCAAAATACTCGTTGATATTCATGGATTATGGTAATTGTGGATTAATTTAGTAATCTAAAAACTTTTTAAAATTAAATTTGAAGTTTTACTTTTGGAGACAAATACCTTGTTAAAATTTTATAAAATAATTGAGTTTTTCCTCTTGTCTCATATATTGCGGATTATATATATTCAGTTTGTTAACCGCTACACTCTTTTTATATGGATGATTGCTCTTTTAGATTAAAACTAGGTAAGTGCCATGCTATGGTATCGACGAATTTTATGCCATTTAATTTTATTATATTATAATGCATACATTTTAATTAATACATTATAAAATTTTCAATACGTTTGAAAATAACAAAAATTGTTGTATCTGATTTTATTATACATATTTATAGTTTCATAACTTCAAAAAGTTAGACATATGAGATAAAACTAACCTAATAAGAAATTCAGTAGGGATATGAGAATTTGTCAAATAAAATAATTATGGTTAAAAATATGCATTAACTAAATAGAAATTTAATTGCGGAAAAAATTGTGGGTTTGAAACTTAGCACCAGTGTCTTTTTTTTTTTTTTTAATATATAGAAGATGATCATATTCTTGAAGACAAAAAAAAAACAAGATGAACATAAAACAATTAAAAATAAAGTGAATGGCCACGAAACATTCAATGAGATGTGTAGATGATTGTCCGCAATTTGTAAAATGTGAAGATTTCTACAGAGTAAAACTGAACAAATTAAAACATTAAATATGATTTGTCTTATTATAAGGTTAAAAGATGCACACAAATTTTAGAAAGCTAATGATGTAATACATGAGGAAACTTGCGGGGAATACAAATACTTTGAAATATAATAATAATAGGGTAAGCTCTTCCGGGATAGACAGGCAAGCAAGAGGCAACCATCAGGAAGTGCATCAAGTACTTTGCAACAATCTTTTGGTAGCCAATTGAAATCTCCAGCTGCATCATGGCACCTTATTTATCTCGGTTGTCGAACATGTCTTCTCAGCTTTCGACTATTGGAACATCAATGTTAAGAACAAGGCTAATAAGAAAAACATTACTATGGTTTGTTGTAGTTTCATTTTTGAGAAAATCCAAAAACTAATTGCTTCGTGTGTTTGGATTGTACATATATAGCTGACGAGACCTTTATTTTGGTATATAATTTGGAAATAGCTTATATGAAATGTTGTGTAAGGAGTTTTTTTTTTTTATATATAGAAGAAAGTTTGACTCTAAGACATAGAAAATATTTGGAAAGTTTAGATATTTGTTTGACCCAAATGCATATTAGAAAATTCACAATAATTTTATGTATTAATTAAATGACTAATTGTGCTATGTGTAGAAAAAATTTAATATTTAGATTTTGTGAAGTTTTGTTGTAAACTACTCTCTCCATTCCTAATTGATCATATTTTTAGGATTTTTACAAATTTTAAAAATTTGTTGAAATAAGGGGCATAATAGAAAATATAAAGTTAACTATGTATAGGAAATAGAGAAATAACATCATTTGAAAAAGAAACAAAATCCTACAAATATAATCAATTAGGAATGGAGAGAATATTAAATATGTTTATATATACAATTAGTAATAAATAATCTTGACTATTGTAAGGACTGAATAGATAGGATTCAATTAGATTTATAAATAAGTTTTTAATAAAATTAGTTTACTAATGAAAAATAAAAAATACAACATGTCATATAATTCTAGTAATATTACCAATTTGTAATATAAAAACTAATAAATTTAGTTTAGCAATAAAAAATACAACAATTCATATATTTTAGCAAATTTACTAATGTTTTATATAGAAACCATAAATATAAACTACACATATAAAATAAATTACAAATATATTTTCAAATGCCTTTCCAATTTTAAAATATTTAATAAAAAATGTTTTATATATGATTTCAAATTATAAATATATTGATAAATCACACACATATATATATGTATATCAAATATGATTTCTAATATTTTTTTACCAAATGTATTAAATGATATCTTGAGAAATCTTTATGTAAATCTCTTGTGCATAGTAAATATTTAATTATTTTATTTGATTGTAGAAATACAAAGTTAGTGTGAGATTGCAGGTAGAAAATCAGATAACATAGTGTTTCAAAACTATCATTACTCGAATCTTGTTAAATTCTTTCAAAATAAAATTTTGATTCAAAATTTTACATTTTTAATATATTAGACTATGGTATGCTATCTAGAAAACTATATATTATAGGTTATAAATTTATAACAAAAATAAAATTAAAATAATAATAATTGCAAGTTTTAATCACCTCTACAACCGAAGTTATGATATTGCAAAATTATCAAATCTACAACCGAATAATTTCATTTCTAGTATATTTGTTTTTTTCCTACTGGCGATGGTGAACCATCTGTATAGTTGTTTATGTTGCTATATCCAAATGAATTAGTGAGAAAATTACAAACCTGTAGGAATATATTATTATGAATAGGCTCAATATATATTTTACATTTATGATTCGCATGTTCCCATTTTTCTTATGCAAAAGCCATTGTTAAACGTTAGCTAATAATATTAAACAAAAAAACAATTACTAACAACCTCGATAATACCAAATTAAAAGTGTAATTTATCCTTTTCAAATCAAGTTGAACTAGTGATTTTGAAGACTATTCTAAGTCTTAAAATCATTAGGCCACCCAAGGCCGGGCCTGAGTCCAAACCGCACAAACCTTTGCTTGCGGCATTGAGGCCGCCCTAATGAAAATTTAAAAACTACCAATACTTTCTAAATCCTTCTTCATTAAACTATGACGCAGATTCTGTTTTTTTTTTTCTTTTTCTCTTAACAAATCAAAGTAGGTTCTTAGAAATATGTGAGATGGACGCAAGAGCCTTCTTACTAACCTTTCACTATTCTTGCCTGGCAATAGCTGCTCATCGTTGCTTCCCAAGTCAGCAGTGTCCACTCCCCGATAATGACCGACTTGTCCTTGTTTTTAAAATTACTATATACTAGTTTTCTTATCGTTAGGTTATCGCCTTATCCGGCTATGAAAATGTAGCTCCGTTTAGACATTGACCCCATTCATTGTGTCTTCTCTTTAATTAGCAACTTTCCACTTTCCAGCAACTATGTGACCAATCTGATAATCATTTTCTTCAAGTTCCCACTTATGCACTCACACCCCATTTATTATTACAAGTTTTACAACTGTTCAACATTCAAAAAGTGCTTCTAAATATCTTCACAAATCTTATGGTTTTAGCTAAAATGATAATTAGAATCAATCGGCTCATAATTAATTGGGTCCTACTCTCACCTTAACCCATGCGGCCATTCACTAACATCCAACCTCATCAATGCTGTAACGCAAAACCCAATCTTCTTCCATTTTTTTTTTTTTCCTTTGATTGATTTCGAAGTTCTTGTTTCTTTCTACCCCACAAACACACCATTGGTTATTGACTATTACCACCCAAATTTACCATAATACCCTCGGTCGCCTATAAGTACAATTGTACAAATCTTTTTTAGTTAAAGAAAAACACACACCCAGAAAATTATTAATCGAAGCAAGCACCGCTCTGTAGTTACCTGCCACGTGGCGAAATCTCTCTGCACGACGCGCTTCTATTTCTATATATTCTCGTCATCGTCTTCACCGACGTATACGAAAACTGCGAACATGAGGGTTGTCTCATGGCTGTTCCATTCAGAAGATTCGTCTCGGAGAAGACGAACACCGAAATCGCCTAAGCATTTGGATTCCGCCGATAGCGCCACGTCATCATCATCACTCACAGGCTCTATTAGCCTCCACAGCAGTCTTTCTCTTCAGACGCTCCCTTCCGTTCCTTCTCTTCAGAAAATCCCCTCTGACACTCTCACCGTCACCGTCTCTCACTCCGTTACCTCCTCATTTAAACTCCGGGAACGAAGTCTTCCCGTTACTTGTCTCGCCGTCAACGGAGGTTATCTCTTCGCCGTCTCTGGACATGAAGTCAGTATCTACGATCGCGACATGTGTGCTCATCTCGATACATTCAACGGCCAGGATCCTTTCTCGGGAACCGTCAAGTCCGTCGGCTTCTCCGGTGAGAAAATCTTCACGGCTCACCAAGACGGTAAAATCGGAGTTTGGAAATTAACGGCGAAAAACGGTTACAAACAGTTAACGACGCTTCCAACTTTAAACGACCGTTTACGGCGTTTCGCTCTCCCTAAAAACTACGTTCAAGTACGCCGTCACAAAAAATGTCTCTGGATAGAACACGCTGACGCCGTCACTGCTCTCGCCGTTAATAACGGATTCATTTACTCCGTCTCTTGGGACAAGACTTTGAAGATATGGAGAGCCTCCGATCTTCGTTGTAAAGAGTCAATCAAAGCTCACGATGACGCCGTTAACGCCGTCGCCGTCTCTACTAACGGCACCGTTTATACTGGATCCGCAGACAGGCGTATTCGGGTTTGGGCTAAACCGACCGGCTCGAAACGTCATACGTTGGTCGCGACTTTAGAGAAGCACAAATCGGCGGTGAATGCTCTGGCATTAAACGACGACGGTTCGGTCTTGTTTTCCGGTTCGTGTGACCGATCGATTTTGGTTTGGGAGAGAGAGGACACTTCCAATTACATGGCGGTGAGGGGAGCTTTGAGGGGACACGATAAAGCAATACTTAGCTTGTTTAACGTCTCTGATTTGCTCCTCAGTGGATCTGCTGATCGGACGATCAGGATTTGGCGACGTGGATCCGATTCTAGTTATAGTTGCTTGGAGGTGCTTACCGGTCACACGAAGCCGGTTAAGTCGTTGGCAGCGGTTACAGATTCGGAGTCAGACGGTGTCGTTTCCATCGTTAGTGGAAGTCTTGACGGAGAGGTTAAGTGTTGGAAAGTCTCCGTCACCAAACTGGATAATTCATTTTACACGAATCTCGTTCAATGAATTAATTTGTTTTTTTATGACTTTTTTGTTTTTTACGTCATTATAATTATATTGTTTTGCGAACAACAATTTGGCGTTTTTTAACCGTCATTTACTAAATGAGAAATTATTGTTATACGTGCCACTGTGCCAAAAGAGTATTATATATATGTGTGCATAAAATGTAAAAGAAAAGGTTACTAATAATATTATAGGTATAACAATTAACAAGATCATTAATTAATGGTTAGATGAAATAGGTTGACATTGGACTGGCTAGTGGACACAGCTGCACATGTTCTTGAGGCGTAGAAATGAAAGATGCTTCATGTGCTATAATACCATGAAACATGGGGAAATCTATGCGGTGATGTTTGATAAATTCATCCCTATTCTCTATATTAGATTCCATAGAGGTTCGTGATTGGTTGTCAGATAAAACACACTAGTATTAAATTATGTTTGGACTCATTAGATAGGTCATTATTATAATATTCGCAATGCAAAAGTACATGAACCTAGTGAGATTTATCAAAAAAAATATATTGGGTTATGCCAAAACAAGAAGTCAAAAGGCCCGAGAATGTGGATAAGATATTATTACTGTGTGTTATTTTTATAATAGACATTTGTTTAAACGTCCAAAGTGAGATTTTCTCCCAAAAGAACGTGAGAATTATCAAGAATAAAGGTGTACTTTATCGGTAGTTTCATCTATAGTGTTTAGGTGAGAAAGTGGAGAAGACAGAGCATAATATATATATATATATATATATGATAACGTTTTAATATTGAAGGAACAATTTCTGACGAAACAAATTGTTAGTAAAGTAAGATAACTGAATCAAAGCCACAATAGTACTGGGATATGAGATTCAGTTGAACATGACATATGTTACTATACCCCATACCATACCTCATAAATAACTAATGTGCTGGTTCCACTAAACAATTTATTTTATTTTATTTTTTGAAATTTCAAAATTTACTGAACAAACAAAAATTATTATCCTTTAAACCCATCAGAAACAAAGGAAAAAAAGAAGACAGAAACGAAGGGAGCTTTCTATAGTGGATGAGTTTCAAACGGCAACGGAGACCTTCCACAGCTAGTGTGAGTCTTATTGTATCTTGTTCCAAACTGACGTCTCAATACAACGAGCGAGGTGAGAGGATATGAGATCCAATTGTTTTGATATTGTCGCACATTTTTCTCCTTCTGTGGAAATAAATCGTGGTTTGAAAATTCAACATAATTAAGGTATCGTCCAACTTGCGAAAATTCGCATCAGTGAAATGTGAAATGAGCAAAGAGTACATGACCAATCCTGTGTTAGGTCCAAATAAAACATTTTCACTAATATTGCTGACTAAACCGTGTATTTGTATGGGTATGGACAGACATACAAACAATAAATGGTCTCTACATTTATTATGATTGGTGAAAACTATATATTGTGAAAGTGATACATATCGTCAAAATCTGAGCTTACTATAACATTATCTTCATGTCGATATAATTTTATAAATTAAAAAAAAAAACCAATATAAATTTCTGACACATTCCTCTGAATATATAGTAATATTGTTATAAAGAATTTGTTAAAAAAAAAGTAATAGAGTAGTCATAGATTACATAGAAATAGTTTATCCTGTATAAGTACTGGCTCAATGTTTTGAACATCTAATTAAAAAAAAAAAAAAATTGACAATAAATTGATTTAAGAAGATAATATAAAAAGGATTCTAGCTACAACTGATGTATCATATGAACCAGTTTAGCCATCAACTTAAACAAAATGGGATCATCTTCCAGCAGAGGTCGATCGAATGGTAAAAGCCACGAACTTGATAGCAGTGGACACGATTAAACTTTTTTCGCACCAAATTTTAACAAAAAAAAGATTAATTTTTTTTTTTCCAGGCCGTTATTTGGAGATCACTTTATCATTGAATAAACTATCACTTACAAACTATAATCCATTCATTGAAAAACACAAAGCAAAACTACAATTTTGGACAAGGAAACATCTCCCTTTCAGAGGTTGACCACAAAAATTAAATGAAGTTATATTTTTTTCAAAGAAAGAAAAGAACTCTTGGAAAGCCAACAAAGGGAGAATTTTATAAATAAAAAGGACAAAGAGGGAGGATCATAATAAATGCAACTTGTCAATAGTATTACAGAAATTGCATGCTACAATTGTATTATATTTATTTATTTATTTTGGTCAAACAAGAACAGTATTGATTCGTTAACATGTTGCTAACATATTAGAGAAAAAAACTTGTTGCCAACCAATCAATAATGCTCATGTCCGAGTATAGGGACGTCGCGGATACAACTAAATAGTTATACGAAAAAGATTAAAACTTATTGTCAAAAGTCATCTAACTTTTAGTTTGATGTAGTTGGATGTATAGAGGGTCCTTTTGGTCATAAAATACTTGAAAGATTATATAGTTTTCACTATTGTTGATGATTTTTCTCCGATAAAATGAGTTTCTATTCAAACAGAAAAAGTGCATGATGTATCTACTTTTTTTTTCTTCTCTTTTTGAAACTGATTCATACACAGTTTCAGAAACAAGTTGAAGCCATTGTTCTGATAATGTTTATGAAGCATTCTCTGATTTGATTCAAAACTTAGGCATGTACTTTACTTGTGTTTACAAATGATAAATTAATGACTCTCCCCAACAAAATTCATTGGGTAAAAGAAACATCAATTGCACCAAAAGAAAAAAAACATCAGCGCATACCATAAATTCCAAGTCAAGTCGCGGAGACTTTTACTCTCTAACTGATTATTGGGTCAATGGACCATGAGATCCGACTAATCTCGAAATTCGGAGAGACCATGTGAATAACGTTCTAGTGGCTAAGTAGAAATAAATAGAAAGTTCCGGGCTTGAGTAAAATTAATTCATGGTCTGGACCAACATGACAACTCTTCTTCAAATGAGAACCACTAGACCAAAACCACTTAGTTAAATCCATCTCTTTTGCTTGATTATAAGTTTCATTTTTGAGATATTTGATGAACAGAAGACTCCAATTTTTTGAAGTTTCGAACATGTTTTCTCTAAGACCATCACCATCTGTTTTCATTGGCTATCATTAGCATAAAAAGATATAACGTTTTGGATTTGGTTATAAACAAAATCTTTATTTCACAAAATATTGCTTTTGTGAAACAATTTTCCCTTTTAAAGAAAATATTTCTCTAATATCTCCTTCTAATTTGTTTCATGTTCCTCTCATTCCCGCTATCTCTCAATTATTTACATGCAGTCCTTTCTGATCATGTATCTTTTGATTCATCTGGCTTGTTTCATCCATCTTCTCCATGTACATTACATTCTAGTTCCACAACGATTTTACCTGAAACGGTTTTTGACAATACTGCTTTAGCTTTACTAAAGGCACCTAGTTATTTATTTGAGTTTCATTGCTTTCTTTCTTAATTCTTACCAATCACAATTGTCTTCATCATCATCTACTCACTTATATCCAGGGACCTTCCACTTGGAACTAAATTAAATTTATTTATCAAAAATATATTTTTTTAAAATCAGTTGTTAATCCGTCATTAATTTTTATAAATTACATAATAATAAGATGTTTTTGCTGGGATTTCTGAATCTATTCACCTACATATCTGAATTAATTATTTAAATCTGCATAACTAATCATAGAATGTTGCTTTCTACTATTTGAGATATACCATGAAGAAAAATACATAGACTGTCTATCACACATTTTACAAATTAAAAGGAATGAGTAGACATATCGTACGTGACAAAAGTGGACAAACTTGACACATACCTTGGTATGTGTAAGTGACCGTGAGAATGAAAAGTAGACATGCAAGTTGCCCAACTTGAGCTCGTCTTATTACAAACAAATTACTTTCTCATGATGATATACTCCTTTTTCAAATTCACAGATATTAATCTTACATCGATCTTAATTTACTTTGCTAATACTCCAAGATCGAGTGGCGCAAATTTTGCTTTGTTTTTATATATAGTGGAGAAGGTGGGTCTCCGATTACGACCTTAGGCCGAAAACTTGAGAGTTGGCTAAGTTCGAATATAACTGTGTTGAAATATGGATTCAGTGTGTCAGTGACTGCTGCAGATAATATAAGTAGGAGATGACAAATATATAAGTGTATATCTAAACAACTATAGATATTTTTGTACGTTACGTGCATATATATGTAAAACAATTTTATATTAGTGAATTACGACATCATTGTGGACTAAACTTATGGTGTGTGCTGTCCCGCGATTCACGACCTCATAACTCAAGTTTAATAAATACTCTATAGTACAATTAACGAAAAAGAATCAATAATAACTTATAAAGTTTCAAGTTTGTTCTCTACGTTTTCACACTGCAGTTGTGCACAATTGGGTGGATGCGTTCTTTAAAGTTTTAAAATGAGCGTTGACTGTCGGCAAGTAGGAATAATCCAATTAAAATACGTTTGACAAAAGATAAAACTATATATAGTGGAATATTCAATCCATGTAAAATCTTATAATCCGATGAAAATATGACTAATGAAATAACGATTTCCAGGAATGTTTCAAACTATCTGAAAGTAGAAATCACCCCTTTGTTAACAATAAATAAGTGCACATTTTTTTAACAATATTTATCATTTTCCTCCAGACTAAACACAAATTGCTCAAATTATACGGTGTCATCTTTTGTACCGCATACTATAACAAAAGTATCGCCGCATTTATGAGTTAAGAGGATTCGAAATCGATATGAGAATTTAGGCCGTTACTTGTGTTGTGTGGAAACATAGCAATGACCTAAATTATGGGGACAAATAGGTTGGTCCAACCTATTGGCAGAGTAAGCCCACTTGGCATAGCTCATAATGACAGTTTGGTTACAAAACTTTCGAAAAAAATGAAAATAAATAATAATTCCAAAGAAATGGATAGGAAATAGAATAAAAGAAAAGTACAGTCCACTGAAGTAAAAGTGGAGGGCGGAATAAAAATTAGTTAAGAAAAATAATTGGTAAAAGGTTAATTCCTTAGCATCTCAGATGAAAGCGACTGATGGACAATATGACATAAATTCCTTAGCTCTTTTTAGAAAGAATTTAATTATTTTTCAATAGTTACTTTGCCAATCACCTCCCAAAATTAGGATGACCAACCCATAAATTCTTGGGCTGTATACCATTTGGTCATTTTATCTACTCACCATCATATCTCGATTTTCACCATTTAAGAAAATAATTCAAGTTTAGCCGAAATATGTGAGAAGAAAAACCCCCCGAAAGGAAATCAATCAAATCCAATATTGACGTGTCGTGGGTATTCAATGAAAAATAAAATGACGAGGCACTAAAGCAAAACAATCATTTCTATAACACTAATCGAACTTGCGGAAGCTAAAGAGTTATAAAACAAGATTTTGACGGTGTTAAGATTAAAACTCATCAACTCAATAAAATGCAACCTCTATAAGAGGTAAATAAGAGGAACCATAACTAATGTCTAATGCCTTCGTAATGACCGTAAGTAGTAAGTAAAACTTTGAAGTTGTTGCGTCCAAAATTACACCACTGATGAAATTTTTGCCGATAACACACTACAGTTAATCCAACCAAAGTGGTTGGGACTTGGGAGTTATAGCCTTCTATACATCTCGAAAGCGTAGAGATAAATTATGTTTCGAGTAAACTTTTTTTTTTTAACATTGCGTGAAACAAATTAGGATAGTTTATATAATCAGCCAAAGTGTACATTTCTGTGAAACACAATATTTTATTAACATTCTTGTGATAAGCTATATATATCAGTAACCTGCTACAGCTACCCCCACAATTATAATTAGTATTCCTCATTTAGTAAAGCTATATAGCCTTCAATACAGTTTGATTAGGGTCTAATGAAGTTGGTGTGATCATTTAATAAAATAGGTATATCTCATAACTCGGACGTTATTTATTTTTACCCTTGTCATCCTAATTTCAATTGCAACTCACTCAAAAGCTTAATCTTTTGTGTTTTATCTTCACTTATCTGCCGGAAAAATATCTGAGGTGACGGAGATTAACATGTTGATTTCTGGGGTGGAATGGGTATACACTCACTTGAGGTTTTCGGACGTGGCTTTAGCCCTAGTAGGGCTTTTTCTTCTTAGTTACTTGCGCGAGAAGTTAGTGAGCAAAGGCGGGCCAGCGATGTGGCCAGTGTTGGGGATTATACCGATGTTAGCCGTAAACAGACACGATTTGTTTGGTTGGTGCACAAGATGCGTGGTCAGAGCTGGTGGGACGTTTCATTACAGAGGAGTTTGGTTCGGTAGGTCGTATGGTGTCATGACCGTGAATCCTGCAAACATAGAGCACATTCTCAAAACCAATTTCAAAAACTACCCAAAAGGTGTGTATTATAGAGAGAGGTTTCGTGATCTTCTTGAAGATGGGATCTTCAACGCTGATGATGAGCTTTGGAAGGAAGAGAGACGTGTGGCTAAAACCGAGATGCATTCTTCTCGTTTCGTGGAGCACACGTTTACTACGATGATAGATCTGGTGGATCATAAGCTGGTGCCGCTGATGGAGAATATGTCTACTACTAAGAGAGTCTTTGATCTACAAGATGTGCTCTTGCGTTTCACCTTTGACAACATCTGTATCTCTGCCTTTGGGGTTGATCCAGGATCGTTGGAGATCGATTTACCAGAGATTCCATTCGCTAAGGCTTTTGAGGAAGCCACGGAGTATACACTTGCAAGGTTTCTGATGCCTCCTTTTGTGTGGAAGCCAATGAGGTTTCTAGGGATTGGGTATGAGAGAAAGCTGAAGGAAGCAATTACAATCGTTCACGCGTTTGCGAATAAGACAGTGAGAGAGAGGAGAAACAAGATAAGAAAATTAGGAAACTTGAACGATTCCTCTGATCTCTTGTCACGCCTTATGCAGATAGAGTACGAGAAAGAAGAAAGCACGACAAGAGGAAACTACTATTCAGACAAGTACTTCAGAGAGTTCTGCACAAGTTTCATCATCGCGGGTCGAGACACCACATCAGTAGCCCTCGTATGGTTCTTCTGGTTAGTTCAAAAACATCCGGAAGTCGAGAAGAGAATCCTAAGCGAAATCAAAGAGATCCGAGGGAAACTTGCAACGAAAGAAACCACAGATAGGTTCGAGGCTAAAGAGCTCAAGGAAATGGTGTATCTACAAGCTGCTTTAACAGAGTCCCTGAGGCTTTACCCTTCTGTACCAATGGAGATGAAACAAGCTGTAGAAGACGACGTCTTGCCCGATGGGACAAGGGTGAAGAAAGGCGCTAAGGTTTATTACTCGATCTTCTCGATAGGGAGAATGGAATCGATTTGGGGGAAAGATAAGGAAGATTTCAAACCAGAGAGATGGATCAAAGAAGGAAGAATTGTGAGTGGAAAACAGTTCGAGTATGTTGTGTTCAATGCAGGTCCAAGGCTATGTGTTGGGAAGAAGTTTGCGTATACACAGATGAAAATGGTGGCTGCAGCAATCTTGATGAGGTATTCAGTTAACGTCGTTCAAGGACAAGAGATTGTTCCTAAGATCACCACCACATTGTACATGAAGAACGGTATGCGTGTGACCCTCCAGCCCCGCGACTGGTAGGTAAGGCCATTAGGTTTGAAAACTTATCGGTTTGGTTTCGGATAACAACAAATTAGTACAATAGCTTATATTTATTGTTACCATCTAAAATCTGTAGTATTTCATATTGTAACTAAAAATACTAATCTTAATTAATTAATGAGTTTCGGTTTGGTTTGTTTTAAATATAAAAATGATGTTTACTGTTTGATGTTCTGTTCGGTTTTGGTTGAGACATTTCGGTTTGGATTCTATCTCCACACCACCTATAATTAGTTCGAGCAATGGACAGATGAGAATAACACAAAATGTAGATGGAATGTTTTCACGCTATCATGAAAACATTCAAATTTTTATTTTTTAAAAAGCTCTAAAGTTTATGATAACGAAAGCCAATCACAACATTTTGCGTTCAATCCAAGTGAATGAGAAAAGAAACAAAACCAAATGAAATTATGTACAGAAAGAATAATGGAAAACAACTAAAAACAAGTCAATGGTGAAGCCCTAAGAAAAAAAAAAGGGTTTCATTCATCTCTATGATCTATTGAAAAGAGAATCATTGTTAATAGAGCTTGATACGGACTGCAATAGAGGTGCGGCAAATGGGACAGAGTTGAATGTCTTTTCCACATTCATGACAAGTCTGATGTCCACAGTTGAATGCCATGTTCTTTGTACTAATCAGACAGATCGGGCAAAGCTGAAATTGATGTATGACACAAGATGGTTAGTTAAAATGATTGATTAATAATGCACAGTTTCTATATGATTAAAAACATAGGAGAGTCTATAATATCTATACAAACCTCGTTCTCGATACTACCAGTTGATAAAGGCGGTGCAGTGGCGGCAACACTGCTTGACCAGGAACTTCTTGAGCTGTTACTAAAAGATCGATTCATATCACTGACTGGTGGTGGGAGAGCAATCTTGTTTGGACAATTTCCAGTTCTTCGTCTGAAAATTTCGGAAACAAGAACCTTTTCTAGTTTTCTTGGTTATGTAAAGTTGCAAAGGTTACAGTGGTTCAAGATTTAGAAATGTTACCCGAGTAAGCCGAGCTCAAGGGTGGCCTTATACTGAGATGGGATCTCCATCAATGCGGAAAGCGCAAAATCTGCTTCTTTTCTTCCATCATCAATGTTCTTCCACATAATCTCCGTGAAGTTCACAAACTGGAAATTATCAAAGGCACGAGCAGGGATGTTGTCATCAAACTGTCTCATTGTATCCCAAGGACCATCTCCAACACCAACTAGAACTATTGATAATGGATATCGACTGCGATTTTTTCGCACCAATATTATTAGTTTAGATCATAGAGGTCCATTATTATCATCTAAGTTTTGACTGAACCTAGCAAGAAATATATATATATATTTACCTTGCTCTAACGATTGCATCAATGGTCTTTCGTTCTTGTGGACTGAGACCACCGTTTTTGGTATCAATACTTCTTGTCACCTTTACAAACATATCATAATTCTATTAATTAACCAATGTGGGATAATAATGATTGTAGTGAAAAACCAAAATCTTTATATTAACTTGTCCATCAGCAATGATGAGAAGAACATGGTATTGCCCTCCACTTTCTTCCACAATCGTGATGGCCCTTTCGATAATGGGTGCAAATGAAGTTGGCCCTGTGACAGAACAAACCAAAGATCATGTAACAGAAGAAAAACAAACACATGCATAAAAAGAAGAAGAAGAAGAGTTTGTTAAAATTATCTAAACCTGCAAGACGAAGCTGAGGAACAATCTCTCTGTAACGCATAAGGACTTGCTCAAACCCACTACAGAATGAATCATCCGGATAGAAACTGAAGACATCTTGATCATGTGTTGTAGCTGCAACAATCAAGAAACACAAAACCATGAATTCTCTGGTCTACAACAAGTAACAAGTCTTAATTATGCAAAGAGACATTATTACCATCTCCAAATCCATAGCAAGGGATCAAATTATCTTCATCAAAAGCAGATAAAGTCTTTCCAATGATAGAAATAGCTTGCTCGTACGGGTTTGGAGTTGGTCCAATGTCATGTAAGCTTTTATTGTTGAATGATCTCGCTCCTGAATTCAAAACCAATTAAATTAAACCACACTAATTAAGTCAGCAACATTTACTTAAACAACCTTCAAAAAAAGTTTCTCTACATTACATAGAAAGGTTCCAAAAATGTTTCACCTGTCCACTCATTGCTCTTTGTGACATCTATACCAACAATAAGATTCGATGACTCCAAACCAGCTCGAGAAAGAGCAGCCGTAACCTAATAATAACAACCATAAAAAAAATTCAAGAAACAGAACAACAATAACTCTCAAGAATCTCTTCAATAGGGCCAAAATATTTAAGTGATTGAATTTGAGACCTCATCAATGGAACGGTAGTCATCACCAAACTGTGAATACTTCTTGACTTGATACGTCTGTGGGCGTGAAGGAGCTTGAAACGCAGATGAATGTTGTGGCGCCGTGTAGTTTTGGCTAGGATCTTGTACCCAAGTAGAAGAAGAAGAAGAAGAAGACGAGCTTTGTGAATACCTACGACTACTTCGAGCACGTTTCGAACTGCTACTTCCCATCACAGATTAAACTAAAATCACGATTATGGAGAACAAACACGATCACGATCGCCTGCAAAAACAGTTCAAACACTCTGTTACGTATATCATTGTATCGTTATGATAAAAAAAAAAAAAAAAAAACGCAAGGAATCGCTTTCGAAGACTGAAGCATCACCACCGTGAAGAACAAGAAAACGACGATAAAAATTCCAACTTTACAATTGGGATCGATCGTGAATTTGCAAATACGTTACCTTTCAATCGATTCTGTATTCGTACTGTTGAAAGAAGGATTATTGTGAAGTTTTGAGTATATAGAGATAGAAGATAAATAACGACTCCGGATTTTTGTTTCTATTCTGTTTGTAATTTGGATTTGTGATGACTCATCTCCGTAACCAAGTATAAAAAGAAACGAATTATCTTCTCTCTATTTTTGTTTTCCTCTTAAATGCGATATTTAATTAACTCCGTAAAATGATTAATCATATCAGTTACTGACCTAAGCAATTCTATAACTAAGATTTTAATTATCTTTTTACTGACCATTTATTACTTAATTATATTAACCAAATTATTAAGTAAAATATTATATTGAAAAGATATAACATCTTATTTGTGGATAAAACAAAAAAAATTCTTTTGTTAAATACGTCTGGATAATATTACTGTTATCTTCTTTAGAACCGGAAGATAGAAAACTCCTAAAGATTTGATGTTATCTAAATAATATAACATTTGAGAATAAAAATAATCAGTGGAAAACAATTATTTACCTGTAACTGCATTAACTATCTAAGAATAATTTTTGTTCTTCGGAATATATATTTTTTGAAACTAATTTTTAGTTGGTACAAACTAGTACAAACCCCCAAATGACTTCAAAGATGAGTAAATAACTACGTTACAACAAAGTGATTACACACTCCTTTTGATTTAAACAAGCAATTGTTCTCCATTTTGTAAAATGAAAAACCTTAAAAGTCTAGAATAAAATGGGCCTAACATTTAACATAATTGGGCCTAAACAAATGTTACAAAAGTGGCCGACCAAATCTTTAATTAAGAAACAAATAATAGAAACTAACCCAAACCCGAGATTGATGCATTTTTGCGGTGCCGTTTGCTGCCGTCGAAGTTGAAGTTCCTCCGCCGTAGAATATCAGCCTCTTGTTTCATTTACTCCGACATATCGCTGTCGGAAATCTTTATCCTCCGACCAGAGACGGTTGATTGGTCAAAACGTTGATCCCGATCTTCCAATTTCCTAATTTGTCTCGTTAGCGAAGCAATAGCGTCAATTCAATTCCTTGCACGCCACTGTTTAGACAATAAAACCCTAGATCGGAGAGAAGGCGAAATCGTCTTCACTGATCGACGGTGAGATGGCTACCGGAGCCGAGGAGGACGCCGATGCTGTCCTCAGCGATGTCGAGGCCGATGAACCAGCGCCTGTTGTTTTAAAGGATCCGCCGCGGGAAGAAGTATCGGAGGAGAGGCTAATTGAGCTAACGGCGGAGCTCGATCGCGAGAAGAAAGCTCGAGAAGCGGCTGAGAGTTCGAAATCGGAGCTTCAGGTGTCGTTCAATCGGTTGAAAGCTCTTGCTCATGAGGCACTTAGGAAGCGTGATGAGTCTAAGCGAGAACGAGATGAAGCTTTGAAGGAGAAGGAGAATTTATCAAAGGAGCTGGAGAATGTGAATAAAGGTAAAGATGAATTGATTAAGCAGCAGGATGAGATGTTGAAGAAAGTGGATGAGGCTGTGAGATCTAGAGATGCTTTGAGAGCTGAGATTGAGAATTCTTCACATATGTTGGTTTCTGGGATTGAGAAGATATCTGGTAAAGTAAGCAACTTCAAGAATTTTTCAAACGGAGGTCTCCCTAAGTCTCAGAAATACACAGGCTTGGCGTCTGTTGCCTATGGAGTTATTAAGCGTACAAATGAAATCGTGGAGGAGCTCGTTAGGCAGATTGATATGACTGCCAAGTCGAGAAATGAAGCTAGGGAGCAGATGGACCAACGTAATTACGAGATAGCTATTGAAGTTTCTCAGTTGGAATCTGCGATCAGTAATTTGCGACTAGAGGTTGCAGAGAAGGCTTCAATTGTTGATGATTTAGAGAGGGATGTGAGGGAGAAAGACAAGAAAATTGGTGAACTTGAGAAAGATAATTTAGAGAAGGTAAGTGTATTGGAAGGTGAAGTTGTGGAGCTGAAACAGTTGGTTGATGAGTATAATGGAAAGTTGAAGACTATGGAACTGAAGATGGTAGCTCAGCGTCCTTTGTTGATGGATCAGCTTAATCTTGTGTCAAAGATCCATGACCAGCTGTACGAGGTTGTAAAGATAGTTGACGGAAATAGTTCAGAGCAGTCAGATTTGTCTGAGTCTTTCTTTATGCCTCAAGAGACAGAGATGGAGGAGAACATTCGAGCTTCTTTAGCAGGTATGGAATCTATCTTCGAACTGACCAAAGTGGTTTCTGGGAAAACACAGGGTTTACTGGAAGAGAAGAACCATGAACTGAAGAGTTTGAATGAAACTGTGGGTCTATTATTTAAGGAGAAGGAACATATTGGTACTTTATTGCGGAGCGCTTTGTCCAAAAGGATGATAGCAGAGCAGCCATCCCAAAAAAGGGAATTGTTTCAAGCTGCAGAGAATGGTTTGAAGGATGTTGGTATGGATTCCAAATTCACTAAACGCTTAAAGGATGAGAAGGTTCAGGACTCTCATAGTGAGAAAACTGATGATCATAGTACAGAAGAGAATGAAATATATTCCCTGGTGTGTGTTCCTTTAGGCCGATTATGTTTTATGACCTTCTTTCATTCGGGTACCTTATGATGTCTCCACATTGGAATGCAGGCCAGCACATTGGAGAATATTGTCAAGGCATCTCAGCTTGAGATCGTTGAACTTCAGCACTTGTTGGAGGAATCAAGGTAAACTCTCTAAAGCAAACTTCTTCTTTATATCTGATAACTTTGATGGAGGGCGTTCACTTGGTTTCACTAGGAAAATAAATGCTTAGCATCGGGTGGCATAGGAGCCATGAGGCTATATCATTATAAAATCCAAATAGTAGGAATATGATTCTAAACAGCTTTCTATTGGAACTTGAACTTCTACATGTGCTTGTGACATCTTACTTGATGTTGAATGAAACTCCATGGAATTAACTGTTTTTTGTGCATCTATGTAGTTTCTTGCGTAATGCGTATTCTTTATATGTGATACTCCTAGTCTTCCAGTGTATTTTGCTGTCCAGATTGGTCCTTTGCTTAGATTTGTTGGGGTAACTTTTATGTGACCACCTGTTTTTGCATATACCAATCAGGGAAGAGACTAAATCTCTTAGGAAACAAGTGGAAACTCAGACAAAGGAGCTTAACCAGAGAATGCGCCAAATAGAAGAACTTAAAGAGAAGGAGAGAATAGCGAATGAAAACGTGAGTGAAATCTGCTTGCTATTGCCGTGAAAGATGTTTGTTTCGTGCATCATTTTTGTCTTTATATGACAAAGTATATAACACTCTGTCCCAATAGTTTGAGTAAATTTTGGTTCCTTTGGATGATAGGTTGAAGGACTTATGGTCGACATTGCTGCTGCTGAAGAAGAAATAACAAGATGGAAAGTAGCAGCCGAGCAGGAGGCTGCTGCTGGTGGAGCTGTTGAACAAGACTTCACATCACAGGTGCGTGAAAAGTCCTTGGGTTAGTCTAGTGCAGGAGCATTGTAATTACCGTAGGTGGTTTGTAGTGAATTACTCTTATAGTTAGTTATGTTGACAAGCTCGGAAGCTATAGTTGAAGCAGTTAGCTATGAGAATGAGCAGCAGTATTCAGGATTTGTGTAGGGTCTATGATTAGGAATTGGACAGAGAGTAGAGATTATTTCATTAATCAAGCCTCTCAATGATAGTTCTTGGTGAAGTGAATAAAGGAGTTTCTCCGGTTTAGGATCCCATCTATGGGCTCTGTTGTAATTCTAGGTACACATTTACTGACAACTAAGGAATGATTGTCTTAACTATTATTGGCCTTGTTTGTTCAGCTGAATGTGCTAAAAGAAGAACTTGAAGAGGCAAAACAAGCGATTAAAGAATCAGAAAAGAAATTAAAGTTTAAGGAAGAGACGGCTGCTGCAGCCATGGGTGCAAGGGATGCAGCAGAGAGATCTCTGAGACTCGCAGACAATAGGGCGACTAAGTTAAGGGAAAGAATCCAAGAGCTAAACCGTAAAGTTGAAGAATTAGAAACCCATCGAGATATGAATACGTCAAACAGAGCTAGGTATGCGTGTTGGCCATGGCAACTTCTCGGGATTGATTTTGTTGGAGGTCGAAGAGTTGAGTCGGGACAAGAGAGTTCAAACGAGATGGAACTAGCTGAACCTCTACTATGAAAAAACCCCGGTACTGTACACCAATACCATAATACTCTCCTGTATCTGTTTTTGATTTTTTAATGTATATACCACCTGAAAAAAGTTTCAAAGCTTTAACATGTTTTGATGTTGTAATGTTTTACTAAAAGGAGTTTATTTGGCTTGGCGAAAATTATCAATAAAAATGAAGCTTGCCATTTTGTTCAGAATATTAAGAGTGCAATGGCTCAAATGATATGAATATATTTGATCAAAGTTATAAATAATTTGGACATTTTCAAGTTCCCATCCAAAATTAACAGTCTCACATATGATCCCTGATTCTAGATCGGTTAAGCCATGGCTGCTCTAGCATTCATATCTTACTCTACTCATTTATTTTGGTATATATAGTGTTTATTTATGCTCGTGATTTTATCTACTCAAGTAGTCATACGTGCTTCCTTGGTCTTGAGTCTTTTGACTATATTTTTTTTGTTAACGTACTAATAAGTAATAAGTGGATTTCTCTAAGGAGTAAGGACTCTAGATGTTGATACGTATCACACAACATATGCCACTAAACAATAGGCTTCACTTTCAGTATCAGCTACCATTCATCTTATTTATTTGCGTCTACGATATATATGACACAGAGTTAAAAAATAAAAGACCAATAAATATAGTACAAATTATTATATTATAATTATAAGCTATTTTATACATATTGTAATTATTATTCATAAAATTTATTAATGAATAACATTATAGTTTTTTTTTTTTTTAGAATACCCATTAACAAGAAATAATTATTCATAGATTTCAATCTGTATTTACTCGTTTCTACACTTTTTTTCCCCCAAATGACCACGTATGGAATAGGAAAGAAACAAAATTTGCATAATGTTAGATATGTTGCTATATAATGTGTTTTCAATCTATAGTAATAAGTAAATGCAGAAAATTAGTGATTTTCGTTTCAAAAATTAAATGTGATATATATATATATATATATATATATAGTTGCCAGAGAAGGTGATATTTACATATTTAGCATTGACTTCTGAATCGTTCAAACTTCAAACAAGTAATTTCAACCCTTTAAAAGTTATAACCGATCTTCATCTGCTGGGTGGGTTTGGGGTTAATCAGTTATCACGAGTTATATTTTCGCCCATATGACTAAGTACCCCCCACCCACATTAAAGCCAGTTACTGTAATTGAATAATTCTAAAACTTTGGAGAAAACGAAAAAAAAAAGTTAAAAAACTCCCCGTTTTGGCTTCCGTTTCCGTGTACTTAATCACTAATCATATCATCAAAAATCTTAAAATCCCTTAAAAGAAAACCCATATGCCAGCTAGCTATTTTCTTTTATTTTTTATAGAAAAAAAAAAACAATAGAGATTACGAAACAGCTATAACCAAAACCCACTCTGCTCTGAATACTGGGGATCGCTGAAACAATAAGAATCTTCAAAAAATATCATTAATCTTATCGAAACGCGTTTCTCGTCTCAAATCTTCGTGGCAGCTTTGTAATGTCATGTTTTTTTCTTCTCTTATTCGTATCCATCGTCTTGTGTTTTGTCGCCTAGAAAATTTATGGCTTATCAATATTTCCAATCACACGTGAATATTAGCATTGTTATGTTAATCTAGGTTATAAGCAAATTGAGTATTTGATTAAGATCATTTGTGTTTTAATTGTATCGCTCGAGTGATTTAATCACAGTTTTTTTTTTTATCAATAGATAGGAGTGATGGTGTTGATCATTGAGCTTATAATCAAAAGTTGTAATTGAAACATAACTATGGGAATCTTGTCCCGCAGGTAAAAAAAAAAAAAAAAAACCCTTTCATGTCGTTTATCTTATTGTGCTCTCTAAATCAGATCGATGATGATTGTTGTTGTGACAGTCCAACTAGTATTAGGAGATCAGAAGATGGCATGAAGCTTCTTACAACTGCATTGTTTGCTATAGCTTTTGGGACTCTTCTTGGACTATCTTTTCCATCTGTATGGATCTCTAAGGTTCTTCTTCTTTCTCTTCAAATCTTTTCTTCTTCTTAGATATTTTCTCCATCTGTAACCATTTTGTAATTGTGTAGGCCTATCTCCCGAGAACCCTTCTTCGTTCCTTTGCTATCTCACATAGAGATCAAAAGGCCATTGCTATCCCAAAGGCATGTTTTTTATATAGGAATTTCACACATATTTGTTTTTTCATGTTCTCAAGAACAAAACCAAATCTTAAGACATATTCTGTATGATTCACAATTAGTGTAGATATGGGAACCTTCAAATCCTCGAGGCGCCGAGAGATTACCACCCGGTATTATTGCATCCGAATCAGACTTGTACTTGCGCAGATTGTGGGGGGACCCTATTAAGGTTTGTATGCGGTTCATTCTTGGATTTTTTACACCTTTCATGTGTGACATTAGCTTCAATTTTTCTTTGTTCTGTTTCCTTAGGATTTGAAGAAGCAACCAAGATATCTAGCAACATTTACTGTGGGTTATAATCAGAGACACAATATAGATGCTTGTGTTAGCAAGGTTGCTACATGCCCTTTTCTTGTTTTCTGTTTCTGCTTAATGGTAAACTCATTATGTTTTTATCTACTCAATAAACAGTTTTCAGACAACTTTACAATTGTTCTGTTTCATTACGATGGGAGAACAAGTGAGTGGAATGATGAGTTTGAGTGGTCGAAGAATGCAATACACATAAGTGTCAAAAAGCAGACAAAATGGTATCAATATGTCTTTTGCTTTAAACCCTTTATTTTTTCTCTGGTTATATGACTTTCTTGAATCTTAATATTGTGAATTTAAGGTGGTATGCAAAGAGATTCTTGCACCCGGACATTGTAGCACGATACGATTATATATTCATATGGGATGAAGATCTTGGAGTCGATCACTTTAACTCAGAAGAGTGAGTTTCGTTTCCTTACTCACACTTCCATATTCATGAGCTTAGTCAAAATTTCTAAACTATGTTTGTTGTTGCAGATACATACACATGGTGAAGAAACATGGCCTTGAGATTTCGCAGCCTGGTTTGGACCCGGAGAGAGGGTTTACATGGCAGATCACTAAAAGAAGAGAACATAGTGAAGTCCATAAGCAGTATATATATTTATATGACTCATAACTTCCTCTATAGATGATTTTTGTTACATTTCAAAAATGTTATATATATATATATATATGGCTTGAATCTTATCAGGGAAACAGATGAGAAACTCGATTGGTGCTCTCATCCTCCTAGGCCTCCATGTGCTGCGTATGTTCAAAAAAATCTCTTTATCAAACTCAAGTTTTACATCTCCAAATAACTAAATTTACATTTGTGTGTCTTTGATAAAAACCACAGATTCGTGGAGATCATGGCTCCTGTATTCTCAAGAGATGCGTGGCGCTGCGTTTGGCATTTGATCCAGGTTACAATTACTCAATTATCTCTTGTCTTCTTCTTCTATTTGTAAAGATACATTATCTATTTCCCTAATTTTTACTTAACACCATATTATGAACCGAAAACAGAATGATTTGGTTCACGGTTGGGGTCTTGACTTTGCACTCAGAAGATGTGTTGAGGTACACAAAAGACTAAAACGCTGCGTACTTATTACATTTGCATATTTGATCAATTAGTGAAAAAGAGGCTTTCATATTTATGTATATGTGAAAAATGAAGGAGCCTGCATATGAGAAGATAGGAATAGTAGACTCTCAGTGGATCGTTCATCAATTCATCCCTTCCCTTGGAAGCCAGGTTAATTTTAAACCTTTCCCTTCTTCACTTTCTCCTCTCCACAAATTAGTTAAAACCTCATTCCTTCTCCTTTTCTTGGCAATAGGGAAAAGCAGAAAAGGGGAAAGCACCATGGCAAGGGGTAAGAAAGCTTGGTCTTGTTTTGTAGAGTTTATTGGGTTCTATAGAGCAAAACCTAGGGCTACCTTGAAACCTTGACAAGCAAGCAACTAGATGGATCAATCTGTATTAAATTTGTGTGGGGTTGTTTATTTTGCAGGTGAGGGATAGATGTAATATGGAATGGAAAATGTTCGAGAACAGAGTGGAAATGGCAGAGAAGGATTATTTCAAATCGTTACAAGTTGAAAGCCCATCCAATTCAACCACCACTCAATAGGATCTTACCAATATAAAAAGGGGCTATATACTAAAAGTGATCTTATAACATATTACATATAGATCTTTATAGGTTTAGGTGGTAATATATAAATTTTGGATACCCATCTTATAATAATCAGATTCAATAATAATTCATAATTTAATCACAAAAAAAGATTGCAACTTGTGAGGAGCTGAAACAGAACAGGTGTGTGGACTCGGAAAGATTTGTCAATTTTTTTTGTTTGCCGTGTCAGCGCGTCCATACAGATGACGTGGCAAGCTTCGTGAAAGTTGAGTCTCCACGTGTCGACCTCGGGAGAACAAGGAGCTCTCCACAGCGCACCATCTGGTTGGCTGATCAGAACACGTGTCAGAGAAACAGCAGATCTAACCACAGAAAAACAAAACATAGAGTTTGAGTTTTTATAAAAGACACGAACCCCACCCACCTATATAACTTCAGTCACAATCAATTGAGAGAGATGAGTCTCTAAGGACAACCTCTCTCGTGGTGACACGTGTTTAGACCACCGCTGGTTAATAAACCCAATCGCCCATCGGAATATGAGTGGCAGCTATCCTTCCTCTCTATTTCTCCTCTTCTAAGGATTTTTCTAAGTCTCAAAATTTTCAAAGACGCTTCACAGTCTCATATCTCTGTGAATATTAATATAACAAGAAGTTTTTTAAAAATGGGTCTTTCACATTTTCCGACAGCGTCAGAAGGAGTACTGCCACTTCTGGTGATGAACACGGTTGTTTCGGTGACTCTGTTGAAGAACATGGTGAGGTCTGTTTTTCAAGTTGTTGGATATGAGACTGAAGAAGCCTCTTGGGAGATAGAGGAAAACGACGAGCCTGAAGAGGGTTTGGTGAGGAGAAGAATCTCGATAACACAGTTCAAGTTTCTGTGTGAGAACAGAGGGGAAGAAGAAGAAGTAGAAGAGAAAGGTGTGGAGTGTTGTGTGTGTCTTTGTGGGTTTAAAGAGGAAGACGAAGTGAGTAAGTTGGTTTCTTGCAAGCATTTCTTCCACAGAGGTTGTCTAGACAAATGGTTTGGTAATAATCACACGACATGTCCTCTTTGCAGGTCCATTCTCTAGTGGTGGAATCTTGTTTAACACTTTCCTTTTTTTTTGCTTTGTTATATTTATACAAAAATACCACACATTGTATCCTCTGTTTTTTTTTTCCTTTGGTGTTTATGTTTTCCCCCTTTTTTTCTGGTTTGGCAAAGGGGTTTTTTCATAATAAAGGACTTCAGTTACTGCATCTTGTCTAATGAAAATATGTCTTGCATTTTGTTGTGATTTTGGTGAATTTGATGAACTTGTAAAACATAAAATAGAATAACAATTCTTAAGGTAAATGTCTTTTGTACACACCAAAAACTTTCGTCCGTGGCTTAATTTTGCATTTAGGTGGGGGAAAAAATCCGAAAGTTTAGGAAATTTTACCAATTATAGTCTTTATTCCATGCACCTTTTTAGTAAAAGGAAACAAAAACAACACCCATTTTGTTATAAAAGCCAAAATAAAAACCAGAATAACATAAATAAAATATAATACAATCTATGTAGAATATGGTAATGCCCTTATTGTATCTTATTCTTTGTCAATAAGGCTAAACACTCTTAGTCATCCACTTACTAAACTTCGTATGCTCGAACTTGATGAACTCTTCTGCTTCCTTGTCAACGTTCTCTTCTTTTGCAACCTCTCTCGTGCCTATCCTCTCGCTCTTTGACCTTCTCATATCTGCGTACTCAAAGACCTGATCAGTCGGTTCTTCGGCTGCAAAGACGGCTCGGAACTCCTTCATCGAGTTCTGGTGATGATGATCATGATGATGATGATGATGAGATTTATGATTAGAGGAGTTTCCAAGTACCATTCTTCAAAAGTTATTGGTTCTGACTATGTTTTTGTTAAGAGATACCTTTGAAAATTATTGGAGGTATATCTTTATATAGGAGATGATGTTATGTGGGTTGATGAGGGTGAATCCGATTCCCTTTTCTCTTTATGTCTTTTCCGAGAAAATGTGTAAATATACTCTTCGATGTTTGGCCAATTTTAATATATATATATATATTCTGTGCACATGTCTATAGATTTGGTCATATTATAATGATAGATAAGGATCTAATACGATAAAGCGTGAAAGAAATTAGCTTTAACAACAAGCAAGATTGATCGGTCGATCGAGAACATCTTTCGAATCCTTGAAGTGGGCCAACGTTTTTTTAATCTTCAAAGGTATATGCCCTGAGTACAAACGAGAAAATGGTAATGGTAGTAACTGTTGGTTATTCGTCATGGTTTGATCGAATTAGATGCTTTAATAATGATGTATCTAAATATCTAATGCAGCAAATTTTTGTGAAGAACGTTAAAGAACCGTCGTTTTATTCGTTCTATAGATTTGTCTTTGTTGCTTTGTCAAAAGTGATGATGATGAGGTTATGTGTCAGCTAGGTTGATCTTTCTGACCCGTCCCGGGTCAATCCGGTCCATCATAAATCCTAACGACGATATTTTCTCAAACTTACTAGTCATGCATCGACCCATAATTTGTTTTAAATTTATCTTCGAAAGTTGTTATTGATTGAAAAAAATTATGATACTCAAGTGTGAATATGCTAGTTAAATAATGTGGTTATCGTCCATACAGAACTCGTTTTAAATTCATCTCAAAATTCTGATATTGATTTTCGCAAAAGAAACTTGAAATCTAACTACACTTAAATTTTTTTACAAAAAATCATTTCATATATTCATTGAAAACAGTGTCCCGAATTTTAATAATGTCAAACACTAAAGTGTCGCCGTGTTGGTTAGGTAACCTCATAAGAGTGTTACTTAACAATAATTTTGAACGGATATATATACGAACAATTTTGGCTTCACACGTCAACACAAGTATTAGTCGAGCTGTGTTTCAGATGACGTTTCATTTTATTCGGATGTAACAAATAATAACACATCAGGGTCGGCCCATAACATATGTGAGGGAACCCGTGGATGAGAGCCTAAATTTGAAAGGCTACTTTCCATCCACAAATTGTTTTATTTTTCTTGGTTATAAAAATCAGAGTTCTTATATTAAAATTTTGACTTTATGGATTTATATTTGATTTTCTATAATTACTATTTTTTGTGGATTTTTTCTTAAAACCAAAATGAATCCTAACGGTTTTACCATTGTAGCACTATTCCGTCTCTACCTGTAAGTTGTAACTAGCTAAAATTAATAATGCCCCTTGAAACACCTTTAAGGCCAACATCTTAAAGGCCAGCTTCTTGTGGCGACAAATATAACACCAAGAAAAAGAAAATCATTTACTTACGAAACTTAAGATCTGAAATATTGTATTCTACCAAGATTGGTGGTAAAATCGGAGAATCGGAACTCGGAAGAAATTATCAATAAATTTATTAGAGCTTAGAAGAAAGTAAATTTAAATGTTTAACACCACACTTCAAGTGGCAAAAATGAAAAAGCCTTCCATATATAAAGCCCATAACTGCAAGACGTAAAGACAAACATAGAATAGAAATGCTACTTGTTTCGTGACTAGCATACGGATCCAGAATACTCCAAAGCATAAACACAAAATCGAAGAATCCTAAGCTCTCAAGTAACTTACTTAGCTGCTTCATCTCCGGTGCTAGCACCATCCGGCTTGGTCATAGGATTTTGAAGTATGTTAGTCTCAATGCTCTTGGTACGTTGCAGCGAAGGAGTCCGGTGAAGCCTGCACCGAAAGGATCCCGGGTGAGTGGTCGGTGAGCAAAGGCAGTTTGTCTTAGTGATACTGGTCTGACGGGCCAGCCCACCGGGGCCTACTGCCGCAGGACTCTCCATGGAAGCTTCGATCTCCATGATTCCTTTGTCGTTCATAATTTGTATATGAAAAAGAAAATGAATGAAGAGGTATCCTTTTTGTGTGTATATGATCAGTTTTAAGTATTGAAGAAGCTTTAAGGTTGAACAAATCCTTTTCGTTATCCTTTGTATGGTCATCACGGGAATGATGATGGAGTCCATTAAGGACCAACTATATCCCTTTAACTTTCCATAATGTTTTCAACTACTCCTATACCCAAAAGCCACATCGGTCCTTATCTTGTGTTTAATGGATGATTCATAAGTATGACTCCGGCCCATCAATCATGAATTATTGTACACTTTTCTAACTGCAGTACAGATTTCTTATATATTATTTTTAATAAGTTGAATATTAATGGGATTAACCAACATATAAAAGAAAAAATAACAGGGAAGAACATTAAAATTTATCTTCATTCATTAAACGTTACACATAGAAATAATATTTGGTAAATACGGACCTCTAATAACTCCTCTTCTTCCTCCTTCTAAGGGGGATTATATAACAAAAGCATTCCTCATAAAATTTCGGAAAGTACAAGAAAAAAACAAATAATATATTACAAACTAAAATTTGAAAAACAAAACTTTAGTTGATGATTAAAAGTAAATTTATGTTAAATTCATATTCGGTAAATAGTTTTCAAAAGGTACTTAAAATGAATTTCAAATCTAAATCAATTCAATCTAAAGATAATATTGATAAATAGCTAATTTCAAGATATAATTTTACACGAAACTAAAATGATGAACTTTTTAGTCAATTGTTAATAATATATTTAGTATTGATAATGTATACTAGTTTCACTGGAAAAAAAAACATATTCAAGTATTCACATTAGTAATGTGTATTTAAGTTTAATCTAAAAATCAATTTCAAATATAATTCAGTTACCTTGGACATTTGATTGAATTTTTATGATTTGTGAAAATTTACCGACAAACAAGGGTGTAACGATTTTGTGAACTAAAAAAAAAAAAAGTAATTATCTGCTTCCGATGATCTGAGAGTCTGAGACTGAGAGGAGGTAAAAGAGAAAAAGTAAGAGGACAAAGGCTGTCTTTATGGATTCCATCCAAAGTCAACTTATTAGAGAGAAAAAAAATCTAATTTTCTTAAGATCTCTTTTTGTCCTCTTGCCTCTTGGTATTGTCTTCATCCCCTCGAGTTTTCTTTTCTTTTTGTCATCTATTTATTACTAACTTTGCTTATACTCGACATATGTCATATACCATTAATTAACTTTTCTCATACTCAGATAAAAACTGCCCTTTTGCTAAAACAATATATCTTGAGAGATAAATTGATCATACAACTAGACGAAGAACAAAAAGACATGCAAGATTCTGAATTGGTTATTCCTAACCTCATTTCTTATAACCCTAAAAAAAAAAACAGTGCAGTAGGTAAAGTACTTAAAGAACACAACAACATTAATATTCTAATAATCATTAAAGCAATACTGATAAAACATTCCTCCATTTCCGTTCTGCTGCATCTTAGCTGAATCAAACCCACTCTCATGATCTGCCCAACCCAACTCTCCATGATATTTCACTTGGCCAAATCCGTATCCTTCGACATTGACGTCCGGTAAACCAAGATCTGCATGGAAACCGGTCTCCGGCATCGTCGGGAAAACATCAACTGACTGTTGGTTGGTCTTTGGAGGTTTTGAAGCATGTTGCGTGATAGGTTTTGGTAAGAATCCTTGAACAATTTCTTGAAGAAGACCAGACCCAGCTGGTTCTGGTTCGAGGATTGAGATCATGCTCTCGTTGTCTATGGTACTTGACCTCTTCGCTTTAGGCGAGTGATCTTCAGAGACATCGTTAACGTTAGTGAGAGACTCGTGAACTACGTCGTTTACGTTAGAGAGATAAGGCGGGTAAGCGAAGGGGGCTAACGGAGAAAGTGATTGAGCGTTTAAAACGTCGCGTAATAGGAACATATTCATCGGAGGAGGAGAGAAAAGACGGTGGTGATAAGAGTCAAGAGAAGGCATTGGGTAGACGAAGTTGGTTCGAGCTTTCAGACCACGCATGGCTCGAGCGGCGCAATCGTAAGCACAAGCTGCTTCCTCCGCCGTGTCAAACGTTCCGAGCCATCTTCTCTCCTTGGACAATGGGTCACGTATTTCAGCTGCGTAACGACCCCATGGCCTACGCCGCACGCCTCTGTACCTCAGGGTGGGGCCACCGGAAGCGCCGGCGCCGGAGGCAGCTTTTGCGGTGGTTACTACTCCTGGTGAGCTAGGAGCTGTAGAGGAAGGTCTTGATGGCTTTCTCTTCAGAGAATGGTTGTTGGTTTCTCTGGGCTCGGCACCTTCGAGTCTCATGATTGCTTCTTCCATAGTTGACATGAGGAAGGGTTTTTAGCTATGCAGGTATTTTTTCTTTTGTGTGATTCTCTTAGGGTTTTGAAGCACCTGAATGTGATGGACTGATGGTAGCTGATTACGTATTTATAGAACAAAAAATTTACATTTATATATATATTTTTTATTAAAAGAGACTTCCATCTTTTTTGACTTGTGAGTAGTGACTCTATGAGAGATGCAGAAATAAAAGTACATTTAACGAAGTTCATGTTCCACGTTCGAACTTATGTCTTTTTTTTTTTTTTTTTCTACGGACTTACATAAAGCAGAGTAATAAGTTACATGACTTTTTGACAAGCAACAATATCATAATTATTGTATACTATATTTATCTTAACCCTTGAAACCTTTTTTCTTATTGTCAGAGTTTAAAGGTCTCTCGATAATGTTAATTTATATCTTTTCTATTATCTTTTTCTTTTTAGTGAAAGACGTGTATCTTTTAGAAAACTAAAACTTTCCTGAGTTTTTAAAAATTTCCACGCTTGTAATCTAAGCACTATTCGTTTTGCACCTATTTTCGTTAGTAATGTTATTCTTTAATAGTGTTTTTGGGAATAATAATTATTAAAGTAATCATAATAAATAAATTGTTAAAAATAATTTACAATTTGGTTGACCCAAATTTTACAATTTTACACGGTAGTTTGTGTGTGGGAAATGATATATATTATGATGTTGGGAGTTGAACGGAGAGGGGTTGAGAATCGTGAAATTATGATTCTGAATTAATAACACTGGCGGCGCTCAGAAATTGTTCCTTCTACATGAGGTTGTGTTTTGTCTGTTCTTTTTACGAGATTATGGTCGATTTGCTTATTTAGGGTTTTGCTTTATTTTTATTTTTCATCTGTAAACCAAAGTCACGTGGATTTGTCTCAACTAGGGCTCTTTCTTCATGGTGTAGCCTCTTTAGGGTTTTCCTACTGTTGCTCGATCGTGACTAATGACCTCTCGCGTTTACGGAAATTAATCTACACCACTAATTTCATTTTTTCCCCGTTAGTTAATTTAATCTCGCCCTTTACTTCTAAATTATCTTTAATTTCTTCCACAGTAATGATCAAATGTCCGTAGAGTTTGATTAACCGATTAAAGTAATAAGATTACCATCTCTAACCCCTAGCTACTAGTGGAATCCTAAATATAAGGCGTTGCATGTAATTATCACGTAATGAAAGAAAAACAAAAATGATCCCGTAATTGTTGTCATGTGTCCCTAGGATCGACCAATTGTTGAACTCTATATGAATGTCTAAATCTTTCCCTCTCTTATATATGAGACACTTCTAATTGCATAACTATTTTCATTTAGGCTGGGTCGTGAAAAATTATGAAGATTGGAAAAATTAAGTTGCGTGAGGCTTTACGAGAGAAAAACATAATCTAGGTTTTCTCAACAAAAACGTTGGCAAGATCGAGTCTAGGAAGTAGGAGAAGATCGAAGAGGTTGAAGATTCTAGGCATTTTTTTTGTATCTAGATCAGAAATTCCTTGTAAAAATAATGGATTATGATCACCATCGATCTCAATTTGAAGGCCTCGAAATCACTTGTACAAAACGTGAAAAAATGTGGGAAGACTTAAACCATACTTTTTTTTTTGTTTTTTTAACAATATCGATGCTTAAAGTTGGTGGCAATAAAAGGTCAAAAGGGCCAAAACTTTTTGAACACAAAGCCAATCTCATAAAAGAAGATTCAATAAATTGTTTAAACAATCTGCTCTAGATCCTTAGTTCGTAGAAATCAGACTAATGTTCTAAGCGGTTGTACGACCATGTGCGGTCATTTTTTCAAATGGAGAAAACGGGCAAGCTGTTCAAAAGAGAAATCCTATATTTTTCGAAGCCAAAATAAAGAACTTTTTTTGTTTGCTAATTAAACAAGCTAAATAATGAATTGGTGAGTAAGTTTTAACCATAGCTTTGAATGATATAGGTCGGAGCATGTACGTGAATGTTCTATTATTGGACGCCCCAGCCTGGGTGACGGGTTATACTACTTGAGAAATATTTACTATTTACTATGCTCAATTAAGAGGTGTCCTCGTAATAAGAAAATTGAAATGCAATTTATTATAGTTATTATTTTAATATTTTGGGTTACTTTAATAGTGAGGTTGACAGAAACGTAACGGTCCATATATATAGTACACCATAATAGTTTGTTTACATTTTGATGAAATGAAATTATAAATAAGGTCCGAGTTGAAATGTCTGAGTACAAAAAAAAAAGAAAGAGGAAATTGGAAGGCAAAAATGAAGGGGCAAAGCTAGGAAAGTAGGTTACATGCAACGGTACGACATTAAAGATGATACCAGAATTGTCGCCTCTCTCCTTAACGCGTGGGTTTTTCTCTGCACAATGCCTCTCTATATTATGTTTGACTTTCTTTTTTGCTCACACGAACGGGATCATATTATATAATGTGATGTCGATCGCTTATAACTAGAATACCCAAATTACTTTACTCATTGTACAAGTTTATAGCTACCCAGCATTTTCTTTTTTTTTTGGGGAGGGGGTCATATAGCTACCAGATTAAGGTTATATAGCTAATTTTATAAATAAAATATAGATGATTAAATACACCAATAAATATATAATGTATGGTTTATATATATATATATATATATCATATAGTAAGTTAGTAACATATACAAAAGATGTTATAAGTTATGTTGGTCTTAACTCCATCACAATTTTGTTATACCCGTGACGGAAATCAGTATTTTGTATGCAATCATCTTTAGTACTTAAGTTCCAATTTTTCCCCCCCAAAAATTGATGTTTTTGTAGAGAAAATTACTAAAATGAAAAGGTTGATATGGTGGCAAACTAAACCGACCTAATATGATTTAGCCATATACTCATATTCGAACTGATCATATCCTAAACCCGATCCCAAATAAAAACTAAGGACAACTACAAAAGATAGGGTTAATGGGTTTTGTATATGTTTAGCTTTAGTTTAATTTATATTTATTATTTTTAATCAAATGAATACTTTTTATCACGGTTAAATAAAAACATCGATGGAGTCTAAATGAATGTAAGTTGTTTTTTTGTTTGTTGATATATCTACATCATATATTATCATATAAGTATTTTTTATTTTTTTTAAGTGTACAGTACACATGTATTCTTTTAGTTAGAATGCATAGTCACATGATAGACTATACTTTGTATACGTTGCAAAGATTTTTCCATTATAAGCATTCTCTCGACTAAGATTAGTTGCCAAAAAGGCCAAAAGTACTAATATTATCCCATAGGTCATCATCGGCTATCTTCTTTAACGACAGGCCCGCGTTTCTTTGTGTGTATGTATGAGTATTAGGTTTCTCCTGATCACATTAGGATTCATATCTCTAAGCATTTCAGTTTCCTAATGAGTAATGTATATAAGTTATCTTTCAGTCTGGTGAATTTCAGTTTGTCGTAATGAAAGAACAAAAATATGTGTCCGTAAAATAAACTTTCATAGTTTACGTCCAAATCCAAACATAGTTCGAGAAAACATAATACCAAATTTTCTGAGTAACAGAAAAAGAAAAATATATGCAAAAACGTTATATAAGCACAGATAAATTTTGTTTTGTCATTAACAGATGAATATTTTGTAGCTCGCGTTAGATTAAAAGAATGATTTGCAACTTTTAATGAATTATCAGCAAACCAATTAATACATCATAAATTTAAGGAAAAAATCTAGGTCAAACTTTTATTTTGTGAGTGTTCTTTTCACAGAGGTACGAAACTTCCATTAAAACAAAAACTTTGTGTGTGTGTCTTTTGATCATCTTGATTACGTACATTGGATTAGTTAGATGTTATATATGACTTATGCGGTAGAATTATATTATTACCCTAGGAAAAAAAGGGTTTTAGTTTGCTAGAAAGATATGGATATCAAAAGCACAGATCTGGCTAGATTCTGGTCCCCTGTTAAACATACACCATGTCTAAGTTATATATAACCTAAACATATACCAATTTTACCACTCTGCGCACACGTACCATTTCTTTCTTGCTTTCACGTGATCGAGCTCCCATCTCTTTTACATTTTTACATCTATATAATTAATAACTATGATTTTCTGTGGAGATCAGACTAATTAGCCATTAACGAAGGGCCAAAAAGTTTTTCAAAAAGAATCCATAATTGATATTCCCCTCTTTTTCACCATTGAGACCGTTGCCGGTTGTACTATAAGTAACTACATGTAAGCCATTAAAAAAAATTACTGTTGAACTGAGAGTTACCTCAGGCCTCTTCTGAACAACTTGTCCCCTATGTTTATAAAGCTACCTTATTAATCAACAGCTTTAAAGCTAGATACACACATTTGGAATTTATTTTTTGTCGTCACTTGGAAATATATTTACACTAACATTTTTTTTTTTGGCAGAGAACTCCCCTGCAGTAAGAGCAAATAATTATAAGAATTCTAGAGCAAGACAAGTGAAAAACCATTATTCTTATTTATTTTATAATTTTAACATTTTATATGTTAACAACCATAAGATCTCTAAAACTGAACAAACGGGCCATCGAATTGGAAATGAGTCTCATAGAAGTGATACTTTTTTGAAATTTTCTCAAATTTTTAGATAATTATTTTATTTTATTTTAATAAAACTTAAACGTTTTCATTCAATCTTTGCAAACTCATATTAAGGTAGTTAACTGAACACTCTTTAGAATTTTGTTTTCATTAGAAGATTACGAAAAATCCTAGAAAAATCAAGACCGATGGGAAGATTTTTATTTACGTATTATGATTACGCTCCTCTTTCTATTACATCATCACTTCACCATGATTACTGTAATTCAACTTCTATCTAATGGAAATCTGTAGACGAAATATATACTTAAAAGAGTTTGAACATATATATGGAACTAAAAAAGAATAACACGTATTAAGATCCATCTATACTGTGTTTAATAAATTATTATTAGTAGTATATGTTAAATTAGAATGGCTGCAAACAAACAAACAAAATTTTGGATTATAATGTGATGCAATCGAGTTTATATAATGAGAAATTACAAATATATAGATTGTGAAGACCTTTCTTTGGTCTTTTTGATATAGCGATCACAAAAGAAATATAAACGATAAATGTGGTATGTTTATAAGTTGCGGGTCTAAACAAACAAATCCTAAAGCAAAGATGGAAACTGATAAGACCCGCCGCCGAATCCAAGATCGTATGTTTGACCGTAAATCGAACGGTTGCAAATTTCTACATGGGAAAGAACGAAACAAAGAAACACGTGGAGCTCTATCAAATCTGAGTTTGATGGATTGAGGGTGGGTCCCATTGAGCAGTAGAGCGTGGGATTGAATCTGATTTCTGAAGGGATCAGTTTTGATTGATGCTCTGCCCATATTTGACGCTCCCAACCTTTGATGCGGTTTTAGTCCCTTACGTCTATTTTTTTTTTTTTTTTTTCTTGAGTTCAATTTGATAATGATTCCTAGCTATGGTATATACTTAATTTTAACTCAATCTAAAATTTTAGTAAATACAAATAAACCTCTATAAATTAATAACATTAGAAACAACATATTTTACAAAATTTTATTAATTTATTGTGTTTATTAATTTATAGAGATAATATTTGGGTGAAATTATAAATTTAAAATCGGAGAAAATTATTAATTTAGCGAGGTATTAATTTATAGAAATTTCACTGTAGTTATTTTCGGCATTTTAACAAATAGTTATATATATATACTATATAACAGTATGATGGAAGAATGTTGAACGGAACTACGTAATTTTGTAATGTATTTGGTGGGTAAAAGTTTGTCGCTAATTTGTGATAAATTATTTTCAGGAATAATTTAAGAGTTGGAAAATTAAATTTGTATATTTTACCTTATTGTTATTTCAACATTTTTTCCTCTACAAAATTACATACGTCTACTAATTTTATTTTAAATGGGTCCATAAAACTTATAATCCACATATGATTGCCTCATACCAAATAACCAATGTGTTTTAAGTTGGCTCGGACAACAATGGCCAATTAATACTTGCACCAACTTGCATCACAAAGAAAATCCCATTCATTTTCATAAATTTAATTTTTGGGTTAATTTTAGTTGAAACAAAATATCAACAAACGTGATATAGGATCAGACGTGATTATTCAAATCTAAGACACCAAACAAACGGCACAAAACGTGTAATATCCGGTTTTGGTATAATTTGATCTAAGAATAATCCAAATTAGAATCCTCTAAGTTTACCAACGAGTTAATAAGTCCCACACGGCCACACTTGTCTTCTCCCGTCAAACAAAAGCATTTCTTACGGTGAGAGTAGTTTGTAGTCTCTTTCAACTCTTCTCAATTCAATTTGTTTAGTTTCTAAACTTTGGAACCACACCAAAAGAAGGTCAAAAATCTTTGAAGAATCTTCGGTCTTCGTTTAAAGAAAAAAATTGCGTAGCAGTAATCATCACAAAATCACAAGTGTCTTGGCTTTGTTGTCGACACGTAACCCAAAAAAACACTCACCTAACACCGACCCTCTTTTTCATGCTGTTAACAAGGAGAATGATACGACTCTTCTTTGCTTTTAGATACTTCACCATTACAAAATTCTTAATTATCATAATATATATATAATATTAACACACAAAGAGAAAGAGAGATGTGTAAGAGACTAATTTGGCGTTGCCCACCAACCTAACTTCCCTTCTACTTCATCAACAACTCGTGTCCACTTTTTTACACAAACATTTGTTCAAGATTTATATAATTTATAAACACGCCTCCCGCGTGAAAGAAACCGCAAACATCATAAAACATCATACGAAGAACTCTTCTCGCTTCACTGCCGGTTCGTGATGGAGAAGAAGGCCAATCATGGAGATGATGGGCATGAGAGTGTTCCTCCTATCCATAGCCAAGTCGTGAAGATCAAGAAAGAGTTTGAGAAGATACAACACCCGTCGCTAAGGCAGCCTGAGATGCCAAGGTTGCTGAGTCCACGGCGTTCCCGTTCTCCCCTCGGCTTAGAAGAGAGAAAGAGACCCATCTCCGTTGGGAATTGATAATAAAGAGAAAGAGAGAGAGAGATAGAGATAGGTGATCATCCCCTGTGTATTAGGGTTTCTCTTTATCTCAATGTAAATATCTTTGGTTGATATGATGAGTCTCCTGTTTAATATCCTGAAACAACAAATCTTTTGCTTTTCTACCAATCTATGTTCTCTAGTAAGTAATTGGTATAATCTAAACTTTGAGGGAGTAAACCGTAAACAAGCTAGTTCATATATAGAGAAATTTTGATTGCTGTGTTTTTCAAAATGAATAATCTTAAAACAGATTCATCTTGTAAATTGACGTTTGAAACAAGCAAAGCCTAGAGAACTTACAGGATGATTCTTATGCAGCACTTGGTGTCTCTTTAGACGTTAACAACTTAACCCTTCTCGTGAGGTCTTTCATGACATCTATGATCACAGATTTCTTCTGAATTCGGTACTTGATACTCAATTCTGCTGTGGCTGAAACACCTTGTTTAATTATAGCTTCATCCTCCATTATCTTTGTCGGAAAGTGGCTCAATGCAATCACACAAAGGGCTATTACAGTGCGGAAAACGGCAATCTCGTTTGCAATTCCAAGAGGAGCTATGGAGGACAAAGATTTGAGTGTGTCTAAGTTATGCTTCTCAACTTCCACCATTTCACCACAAAGCAGTATCCTTATGGCTGCCAATAGTCGTCCTTCTACTGGCTCTGGACCTCCTATGGTTACCTATTAGTATAAGAAGAAAACAATTAGAGAGATGGTTTACTTTGCTCCTTTCATTCTTCGTCTCAAAAATAAAGACTACTTCATGTATCAAGTTAGTGAGATGACTGTTTGAAGACCTTGAGATCTGGCATTTCTCCAGCTAAATTTAATTGGGAAAGCAACTGTTGTTGCCATATAGCTGGTGAAGAGAAGTTTGGGGAAGAAACACCAGCCGCCATGCTTGCAGCATCCATGAGCTGTTCATCGTATTTAAGCTCAATGGTGTCATATGGATTTGAGTCGATCACAAATCCGTAGTCCAAAAGGAAAAAATCGTTGCTAAGGCAGCCATAATTGAGTAGCAAAGGATCGTTTTCATTGACTTCAGTCTCTGCAACAACCTGATGCACAAAGAAAGAGACCGTTCATTTGCGTTTCACTTAAACAAAAGCCACTTTTAAAAACAGAGATTTACGACGCAAACCTTAACGAGGGTATTTGAGTCATCTCCGTTCTGTTCTTGAATGATCCGGGCATTTGGTCTGAAGCTATGGTTACACATATCTATCATGGGAAGCATCATGGGAACATCATCAGAAGATCCACCTTGAAGCTTTTTATTACCATGTAAGCGAAATGCTCTAGTTGAAACAGCCGACATGGTCCACCCGAGAGCAGATGCATTTACATCTTGGCCACTAAAAGGATGATCACTGGCCTTAACATCTTCAAGAGTACGTCTAATCTCTTGCTCAAACTCAAGAAGAAACCGGCATCTTTTATTGACCTGGTCCCAAAGAACGGCAAACAAATCTGCATCATCTAACAAAATGGGGACTCATCTCTATTAGGTCCAGAGGTCAATCTAACCTGGTAGAGAAGAGGAGCATATTGCAAGTTCTTAATATCTTCTCCGGGAAAGAATATGGGAACGGTATAAGTTTCCGGGAGATTGCTGATGTATGGCCACCAGAAAGAATCAGCATTGGCTCTCTCTTGCAACAATCTCAATCCCAATTTCATTGCCCACAATTCTTCTGCCAAATTTTTCCAGCATTTCTCAGTAACTCATACAATCACTCGAAATTTCGGGATATAGATTTTACAGAATTCTATAAGCTAAGGTTCAGATCCAATACTAAGTAGCACCAAAAAATGTAAAGTAGAATCCCAAAGAGCACTGAATAGTCATTTGTTTAATCTAAAATCAAGGTTCTCTAGCTGCAATTAGGCACTAAAACTACCAGTAATCACATTGAACAAGCAGCGAGAATTAACTAGGAACGAATATAAGCAAACCAAAAGCACTTACCGGGAACTCGACGCGCCAAATTGGCGAGAAGAGAGGACGATGGCGATGACGGATCATCTGATTCGAAGCGTAACGGAACGTGAGGAGGAAGAGCGATTAGGTCAGTGCCTTGAGGAATATGGTCGGTGGAAATGAGGCCGACACCAAATGGAGTCTCCTGAGAGAGCTTGACGGCGTGGTGAACAAATCCGCCTTCTCTCTTGATCCAACGGACTAGGTCCGGTGGATGAGGCGCTAACCGGGATGGCTGAGACGCCGCCAAACATGTGAAAGGGCGAATGTGAGCTGCCAGAGAAGCCATCGCCATTTTCGAATTGGCCATGACTTCGAACGAAGAAGCTGTCCACTGTTCCTCAAGGATGAAGATCCGGAACGGGTTTAATTTCTATTCGGGTCGGGTTAGACGGCTGCGTTCGTTGTAAAATTTCATTTTAGAACGCTAATGGGCTTTTTTTTACTTTTTACTTTTCGTCGTCATCCATGGATTTTTTCAAAGTAAGATGATCAAACAAATAAAATTTCGATTAACGTGCTGGTGCCAAATCCAACGCTTGAGTTAATATTTTGGAAAACCTTTTACAAAGAAGATGGATTTTTTTTTAATATAATTAAAATGTTGATGTTCAAAAATAATAAGTATGCGAAATAAACAACCTCCTCTACTACTACAGAAGAAGAAATGAGAAGTCTGGTTATTATTTATTCACATAATTTTCACTGTATATTCATTCAAATCATTCAATTCCAAAGCAGAACTGAATACAAAACAAAACATTAAAAAACAACTTAATTTAAATTTTAAAAAAAATCAGGTTAGCTTGAAGGGGATAACAATCATCCCAACGAACAAGAAGAAAGAAAAAAAGATTGAGAAACAATGGTGGAAATAAACAAGGAAGACGAAAACGAGAAGAAGAAGAAGAAGACATATATGAGTCGTCATTGGCCATGAAAAAAAATCTACCTCTGACCACCACCTCCCATGACATTATCACGTCTAGATCCCAAAGTCATCATAATCTTAAACTCTTCAAAATCAATAGTCCCATCTCCATCTTTATCAACACCACCAATCATCTTCCTACACTCAGCGATCGAACATTCATCACCAAGACTCCTCAAAACCTCATGCAACTCCTCCGCCGATATCGATCCATTCCCATCGATATCGTAAACAGAGAAAGCATCTTTCAGATTCTCCAACACATCATTCTGATCCATACCTTTCGTGTTCAACTCCACAAACTCTTCAAAGTTTATGTAACCGTCTCCTTTACGATCGATCTCTGTTATGGCCTTTTGTAACTCTTCCTCTGGAACCTCGTGACCTAAACTCGCCATTATTGCACCGAGCTCTTTTGATGAGATCTTGCCGTCTCCATTCACGTCGAATTTTTTGAATACAGCTTCGAGTTCTCGGATCTCTGTTTTACCTGAACGTGCCTTTTGTAGGAATGGTGAATCTGCTCCGGTTCCAGCCACCGGAGCTGATGAGGATGAACCACCACCGTCGGATCCTTTCTTTTTGTTGAACATTGTTGTTTGTTCCAAAATCCAATTCCTGTGAAAAAAATGAGAATCGAATTTAGAGAAATATCCGTTATTTTTTGTGATTCCCTAAGGAAGCGGATGAATCTCTTAATCACTAGCTAATTTTGGATTCTCTCAACTATATCTGGAATTTTTCTTTTTTCCGAAAAATTCTCAGTTTTTGTAAATCGAGATTTTGTTTTTAAGTTATTTTGTTTCCATATTTGAAAAATCTAAAAATAGCAGTAGAAAATATTTGGATGATGGGAAATGTAGAGATGGAACGCATGTTGATTAATAGAGGTTCGAGGTCATGCGTAAGTACTGCTCTGCCAAATTCTCGTCATAAGATAATTAACAAGTGGATGATAAGATAAAAGATTTTGATGTGATCATTTTTTTAATGATTTTAATATGATCATTTAATTCTATTATTGGGTTGGAGTTGTTAAATCGTCATTATCAAAAGTATTTTGTATTTATAATACCTAAGTCAAAATGGTCATTAATATTTAAACATTCAATTGGGCATATCAGGACAAATATAAACTACACTATCTGTATGTTGATCACTTGCATTTATTCACATAAATTATGATTTGTTTGTAATATCAAGCAACTTCTTCCGACTGTCTCCACAAAACTCGGCACAATTATTCCTTCTTTTGAACATCGGTATTATATATAGGGATTTTTGGCTATGCCCTAAAAAAAGTTCAACTTTTCTTTTATGCCATTTTTTGATCTGGCTTTCAGTTATACCCTTTTTTTTGGTATTGGATGAATGTAAATGACAAAAATATCCTGGATGATTTGGTTTGGTTTTGCGTGGACTTTTTAATTTGTGATGGAAGTGTTGATTTTTTTTTTTGACGTGCTGTCAAAAGTAAAAAAAAACAATAAAGAAGGCATTTAATGAGAACACAAAAAAGGTTGAGAAACGTACGATCAACCCTGTTTACTGGAGAAGAACAAATAAAGCAACGATTTTGAACTATAATATACATCTGAGACAATTTTATAGACATCTTGATAAAATTCAGATCTGGAATAGAGCAGTTTATAGACAACATTTGTCCATTCAATGTTGTCCATGATAACTTTAGTGGTATATGAGTTGTCCATTCAATCTTGTCCATGACAGTAGAAGGCCCAACGTATAATGTTGTCCATGAAACAGTAAAGTTGTCCATGATAACTGCTGTTTTCTGAGTTTCCTATTTAATGTTGTCCATGACTAGTTAAAACATACAACAAAGGAAGAAAAAGAGCATGTAAGACTCTTTATCAAGGTACAAATAAATTGATAAATCTACGATACATGAAGAGTAAGACCAAAAGTTTGACAATTAAAAATGGTCCATGACAATCTGAAGGTGTCTATTTAGTGTGAAGGCGAGACCACCGATATTCAAGTTTTTATTGTGAAAAAAAGTTCCGATGAAAGTACAGTAAAGGAGAAAAACGAAAATGAAGCGTCTTTGTTCCTATAGATCTGAGTGACATAAATTGGGAACAAAAATTAGGTTTGAGGGACAAGATATAGTTATGAGAGACATATCTAGTTATGGAGAAGACAAATTAACGAAGGACACAAAATTAGTCTACAACAAATAACGAAAACAATCTAAAATTAGATAAGAAATCAACAAAATTACCAGTTGAAGACGCCAGTGATGATGAAACATAAAAAAAACAGGTGGAAGAACAGAGAGAAAAAAGAAGATGGCGAGTTCAACAAAAACGATGAAAGGTTTCAAACCTTTTCAATAAAAGTTAAAAGATGCACGGTTGATTTTAATTTTTGTTTTTTTCCCAAAAAAATGCGACTTTACAAAAACTAACAGCTGCCACGCGCGTGTGAGGGATATGGACGTGTGAGGTTGTGATGAAGTTGAGCAAGGTTAAATTGGTCTTATTACTACGAAGAAAGTGCATGTTTTAAGGGTGAGTTTTAAAAGGACATGACATCTAATTAAAAACAAAAAGATGGCATGATCTCTAATTTTCTCTTATATATATCACATAATTTTTGTAATTACATTTTTCGAAAGTATTTTATCATTTAGGAAAATTTCATTTGGAAGCGTTTCTTCTGTATTAACAAAACATGTTTTAAAAAAAAGATTTGTAACTAATGTCTGCAAATAATATAGACATCAAAATCCGAAGTTTTGGCATGTTTGGCTCTAGTTGTATATACTTGACGATCAGTCCAAGGAAAAGATTAGTTACAAGAGAAAAATCTTCATGTCAAAATATAAAAACATAACCTAAACATATCTTACTAAATTTGTTCAGCCGACCATCTTCAAATCTGTACCTTCCTAGATGATGAATTAACTGGTGCGAGATCGATCATATGAAATCAAAATGTAGCAATCTCATTTATATAACAAATAAAGTTTTGCATCAATTTCTATCATCTGTCTCCCACTTATCTTCTACTACTATATTTCTAACAAATAGAAAAATAACACGAGAGATAATGGACATCAGAGTCTCAAGGTAAGATCTGGCTTTGAGCTATTATTATTATCTACACTTCCATTTGCCGCAACCGAGTTCAGATCAAAACCTGACTCCGTAACAGCCATCACTACCGGAGTTTCAACTTCCTCAACAACCTGACGAAAGCTCCCGGGCCAGAAGAAGTCGCTGTTACCATCATCATACTCAAAGAACAATGGCACAGTGTTACCAAAATACCCTTGATGATGAAACCTTGAAACAAGAGGAGGCTGAGGCTGAGGCTGAGGCTGGGATAAGGTGTGGTGCAGTAAACCAGAGTGAGCTTGCATCCCTAGGGAAGAAGAAGCGTATGTATAAGGTCTGTGATGGTGACCAAATATTCTTTCCATGTGCATTGCTCGTTTAGCCATTGTTCGTTCTCGCTTGTGAGCGTTCTGGTGACCTCCAAGAGCCTGAGAGCTATAGAACTTGCGTCTACAGTAGTTACAAGAGAAGACTCTGCGGTTGGATTCACATTTTGTGCCCTTTATGTCATCGTTGAAACTATCGTTGAGTTTGAGATCGAGCGAGACAGGGTTCGATTCGGTTTTGGATAGATCTTGATTTGACGAGGTTTCTCCTTCTTTGGCTGGTGGTTCTCGTGAGGTATCATTAGATTCAGTCATTTATTCGAACTTTTAAGTCTTAATCTGAAACCATAATAAAGTCAAAGCAAATCAAGAAAATGTTGTAGACTCGATCGCAAAATTCACTGAATCTATAAAAATCTAAAAGAAGAGACAGTAGTTAAAGTGTTAAACAGAGTAACCACACTTTGGTTCAAAACCTCAAACAAAGTTGTTGAATTAAGACAAGAATCAATAAGTTGGAATCTTAAAGATTGACCAATCAAAACAAAGCTTTGAGATAATAATAACTAAGAGAGGCCAAGAAAATAATTTAAGGATACTAAACAAGAATCGAAGTGAGTTTGGAGAGTACTGTGTACTTACGAAGGTAGGAGATTTGGTGAGATCTGAGGAGAGACAGCCGACAGAAGCTGAAGTGGTTGACTTGGAAGCTATGAGGAGAAAGAAGAAGAATCTAATAAGAAAAGGGCTCTATGTACTCTTTGTGTGTGTTTACCAAAAATGGGTCTGTAAGGAAAATAAAAAGATAGGATTGGTGAAGAAAAGCATAATAATAAGAGGCAGTGAAGAAGAGAGAGAGAGTTGTGTTTAAACAAATATGGAAACGCAAATGTTGGAGAGATGGAGATGGTGTCTGGTGGGAAACACATGGGAGAATAAAAGTGTCTGCCAGTTAGACCTCTGTTTATTTTTTTTTATTTTTTTTTCAATTGTACAAACCATTTTTCTTCTAGGGGCACTTAGCCAAAATAGTAGTATATTTTTACTAATTTAATCAAGTAAAATTAATTTTTTTTATACGAACTTTACCAAAGAATATTTTATAACAGTGTTCGTAAAAGTGTCGAGGCGTTGGTATCCACGTCTGGCTGGTTTTGTGTCTATCTATAATTAGGGACTATAATTGTAATTAACGAATATTTTTAAAAATAATTGTAATTATCAAAAACCTATTATTCACTACAATGTGATTTGTTGCTTTCTAAAACAGAAACAGGTTTAAATATTTTCTAGGATTCCTGAAGATCAAGTTGAAAAGTTTTTACTTGTTTTTTTTTTTTGAAAAAAGGTTTAAAGTTATAGTTGTTTTGTTGTTTCACTTTGTGCTAAGATACTAGCATGTGTTTTCTCACTTCGATTCAATATCGACAAGCTTAATTATGTTTGGTTTACTTTAATTGTCTTTCAAAGACCACCATTGTCGTCTCTGCATAAATTTCTTCTTAATTAGTATGTTTTGAAAATATATGGTTGGTGCCATAGTCGTGACCAACACAACTATTCTGATTCATCGTGTGTTTAGTTGCAAATTAGTTAATAGTCGATCTAAAAAAGCTGTATAAGTCTTAGTACTTTAGTTGTTGAATAGTCATTATATTTCTAAAAGCTTAGATTCAGTTCAGATGTGTGAAATCTTTATAGAAGGGAAAGAAAAAACTAATATTAAAAGACGTTTCAAGAAGAACAAACATTATATTGTTCAATTATTTTTAAATCTCACTCGGTCAGAGTTGTAGAGAAAGATTTAAATTTGGATATTTCATGAATAATTAATAATTGAATGAACTCGGCCAAACAATAAAATACAGTAAAACCTCTATAAATTAATACTATTGGGACCAAGATATTTTATTAATTTAGAAAGGATATTAATTTATCGATAAATTAATAATTATTAATTTATAGAGAGATTTTCCAATTTTCACAAATTCTATAAAAATCTATTTAAAATAAGATTTTTTTTTTGACAATTTCACATTATTATAAATTTATTTTATCTAAAATTCCTTTTACCTCATCTAAATTTTCAGAAGTTTTTGATGCAATAAGAAAGATTAGAGATGAGCTCCAACAAGAATGCATGTTTAGGAATAAACAAACAATACGAGAGTCATATTTTTTTTTGGTTAAAACAGGGAGAAACTAGTCTCCCATACTTTATTAATAAAAGAAAAAAACTATAACCGAATGCGTCGAGGGCGCGCAGACCCGATAACATCATCACTAAAAATTGAAAACACAATAGACGGAACTGAATTCAAAGAATGAAAACCAAGAGGCAAAGAGAACGCATAGTTAGCTAACCCATCGGCGAGACAGTTAGCTTCCCTATACACATGACAGATCCGGACTATCCAGTCCTTCGATATGAAGCCATGGCACAACCGTACCAGGAAGGACAGTGGATGAGTTTCACTTATCCCTGTCATATTTTACTAAATTATCTTAATTATATTTTTAATGTTATATGATTATTAATTTATGTTATTAATGAGACCATATATTTACATAGAGGTCTAAAATAAATTATTATCTTATTATTTTATCGAATTGTGTCATTTTTTAATTTATTAATTTATTAATTTATAGAGGTTTTACTGTATTTTATTAATTTATAGAGATTATTAATTTATAGAGTATTAATTTATAGAGGTTCTACTGTAGGATAAATAGTAACGAACAGAGGCGCAAAGGCATTTGATAATGTCGCATGGAGCCCATACATTCATTCCCCCGGCTTTACTTTCCTTTTGATATGGACATTTCTTTCTGATTTTTCACATGTGATTTTTTAAAGTCTCTGCTTTCTCTGTCTCATTTCTATCTAACCTTTTTTTTTTTTTCTTTTTTTTTCTTTTTTTTGTAAAGTTTAAACCCTTTTATTTCTATCTTGTGTTTTGTTTGTTAGTATTACCAATCACTGGTGCGGTAAAGTTAAAGCTGTTTTGTTCTGTTATGTACTCTCTTATGTATTTTTGTTAGTTGACTTCAGTCACTCCATTGTGTAAGGTACGGTAAGTAAATCTTTACTTTAGTTTCTTTCTTTTTATTTAATCACTCCATTGGTTGTTAGGAATTACGAGATGAACATGACCATGATCTTGATTTATTTATTTGTTGTCCATCTCATATGAGTCTCTTTTCCAAGCGGGGTATTGTGTGTGTAAAAATTAGCAAAGGCAAAATCAGTATTGGGATTGTGGCAAAAGACAAAGAGATAATGGTGTCTCCTTGTTTTGTTTTGTTTTGATGCATTGAGTGATGATGATCTATCATATCTATCTATCTATCTGTGCCCACTTTTGTTCCATTTCCATCCCAACTTGTCTTTTGGGCCTTTGGGTCCACTTCAATTAATTAGCTTTTTCAGTTTTCACATATCTTCTTTTGTCCACTTGCTCTCCAATCACATTTCACAAATGATTGTTCCATCGTTTCTATGTTGCTGGTTGGTATTTTTTATAGATTGGGTAACCATTTTTTTTTTCCCTGGGGGGAGCTGATCTTCTACTATAAGATTAGTTGGTTGTATTCACTAAGATATAAAGTAGTAGTGAATTTCAGTTGAATCCTATATATTGTTGATTTATAGTTTCTATGTGGTCGACTGAAATTATAGTTTCAGGTGAAATCAACAATATAAAATTTCAGGTGATCATCATTCGTACGTATCAAATTTTGGGATCTCTATGCTTTTTTTTTTTCGGTTTTAATGGGATCTCTATGCTTTGACAAATATATTATGCATTGCCGAATATTTCCCATGATAATTATAAACCTTTTGAAGAAGCATTGAAACGGTTGCATGAGGTCACACTATATACACATTCACTCATCTTACCTACCAAGATTAGCCTAACAGTAAAAACACATGCTTTAGAGTTTAGACTTATATATATTCCCCATAAAATAAAGCATAATTTTTCCACCATAAGTTTCATGAATTTTTTTTTATTAAAAGATGTTTGGATACTGTGGTTTTTATAAGAATACATGTAACACTCCAACATTTTATTTAGAATTTTCTGAAGATTACTAAAATAACAAAAAAAAAAAAAAAAGTGTTTTTCGAGTTTACTCAAAGCAAGTGAAAAATAAAGTTCCAAAATCAAAATATATTCTCTAGCACCACCTCTTAGCAATTTATATAGTTAAGGGCCTGTTATATACTGGGCCCATTGATTCTTTCAGCCGGTCCTGATTAAGGAATAATCAACAGGTTGGCTGTACCCTGTAAGTGATCCACTTGAAGGAAAATATGAACAAGGTATATGTGGAATAACATGTTCACCGGAATACACTGAATTGAATTTTTCGTCATCACATTCTCTTTTTTTTTTTTTTTTTTTCCCGGCGTCATCACATTCTCTAAGATATATACTTAATACGAAAAATATTTGTTTAACAAAAAACCATAAGAAGATTTTTCGGCAGTGGTTGGCACTTTCCATTTTCTAATTATATCAGAGAAAAGGAAACAAAATCTCATAAGAAAAGAAAAAACCAAAAAAAATGGGAAATAGAATAAAGGAAAAATAGAAATACAACAATTTCCCTCGCTTAGAGAGTCAATTAATATTTCCAAAAAAAAGCCAATAAAGTTTGCCGTTTCGTTTCTTCTCTTTCTCATTCAACAACAAAGAAGAAGAAAATCTCCGCCCAAAAAGTTTCTCCCTTTCGTTATCTCCCCTTAAAGTCTTAAACCCCTAATCAAACACAGTTTACGAATCATTGAAACCAAAAGATATAGTATTTTTTTTGTTTTTTTTTTTCAGTTGATAAAGATGATTATTGCGAGACTACTATTGCTTTCATTGCCCTGTTTCATCATCACGACCTTAGTGAATGGGCTATCAAGCACTGATGAGACTCTCATGCTAGCTCTGAGAAAATCCTTACAGCTACCGGCAGATCACAACTGGTCCGGTTCAGATCCTTGTAAATGGACGGGCTTACAATGCGACCGTGAAGGTAATCGAATCACAGCGATCCAAATCGGTAAATCAAAAATCTCAGGAACGTTACCTCCTGATCTCACAGCCCTCACGTCTTTGACTAAGTTCGAAGTCATGAACAACGTTTTATCAGGTAAGATACCGAATCTTTTCGGTTTAAAATCTTTGGAGACGGTTTATGTTCATGACAACAATTTCAGTTCAATCGATGCTGAGTTCTTCACCGGTTTAAGTTCTCTTCGACATGTGTCTTTGGATAATAATCCTTTTGGTTCTTGGGAAATCCCTTTGAGCTTAAAGGATGCGACTTCTCTATCGGATTTCTCCGCCGTCAACTGTGGTCTTTCCGGGAAGATTCCGGATTTTCTCGGAGGAGAAACGTTTCCTGGTTTGACGTCTCTGCATTTGTCTAATAACTTCCTCTTTGGTGAGCTTCCGATGAGCTTCGTTGGATCATCTCTTCAAAGTCTTCTTGTCAACGGTCAAAAGGGAAATGAGAAGCTTAATGGTTCAATCTCAGTTCTACAGAACATGACTGCTTTAACTGAGGTTTCGTTGCAAGGAAACAGATTCTCCGGTCCTATACCAGACTTTTCTGATTTAGTCTCCCTGAAAACTTTCAATGTCAGGGAGAATCAGCTTACGGGTATCGTTTCGGCTTCTTTTACTGAGTTACAATCTCTTGCTGTGGTGAATCTGACTAACAATTTGCTTCAAGGAGCTGTACCAATCTTCAAGGCTAAAAACGTTTTGGTTGATATGAAACTAAAAACCAATAGTTTTTGCTTAGCTTCTCCAGGTACTCCTTGTGATCCTCGTGTTAACACGCTGCTTTCGATCGTTGATGCATTTGGTTATCCGGCGAGATTTGCGCAGAGCTGGAAAGGAAATGATCCTTGTAGTAATAGCTGGGTTGGGATTACTTGTGCTGGAGGTAACATTGTTGTTATCAACTTCAAAAACATGGGGCTTACCGGTACTATATCTTCGCGGTTTGCGGATCTTGCTACTCTTCAGGTTATTAATCTCTCTGAGAATAGTCTCGACGGTACTATTCCTCAAGAGCTTACTAAGTTGAGTAACTTGAAAACTCTCGATGTTTCGAGTAATCAGTTGTGTGGTAAAGTACCAGAGTTTAATCCAAATGTTGTTGTAAACACGAATGGGAATGCTGACATAGGAAAAGATTGTCCTCGACCTGCTCCTGGTTCTCCTGGTTCGGCTTCCGGCAAGAATGGATCTAGCAATGCTGGGAAAATTGTTGGTTCTGTTATTGGTATTGTGTTGGGTTTGCTTCTCATCGGATTTGCTATTTTCTATTTGGTTAAGAAGAAGAAACAATATAATAAGATGCATCCTCAGCAACAGTCTAGTGACCAAGATGAACTCAAGATAACAATTGAGAATCTATGTGCTGGTGGAAGTGAAAGTGGACTCAGTGGTAATGATGCTCATGTGGGTGAAGCTGGGAATATTGTGATCTCCATACATGTCTTGAGGGATGCTACGGATAATTTCAACGAGAAGAATATACTTGGGAGAGGTGGATTTGGAATTGTTTACAAGGGAGAATTGCATGATGGAACAAAGATTGCTGTTAAGAGAATGGAATCTTCAGTTATAAGTGGAAAGGGTTTAGATGAATTTAAATCAGAGATTGCTGTTTTAACTAGAGTTCGACACCGTAATCTAGTGATTCTTCATGGATATTGCATAGAAGGCAATGAGAAGCTTTTGGTTTATCAATACATGCCGCAAGGGACATTAAGTAGGCATATTTTTCATTGGCAAGAAGAAGGGTTGAAGCCTCTTGAGTGGACTAGAAGGTTAATTGTTGCACTTGATGTAGCTAGAGGAGTTGAGTATTTACATACTTTAGCGCATCAAAGTTTCATACACAGAGATCTCAAACCTTCTAATATTCTTCTTGGAGACGATATGCATGCTAAAGTTGCTGATTTTGGTTTAGTCCGGCTTGCGCCAGAAGGCACACAATCGATTGAGACAAAAATTGCTGGAACTTTTGGTTATCTTGCACCAGAATATGCAGGTTTGGTTGGTTTTATGCTTATATATATATATGTTTGTTGCTAATTGTACTTAACTCACCAAAGGAAAATATTGAAATCTTTATGTACATTGCAGTGACCGGGAGAGTTACAACAAAAGTTGATGTTTATAGCTTTGGAGTCATCCTCATGGAGCTACTAACGGGTCGAAAAGCTCTTGACGATAAGAGGTCTGAGGAAGAGGTACACCTTCCCACATGGTTTAGGAGAATGTTTATCAACAGAGACTCGTTCTCATCAAAGGCCATCGACAAAACAATTGAAGTCAACGAGGAGACACTAGGAAGTATCAACAAAGTAGCTGAGCTTGCTAGTCATTGCGGTGCTAGGGAACCACAACAGAGACCCGACATGGGTCATGTGGTCAACGTGTTGGCCTCACTTGTTGAACAGTGGAAACCTGCTGAAGGAAGCCGAGACGCGGAAGATATCTATGCAATCGATTATGAAACACCTCTATCTCAAGTTGTAGGGAGATGGAGAGAGTTAGAGGGAAGAAGCAATGTTTCCCTTAATTCATCCTTCTTTGGAGCTAGCATACCGTCGCGACCTTCCGAGCTTGACAACACATTCAACTTAGGACAAGGGAGGTAAGTGTGTTTGAGAATCAGCCTGAAGGGGATATGTTTTGTTGTTGGATGTGTTCTTGTTTTAGGGTCACAGATTGTGAATATCGATCTGTTGGTGGTTACCTTGTTTCTCAAGTTAAGGGGTTTCCTTTTCGCACGAGTGGAAAATAGATATTTAGAAGTTTAGGTTGTGCATTGGCATTGACTTCATAATTTATTTTTCTTGATTTTATTGATTGATGTATTATTTAAGATATAATTCTTATCTCGATTTATGATTTTTCTCTACAACTAATATTTTATATGGAACTAAAAGTAAATTTACACATTTGTAATACCAAAGAGTTGTACCCATCCATAGGGTAAATAATATCTAAATGTTTCAAAAGGTCCACATACCCCAATCTTTCTGACATTTTTCATAAATTACATATCAAGCATTATGAGCTCAAACCTTTAACCAATGAGAAAACATTATGTGGTCATAACGTCTCCTTATGATTCTATGTACTGTACGTCATAGAATCTTTTAAGGGGAGCAGCCGGACCAGGGGGGATCAAAACAAATATGCCCTCTAAAGTTTCATATTTTTTCATTTTGATAAAAAATCTAAATGTCATTTGACTCATTTATTGGACAAAATATATATATATGGCTTTCTCAATGGGAAACAAATCTGTTGAAACTTGAAAGTAAGAAACAAATAAGTGGATGTTAGGAAATAGTGTTGTCGTGATTTTTTTTTTTTTTTTTAAATGTTTTAGATCATATGATTTGGTCAAAAATTATAAATCAGAATATGAAAAGATAGAAATCTAAGTTATGTCATGAAATCTAAGATACTACATGTGACATATTCAGTCAATTCTAAAACTTTATTTTCACGAACAAAGGAAAAATATAAATGTGACATATTCAGTCAATTCTAAAACTCTATTTTTCACTAACAAAAAAAAAATATAAATGTGATTTATTACTTAAAAAGAAAGTTTTTAAGAAAAGTTGGAAAGAAAGATCGGATGCACTCCAAATACAAAGAAACTCAATTTCTTTGAAAAGGTATGTGATCTACACTACTATATCAAGTCAAAATTCGGGTTAGATAGGTTCATCGACTTGAATAATAAATATTATGGGTTAACAAAAAAAAGAAAAGAATATTAAATATTATCGTTTTTGTCTCCTGGTCGATAAAAAAAATCTCAATATACACAGAAGTGAAAACCGATCATTTGCAGAGTTTGTAATCGTCTGGTCATTTTAAAGAACCAAAACATATATTATTACATTTTAAATTTTAAATTTCATGTGTTATTAGTATTTTCTTAACGTTTGAAATGTGGTATACTCTATATATGATCACCTATAATAATTCATTAATTTAAGTTTTTAATATTTGATCAAAAAAAAAAAAAAAAAATTCATCAAAATACGGTGGACTCCAAATATCATCATCCTGCTACCAAAAGCATAACCATTAGCCCATTGGGCTAGTTCAATAACAAACGATTCACAGTTTCACGCCCACTCAAACAACATCATAAGACTAAACCGGACCCGGTTTGTATTGGAAATATAGAACAATAATTTCTACAATTTTTGTTTGCTGGAAACAAAGACGACAGGAACAAAAAGGAAAAAAGAATAGTCTCCTCTGCAAACAAAACATATCATCACACCGTCATCGTCTTCAATTTAATTTGCAATCAATCAAATGATCTCTCCAAAACCCTAATTTATCTTTTGTCTTCTCTGATCAAATTGTTCGTTCCTCGCCTCTTCCTTCTGATCTTCCGATATCGGAATGCTAATTTTCTAGTCACGAATTGGATTCTCCAGTAGTCTAAACCCTTAATTTTTCTTCGTCTTCTAGGGTTTCGGAAAAAGATACAAGCAAAGGGGTAAAAAGATGTCCCTTCCGCTATTGGAGTGTAAGTACGTGACTGAGGAGTTTGTTCGTGAAGGTAAGAATGGCAACTATGGTTCAAAGCTGCCCAGCTCCGTACCGATGCTTCGTTTCCTCTACGAGTATTGTTGGATTTTGGTACACACGCACACAAAACCCTCTCTTCCTATTCTCCAAATCATGGATAGCTCTATGTGTTCCGAGTTGCTGAAGCTGCATCGTTATGGATTATCAGGTTCGTGGCGAATTGCCAATTCAGAGCTGTAGGGCAGTCTTGGATGGGGTGGATTTTTTGGATAAGCCATCCAGAGAAGAATTAGCTTCCTGTTTCACTGATGTCGTGACTCAGATTGCTCAAGACGTAGGTTTTTCCAATACTTTAAAAACTTTGATTTTTGACATTTTTTTTAGCTTACAGATGATTATGCACGGGTTTTAATACTAAGTGTTTGGTTTCATGTTCTCTTTGCTTTGTTTTGCAGCTTACCATGTCTGGAGATCAACGTTCTCGCCTAACCAAATTGGTCAGTATTGGAATTTATCTTACGTTTTAAAAACAGTTTGTGGTTTTGACTTGTTATTCTTGATTATGAAACATAAATCTAGCTCTTTGAAAGTGCATCTTGAGATTAGAGTCCACGACAATCATGTGATAGCATTCTTTACTAAATAAATAAGAGCATGCGTTGTTTTTTGCTATTAGTAGTGTCCTAAGGATCAACCAACCGTTGGCTCATTCTGGGCGGGTTGCAAGAAGGATCCTTCTTCATACCTGGTCCTTATCGTAAAAGCTGATGCATCTAGGTTGACCATAGTGCCTTAGATTCTCTTTTAGTGCAGTTTCTTCCTGACTTTCCATTTGTTTGATCCAACGTTCTGCTTACTTGATCAGTATTTGAGTTGTTAGCGTATGTCTTATTTTATTGTATTTGATGATTGCATACCTAAAACTCTTCCATTTACCATCTCCTCAAGGTTTCTATGCTCATAGCTACCAATCATTTCTTTTTCCTTTGTAGGCGAAATGGCTTGTGGAGTCACAGACAGTCCCTCAAAGGCTTTTCCAAGAGCGTTGCGAGGTAAACATTATGTTACGTTTAGCCAATGAATAGTCAGGAAAAGCCCGATAAGTAAACAGAGTAATTCTAAGATAATTTTCTTATTGATAGTACTTAGACGAGAAATTACAGCTTTGAGAGGTTTCTTAATGTAGTCCCCTCTTATTCTACCTTACAACTTTCCCTCAGTGCTCGATAACCCCTCGCTGATACCCTTCATATATATAGCATATACATCATGCAATCCTACTCCAGATCATACAACCGTAACAAGAACAGTCTGGAGTGATATATAGAAAATGCTCATTAAGTTGTGGTTTTAGCTGCTAATGTAGTTAGTTCTAAAAGTTAACTTCAAGGCTGAAACCTATTCCTGAAGCCTCAGTAATCCCTTAGAATGTAGAAAGGTCCTCACAAATCCAGTGGACCAGCTGGTCTCATAAATAGCCCTCTTCTTATTACCGTAGGTGTCAAGGATAGGAGGGTGCAAGTTCTAATATGTATCACATTATTCCAATTTTGCGTAGTTTGTTCCCCAGTTAACCTCTCTATTTTATTGATTAGTAAGAAAGTAACTTTTCTGAAGGCACTGACGATTGATTTCTTTATTTTCTTTTAGGAGGAGTTTCTCTGGGAAGCTGATATGGTTAAAATAAAGGCCCAAGATTTAAAGGGGAAAGAGGTGAGGACTTCACACTTCTGTAATCGCTGTATTAATGCGACATACAATTTGCTATAGGGTTAGCGGTAATTATAAGATGGTATTATCTTGGTTAGTTATAAATCCAAGTGTACTGTAGTCTGATTTACGTGATCGTTACTTTGAGTGAGTTGCTATTGCAGAAGATTTATATGCACAGTTTCTCCTTTACCAGTGTAACTGCTGCTCATTGTTTAGTCATAACAATTCTGGTTGGTGCTACTCAGGTGCGATTAAACACTCGTCTTCTCTACCAGCAGACAAAGTTCAACTTACTCCGTGAAGAAAGCGAGGGATATGCCAAATTGGTTCGTCATAGAAGATCTCCAGCTTTGATCTATTGTTATTCTTTCTTTCCGTTTTTCTTCTATGCCCTATTGTTAGATACATCTTCGCACTTTACTTCATTTTCTTTGAAACACACCTTAGGAATGCTCGCTTAAATTTTTGGAAGGGATGATCTCTTCGACAATGCTTATTTGGCCTTTCCTTTTCACACAGTTCCAGTTGAAAGGCATATCTTCTGCTAGAATAATTATAGTATAGCTGGTCAGAGTAACCAACATTGTTAATTCAGCAGAGTTTCAATTGATTTGTGGAGTTCGATTAAAAAAGATTGTACATACGCCAACTTATTACAGTAGTTCCTTTTGTGAATTGCAGGTCACTCTTTTGTGCCGAGGATCTGCAGGTTCTTCGCATAATGCATCAGCAGCAATTATGGGAATTATCAAGGTGTTGATTCTGCCGATACATTATGTTTTGCATATCTATTTCTTTTTCTTTCTCTGAACTGAAATATTTCTTGCAGTCATTAATTGGACAATTTGACCTGGATCCGAACCGTGTTTTTGACATTGTAAGTTTTCACTGCCGCGTCTGTCACCTTTTTGTTTGATATCACATAATGCATCAATATGCCCTTCCTATTAGTCATGTACCCTTTGTTTTTGATGAATAGGTTTTGGATTGCTTTGAGCTTGAACAAGATTACGACACATTTCTCAATCTAATTCCTATCTTTCCCAAGGTTCAGAATGTCTTCCTCTTGTTTTCATATTCTACTGCTTACCTTGAGAAGCTATGTTTTGCTAAAAAAATTCTCTTTGATATGCAGTCTCATGCTTCACAAATTCTTGGATTTAAATTTCAATACTATCAGAGATTGGAGGTGAATAGCCCTGTTCCAGTTGGGCTCTATAAGCTTACAGCCTTGCTAGTAAAGGAAGAGTTTATCAATCTTGAAAGCATGTGGGTACTTTTTTTTTCAACTGCTTTCCCCCTTTCCTTTCTTGCTTATTATGTCCTTAGGAGCCATTGGGGAATCTTAAAATCACGCATTATGTGTGGCCTTTAGGAAGTACACTGGTTTTACCCTTTTTTCGCAGACGATGCCTTTAAATTCTCCTTTCTAGTTGGATACTTGTACATAGTCTATTCGTGACGACTTTTTCTGTATTCTTCATGACGGCTTCTTTTCTTTTCATTGTTGTGGGGATAAGGCTATACCAGTTGGAGCCTAAATGAAAGATTGTCTTCTCTTTTGCGCTATGTCTCCTTTTCTAGTTGTTTGGTATTAATGTCTCTTAGGTTCATTTCTTAATGTAGTCAGAAAGAAAATTGATGGGTTTAATTGTCAAAAATCCTTTTGGTTGTACCAAGGTTACTTCTTACCTTGTAGAGCTAATTGTTCTGATTCGGTAATGACTAGATTGCTACATTTCTTTGTGCCTCTGACAAGTGAAACTATACTAAATCTATAGACCTTATGTTCTTATATTGTTATGCCCAAATGTGAATAGATATGCGCATCTGCTACCTAAGGACGAGGAAGTTTTCGAGGATTATAATGCTTCTTCTGCAAAGCGATTTGAAGAGGTACAGTTCAAATATCATCTCGGCCTTGTAGGTGCTTGTTATCGATATTTTTAGATAGTTTTTTCTGGCATAGGGTAGTTGTCCCCATGTTACTTCTGGGTTAAAACTATTTTCTTCCATTGAGGCAAACGAACAAATTTTTTCCTCTGCTCTTGCGAGAACCTGCTCAGCTTGCCTTAACAAATTTTAATAAATACTTAGAAAGTAAGCTTTTCTCCATTTTCATGGAAGCCAGCCCATATTTGTTCTTTTTGAGGCCTTATTTTCACATGTCTATTCATGAGTTATGATATCTACAAGTCCCTCCTTTTATACAGGCCAATAAAATTGGAAAAATAAATCTCGCTGCTACTGGAAAGGATCTAATGGAGGATGAGAAGCAAGGAGATGTCACAGTAGATCTCTTTGCTGCTTTAGACATGGAAACTGAAGCTGTTACTGAGCGATTACCAGAGCTTGAAAATAATCAGACTCTGGGCCTCCTTAATGGTTTTCTCTCTGTGGACGACTGGTATGTATTCTAGTTCCTCTTAATTTATAAATAAAAATATTGAAATCTTCTGAAAGCTTAGTTTGCCATCCATTTTTTTTTTCCGTTTTACTTAAACAAATCCATTATCATCAAACCAGTCCATTTGGTTCAAGGAAACACGTTTGTCGAACCAATGTGGAGTTTCAAGCTATGTTATTCATGAGCGTGATATTTCTTGTAGGACCACTTTGTATGTCATTGTTATTTTTGTGATAATCTTTTTGCTTATTACGTGAAATTGAACAACATATTGGATGACTGTTACTGATGTCTTCCACAGAATTCATGTCTTCGATTGATACTTTCATATACATCTTGTTTACATTCTACTTTATGATTTACAAAGCTATTTTGTATATGTCGTTTCTATTTAAGGCATAGTGCTTACTCTTCCCCTTTATGATCAACTGAGGCTTTCACTCTTGAGTTCTTTTTGCGTTAACATTTTACTTCTTTCAGGTATCATGCCAATATCTTGTTCGAGCGTCTTGCACCTCTTAATCCAGTGGCTCACAATCAGATTTGTAGTGGCTTGTTTAGGTTAGTGAGTAATCCTTTGGCTTAGACTATTTTGTCCTCAGATGTATAGCTGCTCATTGCTTTGCTTCTTCAGTTCTATGTATCAACTAAGAGATACTGTAGCTCTGGCCATTAATCTATGATAACAACAATGATTTTTTGGTCTATGTTTTCAGGCTTATAGAGAAGTCAATCACTCATGTTTATCGCATTGCCCGTCAGACACGTTTTCAAAATTCTTCTTCTGCTGGCACAGAAAAGATTACACACACTGCTAATACAACATCCAATAGTACTTGTCTAGATCTTCCAAAAGAAGTGTTTCAGATGCTAGCTATAGTTGGACCCTACCTGTACCGCAATACACAACTGCTGCAAAAGGTGCGCTGACCTCTAAAATACTGAATGTGAGATACAAAAGATTGAAGACTGAAGCTGATATATGTTTATCATTGTGGCAGATTTGTAGAGTATTAAGGGCTTACTACTCGTCGGCCTTAGATCTTGTTCGCAGTAGCAATGGTTCGTCAAATCAAGAAGGTAATGCATATGAAGTTTCTCGTGTGCAACTGAAGGAAGTTAGGTTGAGAGTGGAAGAAGCTCTAGGAACATGCCTTCTGCCATCGTTACAGTTAGTACCTGCAAATCCAGCAGTTGGTCATGAGATTTGGGAAGTGATGAGTCTCCTTCCGTATGAGGTTGACTTGCTTCTGTTGTTTTGTTTCTGATATTTTGCATAGACGTGATGGTCAATAATACTGATTGACTCTTTCTTTAGGCTCGTTATCGCTTATATGGTGAGTGGGAAAAAGAAGATGAGCGGAATCCTTTGTTGTTGGCAGCTAGGCAAGTGGCAAAGGTATAGCAGTCTGACTTCTTCGACCAATTATTCTTATATGATACAAATGGAAATATACATCCTTCAGACCCTCAGTAGCTTTTCTTGTATTTCAGTTGGACACTAGAAGGATTCTAAAACGGCTTGCAAAGGAAAATTTGAAGCAGTTAGGAAGGATGGTGGCAAAACTAGCTCATGCCAATCCCATGACGGTGCTTCGGACAATTGTAAATCAGGTGTCTATCTACTAAAAAATGTGGTATTGCTTCTAAATTTGTATTCAGAATTTTTCAGCCGTGGCTAACTGTCAGGTTCTTGTTGCAACAGATTGAAGCATACAGAGATATGATTGCTCCTGTCGTGGATGCCTTCAAGTACTTGACACAGGTCAGTGACGTCTTTTTTGTGTGATATGCTCTTATTCACTTTATGCCCTTGCTCTCCTAGGTTTTTTGTTTAGTTCTAAAAAAAAGTAATCATGATGAGATAGATAGTGGGTCTTTTTGCCAGCACCTTGTTTTCAGAGTGGGAAGTAAATCTTGTTTCTTTCTGGTGATTATAATTTGGCTTTTCTACAGATTTTACACATTCAGTTTAGCATTCATTCTGAGGTAGGTTTAAAATGTTGGATATGGGGATATGTTTGTTTGGCTTATACTCAAATATGAGCTTCTGAAGTAGGCAATAATTAAGTGAGATAGTTATGGTAAATTCGGATGCAGTTGGATGGATCCTAATATTCTGACAGTTTTTTTTCCAATGATTGATTCTATTGAACGTTCTAGTACATTGAGGCAGACATGTGTTTCTTTTTTTTCTGGCTTCTTTCCTGCAACAATCTTTTGCCTACTAAGTTACATGGAGTTAGCTTTCCTTTTAAGTTATTGTTGCTTTTGAGATGCTTCTGCCTGCTTTTTGAGTTAGAGTCAGCTTTCCTTTTTGTAATGCTTTCCAAATTATTTCTGATGCACAGCTGGAGTATGATATCCTGGAATATGTCGTGATTGAGAGACTGGCACAAAGTGGACGAGATAAACTCAAAGACGATGGGATTAATTTATCAGACTGGCTTCAATCTCTGGCTTCATTTTGGGGTCACCTGTATGTGTTCTTCTTTGGAAATATTAATGCATGCTAGAAATAATTTCATTATGCTTTTCATTGCTTTTAGAGAGAGAATCGCAGTGTGTTTTTTTTGTGGTGATTGCATACACCAGACATTTCAGTTATGTCGAGGATAGAAAAGCGCAGTTATGTATTATTTTAGTTTAAAGCTGTTTTGAGGAGCGAACTTGCTATTCTGATATTTAAAACCGTTGTGGTTACTTTGTGAATTTGGATAATCAGCTGTATTTCTAATGTAACTTCTGGTTGTATATGCTAGTGATATAATTTACTGAAATTGTGCATGATATTTACTTGCTGAAGAAGTCGAGGATATTGCTCACATGATCAATGCTAGTTTGCCTGATAGAATGAATGGTGTTGCATTAGCCATTAGTTTTTTTCACGTGTTCGTCCTGTTAGTATTCTTCATATATCTCTTTTATTTTAAAATCTAGGGTGTTGTGGCTGACGAATGCTTCTTGTGAGGGCTCCATCTTTTTCTCTGACTGCCATTAGAATATTGCCATCTTCTTACTGCAAGATGCACATTTAGTATTATTCAGAAAGTAATAAAAGTTGTAAAGGCCATCTTTTTGGAGTGTTTTTATAAACAATATCTTGTTATCCAGGTGTAAGAAGTACCCATCAATGGAGCTAAGGGGTCTTTTCCAGTATCTCGTGAACCAGTTAAAGAGGGGCCAAGGGATTGAGCTTGTTCTTCTCCAGGTACCCTTTTGGTTTGTATACCCAAATTATTATGATCCAACTTATTCAGACTTATGGTGGCGGTCTGTAATTTTACAATCGTGTGTAGGAACTGATCCAGCAAATGGCAAATGTACAATACACTGAGAACCTTACTGAAGATCAGTTGGATGCCATGGCTGGAAGTGAGACTTTACGTTATCACGCAACATCCTTCGGCATGACACGGAACAACAAGGTTTGTTTTCTTCGAACTACACGAATTCAAAATAACTCATATTGAATCTTAAAAGGGTCCAGGCATTAGTCTTTACCATAAGTGCCTGTATTTACTTGCTACCGTTAGAGAAAATTGATGATGTTGTCAGCTTGAAATTTGGGTTCTTTATTTTCAGTAATCTGAAAGAAACAATATTGATTTGGGTATTTTCAAGTTTGATTCGCCGCAGCTCTGTTTTTGCATGCTCACATGTTTGTGAAACTACAAACATGTGAAGGGTTGTGGAAAATCTGTTTTATCTGAAATTATTCATTGGAATGTCTGGTCTTGTAAGAAGTGCTTTTCATTCAAAACCTCTTCTGTACTTCTATAGATGCTAGGGTCTATATTGATTAAACATATGTTCTTGTAATAGTGGCATCAGTATTAATAAACTTTATTGAAGTATCATAGCTTTTAAATAATTCTGCTTTCTCTTCCTGTTTTTTTCAGGCACTTGTCAAATCATCAAACCGTCTACGAGATTCGTTACTTCCAAATGATGAACCAAAGTTAGCTATCCCCCTTTTGTTACTTATCGCCCAGCATCGTTCTCTGTAAGTTGACAAATCTGATCACTCAAAATTGTTTGACATTTGGAAGTGTGCATTAATTGTTTGCATGGACCATACAAGTCTTTACTGGAGCAGGATTCATATGTTCCTACATCATATACCTGGTAACATAAATTGACACGAGAGTGAAAATGCCTACTAAAGTGGTGTCTAAAACTACATATTTACATTGTAGATTATATATTGGTGTGACTATGGACAATGTTCCTGTCTCTAAATTGAGTATGTGTGCTGTACACTTATTCATTTGGTCAACAAACCATGATATTCAGGATTAATTTGATTTTAACATAAACTTCCTGATATGCAGAGTTGTGGTGAATGCGGATGCACCATATATTAAGATGGTCACTGAGCAGTTTGACAGATGTCATGGAATTCTCCTCCAATACGTGGACTTCCTTTCTAGTGCTGTCAGTCCTGCTACTGCTTATGCTCGGCTGGTACCTTCGCTTGATGAGCTTGTTCACACATACCATCTTGAACCAGAGGTCTCTCGATCTTTCTTTCCTTTGTTCATTGTTCTTTACCCTTTGCTGCACTCTTCAACAAAATGGATTTTATCACTTTTAACTTAAGTATTTCTGGTCTTCATCGTTAGCTATTATTGCTTTCCTTTTGTGATTACTTCCCTGCAGCTTGAAACCCAGACTTATGTTCTCAATCCCATGCCAGGTTGCTTTTTTGGTATTTCGCCCTGTGATGAGGCTATTCAAGTGTCGACGGAATGGTGATGTTTCATGGCCTTTGGATAGTGGGGAATCTGTGGATGCAGATTCTGAAATATCAGAATCTGAGAGTTCCATGATTCTTGATGTCGGCGCATCTGAAAAAGCTGTAATGTAATATTTCAACTCAACATGTATAGTATATTTGGTTTTGCTTCAGCAACACTATGGACGTGTTGTCTATTTAAAATTTGCAAATAGTCTCCTTGTGAAGATTTGAAGTGATAAGAATTAGTTATATAATTGTAGTACACCTAGATGCTGATTCATTGGACTTTCTCTTGCTGTTAAAGAAATTAGTTATTTAGTTGCATTTAATTACTTCAGCAATGTGTTTGCAGGTGGTCTGATGTTCTTGATACAGTTAGAACAATGCTGCCCTCGAAAGCTTGGAATAGTCTGTCGCCACACCTCTATGCTACTTTTTGGGGGCTTACCCTTTATGATCTTCATGTTCCCAGAAATCGTTACGAGTCTGAGATATCTAAACTGCATTCTGCCCTTAAGACACTTGAAGAGGTTTCTGATAATTCTAGCTCAGCAATTACAAAGAGAAAGAAAGAGAAAGAAAGGATTCAAGAATCTCTTGATCGGCTAACCGGTGAACTGAAAAAGCATGAAGAACATGTTGCTTCTGTCCGTAGAAGGCTTTCACGTGAAAAGGATACATGGTTGAGCTCCTGTCCGGATACGTTGAAGATCAATATGGAGTTCCTACAACGTTGTATTTTTCCTCGTTGCACATTTAGCATGGCAGATTCTGTGTACTGTGCCATGTTTGTACATATGCTCCACTCTCTTGGAACGCCCTTTTTTAACACTGTCAACCACATTGATGTACTGATATGTAAAACGCTGCAACCAATGATCTGCTGCTGCACTGAATATGAAGTTGGAAGACTTGGGAGGTTTTTGTTTGAGACCTTAAAGATTGCATACCACTGGAAGGTCACTCTTTAATTTTTATTTTACTTTACTTTGATGATGAAAGTATAGAACTGGGGCTTTTTTTTTTTCTAACCTAGTTTATGATTCTAATGTTCTCTTATCTTTTCTCAGAGTAAAGAATCAGTCTATGAACATGAATGCGGAAACATGCCAGGGTTTGCTGTTTATTATCGATACCCGAACAGCCAGCGTGTCACATTTGGACAATTTGTGAAGGTTAGAAATTTGATCTTTGACTTGTACGTTTATGTTACTTTTAGTGGTATAAACGCTAGGGCTGTTTCAAGTTTCGCATTAGCCCTTAATATTCAACTCTCTCAAGTATTCTTGTTCTTTATTATTTTTTATTCTTAATTCTAACAAAAAAGGCAAGTAAACGTGAATTTTAATACATTTCTGGAAGTATTAACTATTAAGGGCTAATGCGAAGATCGTTCAGTAGCTGAGAGCTAATCGCCTACAAAATTTGACAAGATTAAACGGACAAAAAAAAATATGGGAGTTCAGGGGGGAGTGAAACTAAGGGGTTGCGTATCAGGAATAATTTGTATGATATATGAAGATCTCAAGCCACATTCTCTTTTGTAGTCAAGTTCTGAGTTACTTACCGTACATTTTCTCTGTATGATGCCTTGAAAAGTAATTATATATCTTTTTGTCTGATGGAACTGCATTGCTTGTGCTCAGTGATTTTGATATCTTCCATTTCATCTGTGGATATTTTTCCGTTTGTAATTCTACAATGTGTAGTGGTCACATATTCTTCTTTAATTACTAGTAACAAATTCTGTTTCATCTGTTGATCTCTCTGAAAGGTACATTGGAAATGGAGTGGAAGAATCACACGGCTTTTGATCCAGTGTCTGGAGTCTAATGAGTATATGGAGATTCGTAATGCCTTAATTATGTTAACAAAAATATCTGGGGTTTTCCCAGTTACTCGAAAAACGGGGATAAACCTTGAGAAACGGGCAAGTACCTCTTACTAGCCAGTCTTATGAATCTGCTTTAAGTTAGTGTGATTTCTATCTTTCCATGTGCTTTCTTTGTGAAAATATTAATGTTTACTTTCTTTGGTGGCCTGATCTTTCAGGTAGCCAAGATTAAAAATGATGAGCGAGAGGACCTTAAGGTCTTAGCAACTGGTGTTGCCGCTGCTCTCTCTGCAAGAAAAGTGAGTGCTAACCATAGCAATTTCATGTTCAGAGTTTTATGCAATTTCACTGAATGTCGATTATTTGCAGCCACATTGGGTCACAGACGAAGAATTTAGCATGGGCTTCCTTGAACTAAAGGCCCCGCCAGTACATAATCCAAAACATGCTTCTGCATCTTCACAGCCAGAACATACTCCAAAACATGTTACTTCTTCCCAGAATGGTTTGCTAATCGGTGTCTCCCAAGGTGGTACAACTGGGGAAAGATATACTGTTAACCAGCAGCCTGAGTCTGGCGGATTGGGCAAGGACCAGATATCAAAAATTAAACCTCTAGATGGAAAAACAGAAAGTATACCTTCAAAATCTGATCAAGGACATCTGAAATCAAAGGGAGGCAATCCATTGGATGCCCAATCATTCATGTCTAAGAAGTTAATGGAACAAAAGGAAACAGATGAAGCACCCAGAATATCTGATGAAAATCCTGTCAAAGCTGCTTCAAAGTATTCTGAAGCTGAGGTATGGCCGTGATCCTTTTTTTTTTTTCATTTGTTAAGTTAGCAACCACTGCTTTTTTTGTGAATCCCAAATTTGCCACTAGTATGTGTTCACAGAAATTATATAGGAATTTTTAGCCCATTCTATCTTTTTTGACAGTTCCTTTTCTAAAGGACTGATTTAGGAGAAGTGATTATTAGATGTCATATTTGGGTTGCCTTGTAAACATATGGACTCTGTTAAACCTACCCCTTCATGTGGGCCCTGGGTTGTGGGTGAGAGCGCTAAGGTTAATAGATTTGATCCCAGTATGATGCAATATGCTAATCTCTACACTCTTTACCTTCACCCCTGCCTTTTTATGTTGGTGGCTGACAAAATTCAGTAAATCAACATTTTAGGATTATGGGCTCCAACATTCTATCATGCATAATTATTTTTGGTTGGCAGTTAAAACCTTCCTCCAAACGAGGGGCATCAGCTGCATTAGTGAACAAATCAACAAAGCAAGATTTTGGAAAAGATGATGGAAGGTCCGGTAAAGCTGTTGGAAGAACATCTACAGCTGACAAAGATCTTATTTATCTGGAGAGCAGGCAAGCAGGTTTGATCAAAGCTCCTTCCAGCACAGCAGCCAATGGTAGCATAGCTACTGGTTTGTCCAAAGGTTTAATCTCACCCACAAAATCATTAGATGTTCGTAGAAGCTAATGAAAGTTGGATGGACTTGTCAAGTATTCTGAATTTAATCTCTGATGCAGTGAAAGATGATGGCGCTGAAGCTTCTGATGCACAAAAGCAATCTTCTCGGACTGTTCATTCCCCTAGGCATGAAACTGTCACGTCTTTGAGATCGAGTGATAGGTTACAAAAACGAACTAATACTGTTGAAGATAGTGAGAGAATAAGTAAACGGCGTAAAGGAGATGCTGAGCACAAAGAGCATGACAATGAGCCTCGATTAAGTGATCGAGATAGATCAACAGAGGCTCGATTGGATTTAAACAAAACAATTACTGATGACCAAAGCTCCCATAGGGATCAGGATAGATCAAAGGATAAGGGTAATGAAAGACAGGACCGAGACCACAGAGAAAGAGTGGAGCGTTCTGATAAACCTCGCGGAGATGATGTGGAGAAAGGACGAGATAAATCCTTGGAACGTCATGGTAGGGAGCGCTCTGTTGAGAAGGGTCTAGATAAAGGAACAACTAGGAGTTATGATAGAAACAAGGATGAAAGAAACAAAGATGACAGAAGCAAACTGCGTCATGGTGAGGCATCACTTGATAAATCTCATTCTGATGATCATTTTCATGCTCAAGGTTTACCACCACCGCCACCTTTACCTCCTAACATCGTTCCACAATCTATGGCCTCGAAAGAAGACCCAGAAAGAAGGACTGGAGGTTCAAGGCATTCTCAGAGGCTTTCCCCGAGGCATGATGAAAGAGAGAGACGGCGCTCTGAAGAGAACTCATTACTTTCCCTGGATGATGTAAAACGTAGAAGAGATGACGATTTTCGTGACCGAAAGCGAGATGACCGAGAAACAATTGCTGTGAAGGTAACGTGGCTCTATACCGCTGTTGATACTCGATACTAAGAACTATAGAATATCTGTTATAGCTGCATCATCATGATTTCATATTGCTTTCTCTTATCTGCTCTCGTGTAATGGTAATTCGTTTCTGATTTCAATACTCATTTTGATCAGTTTTTATCAAAAAAAATGGAGTGTTTCTGCAATGATCTTCCTGTTTGAGCATAGGAATAACCATCTTATTTATACTTTATGCAGGGAGAAGAAAGAGAAAGGGAAAGGGAAAGAGAGAGGGAAAGAGAAAAAAGCCTCCCTTTGAAAGACGATTTTGAAGCCTCCAAAAGAAGGAAGCTTAAGAGGGAGCAACAGGTCCCATCTGCAGAGCCAGGGGAATACTCACCCATGCCACATCAGTCGTCATTATCAATCGGTATGGGACCATCATCGTACGAAGGCAGAGAGCGAAAGAGCAGTAGTATGATTCAACATGGAGGTTATCTTGAAGAGCCAAGCATCAGACTTCTAGGAAAAGAAGCTTCCAGCAAGATGGCTCGTCGTGATCCTGACCCGTATCCTTAAAAACAAAAAAAGAGCCCCATTACCAACTTATATAATCTGTCTGCTTGAGTTTGCATCATCCCTTATATGATGCATCATTGAATGGTATCTTCAGAGTTACAAAATACAAATCCAAGATTGGCAATTTCCTTAACCTTGGTATTAGGATGTATGACCGAGAATGGGAAGACGACAAGAGGCAGAGAGCGGAACGGAAGCGGAGAGATCGGAAGTAGACTGATGATTCGACTATCCTTTGGTCAGTTGGATGAAGAGGAGAGAGTCAAAAATGCTGGTATTACACTGGTTATGTTGTACGCATACGGTTTTTAACCATTCCATGACTATGCGGTCTACTTTGTGTCATCTCGCTCCGCCGAGTTTGATAATGACTTGCAAGACTTTATAGACACTCATACCATTTGATAAAACTCGCAATTTGATAATTACAAATTGTTTATGGAGCTTGTAAACTGTAGGTTTCCAGGGAAATTGATAGTGTGACAAATATCGATTTTTGTTTTGGTTTTTTTTTTTTTTTCTATTGGTTTTAAAATGATCTGTGGATATAATTTAACTTGAACCGGCGCTGCTTTATGAAAAGCAATAGAAAGATGGTCCAAATGTATATATGATAGTTTTTTTTTTTTTTTTTGTCATCTGTATTTTATTGATAATATATAAGGAATGGTACATAGTCGAAAGTCAAAACAGATGCCGGCGGAAACATAAATTTCCCCGGAGTCAAAAACCCAAAAGAGAGAAATAAAAGCTCTAAGTTACAGATGAGCTAAATGGAAACTTAATACAAACCACAATAACCAAAACAAAAGTCAAAAACTTAAAAGAAACTTCAAGGAAAACGAGCTTGCCAAATTAATTATACACCAATATAAGCCAAAGTTAACCGTAAAGGACAACATGCGTCCATCTTGCAGCCAATGAAATCTCCTATTGTGAAGCTAGAGTACCTCTCAAATCGAATGAACTTAGACTTCTATTCCGAGAAGAGAGATACAGGACACATAGAGCAAATCCCACGAACCTTTCGGAGAACGGCAAAGTCGAATAATACGACAAGAAATCGCCAAGATAGAAGATATGAACTGACCAGACCTCGATCAGGTTTTGAATGTAGAAACAAGGAGCGAAACAAACCTCGAACCGGATAACACTAAACTCAGAGGAGAAAAGCATACGATCGAACCGGAGAGATTGCAATAAGGCTCATCAAAGGGCAAAGCAAAGTCAGCAAAACACGAAAACAAAGGAGCTCTAGAAAGGTAAGACCAAAGCTTCGGGTTATCAGCAAGAGCAAGGAGAGCGAGACAGCCATACCAAAATCCCGGATTACCGTCGAACCAAAGCCTAAACTGACCTACACACCCGCTTAAACTACCTAAACCAGCGATTTGTACCCACTTAAACCACAAACACAAGACCAAAGACAAACACTCTTATAGACCGAAGATTACGAAAGTCAGATGTCACCGGAGAGAAGACAAAAACATCTCAGCCGCATGAGAAACCAACAAACCAACTATCACCATCGAAAATCAAAGGCTAAGAAACCTAGATCTGGAACTACCAACCTCAAAACCACCGACATGATAGAATAGATTGCGGTGAAACAACACGAGCCACAAGGAGACGAAACTCAGGGAAGATCTTACGATTTGATCATAGTTACTTTTACTTTTTTTTTAAAATGGATTTTTATATTATTGAAGTTTATGAGCTTTTCACTGATCTATGCAACTATCACTAATAAGTTATCTTACGTCTCTTATATGAAGAAAAACGTGAAATTGTTAACCAGCTAAAGAGTTGAAACACAATACATTCATATGGAATTAGAAACTCATTCAACACTACTGGAAATGAGAAATAAACGTGAAAGGAGATTGACTACTAACCTTTTGAGTATCCGAAAACTTGTAAACATGTATTGCCTTACGAAACCAAGTCAATAAAAGTTTTGATATATGCTGGTTTGGTCAACCTTAATACATTTACCAAATTAAGTAGAGATTCTATTTATCGGCCTTCCAAATGTCCGAAGTCTATTTTCGTAACACCAAACCTAGAAAGCTCTCTCATTCCAATCCCCCAAGGTTATGTATAACGAAATTAAATCAATTATACTTTTATACATCAATTCTGTTTATCCTTTCAATTGATGATACCATGAGATTATCAGATTTTACTGAAGTCTAGGTTATTTTTTTTCCATGTCATATTATTAAATCATGTGACAAATAGTTCTCTTTCGATGTTGTTATCTTATGCAAGAATGATTTCATAACGCCGTTTTTACAAATCGGTAGATTCTCTGTAGAGAATCGTTTCCTTTTCCTTCCTTTCATTTGTAGAGAATCGGTTACCAAAGAACATAATCAATACAAGTCTTATTTTACTTTTTGAAAATTTTTTAACAAAAAAAATCACGAAAACAAAATTAAGTGTTTGCTTAGATATAATATAACTCTTCAGTTCAGGTCTCCAAATTTTGTCAGCACATTGAAATCTCAGGAGAACGAAAGTTATAAGTTTTAACATCATAAGAGTTAACAAAGAAAATACCCTTCAACTAAAAAAAAACAAAACTATCTTGATTTTAAGAAAATTATAAGTAACAAAAAATATATATATATATATATATATATATGTAATTGCCTCTCCTCAGTTCAGGTCTCCATAATTTTTCCGCATGATAAATCTCGGAAGAACGAAAGTTATGATTTGATCATCATCGGAGAGGCAATTACAATAGCTATCTACCCAAGTAGAGTTGGATTAGAAAGAAAAGTTTTTAAAAAAAAATCGACGATAATAGAATCAAATACGAAGGAAAATTCAATAAAGAAATTAAACAGAACGACTAAAAGTGAATGTTAGGTTACATCTCATCACTACGCAATTTATATGCCATTGGAAGGGGGGGGGGGAGGCAGGGTTGTGAGTAGCAAAACCCTACTTCTATCTTTGGGCATTTAGGCTTATAATGGGCCTTTGTTATTGAATCTTTCCAGATCAGCCCATGATTTTTGTTCGTAGTCTTTTTTTTTTTTTGAAAGAAAATAATCAAATCAAACTAGTCTTATTATTAAGTTATCTTATAAATTTTCGTCACATGTCAAAAATTTGATGTGTTTGAATCTTAAGAATAAAATTTGATGTCAATATTGAATGCATAATCAAATTCTAAAAATAATTATCAAAATTTGTTATTAATCTTAGAATTTTTTTTCAAAAATAGATTCTTTTAAAAAAATTTAATAATATCAAACGGTGACTTTAGTATTTAAAAAAAAAAGTACTTCAGGGATCTTGTTTGACAATAAAGTTCTGAAATGTTCGATCCTAGACGTAGTTTGATAAGGTCTACATTTGGGAGTTCCAGCCTTGCTTCTCCAACCTCCGGGTGGGTAAATCTGTAGAGATATTTGCCGGCTGCTGTCTCCCTATATTATAATTTAGGTATATGATTTGATCTACTAAAACACACTATAAATATTTAGAAAATTAGTTATGGTTTATCAAACTTATCATATCATATACTCTCTTCTTTCCTTATTAATCTTATTTTTAAAATTTTTACACATTTTAATAAACTATATTATTTTTTGTAAGTTATAATTTTTCTTAAAATTTATAATTTATTATTAATAACTAATAAAAATGTGTTGAAGATAGAAAAATAAAAGGAAAATAATTTCTTAGAAATCGGATAAATTAGAATCGAAGGAGTAGTAGATATTTGATAAACACAAAAAGTATTTTGATAAACACAAAAAGTGTCGGCACACAAAACCGAACGTTATAAAATTAAAAAATACAAAATGGTATACACTTGTCCAGCTGTTGATACGTACTAGAGGGGCCACTGACATGATCTACTTTAGTGATTGCCTTTAAAAAGAGTAATAGAGATGTATGTTCATGGCCATTACAAAGCTTTTGAAGTTGAAGGGGTGAGCTATGGAGAAATTGATTCCGTCCAAAGGGATTCTCAAGAGCGAGGCTCTCAAAAAGGTCTTTTAATCACTCTACTTGTTTTTCCCTACTTAATCTTTTGTTAAGATCCAAAACCTTCCTTGATCTGCAAAATTTTACTTAGCTTTTCGCGTGATGAGATGAAGTTTTATTATTGTACGAACCAACACGCAAATTCATTTTAGACAGTTGTGATTGTGAATAAAAAACATCTTGTGACATGTGTGAGACAGTACATCTTCGAAACGACGGCATATCCAAGAGAGCATGAACAGCTCAAGAAATTACGAGAAGCTACTGTCCATAAGTATGGCAATTTGTAAGTATGACTCTCGGCTGATCTATTTGTACATGTTTCTATGACCATCACTTGACTTGAGTTAATATATGAGTCTTGTCTTTTTTTTTTTTTTTTTTTTTTTTTTGGTCGTCAATATGAGTCTTGTCTATATCTTCATTCTTTCTAACAATTTTTAGTTTTATAATGTTAGATCCTCTATACGTTTTGTACCGTGGTACTAATTGCAACTCTTAACACACAACATTTTCACTTATTTCTCTTCTTACCGTTTGTGTTTACGATAAATAAAAGAATGGAATGTTTAAAATACCATAGATTGTTCTTGTTTCATTTGAATTAAAAAAAAAAAACATAATATATAACATGGTGTGATTGTAACTAAACAAACATTTCGAGACCTAAATCGGCTACATTGGTGAGAGGATTACACTAACAAATGTTGATGTGTTTGTAAGTGTAGAAGCGAGATGGAGGTACCGGTCGATGAGGGTCATTTCTTATCGATGCTTATAAAGATGATGAATGCCAAGAATACGCTAGAGCTCGGTGTTTTCACTGGCTATTCTCTGCTCTCGACCGCCCTCGCATTGCCCGAGGATGGACATGTATGTTATATATACACCCACTCCTCCATAACTTCCTCAAAATGTCAAAATCAAATAAGCAAAAATGACAAGAACATCGTCTATGAATACAGATAACTGCAATAGACATTGATAAAGAAGCTTACGAGATGGGCCTAGAGTTCATCAAGAATGCAGGTGTTGATCACAAGATCACTTTCATCCAATCTGATTGTCTTCAAGCCTTAGACAAGATGTTGAGTGTACGTTATCCCCTGCTTATGATTTGTTATAAATGTGACAACTTCAGACGTTTTAAGATGACATTTGTCTATGCATAACGCAGGAGAGTCCAAAACCGGAGTTTGATTTCGCATTTGTTGATGCTGATAAACCAAACTATGCCAACATGCACGAGAGACTAATGAAGCTGGTGAAGGTAGGGGGAACCATAGCCTTTGATAACACATTGTGGTTTGGATTTGTGGCGGAGAAGGAAGAGAGTGTGCCAGAGCACATGAGAGTTAACAGAAAAGTCTTCATGGACTTGAACAAGAAGCTAGCCTCTGATCCTCGCATCGAGCTCTCTCAAGTCTCCATCGGTGATGGTGTCACACTCTGCAGACGCATTGTATGATTACGAGAGACTCATCAAAATTACCAAGTGTCTGTGTTGTTGCTTTGCTTGGCTTGGGATTTTAATAAAGAGTAATATTGTATCACTTCTTTGATTATCAAGAATGAAATAATGAGTTTCAAGGTTTGAAACATTGGCATATAAAAATATATTATATCATATATCAGAAAACCCAAAAATACAAACGAATAATCACACAAAGGACAAACAAATAAGGAATCAGAGTTACATAAACTCTCAAGAGAAGCCAAATACAAAAGCTCTCTACCCTATAGGGCCTATACACCCAAACCAAACTAACTTCCGAGAAAAAAAAAGATGAAAATGTAAGCCAAAATGTCAACATTTCTCTTTTCTCCTCGGATTTTCATCTCCTCTCCTCCCTCTAATAACCACTTTAAAACCAAATCTATGTCACAAACTCTCTTCTCTCTTTTGTTTTTTTTACTAGGTTATAGGTGTGAGGATGGGATTATCAGCATGCTAAGTTATATGGTGATACAAATCAAATCACATGAGGTAAAAAAAACAAGTAAAAGCAAGATATATAAGGTTAAAACAGCTTCATAACAAGAGCCTATGCCATTCTTTTACTTGTTATTCCCTCACTGGGTACTCTTCGTTAACCCACCACTTCGTCCAGCGGCTCTGCGTGAATCCAAAACTCCAAATTCAATCAAACAGTTACTGTAGATTTTGTGAACTATAAATAGATCATGTATCACCATGAAAAAGTAAAAAGAATAGATAGATATACATACCTTCCAGCAAGAATCTGAGCAGTGTTGGATGGGCTCTTGCTATTTGAAAACCTTTTGGCTCTGTTGTCTTGATCTTTCTCCACTCGCATTGCAGCTACTTCTTTCTCCATCGCAGCTACTTCTCTTCTCATCTTCTTCGCTTCAACTTCCATTGCCTTTGTTAGTGTTTCCACCTTCTTTGCTAGCATCTACAAAACTCAAATCATCATATATACTTCTTCTTGTTTATAACGAGAACAGATTCATATGCGCATAAAGAAATATATGCAGAAATGTTACCTCGATGGCATCATCCTTGTCTTTGAGGCTTTGATCCTTTTCATGAGAAGCTTTCCTCAAAGAAACTACTTCTTTCTGTAGTAAATCATACAAAACACCAGGGACACTGTCCTCAGTTTCTGCTGCAGGGTTTTCACTTTGCGGCTTCTCCTCTGAATTTTCTTTCCACCCATCAGCTGACTCTGATTCCTTAGAGTCATCTGAAGCCTTGCCGAAAGAATAGTTCCCAGGTCCGTTTAAAAGTGCTTTGCCCCTATCCAAGGATCTTGTGCCTCCATCAAATGACTTAGATGTTCCTTTAGCATTCTTCAACACTGAAGTTGAATTACTAGACAAGGAATGTCTCATCTGAGAAGCTGGAGCTTTCTTTGATAAAGTACCATTTGATTGAAATTTTTGTAAGTTTTCAGGTCCACCAAGCGACTGTCTTCGAGAGGGTCCATTACTCATGCTTCTTGCCTCGGGTGTGTTCCTGGTGCTGCTGCTTGAAGTTCCTCGAAGTGTCTCCTCAAGCACTTTAAGCCGCAGTTGAAACTTTTCCTGGTAATTGCCAAAAACAAAACTTTAGTTCTTCTTCTGTGTAACAATATCAACTGAGAGAAGTTGGCTAATGCATTACTTTTAACTGTGCTTCGGATTTAGCAGCTCGATCTGTTATGGCAAGCTTATCGCGAAGTTGCTGCATTTCTCCCTGAAAAAAGTTGAGAATCTAGAAGTGAGAATGAAGATATGGGTGGGCCTTGCTCACTGCAAAATAATTTTGCTTCCTAAGAATCTAGGAGAGGGGCCATCGTATCAAAAGTAAACCTGTAGAAACCTTCGTTCTTCAAGCCATTGCTTCACAGGCATCACTTTATCGTTACCATCTTTCCACTCATTTGCTACAACCGTGGCAACTCTGTTTGCTGTAACCTTTGCACGAGCAAGCTCCCGGTCTAGAGTTTTCCGTTCTTCCTGAAAGACGCATCAAGAACAATACCTTCATCAGTAGGCGATTCTCGTGAGATGAGACTAGAGACATTATGGCTCTTATCAAGTGTGTTTACTTACATTCATCTCTTGAAATTTCCGCTGGTAATCTCGCACGGCATTTGCAGCAGCACCACCTGCAAGAACAGCCTCTTCGAGCTCTCGTACTGTCTGAGTGAGCTTTTCCACTTCAGCAACCTTCTGCCTGTGCATTCTATCTAGAATTTTGTTTTCTTCCTAAACCATAAAATAAAATTAATCAGGTTGTTAGTAAACCGCAAGCGATGGCCAGACCGATATATTAAGTAAATTCAAAGAGTAAGATGATGACAACAGAACCTGACAGATCTCTATTTGTTTCATTAACTCCTGGTTCTTATTTTGAAGATCATCAACCATGGCGGCTTTTGCCATGGCAGCTTCAACGGTCCTCTCAGCATCGAGTAAAGCAGCTTCCTTTGATTTAGTCAGACGATCCAAAGCCCTGTTATCTTCTTGAAGCTTCCCAATCTATATGAAGAAACAAAGCAGTTTTCATCAATGTGACCTCATAAATTTTCAATAAGGAAGTAGACAACAAGCAATGTAAAAATTACCTCTGATCGAGCAAGCTTAAGTTCAGCTTCTAATGGAGCAAGGATGGCTTCAATAGGAGGCATGTCATCATCTTTTTGAGCAGCATGAACTCTTCTTAAGGTAGCTTCAGCAGCAAACTGAGCAGCCATTGAAGCTTTCTTTTCCTCATTGATTTTCTTGATTTCAAGATTCTGCAACACAGTTGATGATCATATGTCTATTAACATAATAAAATGAAAAAAAATGAACATAATCAAAAACAAAGATAGGATTATGAGAAATATGTACTTTGCTTTCGAGAATTGATTCAGTCAACTTGAGCTTCTCATCCAACTTAGTAAGCTCCTCAGTAAGCTTAAACATTACAAAAACAACATAGAGAAAAAGTCAATCCAACGAGAAACATATAAAGTCCTGTCTACAAATCTCTGACAATTAAAACATAAAAGTCAAGAAGCAAACAAAAACACATAATGTAATAAACACATTAGAATAAAATGCACCTGAACCATTCATATGATAAATAAATTATTTCAGAATGTGAAATTGGAAAATAGCAAAAAAAAATCAGAATAGAAAATTACACAAACCTCTTCAACAGCTTTCTCTCTTTGTCTCTCAGATAATCTAAGAGCTTTGATCTCAGCGTGAGCTTCTCCTAACTCACGATCCTTATCTGAAATCATCACAATAGAGAAAAAATTATTATTAAAAAAAAAAAAAAAAGAATCGAATCGACACAAAAAGAAATAGATCGAGCAGCATTATTCAACCTCTAACTTCATTCTCAAGTCGATTTAGTTCAACTTTGACTGGATCCGAGCCATGGAGCAAAGTAATGAACTCATTATCAGCCGCTGCATCAAAGCTCGGCCTTACTGGTCTTCGTCTCGACGAGCTTTTTCCTCCACCGCTCTCCTTAAAAGACGCCGACACCGTCAGTGACGGATACGACGACGCCGGAGTTTGCGCTGATTGTTCATTAACCGTCGCCGACAAACCTCCGTCATCGGAAACCTCCGACATCTCCGATCTGAGTAATGTAGATTTAGTAGAAGAGATAAATCACATCCAAATGGGATCCAAATGCTAACCTAAGAGAGAGATAGAGAGTTTAATAACAACTCTTTGGGTTTTTTTTTTTTTTTTTTTGTAAGAGAAGAGAATAGAAGAGAATGAATAATAAAGAGAAGAACAAAAAAAAAGGAGAGAGATATATAAATGCAGTTACAGTTGTTTCTCTATTAGATTTGACAAGACAGCGAGAGAGGATGACCGATGACGCATAGATTTGTAATTAATTAATCCATTATCTCTTTCTTAAACACTAAAGTTCGAACATTGTTACTTTTCGGATTAATCAATTAAACTAACTAAGCAAATCGAAATTAGTTTAGTACTATGTTTTCTACTATTTTTCTGTAGTTCCTTACAGTAAATTTTGTCGCTGGGATCTCTTTTGACATATTAAAAAGAAAAATCAATTTTAATACAAAAAGTAATGATGATATGGAATACATCTGGAATTTTGTTGACTACAGACAGAGTCTCTTTTATATCTGAATGTCATCTATTTTTTTCTGGTGTTTTTTATTTATTTAATTTATCAAGTGTTTACGTTTTATTAAGACTAACCACGATTTTTTCTTTAGATTTTTTTTTGGTACATTTCTCCTTATAATTTTTTTTTACAGAAAAGATAAAACGAATGAGTGTTATAAGGTATAAGCAACCTATTACTTATATTTTTTATATTCTTTACCAAAAGAATTTATATCTTATATGGTTGGATGTATTTAACTTTTTAATGGTAAAATAATAATTAAATAATGAAAAAGGTGTAATTAGTCAATCAGTGAAGATTAGATGCTTTGCGCGAGAAAAGAGGGAAAATGTTCGATGTCCCAAAAATCTTTGTTACCCTTTTTCTTTTTTCGAGAGATAATGCTTCTTCTCTTTTTTCTCAAGTAAGGTTGGTTGCTTCTATCCCTTTGTAAATATCAATGGACCACGATAAGTAAAGTATATGAACTGTGTAACACCTATTCTACTAATATTTGGAATCTTATTCTTAGAGAACACTTAAGAAAATCAGTCTTAAGTTAGGAATAAAATAGTTATATAATCATTTTTCATAAAATGTAACAGAGGCAGAGACGTGTCTACACCTTGTTTAATATTAAATATTTGTTTCAAGTCCTAAATTTATACATATGTAGATTTTATGACTTCAAACATTGTTGTAGTTACCTTAATGTATAGTTGTTCAATGCAAGTTATATAGGTGGATAGTTCAATACTTTAGTGATTAAGTCTTGTCTTTTTTTTTTCCAGGTATGGCTCTCCCTTTTCCATGTCAGAGGCGTTTTCAATATTTTACATATATTAAGTCTATGTTTATATTTGCCTCAGCTATTATGCGAGTCTAATTCTTATTATTCAATGAGTCTTGAGTAACAAAAGCAAGATGGAATTTTAAAAAAAATACAAATATATATACTAAAGACAGGATAATGTCTGAAACTTTTATTCAATTTTACAGAAAGAAAAAATACTTTTGTCCTTTTTCCCAGAAACAAGAAGTACACATTAAGCAGCTTAATACAATTTGATATTCCTCAGTCGGAAATTCTGCAATCTTACTTAACCGATATTTTATGTTCGTCCTCACATGCTTCCACTACAACGAGGCCTGTCGATAAAATAATGCTTTATTATTGTGGGTTTTAAAATTCAAAGTAACATAGATACAAGACAAGGAGTCTAAACTCAACTGATATTTTTCAATAAATACTGTTGTAAGAAAGTAGCAACAGATTAGATCCAGAATTCAGAATAATGTATGTTAGGATAAATTTTAACTATTAGTTATTAGATACTCTTAATGTGATATATGGATTTTGGATCCATATATAAGGAACTGTGAAGGGGAGGAGTACTGAGTCGATATATATAACTCAATCTTAGAACTATATATTATTCTCTTACATTTTTGGTAGATAAAAACTTACAATATATTAAACACAATAGCATCTACATCATATCCTATGCATGTAAATGTTATAGTCCTTTTAGTGTGATGAAGATAGTCTCTGGGAACATCGAGATGGATGACATATAATAGAAGATCGGAAATTAATTTTGACAGGAGCATAAGATAAAGTTTTTTTTTTTCTTTCAAAATGTATAATAGAATTTCTGTATTGCTCTTTTTTACCATCAATTCTATAGTACGAACTTTTTTTTACCAGTTTATCAAATATCAATGTCACCAAATATTTTTACGTCAGTAATAAATTTGATCACGAAAGAGAGGATAAAATAAAGGAGAAAAAAGGGAAAAGCGAGGCAAGGAAGAAAGCTGCGTGCACCCATGTGCCACTGCCACTTCTTTGCTATGCCTTGAAGAATCAAACAATGCGAGTGGAGACTTTGATCCTAATACCACTCCTTAATATATGCCCATCTTATCATTATTATTTCACAACTCATGTTTATGTATGTTATAAATTAATTATCTTTAAAGGTTGTAGCATAATATGGGTTACAATACAAGTGTGCGTTTCCCTCCATATTACAACAAATTCATATATTATTTATTTACAACATTCGTAATATAGGAGATTTGTTTAACTAACGTTTTCGTGACACCCGTCTCATTCTCTCTTGAGACCGGCGAGTCTACAACATTAACTTTTTACTCAAGTAACGATAAAACCACGAACTAACTTTATTAATCAGAAATCCGTTCCACAATAACCGAAATAATATTAAAACGATTCTGTTTCTTTTAAAAGCCAAATACGTAAATAAGATAACAACGAGAATAAATGCGATAAAAACAGTGTTAATCCCAAAATAGCACCATACTCTGTCCCGCACATCCGACTACTCAACACGCTCACCTGAAAGAGAGAGAAAGGGGTGAGTAACAGGGGAGTTACTCAGCGAGGTATGGGATGCTAAGCCACGCAAGCCAAACCCGGCTTACACCACAGCCACGAGAGTCTAGCCCTAAACATGTAACAAACACGGCACCTAACGCACCCAAGAAGTACAACCAATGGCCCTATGCGAGTTAAGTGATCGCCCACCCTCCGAAGAGGCTTCACAAAACTATGAGATAGTGCCCAATCACACCGCCCAGTGGACGCTTTATCGATCTTGAGGGCTACGGCTCGGCAGATCGACTTGCCGTCCATACCCTCCCGCACACATGACTCCGGGTTATACCACAGTCCTCTCACTGCGTATCCCGCCCAAGTCCTCTAACACAGTTCTATATACATATTTCACCACACTAACACAATAACATGCGAATCAATCAATACGTGAATTCATCTAAATTACCTAGGTCCGATTTAACATGGAAAACCGACTCGATCAAAGAGACAATGCACATCCAGAACTAAACTAACAATGGAAGAGTTAAGGCGAAATAAGATTTGCGCAGTTAGCCCTCACTTTAGCCACAAACGAAGCTTTCTCACTCTAGGATGCTTGAACCGACTCTGAATCTGTAACCGGCACGAAAATCGAGTTAGAAAGGATTGATAACCGAAAAACCCGCCTTAGACTGGTTAACCGGGCCGAACCAGATGAACCGGACCGGACTGACCAAACCGGTCAAAGTCAACGGTCAACAGTCAAACCGGTCAACGGTCAAACCGGTCAACGGTCAAACCAGTCAAACCAAATCAAACCGGGTCAAACCAGTCAAACCGGTCAACTGAGTCAACTCGGCGAGTCACCGAGTCAACTCGGCGAGTTACGGAGAGAGGCGGCGGCGGCTTACCGGAAAGATCACCGGCGGCGGCGGCGCGTGCGGCGCGTGCGGCGGTGCGTGGGGGCGCGTGCGGCGGCGCGTGAGCCTGCGCTTTGGCCTCCGGCTTCGTCTCGACGATACGGTCCTACTGGTGGTCTCGGTTTTGCGAGATTCGACTCGAGGAGGAAGTTATGGACGTTTGAAGTTTCAGACTTTAAGAGAGGTGTGTTGGATTAGAGAGAATATGATGAGATTTTGGTTGGAAGAGAATGAGAGGGGTGAGTGCTCTATTTATAGGGGGAAGTGTGAGTTTATGGGTTGTTGGTGGTGGAGAATTCAAAACATGTGGGTTAGTTTTGAGTTTTTGGGTTGTTACAATTCTCTCCCACTAACACGGAATTCGTCCCCGAATTCAAGGCTTGCACAATCACTCGGCGTAACACCAGTACATCACGGTGGATACATGTCATTCCCAAACTTCTCGACGGCGTCGACTGACTCTCCTTGATCTTCGATTTAAACACACACTGAAGGCTAACACTTGACTAGACACGGATCTACAAAACTAAGCATAGCTCCGATATCGAACCACATATACCCTACCCCACCCCAACCAAAACATAACCTACAAGCAATACTAACCACACAAGACCTCCACATAAATTACACATATAGAAAAAAATAAAATGGGGAAAAGGCACATACCGGCTACCGGTTCAGCTACCGGCTCAGCTCCCTCGTGCTCCCCAACTGCAAACACTCGCGGCGCGATGGCTTGGCGCTTGGGTGGTGGTCCATTCATCATTTGCTTGTTTTTCGGGCAGTCTCTGATGAAATGACCAGGCTCACCACAGTTGAAACAACCTCTTGTTGCCTCCACTGGCTTTCGAGTACAGTACCTCGCTAAATGCCCTAACTGACCACAAATATGGCACTTGTAGCACTCTCCGGAATGGTAGCGATAACATCGAGGACATTGTGGTGCCCCACCTGCTCCCAAGTCCTCTTCTGAGTCTCTGGAGCCTTTACGGGTTTGGGTTGCATTCCCCTTTGGATCTTCTGCTCCTCTGCCAAACCCGCCTCCTGAATCGCAGCCTTCTCCACTAGCTCTACCATGCTATGGTAGTCTCTCAGAGAACAGCGGTTGCGAATCTCCACTCGTAAACCCTTAAGAAACCTTCTGATCAGCTCTTGCTCGTCCATAACCCTCCCAGCGAACCTGCGGAGACGACTGAACTAGAGCTCATACTCCCTAACGCTCATAGTACCCTGACGAATGTCCTGGAATGCATTCTCCTTTTCATCCATAGTCTCCCGAGGAAAGAACTTCCTCGTAAATTCCATCTGAAAGTCCTCGTAAGTCAACACGTAGCGACCACAGCTCCTCTCAACAACTCCCTCCCACCAAACAAGAGCATCGTCCCTCAGATGCTGAGTGGCTTGGTCAAGGCGGTGCTCGGCTGGACACCTCATGTGATCCAAGTTGCGCTCAAGCTGCCTCTTCCAGTTATCCGCAGTAATAGCATCAACAAATCCCCCAAACAACTCTAACCTCATCTCCCTCATCTGTCTCATCAGTTCTCAATAGCTAGGTCCCTGGTGGTGCACGGCAGGTGGTGGTGGCGGCGGTGGATACGGTATCGGCTCAACAGCTGGTGGTGGTGCATTCTGCTGCACTCTAACATTATGCGCTGCAACTCCCTTTGCCTGAGCAGCAGCTTGTTGAGCCAGCTGGGCGGCGGCGGCTTGCTCTGCTTGGACAGCAGCCTGGCGTGCTATCTCCTGCAAGGCAACCCAAGCAGCTTCCTGCGCAGCAACCCGAGCAGCTTCCTGCGCGACCTGGTGCACAACCTCTTGTGCAGTTTGACGTGCTGCCTCTTGTGCAATCTGCCTAACTGCCTCTAGGTCAACATGTCCAGCAACATGCTGACCATCCACGACATCAGTGCTCTCAGACTCCACCTCGCGAGCAGCTACTCTCGCTACAACCGTGGTCCTACGGGCGCCGGTATTTTTCTTTGGTCCCATCTGAAAAAGAACCACAATTCTTAAACTCCACTTCGAACCACAAACACTAACGAGTATCGAATTACGCTGGACAGAATGGTGCTATTTTATTTTTCAAAACATATTTCCCCCCAATCCCAGAAAATTTTAGAAAACCGTTGAAAACTGCTTTAAATACTCTACTCCTACACTGCCTCCCAGGTCAGAACCGGTTTGGCAAACCTCGCTCTGATACCAAAATGTGACACCCATCTCATTCTCTCTTGAGACCGGCGAGTCTACAACATTAACTTTTTACTCAAGTAACGATAAAACCACGAACCAACTTTATTAATCAGAAATCCGTTCCACAATAACCGAAATAATATTAAAACGATTCTGTTTCTTTTAAAAGCCAAATACGTAAATAAGATAACAACGAGAATAAATGCGATAAAAACAGTGTTGATCCCAAAATAGCACCATACTCTGTCCCGCACATCCGACTACTCAACACGCTCACCTGAAAGAGAGAGAAAGGGGTGAGTAACAGGGGAGTTACTCAGCGAGGTATGGGATGCTAAGCCACGCAAGCCAGACCCGGCTTACACCACAACCACGAGAGTCTAGCCCTAAACATGTAACAAACACGGCACCTAACACACCCAAGAAGTACAACCAATGTCCCTATGCGAGTTAAGTGATCGCCCACCCTCCGAAGAGGCTTCACAAAACTATGGGATAGTGCCCAATCACACCGCCCAGTGGACGCTTTATCGATCTTGAGGGCTACGGCTCAGCAGATCGACTTGCCGCCCATACCCTCCCGCACACATGACTCCGGGTTATACCACAGTCCTCTCACTGCGTATCCCGCCCAAGTCCTCTAACACAGTTCTATATACATATTTCACCACACTAACACAATAACATGCGAATCAATCAATACGTGAATTCATCTAAATTACCTAGGTCCGATTTAACATGGAAAACCGACTCGATCAAAGAGACAATGCACATCCAGAACTAAACTAACAATGGAAGAGTTAAGGCGAAATAAGATTTGCGCAGTTAGCCCTCACTTTAGCCACAAACGAAGCTTTCTCATTCTAGGATGCTTGAACCGACTCTGAATCTGTAACCGGCACGAAAATCGAGTTAGAAAGGATTGATAACCGAAAAACCCGCCTTAGACCGGTTAACCGGGCCGAACCGGACCGGACTGACCAAACCGGTCAAAGTCAACGGTCAAAGTCAACGGTCAATGGTCAACAGTCAAACCGGTCAACGGTCAAACCAGTCAAACCAAATCAAACCGGGTCAAACCAGTCAAACCGGTCAACTGAGTCAACTCGGTGAGTCACCGAGTCAACTCGGCGAGTTACAGAGAGAGGCGGCGGCGGCTTACCGGAAAGATCACCGGCGGCGGCGGCGGCGGCGCGGCGCGTGGGCGCGCGTGCGGGCGCGCGTGCGGCGGCGCGTGAGTCTGCGCTTCGGGCTCCGGCTTCGTCTCGACGATACGGTCCTACTGGTGGTCTCGGTTTTGCGAGATTCGACTCGAGGAGGAAGTTATGGACGTTTGAAGTTTCGGACTTTAATAGAGGTGTGTTGGATTAGAGAGAATATGATGAGATTTTGGTTGGAAGAGAATGAGAGGGGTGAGTGCTCTATTTATAGGGGGGAAGTGTGAGTTTATGGGTTGTTGGTGGTGGAGAATTCAAAACATGTGGGTTTATAGGTAGGTGGAGTTGGTTAGGTTGATGAAGTTTAGAAAAAATGTGGGTTTTGAGTTTTTGGGTTGTTACAGTTTTATTGCCAGTTATTCACTAATTAATATTGATTTAGCCTAGTGTACCAAAAATCTATATGTTAAATTTATTGCTAACTAAGATCTTGAAATATATACAGCACATAGAAAATTTTATAGCTTACACTATATTCGAACTATATGTTAAGTATATTGCTACTCAAAATATTGAAATGAAATATGATACATATCTTCTTATCTATATGATCTGGATCATCATTTATTTTATTTATTTTTGTTATCATGGTCGATATTTATAATATTTCGATTTTAAATCATACCCATATATAGGACGTCGTCTGATCAAATATCTAGTAAATTATTTTCTCTATAGTTTGTGTTTAAAAAGAAATATGGGGCGTTGTGTTTGCTTATGAGTTTGGAAGGAGGGGCGCAAATCATTTGTTCGTCCTACTGACTTCAACGCTTTTTGTCCCCCCTTGTAGAAAGAGATAACCCAAATAATGGACTTTTTTTCTTCTTCAATCATATTATTTACAAAACCTAAAAAGAGGAAATGTGTTTTGGGAAAAAAAAAAATGAATTGTTGGAGATATAAAAAATATCAAAAGTCTAAAAGATACAAAAGATCAACGTATATCAAAGAAACTGACATAAACTAGATCACATATATCTCAATAATTTCAATTACAAAACCTCTTTAAGGATAGTTCCTAGTTCGATAAATTAATGCTAGAAAAATAAAATGATACAAAGCCTTTTGTGGCCCAGTTTAGCTAAAAAGCTTTACGTTGGGATTGTAATGCATCTAAACTCTATTTCATATTGTTTTACAATGGCTGGTTTTAGATTATTTGACCAAACTAAGAATTCGCATCATGAAAAGAGAAAACAAATAACCAAGGAGCAAAGTCTAAAGAAATGGTACCAAGAATAAGGAAAGTAGAGGGGCTTGGATTTTTCACACTCAGAATCTTTCACAACTTTTTGCTTACCACCGCAAATAATATTCTACTTGTCTTGGATAATTCCATTGACCAAATGATTGTTCCATAGTATTATTTTTGAATCTGATTTTCTCTCAAATGAATCTAAACACATATTTAGAAATGAAAAATAGACAAAATACTGAGTTAACAGGAAAAACAAAAACAAAAAAGTGCTCTAGTGAAAGAACAATTTGAAATTATAATATTGTTTTGTCGGATCAAAACAAATTTTTTCCGTTCTTCGTACCACTATGGTTTCGGGAATGTAGATAGCATCATAATAAACAACATTTAGTTACTACGTACTATTGATTCTTCCATAATTATACGTTTTCCATACATATTGAAATCTTAGTCTAAGTAAGAAAAAAAAAACATACATAACTATTAGTAGATGGCCAATGATTTAGATTATCAAAACCTTTTCATTTCGGTCTAATTCGGATATTGGCTACTTTGCAATGCGTAAAATGCTGTGATGCCACTTGTAATATTAGTCCATATATTGGATTACACAGCACACTATGAATTATTTGGGAAAGTTATTTGATTTCATTTCAGAGCTGATAAAGAATTTAGAAACGATTTCTTATTGATCCCGGTTTAAATGCTAACTCTACTTCGATCAATAAAATGGAGCTCTACAAAACCAGGTACTTAAAAAACAATAATCCGGTTAGGTTATATTAATCAAGAAAACCCAAATCGGACTCCTCACCGAGTAATGAGATTCTCTGTCACCGTCAAAGCCACTAAGCCGTCGTCTCTCATCTCCTGGATTCGATTCTCCTCCGCCGCGTCGTCATCGACAATCTCCTTGAATCCAGTAAAATCTCTCTCTCTCGCACGCTTACATATATTCGACTTTATCACTGTCCATTGGAATCATTATGATCGTTTTTTTCTTGCAATTTACTAGAGTGGACGATTACAACAAACTCTCGCCGGAGCTGTGGAGCTGAAAGGAAAAGCTCTACATTCCGGTAAGCATTCGACGGTGAAGCTACTTCCGGAGATCGCCGGAGCTGGGAGATACTTCGAGTTTCGGTCTAGATTCATCCCCGCGTCGATTGAAGTTGCTCTGGAATCGCCTCTTTGCACAACGCTGTTGAAAGATGAGCTCAAAATCCAAACCGTTGAACATTTGTTATCAGCTCTTGAGGCTAAGGGAGTGGATAATTGCAGGATTCAAATCGAGAGCGAAACTTCAGATGATCGACAAGTCGAGGTACATCATCACTAACCATTGGCTGAATCAATGGCGCGTACTATTGAATTTGAAAATGTTATTTTTGAATGGTTTGATTGGATTTGGATGTTATATATTGTCAAAACTATTATGCTGTTGTAGCTCTTGTTGATTTTTCTAGTGATGATTTGTTTTAGAGCTTTGGTTTATGGGAATAGATGAGTCTAAGGGAAGACTAACCAAGTGACAGGTCCCTATTTTTGATGGATCAGCTAAGTACTGGGTTGATGCGATACAAGGAGTTGGTATAAACGTGGCTCAAAACCATGTTGGTGAAACTGTGGAGAAGATGGTAGCGCATGTGAACAAGCCTGTGTATGTTTGCAAGAACGATTCTTTTGTTGCTGCGTTTCCTGCTCTAGAGACTCGTATCACTTGTGGTATCGACTTCCCACAGGTTCAGTCTTAATGGCATTTTGAGTATACAAAAGGAAACAAACTTTTTTTTCCTGCTTTTACATTGACGGGTATTGACTTGGTTGGCTGTGTATGATGAACTTTACAGGTTCCTGCTATAGGCTGTCAGTGGTTTTCTTGGAGACCTGCCCATGGCTCTTCCTTTGCAAAGGATATCGCACCATCGAGAACCTTTTGTGTCTATGAAGAGGTCAATTCCAACATTTTGTTGTTTTAGGAGCTTTAGAATCAGTAAACTGGTGTTCCTTCTTTAACCATCTGTGTCTGAGTGTTTTTCTTTGCAGGTGGAGCGAATGCGTGAAGCAGGGCTCATTAAAGGAGGTTCTCTGGATAACGCCATTGTTTGTAGGTAAAGACATATTGCATTTTGAAAGACTCTTGATTCCATGGTAAGAGACCAAATATTCAACTGAAACAATCACTAATGCAGTGCCGAGCATGGATGGATGAACCCTCCTCTGCGGTTTGATAACGAAGCATGTCGACATAAGATCCTTGACCTAATCGGTGACCTCTCCCTTGTAGCACGAGGCGGAAATGGAGGACTCCCCGTGGCTCACATAATCGCATTCAAGGCAAATATTAGTTTAACATCTTCGAGTTTTCTAAAGAGAAAACAGTTGTCTAATAGAATGGGTTTTGTTGTCTTTCAAATGCAGGCGGGTCATGCACTTCACACTGACTTAGCACGTCATCTCACCATCGACTGAAGAATATGTGATCGTTGTATCATTTTTTCTTTATCTTTTGATTTCGTTGTCCAAACTCCAAAGACCGTGGCAATATGGGATTCTTTATCCCCTCAATCAAATTTCATTACTCTGACTACAGTTTTTGTTAAACATTAAACTAGGTTTCATGAGAACAATCAAGATGTGATGAGTTCTGGCTGGAGGCTTGAGAGGTATTATTATACGCCTCTGTTCTTGTCATCTACTAATGGTTTGGTTTGCAAAACACTAATTTGTAAGTATGCGTGTGTTTATGTTTGCTGCTCTGTTTTTAGATAAACTGTTACATGAAGATAGTTGATTATTGAAAGAATTTGAATTTCTTAAGTTGAATATATTTTCCACATAAAGAAACGGAGGAATAAACCGAAACTTTATCTTCAGCTACCATAACTCATTTTCTAGTTCTGTTTCAATATAACAATTATTCAATCATAGATTTCTGCTTTTCCAAATTTCATAAATTAAAAAAACAATGGAGGAATAAACCGGAACTTTCTAATAGAAGCAATGGGATGATGACAAGTAAACATTTTGCATTGGCAAACTTTTATTACAGAGAGGTACTAATCGAACACATCTGATTTTCTCAATTCCGGCAACCTATGTTAACTTCTCAGCCTCCTTTTTCTCCACAATTTTGATGAAATTGCGGACAATTGTCTTGCCTTCACTTGTTATAATACTCTCCGGATGAAACTGAACTCCCTGTGAACAATTTTTAACAAGACCTTAAGAGTTCTGTTTTTCAATGGAAGATACTTTTAACATAAGTGGGTTCTTTTACCTGAATATGCTTGTACTTCTTGTGTCGGGCGGCCATAACTAGACCATCATCAGTCCACGCAGTAACCTCGAGTTCATCACTGGGAAATGTATCTTTTTCGATCACTAGGCTGTGATATCTACCTACAAGGAAAGGGCTGAAAAGGACAGACCAACAAGATGAGTTTTAATACACATTTATGGACTAATGATTATGGTTTCCGCAGAACACATATATTAGGAAAAAACCTCATTCGTACTTTGATAATCCAGAGAACAAGCCTTCTTCTCCTTTCTCATCATAGTGCACCATTGAGCTTTTTCCATGCATAACACCAAATGGTGACCGCACAATCTTTCCTACAACCAAAATTCGTACACGAAAGTGCGTTAAAGTCGAGTATCCATTACATCAAGAATTAAACCATGTTAGAACAACGATACGGGAAAACACAACTAACCTCCAAATGCTTCTCCTATACACTGCAAACCCATACATACACCAAATAAAGGAACACGTGGTCCGAGTTCCAAAACAGTTTGCAAAGAAATCCCAGAGTCTTGAGGGGTACCTATCAATTTTAAGAAAGTTGTTATCTTCTTCTTCGACTTCACTACAAGAATCTTAAAAGATAAACCAAAGAAATCACAAAGGCTGAAATATTTACCTGGCCCTGGAGAAATCAGCACTCCTCTTGGATTTTTACTGCAAAAAAAAGAAAGAATAATAAAGGAATCAAAACCCATTTGATTAGCGAGATTACGTTTTAAACAGAACGCATATAGCTTCTTGTTACCTTTTTAGCTCTTCTACTGTAAGTTCATCATTACGGTAAACTTCAAAATGGCACCCTAGCTCTCCCATATACTATGTCAAAGAAGATAGTAATCAAAATCATAACCATACCATAAGAACGATAAAGATAATTCAAAATGCACCTCACACTTTTTATGTATAGAGAAGTAGAAGTAAGACATGATCAAATTGTATACTAGGAATCTATGCCTGATGCGAGATATCCAGAGCAGTCAAAATTTCATGAGACGGCGAGATATTGCAAACTATGAATATACATTCTAAAGTTGTCAAAACTATCAAAGATTTGAACTTTGCACCAAATAAAGATTCTCCTTAAAAGATAAAGAAAACGAATTTGATCACATAAAAAGAGAAACTCTACATTACATAGTTTTATCTATCAGCATGTCGAACAAAGATTGGATTTTGAAATAACGAGACACTAAGAATCAAATTACAACATTCCTATTAGATTACGAACCTTGCAGGATCCTAATTTAGCTGATTTTTTGCCCAAACAGATTCAAAGGAGCAGAAACATTGAAAAGGCTAAGAAGAGATTTTGAGAAAGTTGGAAATAAAACCTGGCAGAGATTATAAGTGAAGCTATCGTAATTATCAATGACGATGATAGGACCATTCTGCTTCTTAGAGGAATTAACAATAGCGGAATGTGTAGAATTCGATCCCGCCATTTCAATCGAAGCTTTCGCAATGACATCTCTACGACTCTTTCCCAATACCGAAACTCCTATCACAGTGAAACAAAATTAAAAATTTCGAAAACCCTTTGATTCCGATATACGCGGAGATCAGCGAGACTTACTGATCGGATTCGGGAGGGGATTGACGAGAGAAGGGTTTAGGCGGCGAGTGGTGGAACCAGACTTGGGTTGAAGAAGACAAGACTTGTATAGTGTAGCCGCCATTGTCGGAAAATCAAAAGATCCTTTTATCTGATTCCAAGAGAGAGAATTGAGTTTTTATAAAAGCTCTGAGGGAGAGATTTGGGAAGAATTTGACAGGTGAAACGTTGCGTTTTATGGAACATGAACCACGTGCTTTATCAGTAGGTGAGTTTATAATCTGTTTTTTTTAGGTAAACGTCAAACCACATTTATCTAAAATGGCGTTTAGAATCAGTCAATTTGATTGATCAACCTGAATTAAGAGGTCGATAAACATTATAGAATCAAATATTTTATCGTTTCTTTCTAAAAACATATTTGAGAAAGATTAAGAAGTTAATTCTTTTTGAAGTTATTCCACATTCCTTACCATTCTTGGTATATTTTTCTCAATTCGGGTGTTTATGCATGGCTTGTTTGATGATTTTTTTTTTTTTTTTTTTTGGTTGGTTTGAACTTTGAATTAAGAGTGACATTTTACACCATAGTTCAGCAAAAGTCAGCTGCAATATAGCCCGCCTATATGATTTAGCTCATGCCAGTTATAAAACTAATTCGGCAATGAATTTTTGGAGTCACTATTTAGAATAATATTTATATGTAATATAATATTTAGGTGATTCAATTGACTGTCGTGAGATTTACAGTGAATTACAATGGGACATCAAATTCGGTGTATAACATTTTCGATGTGTCCCACTTATGCAAAACATTGCCGGAGACATCATAAAAAGCGATACCCATTTCGGTTCTAGTGATCTTAACCGACATGAAACCTTGTCCATCGTAGAAAAATCTCATGTCCTCTGGTGTTGTCCAGTTGTAATAGCCTCTCCATGCCTTTGACCCACCACCACTCGTTAGAAATTGAATTGGACTGCACAAAAAATTTATATTATAATGAATTTTTCTCTTTAATTATAATCATATTCGCTTCTTTGAAACGCAAATTAGCTTATTATTATATAGCAATCGGTTTTAATTACCTCTGCGATGTACTGATATGTTGTAAGCAATGATCATGACCGTTCACATATAGATCAACGTTATTGGCCTGGAAAATACAAGATTCTTTACTGATAATACTCATAATAGTGTGTTTTTGTCTTTTTCCAAACGAAATTACAACTTTTAGCATTTAGAAGAGAAACAAAATTTTGGTTTTAGAGTTTAAAAAAAAAATTTATTTTTTAAGAAACACAAACAGAGAAGTTAACTTTTTTTGTTGCGTTTAAAATATATGAGACATAACTCTAATAAATAAGAGTAGGAAGAAAATGAACCTCAAGGATGGGTAAGAGGAGAGATTGAAGCTCTTTGGTAGTCCCATGAATGGAAGCACTCTTAATGGTATGATGACCCACCACAATTTTCCAGTTTGCTCTTGATTCTCTTAGAGCCATCTCCAAATCCTACACATTCATTATCATTAGTACTTGTGATCGCCATCAGGAGAATTCGTACAAAGTTATGGCTAAGACAGATATTATTATGTGTTCTCAAGTACCGTTAAGATGGTCTGAAGATAGGATTCTCGGGGTGATACGCCGCTCCAGTCGTAAGTTTGACCTTTTGGATTGAGGAAATAATCATCTACAAAAGGAGTTGTGTCCACAAAGAAGAGCTCTGCGATTTCTGCCCGAATTTCGAAACAAGAAGTAGAAAATCCATAAATATTATATATATGATTATGTAACAAAAACATGTAAAATTCTGAGTATATATATATTTAATGGCTAGTACCAGTATTTACGATGAAAGATCTCATGCAAATCCAACGGCTGTCTATTGATCTGAGCTCAGGACTCAACTGTGCTTCAACATCTCCTCTATAGTCGTGATTCCCCAATACTGAGTAGAATGGACATGAGTACATCTATTATTCTCTTCTTCTTTCTTTTCTTGCAATATTCGTTATTTATGAATGAAGTAATAGTTGGTGACATTATTACCAAGGTACCAAGGCTTTTGCAAGCTAGGAGAAGTGTAGATATTACTGAAGGAGAGTTCAAAGGCGGGATCATCGATGCTTTTCATCCCTCTATCGTAGATGTTATCGCCCGTTGATACTACAAAATCGATATCCATCTTCTCCCCGATTCTCCCCATCTATATGTTTCCATAAGAAAATCTTTTACTATACAACATAAATGGGGTACATATGTATGCATGTGTATATTATAGTGTGTAAAATATAAAGACCTGGAGGGCAACTTGGGACTGGTTGTAGAGTCCACGCCTTCCCCAATCTCCAATCACCAGAAAAATGATCGAGCCATCGGAGTTTGGAGCATGCTCGACCGTGGTGAGCTCGGCCTCAAGTTTTGGAGCCACAGATAATAATAAGAAACAGAAAAGTAGAGTCATTGCAATGCTCAAGGAGCCGGTTCCAAACTTTGAACCCATTCTCTTCTCTTGCACAACGAGCTTTATGTGATAAAAAAGCAACATATATATATTATAAGTCGACTGTGCATGTGAGTCCTAGTGCGTTTCTCGCTTGTAAATTACATTTAGATAAAAGCGTCACATGGTGGACCGAACAAGATTATTGTGACCGGATCCTAAGCTTTCTTTCTCTATATGGCTGTAACTGTTCATATATATGATAATTTATTATTTTAAAATATAAAGTTGGAGAAAGCTATATACAGATTTGCCTTGAAGGATTTATATAACTTGTCTATATTGCTTTCCTCTTTTAAGTTAACAAATCAGAAATCTAATATTTTATTTGATCAGGCACTCACACATGTACACAAATAAAGGCTCTCCAACTCAATTAGGCTATATACATTATCTTGTTTATTTAGATGTTTTATTTGAATTCACCGTCAAACAAAAACTTTATTTTCTTGTTTTTTCAGCACTTCATATATTACATGTTTGATGTATCCACGTGAATCATACAATACCAAAATCTTTGAATTATTAGGAAGCATGTGACTGATTTTTAAAATGCAAAGAAATAATTTAATATTTGAGTGGTGAGAAATGTAGATATATGGTTTGGAAAGAAGAAGGATAAATAGAAGAAGATAAATTTTACCCATACGCAATCAAGTTCGGCTGTCATGTCTCCAAACAGCTTCGTGGAAATGCCAGCTACTCTCATATCTGGTCTTACACAAATCAAACTCTCCACCAATAGCAAAACAACAAAAAATTTGCATCATCATATCATTTATAATCTTTAAAGCCTGATCTGTTATATCCAATCATTTTGTTCATATATATTAAATACACATTACATTATTTCTTTTTGCGACTGCACCATTACACATCACCATATCATTCATAATATTTATTTTTGCTATTACATTAAGATCACAATACACATTATATATGTATATATATATATACATATTACATTATCTTATCATTTATAATGTTTATAGCCTAATCTGTTATAGCGAATCATTTTGTTCATGCTTCTAACTAGATATATATATTATAAACTAATGGTAGGCAATAAAAAAAAAATTTGTGAAGATAATTTAATACACCGACACCGAAAACTTGATGCTTCAAATTAAAATCTTTAAAATTACCAAAATGCATGGCAATATATATCGAAATAAATTTTGAAGTCAAATTCACAAATACTAGATTGATGTGCACGAGAAATGCAGGAAACAAATTAAGCTAAGACGGAATAGAGAGACTGTTTGGGAGTTTTGTAAATGCTAAAATATCAAATTCATAAACCAAAGCAAGATAAATAAGACTGACTAGCAAATTAAGTTAACAAGCAAATAAAAAAAGAGTAAAGAAGAAAACTTAGAGGATAAACTATCACAAAACGTCAATGAAACATTATAAAATAATAAGTTTATGTATTCTAAGAACATATCCATTGGAATATCTAAAGTAGATAATTTCTTATAAAACAATAGAAAAAAATAATGAAAAATGAATGAGAGAGATAATATTTTAATAATCAAACACATGTCTTTTATATATTGGTCAATTTAATAATAACATCAGGATTTTATTAAAACAATCATATTTTTTTTTGTTTAAGAAACTCTTAAAGGTTTTACCAATGTGTGCTCTAACAAGAGACCTTTAAGTTCTAACTAAAATTTCTTGAACTAAAAGTTAGATTTTTTATTTGTTTATGCTCAGGCACCACCACTTCCTTGCATTATGGGTCAAATAATACTGTATATGCTAATACATCCGAGACATTGTGTATAAAACCGAACTGACAACTGCATTTTAGCAAAGGTCTAATTAAGTTGAAGCCAAATACTACATAAGTCCAAATTAAATCCGAAATGGGTAAATACATTAGTGCTGACTGTAGGAGAGGCGGTGGACTACCCTAATTAAATCCTAGGCTTAAAGGATAATTATCTTTTGTCTTTTTTTTTTTTTTTTGTGAGCTTAAGGTGAGTCGTTAAAAAAAAAAAAAAAAATTAAGGTGAATAGAAATGGATGTGGTGACGTTCGGAATTAGTCGGACATATCATTCTCTTCTTCTGCATCGTTTTGTTTTATCACCATTGAAGCCACTTGCATGTGCCGCTCTTCTTCTAGATAAGATATCCATTTTTTAAAAAATAATTTTATTGAATCGTCTTACCTCTTGCTTATTTGTTTTGATCCGTTGGTTTTCCAAATTCGCCCAAATTTTCTCGGTTCGGAGAGAAATTGCAAAGGATTAAATCTCGTTCATAGTTCCCTAATGTAGTAATCGTGATGGCTTTATGTCTCGCTGAATGAAAAATATTTGGTAATTCGAATATCTACTTCTTTGATGATGAGGTGTGTCTATGCATGCAGGCTTTGCTTATTGTTGGTAATTCGTTTGCAAAAGGTCTGTTATTCTAAGTTTATAATTATGTGACCAACCGAAATTTTATCTTAAATATTGGTTCATTCATCCGAGAAATTAATCTTTGGCATTTGAATTTTTTTTAATTCTAAAAATTTGAAATTATGTGCCAGCGAATCTCTATTTGAAATCCAACACTTAATACGTATGTAGCTAAGCAAACTCAATATATATGGCTTTAGTTTTACAAATCTACTGAGATCAAGCTTCAACGTAACAAAACTAAGGTTCCATTGGCTAGCATTAATTACTGTAACAGTGTCTATTTATCACGAAGGTTCCAAGACTTGCAGAGTGCTCCAAGAATGTTCCTAGCTTCGGTTATTAATTAGTATCTTAAGATAATAAGATAATGAAACCGTCTCAAGACCGACGTGCCCGAAACTAAGCAAAAACGTGTAGCCGGTCACGCGTGCCAACTATTTTTTTTTATTTTTTTGGTTAAAAAAGGTTTAACGCAAAGTTTAGAGGAGAAGAGAGAAAGATTAGACTTGATTTTAGTTATACACGTGCCAGCTTTGATTTCTATACTTGTTTTTAATTAAAAATAAACGAAAAACCGGTTACAACGGTCAAAAGCAAAGGTAGCAAAAGAAACAAAACTTAAAATAGAGACAACAATGAAAGTTTTGGTTTGAGAGAAAGAGAAAAGAAGAAAGGGCCAAGGAGGAGGAGGAGGCTGATGATGAAGCTATGGAAACGAGCTTCCGGTGCTCTCAAAGACCGGAAAAGCTTGTTTTCCATTGGCTTCTCCCGGAAAACCTCCTTCCGCAACCCTGACCTTGATTCTGCCATCATCCACGCAACCTCTCATGATGACTCATCCGTTGATTACCACAATGCTCACCGTGTCTACAAATGGATCCGCTCCTCTCCCACCAATCTCAAGCCCCTTGTTCACGCTCTTTCCTCTCGTGTCAACCGCACAAGAAGCTGGATCGTCGCCTTGAAAGCCCTAATGCTCGTTCATGGTGTCCTTTGCTGCAAAGTTTCATCCATTCAAGAGATTCGTCGGCTTCCTTTTGACCTCTCGGATTTCTCGGATGGTCATTCCCGTCCCAGCAAGACTTGGGGTTTCAATGCTTTTATCCGTGCCTACTTCTCGTTTCTTGACCAATACTCTTTCTTTTTGTCCGATCAAATCCGTCGCCGCCACAGAAAACCTCAGACCGAATCGGTTAGCCAAGATCTTGAAAGGATCCAGAAACTTCAGTCTCTTCTCCATATGCTTCTCCAAATCCGTCCAATGGCTGATAACATGAAGAAGACGCTAATCCTTGAAGCCATGGACTGCGTGGTGATCGAGATCTTTGACATTTATGGAAGAATCTGTAGTGCTGTCGCTAAGCTTCTCATCAAGATTCATCCAGCTGCTGGAAAAGCAGAAGCTGTGATGGCTCTTAAGATTGTAAAGAAAGCTACATCTCAAGGAGAAGATCTTGCACTCTACTTTGAGTTCTGCAAAGAATTTGGGGTCTCAAACGCGCATGAAATCCCTAAGTTCGTCAAAATCCCCGAAGAAGACATTAAAGCTATTGAGAAAGTCATCAATGGAGTTGAAGAAGAAGAGGAGACAAAGAAGGAAGAGGAAGTAGAGGAAGAGAAAGGTATCATATTAGTGGAGGGACCGAAGTTGCAGACAATCATAACCGATAAATGGGAAGTCTTCGAAGACGACTGTTTTATTACATGTAAGGAGATTAAAGAAACTGATCAGCATAGAAAGTATAACGTGGATCCAAGTCCGCTGCCTCTTATAGTTATCGACGAGCCAGTTTACTTCACTCACACGTTACCAGATTTGATTACCTTCTAATTGCAACTTGATCAGATTCATTATTTTTTTTTCCTGCTTCTCTTTTGTGTTTTTTCTTCTCTTTTGTTCAATATGCGGATGATAATAAACGTTAGATAAATCTCAAAATTTTCTAAGATTTTTAGTATACATATTTTTTATATTCATTTAAGCATTTGAGAATCTGAGATATTTGCCCAGTCAAGTCTCTGTCCTTAGGTAGGTCTGTTGATAAATGCAGCCTAGATAATTACTTAGGTCCATGCCTCTGATTTCTTGCCCTATAACGAACGGATCGAGATAAATAGGGTAATTCTGTGAATTAAACCCTGGGGGCTAACAGGCTTTAACCACATTGTTCTTTTTATTTACTTGTTAATGACAAATAATCATTAGGGTCTTAGATTAACTAACCTATTCTATTTATCTGCTATCCACTCCCTACAAAAAATGGTTTGAAAAGAAAATCGTTAGATACTATATCACATTTATAATTTTATTACTAGCATCCATCTCATGATCTCCAATCTCCAATTTAGATTTTATTTTCTTGTACGTTCGATAATATTTTAATTATTATTGTTGCATATGTATATTAGGTATTATATTTGTCTGCAAATTTATTTATTTATTTAGCGCTGGTGAATATTTTACTGTCACTTATTTGGTAACAAAAGTTAAATCATTTTTTGACTTTTTTGATATGTCATGTTTGTAAATTTGCAATGAAAACAATAGCGTATATGACAAATCCCTATCGGTCATAAGAAATGGTATGGCTGGCCAAAGCAAATACTTTAAGATGGATCATGAGATTAAGAAATGGTATGGCCAAAGCAAAAAGTTTAATGAAAAGAGGATCATAAGAAATAGTATGGTCAAAGCAAATACTTTAATGAAAATTACAAATTGTGTACAAAAAGATTTCACTCTTCAAATTTGTTAATTTTATTAATTTGTACTGTCCATATATAATATTGTGTCATGTGTCATGAGTGGATCTCTTGCATATGAACTATCATGTATAAAACCTTCTACATCTCTGACTTCTGTAGGCAAGATATTAATCAATTCTTGGACTGAAAGATGGTGATCAATATTCAGCTTTCCTTTCAACTTGAGATTAGCTTCAATTGGCGAATAAAACTAATCGACCAGCATCTGCGTTGATTTAGTGACATTTTTTTGTTTAGTGTTTTGATGGTTATGACATTTAAAGTGTAGTTGAGGTGAAATCACTTAATAGTTAACGGGTAGTTGACCTCTATAAATTATGAAAAACATATTATATTTCAATTAATTATAATGACTCAATGTAATATAGTTTTTAACCCATATCAAATTAACTTAACTACATGAGATAAAAATGTCCACCTACATTGAAACAATAAAAGCTCAAATATTTGGAAGTTCGGTTCCATCAAATTTTAAATCCAATTCAAATGTAATAAAATAAAATCCATAAATTAACTTAAAGAAAACTCCAGCTAATAATCAAATATTATTTTTACTTATAAAAAACATTTACAAAATTTATTTATTTCTCCACCCTTGTTAATCTTTGTCACTGTAACTAAAAATCCTTAAATATCAATTTTGGTTTATTTTTAGGTAAATATTTCATCTTTTTATGTGTAAATTATTTTTAGACAAAACTAATAATATATTTTTATATAATTTATTATTTTATGTTAAAAAAATTTTGACCATTCTAACAAAACTTTCTATCTCTGCCATTGAACTGTAGTGACCCCTTTCTTTATCTACCCCTTGATTTTGGTTGGTATTATGTACTTAGTAATTTAGTATTATTATTTATGGGGTTTTTGTAATCTCTTCAAACCTTGTTTTGGTTTGGATTACATAATTTTTATTATGGCGTTTGTAATCTTGACAGTTGTTTAGTTAAGTGAGATGATGCTTAACAGATACTAACCCAACCATAATCTCAATGGTCTTAAGAAATAGGCCCATTCAAATTAACCCGGCCCATAACTTCAATGGGAAATAACTAATCGGCCGACTTGTCACAGTATTATAATGGATTTTTTAACTTCAACACAGAACTTCAATTCACAGTAAATAGGCTCATTCGTATTATTATTGAGTTTTTTTTCCTTCGAAAAGTCAAAAAGTGCGCCTTTCCGTGGGTTCATAGCTGAGAGATCCGTACGAGCTCAGTCTAGTGCGGTCGCGCCAGTCATGTTCTTCTTCGGTCAGAAATAAAGACACAGACTTTCTATACAGCAATTTCTGGTAGTCTCACACAAGAGAAGGAGGAATGCTCTCTGAAGAATAGGGTGACGGCTTTTACACAGCATTCTCTAGAGACCAACCGAAGAAGGTTTACGTGCAACACAAGATCCGCAAAATGAGCAAGAAAGTTTGGGGTTTGCTCTGTGATGGAGCTGCCGTTTACATGGCTGGCTCGTCGACGAAAATGCCTTGTGATGTAATGTCGGCTTTGGAGGAGATTGTGTCGGAACAGACATGAGGATTAAAGGAGGTTGCTTCACGGTGGCTCAAGGCTTTGGAGAAGGCAGGGAGGTGCAATGTTGAAGCTTGGTCTTAAATCCAACTTCCTTCATACGTAATCTTTAATCCATATATGAAAGCTTTGGTTATATTCTTGTCACATCGATTCATACACTAACAAATTAACTAAAAACTATAGATGATTTCTTTAATCAGATGTTGGTAAGTTAATATATATATTTTTTAGCTTTGAAATACATATTTTTGTATTTCAAATTTTGACACTGGATAATACTAAATCTTAATTTCTATCCGGCCAAAAATTCCATATGAATCTCCTTAACTAAATAGTAAAACACTAAAAAACTGTTTATTTACTTTCTATTTTTTTTTTATTGGGCAGAACAACACTAAATTACTAAGTTACATATGCATATTATGGATTAAATCTTTAAGAAATACTAGGTCTTGGATCCACGCGTAATTTTAGTATATTTTCCGAATAAATCATATGTGATCTATAATATTTATAAAAATATTATTTTATATAAGAGAAGATAATAATATATATTAATTTTTTGAAAACAAATTTTAGTCACTTTAATCCCTAAATTTTCAAAGTATAATTAAATTTAATATTGAAATTAAAATTACATAATCTCGAAAACTATAGTAATGTATATCTTAAAAATAAACTGATTATAATAGTCAATTATTAAAATTTGGTATAATAGTATGTTTTTAATTTTTTGATAATTTATTAGATTTTTAATGTGTAAGTTGTAAAGGAATAAATTATTTTTGTAAGATTATATATACAGTAAGATCTTTTTCCAATTATAAACATGATTTTGAGCATATATATTGTGCTATATTTTTGACGATTTTTTCAATTTTTTTACCAGATCTCTTTCCTAAATATTATCAGATGAAGTATGTATATGATATTTTTGCATTCAATATATTGCAATATTTTGTTTTTCTTCTTGTTTTCTATTTTATAGAATTTTTTTTGCCATCTTTTGACTTTACTTTCTTTTTTTTCTGTTCTTTTAAATTCTAAACTTATTCACATATGATTTTTGTTTCATATTTGTATTTAGTTTTCTTTTTATTTTCCAATTCAAACTATTTACATAGGCTAGATTTTCTCTTCATTTATATATATCGTTAGCTTGGTTCTTAAAATTTACAATAGCAAATATAATAAAAAAAATTATGTTTCTTTTAATTTTTATTTATTTTGAAAATTTTCAATAATTTTTTTTTTTTTTTTGTGTTCCATTTTCAACTACAAATAGACATGTACATAACTGTTTGAAAATATAACAGATTTTTTTTTTTTCAAGTTTCAACTATAAATATACATGTACATAATACATTTTATTACTTTTTTTGCCGATATTGATCTTTTTTTTAAGCATGGGTTATTCCTCTAACACTTTTATTATCTCTTTCTTTCTTAAACATTTTTGGATTTGTCATATAGTTTTTTTCTTTTTTGTCATTGGAGTTTCTATCATTCTTCTTGTTCCTCATTTTTTCTGAAATTTTTTCTAGGGTTTATTCTTTCTTTCTTTTTTCTCCTTTATCTATATACAATATACTATATAAAATTTAATAAGGATTCAGAACTATTATACGACCAATTGTCTTTATTTTAAAGGCACATATTTATTTTTCTTTTTTTTAATATTTTAATATTAAATAACTTCTATATTAATTATCAGGAAAATATAAAGTTTTGAAAAACAAAATATTATTTTTAATTATTCACTAATAAAAATTTAAGGAAACTCATTATTTTGAGTTGTGTTTTTTTTTATTATGTTGCTTAATAAGAAATTATCGCAATAATTTATCTTATATACTAAATTTAATATTTTGACTAATTTCTATTATTTTGTTTTCTATTTTGACCATGATTTTTCTTTTTAAGTTTTTGGCAGATATCGATTTTTTCTTTTTTAAGATTTTGTTAAGTTACCTTGAGAATTTATGTTAAACATTGACGTGGACCAATAGCATCGAGTTTTTAAAATCTTATGTGGACGCCTTAGAAACTAGGGGTGGGCATTCCGGTTTACGGTTTGGTTCCGGTTCGGTTTTTTCGGTTTTTCGGTTTTTCGGTTCTATAAAAAGTGAAACCATTTAGAAACCGATTGAAATACGGTTTGGTTCGGTTTGGTTTTCTTCGGTTTACGGTTTTAACCGAAATTAATTCGGTTCGGTTTATTTTAGGTTTAGTTTCAGTTTTTGTAGATTATTTTGATTGTATAAAAATAATAATTAAAAACTTAAAATCAAAACATTGAGTTTGTAAGTGATATGTAAATCAAACTCGAACAATTGAAAAATCAAAACTCAAAATCGATTATAGTGGAAAAATAACTTTGAGAGTGAGACAATGTATTGTGTCTATGTAGCGATTGGACGGAAACGCTCAGAGAATAGAAGTCAAACCTAGTGATGTGGCTTGCGAGAATAATTTTATGAAATGCTAATAAATTGTGAAGAAATTACCAAAAACCTTAGATTATAGTATATATATAAAATGTATATCTATCTAGAGTTTTTGTGTTTTTTTTTATAGTGCAACCGTATTTAAAATATTTTTGTTAAATTTATTTAAATTAGGTAACTCAAGTATCTATCTAAGCATGTAAAAGGTGAATTCAATGAAACCGAAACCGAACCGAAACCGAACCGAAACCAAAATAATTTGATAATGGTAACCGAACGGGTTTTTAAGCAAAACCAAAACCGAACCGAATGACTAATTTACGGTTCGGTTCGGTTCGCTTTTTTCGGTTACGGTTATTTTGCCCAGCCCTATTAGAAACACTATAGCTTCAACTTTTATATAGTATAGACTATAAATTAAGTTATACTAGATTTATACCCGCGGTGTACCGCGGGTCAATTGTTTTAATAAATTTTTTTTTTTTTTTTTTTTTTATTATTTGTAAACGGAAAAAGTTCATTAAAATCCTCTAAAGTAGTATACATCGTGGGTCAATTGTTTAAATAAAAATATTTTGTAGTTTTTTGTTTATTTGTTATTTATAAATGAAAAAATCCCATAAAAAACTTCTAAAGTAGACATTTCTACATCAAACCTTCAAGGTATTACATTTTCACTTTAAACCGTCAAAGTAAAAGTTTTTCCAGTTTAAATCTTCAAATTAAAGTGGTATTTTGTTTCACACTGATATTTCCGATCTCGAAAAAGTTAACTCTGTTAACGGAAAAATTATCTCTGGTAACGAAAAAGTTAACCCCAATAATTTTTTAAATGAAAAACGAAACAAAACGCCACTTTGGAGGTTTAAACTGGAAAAAATTTCGCTTTGGAGGTTTAATTTAGAAGTATGTGCCGCTTTTGAGGTTTTTTATAGAATTTTTCCGTTTATAAAATATAAAAATTGACCCGCATATACGGATATTAACTTACTATTTTTTTATAAACAATAAACAAAAAATAAAAATATTTATAAACAGTAAAAAAACAAAAAAAATTGTAAGCTAAAATTAAATGGAAAAAAATACAAAATTTTTAAACCATTATACACATGAGGTTCACTCTTCCAACCTATGTAATAGTTGAATATAAAATTTAGATTAGGCCCACATTAAATAAACTGAATATATATTTTTTAAGTTTAGACGCCTGATAAATCAAGTTTTTTGTTCATTCGTATTTGATATCATTTTTGTCATTTTTATAATACGATTATGAAATATTACCCAAATTCTTTAGCTTATTGGGGACATTGAACAAACATCATTTTTTCTTCATCGATTGAGTAATAAATATCCATTTTTTAAATTCCAATCACAACATACGTAGAAAAAGTTAAATTTTTATTATTTATATGCATTATTACTTGAATAGTGTTTGGAAACACCCTCTAAGATTGAGTTTTTTTAATAGTTTAGTATATAGATAATTATTTTCAATTATTTCAACTAAAGAATCAGATTAAACCGAATAACTTTTTGAAATTTGGACGTCTCATAAGTCAATGTTTCTTTTCATGCGTATTTAAAATCATTATATTTTTTATATAAAATGGACTAAACTATTGTCCACAAATTTTAGTCAATCTCAGATGTTTAAATTATTTCAACTAAAAACTGGATAAAACCGAATACATTTTTTAAAATTTTGACACCTGATAAGTCAAGTTTCCTGCTCATTCGTATTTGAAATCATTTTGGTCTTTTTATAATACGACGCTGAACCATTGCCACAAAAATTTAGTCAATGTGGGATGTTGAACACACATTGCTGTTAAAAAAAAATGAGCACACACTTTTTTCTTCTTTAATTGAGTAATATATGTCTGTTTTTAAAAAATTTAATCACAATATATGCAGAAAAAAATATTAAATTTTAATAATTATATATGTTATATAATAATTTGAAATAATTTAAAAATAAGATCTAACAAAGGTGATAGGAGAATTATAATTCATACTATTAATATTGTAATATTAAATAAGGAAATAAATGATGAAGAGGAAAAATGAAAAGATGTAAAGTTGTGTTTGGATACAATGATACAATTATTTCTTTTTTATTTTAACTTCTATAGTGTTTGGAAACACCTTCTAAGATGAGGTCTTTTTTAATAGTTTAGTAGATAGATAACTGTAGATTAGAAAATCGTAAAAATGTAACATGTAAAAGTAAAAATTGTCCCCACGGGTGAAATCCTAGATCGGAAGACAAATGTAAATATCAGAATGTAATTTTGTATCAAATTCTTGTTCGAATATGATGATGTAAGCGAGCCCTAATAATAATAATATCAAAACCCTGTTCATACCTAAATCCCTAGATCTGAAAAATATCATTCGACCTAGCAGCCGCTCTTATCAACTTCACCATGCCCGAATCCACCAAGAAAGTAATCTTCTTCTCCTTATGGATTTCTTCTTACGCACTCTTTAATGTGTTTCTCTATGAATCGAAGAAGAAAATGATTTGAAATAGTAGAATTTCTGATTAGATATTTTTGTACGTATCTTAGGGGTATGATTGGTGGATTCGTGATGCATCAGGCAATCCAATACGCCGGTAAATTTGATTCTATTATAATTTTATTTATTTATTTTGGATGAGATGTATTATGTTTGTCATGTTGTTGATATATATATATATATATATATATAATATCTCCTGCATCAAACTTTATTGCAGTAACTATAGTCTATAGCAGGATTTGCGTTGAGGGATATGACACTTGGCTTAATGAGTATGATCTCAAGCTCGCGTTGACAAAACATTTCTCTTCATGTGGAGAGATCTTACATATCTATGTTCCCAGAAACTTTGAAAAGGGTATCCTACAGAGGTTTGTTTTTGTGGCTTGCTTTGCTTCTTCCTCCAGCTCTAAGTTTAAATCTAATGCTAACTAAAACAAAAAAAAAACACAGATTTACCTTCATTGATATTGCCGGAGAAGGTGCCCAAGAGAAGGCGTTGGAACTTAGTGGAAGTGACGTGGGAGGATGGTGTGTATTCGCTAAGGCTTCTCCTGATCAGGAGGACAGAGAATACATTGATCCTGGATGGGCTGCTGTGGGAGTCGAACACTTCAGTTCACAACGCCAGTAAATTGATCTCTTTCTTTTTTTTTTTTTTTTTTTTTTTTTTTTTTTTTTTTTTTTTGCATGTGTTGTTGTTGTTGTTGTTGTTGTCATGTTGATGATATTATTAACAAAATTATCAGGATGCTAGTTACGGGATATGACACTTGGCTTCCTAAGATTGATCTCCAGATCGGGCTGAGTAAGCATTTCTTTTCATGTGGAGAGGTCACCCGTGTAAGGATTCCCGATGACGAAAGCGGCGTTGGTGTCCACAATAATAAAAATTATGTAATCCCCAATTTTCTCAAAGAGATGATAACTAAAGACTTGTCTTTGATGATTTTTACAGCCATGCTCTCATTTCTATTCTGGGAGAAGGCGCAGTAGACAAGGCCCGTGAACTTATAATTAGTGGATGTGACGTGGGAGGATGGAATATTAAAGTTGTTATGGTTATGCCGCCACTTGGCACACAAAGAAATCGCCCATCATTATGTACATGACTTTACCCTTGATGATTCTTTCGTTATTGATTCTTGGGAACAACTCTCATTAATTTCGTGATTTATGTTTCAGGTCTTTCTTTACCTAATAAGATGACTGTGACGACGGAGTAGAATTTTCTCTCTTAGGAGGAGACTAAGCTCTTTGGTTGGTTGGCTCTTTAGTAGAATTCTCTGATCACTTGTGTGATACAATGCATGCAACGTCCTTTCTTTTTATTACTTGGGTTTTTCTCTTGTTTTTGTCTGGATGTTAACAGTAAGCTTAATAATCATCATCATCACCTTAATAGTATATGATGTTTTTCTCTTTAATTATTATAATATCCGCTTCTTTCAATCATCATCAAAGGTATCCCTCTCTGTGGTGCCAAGTTATAACGTTTTAATAACGGAAGACTCGAAAGAGAAAGATAAGCTTTGTGTGGTGGTCACGTGAACACGAAACTTCCACTAAAGGGAGACGGTTTTCTTCTATTATTCATTTGAAAGTTTCCACCTCCATCAAAGTCTCCGGTCAACATAGTCTCCAATGTGTTGTTTTCCCACACAATTCTTCATCATCTTCTCTTTTAATGAAACACAATTCTTCCTCCTTCTCTTGCAATAAAACAAAACCTCCATAGTTTCTTCCTCTAGAGCAGAGTTCTGTCAGATTCCCACAAAAGGGTAGGAGAATTCTAATCTATAATCTCCTCAATAATGGAACCAAAGTATTGATACTTTTAGATATGTATATCGAAAACACACAATCTTGTAATCAGAACAGTACCAATGAAGACTGTTTCTGTGTTGGCCTTCTTCTTCTTCCTCATGGGTGAAGCAAGGAGCAGAAGAGATTGCGATCAATTCACCTGCGGAGAACTTGACTTCAAGTTCCCTTTCTTTAGCACAACCATGCCGTCTTGGTGCGGTCTTTTCAAGATGAATTGCAGTGGAAATATTTCAGAGATACAGCTTCAAGAAAATGGGACATGGTATAAAGTCAAGAGCGTCTCTCAAGCCAACACCTTAACCATCACCGACCCGAGGCTTAACCAAAGCTTGGAAACAGGAAACTGCAGAGACTTGTCAAGCTTCTCTCTTCCAGACTCACCATGGCTCATCTTGACCACTTTGTACAAATGCAACAACAGTAATAGGAAGGATGGTTTCTCTTATGCGAATTGTGGAGGAGGAAGCAGCTCCTACTACAAATCGAAAGATGGTCTTGATGTTTCAGGGTGTTCAGTTATCAAGACTCCAGAGAGCTGGTTGGTTCCAAAAAATACAAACCAGTCTGATGTAAATGCTACCTTCTCTCTTCATATAGACCTGCCACGAGGTTGCTTTCGCTGCCACAATCGAGGTGGAGAATGTAAGATGATCAATGACAAATTTCGTTGCGTTGGAGCAAACATAGGTATGAACACAATGAAACATGTTCAGTGCAATTCTGCTTTTGGCGATGACAAACATTCAATTTCCTGTCTTTTTGCTGCAGAACAAACAAACTACCAAGAGAGGATGATAAAGCTAGGATTAGGTAAAAATATCTGTTCTGTTTTAAGTTTTATAATCAATTAAAATTCAATAGTCTTATTCTAAAAGTGTAGCACAGTTGTGTAGAGATTCTTAAACCAAGAAGATTAATGCTCAAATGAGCTTATTAAGATAGAAATTAAAAAGATGAATTAAGTTAGCTCATTGAGCTTTATTGTGCAATAAAGTAAAATGGAAAATGAAGATTGTTGTCACCAAGAACAAAAGATTTGCAATTGATTCATAAGAGATTAGGAGAAGGAGAGTTGCTTTGTGGCAACCCTCAAAGTTACATTATTGTTCTCTTAAGATGCATATTTATACTAATCTAAACTTGCTATGAAACCCTAGTTACATGGGCTATTGGACTTGTCATAAACATATTATTGGGCCTTCTTGTGGATGCTCTAATACTCCCCCGCAAACTTAGCGTGGATGGAACATATACGCGAAGTTTGAAACCGCAAACTTGTTGACTTGATAGGAGCTTGAGTCTTGCAATGATCACTTGAAGATGTAGACAGATCCCTATTCTCCTTAGAGATAGTAGAGTGAACTTCAGAACCAAATGAAAACTCTTGGTCTATACTTGGAGATCTAACATTGCTCACTCAGAGGTATTCTTTTGATACTTGGAGAGCTTAGAAGTAGTCCCTCATAGGTATTTTTGACCATTCTTTCTCACAAATTCTTGGTTTTTCTGTACCCATCACTTAATCAAACATGGAGTTGCCCACAATCTGCAAAATCCTTCCAACTCTAATCCTATCCATTAGCCAAATATAATCTGCATTCTAGTCATTCTGTTTTTTTTTTCTTTTTTCTCTTTGGCATTTTACCAAACATCTTGTGTGCGTTCATAAAAAAAAAAAAAAAAAACTTGTATTTGCCATCAAAATAAACAGAATCTTGCATCCCTTATCAAACCCAATCTGTCAAACCTATTGCATCATTCCAAACCTATAAATCTAGCCAGCAACTTTCCTTCTCAAGCATGACAATAGAGCACTACTCCATGTTCTGTCTAAGAAGAACATAAACATTACCTTGGATATGATGATAGGCAAGCTTTGACGTGATCTGCCTCTGTTTCTATCAAATGGTCAAAGAAATCTGAGACTGATTCTGGACTCCTCAACATCTAGTAGTTGCTTCAATAAAAAAAAAATCAACTCCAACAATATGTAAGCACAATACAACTCGCCGTCCATGTCTTCTTTCTAAAAGCGTGATTCATAACTGGAGCTTTGGATAGAGATCTTTGCTCGCTTCAGTAACATACTCCATGAACGAGCTCCGACAGCTTGAATCGATGGATTTAAGCACTGATTTTAGAGATAAAGTTGTTTTTTTTTTTTTCATGTAGAGATAAAGTTGCTCTGATACCATGTAGAGATTCTTAAACCAAGAAGATTAATGCTCAAATGAGCTTATTAAGATAGAAATTAAAAAGATAAATTAAGTTAGCTCATTGAGCTTTATTGTGCAATAAAGTAAAATGGAAAATGAAGATTGTTGTCACCAAGAACAAAAGATTTGCAATTGATTCATAAGAGATTAGGAGAAGGAGAGTTGCTTTGTGGCAACCCTCAAAGTTACATTATTGTTCTCTTAAGATGCATATTTATACTAATCTAAACTTGCTATGAAACCCTAGTTACATGGGCTATTGGACTTGTTATAAACATATTATTGGGCCTTCTTGTGGATGCTCTAATAAGTTGACGGATAGGTAGTTTAATTTAGTTCATTATTAAAAACAAATTTAGCTAATACTTAATTTTAAGTATACAACTAGTGTAAACTGGTCAAAATAGTGAATTTTTTTTTTTTTTTAATAATTAGTTTTTCAAAAAGTTTGTGTTGATGTGTCACTCTAGATGGGGAAATTAGTTTGGTTATAACTTATAACTTATATTAGTTTGGTTATAACTTATAACTTATATTTTAACTATAACTAATATATCAATATAGTGTAATATCAATATCATATTCGTCTCATCTCTGATGGATTTGCAGGAATTAGTATAGGTTTGAGCGTGTTCATTGTGGGTATAGGAATTTGGCTACACAAGTTTATTCGAAAGACCAACCGCAGGAAAAAGTTATTTAAGCGCAATGGAGGTTTTTTACTGCAGCAACAGTTGGCTTCAAGAGAAGGCTACGTAGATAAGACAATAATATTTAGCTTCAAGGAATTGGAGAAAGCTACAGAGTGCTTCAGTTTAAATAGAGTGCTTGGCCGTGGTGGCCAAGGAACAGTGTACAAAGGGATACTTGATGATGGTAGGATCGTAGCGGTGAAAAAGTCTATGGTTGTGGATGAAGATAAGCTTGAAGAGTTCATAAACGAGGTTGTCATACTCTCCCAGATCAATCACCGCAATATAGTGAATATATTAGGTTGTTGTCTTGAAACAGAGGTACCCATTCTGGTCTACGAGTATATTTCTAACGGCAATCTTTTTGAACTTCTTCATAAAGAATGTGATGATCAAGCATTGGCTACATGGGAATTACGTCTTCGCATTGCCATAGATATCGCAGGGGCTCTCTCTCATACCTTCACTCGGCTGCAGCATCTCCGATTTATCACAGAGACATCAAATCTACAAACATTATGTTGGATGAGAATTATCGAGCTAAAGTGTCCGATTTTGGAACTTCAAGATCAATAACCATTGATCAAACCCACCTGACAACACTGGTTTCAGGTACTGTAGGATACTTAGATCCTGAGTATTTCCAGTCCAGCCAGTTCACAGAAAAGAGCGATGTATATAGTTTTGGAGTTGTGCTTGTAGAGCTCATCACCGGAGAAAAGCCGGTTTCTTTCCTACGGCCTCAAGAAAACAGAACATTGGCAACTTACTTCAATCTTGCCATGAAAGAGAACAGACTTTCTGACATTATTGATTCTCGAATCAAAGATGACTGCAAGCTGGAACAACTTATGTTGATGGCAAAACTTGCGAAGATGTGTTTGAAACTTAAGGGGAAAAAAAGACCAAACATGAGAGAAGTTTTGGTGCAATTAGAGAGGATTTGTCCATCATTTGGAGATTTGCAAGCAGATGTATTTACCGTGGCAAATGATAAGGAGGGAGAAGCTGCAAAAGTTAGTACACGCATAGATACGGTAAACATCGACGTTGCCACTTTTGCTTCAACATCTCAATATAACGCTAATACAGCTTTGTGCTCTGATGCTGAATCGTTGGTTCCTCGTCAAACATGGTGACCGCTCAGACCAGACACCAATACTATCCAACCACCGAATATTAACTTTGGGATTTAAATATCATTTACTTTTGTTATATATATATATATATATATACATCATTTAAGTATTGTATTATTCACTTAGTTCCATCTCATAATATTCATGTTAGCAAATGTTTTTTCTTTTTTGAATTTTTACAAATTAATATTATACATATTTATCCAGCGCCGGTGAACATACTATTTTGTAATAGAAAGTTAATCATTTTGATTTTGACATCTTCCATTCGAAATGTTTGTAAATTTGTAATGAACGCAATAAGATGGATGACAAATCGCTATCGGTCATAAGATTTGCTAGGGGTGTCAAAATGGGCAACCCGATCTAAACCTATATGGGTTCGAAATTTATATAAGCAGATTTAATCCAGTCTATTTATTTTATGGGTCAAATTTATGTATCTAAATTCATAATCGTGAAATCCATTGGTTATATGGGTTATAATGGGTTATCCATATAAATTAAATAAATAAATAAATAAAATACCATATAATTATAAAAGCAAATCAACAAAAATTTCAAATAACAAATTAAATAAAAATATCTAGTTTTTTTTTTTTGTCACAACGATTACTTTTCATCAATTAACCTTGAGTACACTCCACGAAGGAGGATAAGTACCAAACCCAAATGGTTGGACTTGAAACATAGAAAGCAACTACAACTTTAAGACATAAACAAGATAACAACGAGTTAACAGCAAGGGAAATACAACTAAATGTAACATCCTTAAGCTTGAGAGGGAAGATTAGAATCCAATAAACCAAAGACAAAGTCTCGGATAAGAAATCCTTATCCGAAGTTGGTGAGACAACTTTCTTAAACCCAAGGGCCACTAGGTGGTCCACAAATGCTCTCAAGGCCAAAAGATTGGCCAACACGACAGAGCTTAACAAGTTTTGCTCCAACACGGAGGATGATGGTAATGGTAGCGTTCTCTTCGTACCGGAGGAGAAGGATGGTGATGGTGAAAACGATCTCTCCCCAAAGGAGGAAGAAAGTGATGCAAGCAAAAGATTCCCAACCATGGCGAGATAACTCCCAACGACAAAGATATAGAAGCTAATGCTTAAAGAAACTCGACAAATCAACAATGCTTTTGGCCAACAGCTAACGAACGAAGAGATACCCCACAGTTCCAAAGGATCATATGGTTTCTTCCTGGTAGCAACGCTTGGTCGCCCTAAAGGTTGTCCTCTACCCTTTACTCTGATGAATAGAGGCAAAAATAGGTTTGATTTGGGCAGCAGACTAGCGGGAACAGGTTTGATCCAAGCAAGCTTTCTGGCTTTACCCTTCACGAGCCCTAAAGGCAGAACACAACATCTCCATGAAGTGAAGCCAAAGAAACTACGTGAACGGGCGGCCATAGAATAAGCATTGACCAACTCAAAATTCAAAATCAACACTAGCTTAGATAGGAGTCTTAGGCCTAACCAAGGTTCGTGTCGACTCTGATAAGTGGAGAGAAAAGTCAAAAGATTGAAGAACAGATTGGACCTGGCACATAAACAGGATGGAGAAATCGATATCTTCTGGCCCCGACAGAAGGAACTTTGGTAACGGGGCATCCTGAGCCAAAAGGTGATCGACGATGGGAGGAGACGACTGAGAGCGAGATTGTCAGGTGAGATATAGAAGCTCGGATACGGCCAAAGAAGATTCAGCAGAATGGGCCATATTAATGTTACACTTGGATTCAAGGATTTTGACTTTAGGCCCAATGAGAGATAATGAACATTGCCTTCATGTATAGTGAAAATGGGTCTGGTCCAAGTCGAAGATTGGAGCCCAACAGTGAAACTTTGACCTAACAGTGGGGACACGAGGCAATGACTCCTGACGGCGGTGGCGAGATCTGTAATCACGGCCGGTGAAAGGACACAAACGGAATTCAGAGACACGAACCCGGATGTTCCATCTCCGACCGGACCAGTCAACCAGTAAGGAGTAGTCTTCGAAGGGAAAGGACGCCCATGGTTAAGTGAGAAGAGATCTGGCTCGAGTGAGGCGTAGAAGAGCCTCTCCTGATTACCAACCACTTCAGAGCCGCAGATAAGCCGCGGTGTGAGAACTCCGGTGTGAGAGGGAAGATTAGAATCCAATAAACCAAAGACAAAGTCTCGGATAAGAAATCCTTATCCGAAGTTGGTGAGACAACTTTCTTAAACCCAAGGGCCACTAGGTGGTCCACAAATGCTCTCAAGGCCAAAAGATTGGCCAACACGACAGAGCTTAACAAGTTTTGCTCCAACACGGAGGATGATGGTAATGGTAGCGTTCTCTTCGTACCGGAGGAGAAGGATGGTGATGGTGAAAACGATCTCTCCCCAAAGGAGGAAGAAAGTGATGCAAGCAAAAGATTCCCAACCATGGCGAGATAACTCCCAACGACAAAGATATAGAAGCTAATGCTTAAAGAAACTCGACAAATCAACAATGCTTTTGGCCAACAGCTAACGAACGAAGAGATACCCCACAGTTCCAAAGGATCATATGGTTTCTTCCTGGTAGCAACGCTTGGTCGCCCTAAAGGTTGTCCTCTACCCTTTACTCTGATGAATAGAGGCAAAAATAGGTTTGATTTGGGCAGCAGACTAGCGGGAACAGGTTTGATCCAAGCAAGCTTTCTGGCTTTACCCTTCACGAGCCCTAAAGGCAGAACACAACATCTCCATGAAGTGAAGCCAAAGAAACTACGTGAACGGGCGGCCATAGAATAAGCATTGACCAACTCAAAATTCAAAATCAACACTAGCTTAGATAGGAGTCTTAGGCCTAACCAAGGTTCGTGTCGACTCTGATAAGTGGAGAGAAAAGTCAAAAGATTGAAGAACAGATTGGACATGGCACATAAACAGGATGGAGAAATCGATATCTTCTGGCCCCGACAGAAGGAACTTTGGTAACGGGGCATCCTGAGCCAAAAGGTGATCGACGATGGGAGGAGACGACTGAGAGCGAGATTGTCAGGTGAGATATAGAAGCTCGGATACGGCCAAAGAAGATTCAGCAGAATGGGCCATATTAATGTTACACTTGGATTCAAGGATTTTGACTTTAGGCCCAATGAGAGATAATGAACATTGCCTTCATGTATAGTGAAAATGGGTCTGGTCCAAGTCGAAGATTGGAGCCCAACAGTGAAACTTTGACCTAACAGTGGGGACACGAGGCAATGACTCCTGACGGCGGTGGTGAGATCTGTAATCACGGCCGGTGAAAGGACACAAACGGAATTCAGAGACACGAACCCGGATGTTCCATCTCCGACCGGACCAGTCAACCAGTAAGGAGTAGTCTTCGAAGGGAAAGGACGCCCATGGTTAAGTGAGAAGAGATCTGGCTCGAGTGAGGCGTAGAAGAGCCTCTCCTGATTACCAACCACTTCAGAGCCGCAGATAAGCCGCGGTGTGAGAACTCCGGAGTTCACCGGAGAAAATATCAGATCCGGCAGTACCTCGTTGCAGCAGGATCTGAGACGAGATCTTGAGCGTAAGCGTCGAATAATCAGCCAGAAAAGAGATGAACTCCGGACCGTAATCCCGAGCAGAGTAGCGAAACTGAGAAAAACACGAGCAGGGGAGCTTGATCGAAGGAGGCAATCAGAACGGAGCAGAAAATCCCGACGCCGGCAAGACATCACTCCGCCGGCGTCAAGATACGACGAGCTAAGATGGTTCTCGGAACTCGTGTCTGAGAGAAAAAGCGCTCGGCCTTCTTAAGTTTATAAATAAAAATATCTAGTTAAAAATAGAAAAAACATCATAAATCATAAAATCACAAATCCATAAAACCATTAAACTTTTCTTAATTTAAAGAACACTTAAATCTTTGGCTTCATTGTCTACAAAAGTCTAACACTTTTATAGTTTAGATATTTTACATATTTTTATTTTTATTTTTTAGTAGTTGATCTGTGGATAATTCATAACCCTAATGGATTAACCCACTGAACCTATAAAACCTATAAAACCATTAAAGTCGACCCACAAAAATCTATTTATTTATATATGGGTTTAAAAATTCAACTCAAACCCATTAAAATATTAGGTAGATTGGATTGATCCATTGATATTGATCAATTTTGACACTCCTAAAATTGGTATGGCCAACGCAAATACTTTAAAATGGATAATAAATTATATGTATGATTTAGTACTTTCTCACTAATAATTACAGACCCCAACCAAAATCACTAAAAGAATATCATAAAAGTGTTATGTTTAATGTATTGACTATAATCTTGTACAAACTTTCTGTTGTTATAAGTGAATTATTTGATGCATGTTGGAAAAATCATTCTAAGAATTTAATTTATGTTTCTTTGATTATGAATAAAACGAATGGAAAAATCATAACATATCTCCAGAATATGTCTTTAACTTTTAAGTATGTCTTAATCAAACCAAACTATCTTTTTTAATCAAAAAAAAAATCAAACTTGGTCGTGTTTATTGTAAATTTGCTTAAATCACGACAAATTGAACTAAGTCTGCTTCATCAAAAATAGAAACATGGAGAGGGAGTGAGTGAATTTGGATTTGAGGATAACAGCATCGATTAGAGAGAGTAGGGTTTAAAGGCGCGCTTGCCTGCCCATGTGGATGTGGGTATGAGATACGTAATGATTTATATGTAGATTACGACGTTGAGACAATGTCAGTTTTTTTATTTATATGTTTTAAAACTTTTTTTTTTTGTTACTTTACTGGTTGTCAATAAAACTTTTCACCTCCGCCATCGTTGCTCCTTGAAAAGCAAAAAGCCGATGGGACCAAGTCCCATGTTATCAATACTCCTCTTCCTTAAGTATCAACTAAATTAGATTAACACTGATGGACATAATTATTATTATTTTCTTTTATTTTTCGGTTTTGACAATGGACACAATTTGTACTTTCATTTAATTAGAACAAATCGTTATTGTAAATAATTCTACTTTTTCGATCCAATGTTATTTTCCCATAGCAATATTTAGGGCTGTCTCAAACTTTGTAGAGACTCCTGGGTTCAACATAGAAATAAGACTTTGATATGTTGGTGTATAATTTGTCTCATGAATTTAATTCTCGACGACTAAATTCTTTACTTTACTTTTATTTTAATTTTTACTTTTATTTTAATTTTAAATATAACTAATGACATAATAAATCTCCTAAATAATATTCCAACAACAATTTATTTTTGTTAAGTCTATAGTCTCTTCATTTTTTAAAATATATCAATTTGATTGTAAAGATATTCTGTTATATATTTTAAGTTTGGAAATATTAGTTTTATTTTTATAAAGAGTATTCTATTATGTTTTACAGATGTGGCCTGTGGCTATAACCTTCTTGAATAAAGCATGCTCGCTAAAATGCTCTTATTTAGATCAAGATCGATCTGGGTTGCTTTAGTTGAAAAAGAATCGTTATTAATTTGAGAACATCAGTAACTTTTGGCATGAAGAGAAAGAGGAATATTTCAACATAATCAATTTGGACCCTTTGTTCCACCTAAGGTCCGCGTTTCACATGGACCGGGACTTTTTTCACTTTTTACAAGACTAACTCTTTCGTGACGCTGAAAAATTAGTCCAAAGGTCTTCACTCCGTCTAACATATACTATATGATATGATGGCACCACATTATGTGGATTCCGTTTTACGTTCCTCACCCACACAGAGACATGAGTTGATTATGTGCACACGACATACGTAATAATAAGTAATGATTTGTCCGACTTCCAAAACAAAAACTCTTATGTCCCTTTATATTCACACATATATATATATATATATATATATATATATATATATAAAATATATATATATGTACGTACTAGCTAGCCGTGGGCATTATTAGTATTTGTGACAATGAGTAAAATAATTTTATATCATTTCCTTCTCACTTCCAATACAGAATTCTTAATTAATAGGCCTTTCTCTATTGTTCTTTTGCTCTTTCATACAAATTGAACCGAATCTCATTTATCGATTACACCTGTTTGGATATATATATAAAGAAGCATAAATTTCTAATTTAAAATTATTCGGTAATGAATTAATTGACACATGTCTAACATTTGCAATATCCAATTTTCCGACCAGAACTTGTAGTTTGGTAATTTGTACTAGTACCATTATCATACCATAATTCGGATTCACACTTAAAAATGTACTTTAATTTGCTTGTGTGGATTGCGGATAACAAAAAAATATAAAATAAATAAATAAATAAAAATTGAAATTTCCTTAATTGATTGTTTTTTTTAACTTAAAAACTAGTGAAAAAATTTGTGGAGAAGAATGTTGTGATATGAAATAATAATGACTTCTACTTGTTTTGTTGTGAAAGGGGATGTTCTTTTGTTTCTTTTCCAAAATATCTATGTGGGCTCTATAAGTTTCAACCCCGTTTCCTTTAGGTCACATGTATGTGTACATGTGTATGCATATACATAGAGAGAGAAAGAAGATGAGTGTGTATGTAAAGAAGAAGATTAAACAATCACAGACCATACAATGCCATCTCCAGGTAAGGTGCGAGGTCAATGAAACAATTAACAAAAAGAAGAAAACTTTTTTTTTCCATGAAAAAGAAATCTTTTAGGCCTCCCCTAAAAAGAGAGCTGAAACAAAAGTTGATTTCATAAAGCAAAAACCTTTGTTTCTCCCTCTTAACTTATCTCCCTTTCTTCCTCTATTAGTAAAGCTGAGCTGAGACAGCACTATCCATCAGATAAAGAAGAAAAGAGAAACATCTCTAATCTTCACACATGTGAAAAAACAAAAGATTCTTCGATTTTGTTTTTCTTTTTTAGTGGTCACACAGTAAGTTTACAGTTCCTCCATTAATACCACTATCGTTAAGAAAGAATAAAACAAAAGATCATCCGATGATAGATTACGAGCAAAACATTAACTATGGGAACCTTCCCTCTTCATCTCCCTCTGATCTTCTTCTTGGCATCAATGGAGCTGATGCGACCCATAAGAGAAAACGAAGACCCGCAGGGACACCAGGTTTTTAATCATACCTCCTTATAAGTTTTGATTTATTGTTATATTGTCTATTAGGTTTTCACTAATTCAGATAAAGATTTGAATTATTGGGATTGGGTTTCTGAGAACTTCCATCAAGTGTTGCTGATATACCAAATGAGTTATCCATATAATTTTTTCTTCTTTTTTTCTGGATTGGGTTGTGAATAACTCACCTAAACTTTTTTTTATTATTATTATTTCCAATAATTCAGCTAGAGATTTATTTTTATTCTTCCAGTTATTCCCAAATATATTTTCGAGCAATCAAAGTTTTAAATCCAGATACGTTATCAATATCAATATTTAATAAAAATCATTTTGATCTTGTGTATCCGTGTGATAACAGATCCAGATGCAGAGGTGATCTCTTTATCACCGAGAACATTGCTAGAGTCAGATCGGTACGTGTGTGAGATCTGTAACCAAGGGTTTCAGAGGGATCAGAATCTACAGATGCATAGAAGAAGGCATAAAGTACCATGGAAGCTTCTAAAGAGAGACAAGAAGGATGAGGAGGTGAGGAAGAGAGTCTACGTGTGTCCTGAACCAACGTGTCTCCACCACGACCCGTGCCACGCCCTGGGAGATCTGGTCGGAATCAAGAAGCACTTCCGCAGGAAACACAGCGTCCACAAACAGTGGGTTTGCGAGAGATGCTCAAAAGGCTACGCCGTTCAGTCAGACTACAAAGCCCATCTCAAGACCTGCGGCTCACGTGGTCACTCTTGCGACTGCGGCCGCGTTTTCTCCAGGTTCTTCTTCTTGATCATTATCTTTTTATTGTTTTCTTTTTCCAGTTATAATAATAATCGTTTGCTTATCTATACAAAAGTATACGGTTACTGATTAGTTCAATGGGTGTTTTGTGAAAAACCCTAAATATTGTCTCTATGGTGATGATTTAGTTTCTTGGCTTTTACTTACAAATTAAAGTTTGGTTTTTATTTTCTTGAAGTTTTGTTTATACAATTTAACTAGTACTTTAGGAAAGATTATAATTGTAAATTTGGAATCCTTAAACTAAATCAAAGAATGTTTTTTTAGGATTGCGTGTACTAGTGTTACATCACAGCCTAGGTGTTTATATATAATGACGACAGATTTTCTTTAATAAGCATTTAGATTTTCATACAGCCTACCAATAGAAGCTCAGTGTGCTTGACTGTTGCCAGATAAGTTTATTTTAAATAATAATTTAATCATCTCATGTGGACTCACATTGACCCCATTATGGATTTCCATTGCTAACACTTTGTTGCATTTGTTTAATACACAAACTAATAAAAGTCTTATAATCACATAATCCCTTTACAAAGTACCTAAATCCATAACTCAATTTTATATTATTGCCTTCTTCTTTTGATTACGTACGTATTCCATCAAACACATTCATTAGTTCCTCATGTTTTAAACTCTATTTCTATTTTTTATCTGTCAGGTTAGACCATGTATATACACTAACTTTCAATCAGTTTGGTTATGAAAACTATTATATATATATATATACACTAATAACTATAGCTCATTCTTGATTCTTCTCTTGTTTTTTTTCAGGGTTGAGAGTTTCATAGAGCACCAAGATACTTGCACCATTCGGATACCTCCACACACCAACCACCGTCAACAGCAGCAGACGGTGGGCCAAGCCGCTCCATTAAGAATCACTTCGACCGCAAGCATTGGCCCTTTATTGCATGGACTTCCTATGTTAAGGCCACCACCACGGTCCGACAAACATTCACCAGCTTTTGCATACCCTTTCAATGCTTCATCAACTCCTTTCGAAAGCCTAGAGCTTCAACTGTCAATAGGAATGGCAAGAACATCAGCACAAGCGAAAAGCAACGAAAAGGAAGAGACGAGTTTAACAAAGGAAAGAGCGAACGATGAGGCGAGGAAGGCGGAGGAGATGAGACAAGAAGCAAAGAGGCAGATAGAGATGGCGGAAATGGATTTTGAGAAGGCTAAGAGAATAAGGCAAGAAGCGAAAGCCGAGCTAGAGAAGGCTCAAATCGTTAGAGAAGAAGCAATCAAGAGGGTTAATGCAACAATGATGGAGATCACTTGCCATTCTTGCAAGCAATTGATTCATCTGCCTGTTATGGCTGATGAGAGTACGTCGTCTCTTGTTATGAGTTACGTGTCCTCGGCGACAACTGAAGGGGAGTGAGAGTGATCCAATTCGTCTTAATAAATCCCCATAAAAAAATGAAAACAATTATGATTTTTAAACGAAATGGTGGCCTTTTAGTGGGGTTATTAGTGGATCTATATGAGAGATCAATTTTTACTAAATGCATTGATTTCTTTTGCCACTACAAAATTCACATAACCACTGTAAATTTCGTGAGAATTTCATTAAATATCTCCCGGTTATTAATTTAAAAGATCTTTCTAATTTGTTCCTTGAAGTTTTTTACTTATTTGTTTTGGAAAATTAACTTGATACTATTAATAGGTTTTTTCCAAAAATAATTTTTTTTAAGAAAAAAGACAGGCTATATATATATATATATGGAGTTAATGGTGTGGGGTTGGTTGATTGGTTGGTGTAAGTTGTAACTTTTTTTTATGAAAGAAGTGTAATGATAAGGTTTTAGAAAGTGTTTTGTTCTCTAAGAAGTTAGAAGTAGTGGAGCATTCTATACATAACAAAAATAATGAATGGAGCATTGATTGAGGAGGGGAAGCTGGAGTAATTGCAGTAAATTTGAGAGAAAATTCAGAGAGTTCGAATTTTGTTCATAAGATTCTCAGGTGGAAATGATTGATGCCTACCTAATAAAATATGATCACGAGTCGCCTCTTTCTCTTTCTCTTTCTCATCTTTACATTCTCCTAGTTGTAGCTTAGTCTCAATCGGACCAAACAAGAAATCATCTCTCTAACATAACGACGGAATCGTATAAGATGCCATTTGAAAGAAAGAAAAAAATTAATGTTTGAATTATTTTATCAACAAAAAGTTGCCTTTAGGCTTTAGAGTAGAAGAGACAGAGCTACTAGAAAAGCCAGTAAAACAAAAAAAAAAGTCATGTCTTAGGCTCTTAGCCTCTATTATCATATATACATATACATTATTATATATATAGTATTTATTGATGAATGTATGTATGTCAAGACGAATAAATGAAAGTAGAGATCTAGAGATCGACTAAAATATGTAGAAGAAAGAGAGATCTATTCTCTATATCGTGTTTGATACAATATTTATATTATGTACACAAATAGGAGTCAAGATGACAAGGAAAGGCAAATCTATCTACATAACGCATTGTACACAGATATATATTATTCTAAATTTCTCATTTTACTTAGCCAATTCATCTAAATTTATCTTTGCATAATTTAAGATGCATATATATATATATATATATATATTTATATGTAAAACGATCAATTTGTGTATACTTGTTCTTTTTCTTTAACGGAAAACTAGCTAGCACTTGATTTTATTATTCAAACGAAAAAGGTATTCTCCTAATTAGAGCATTCATAGCATATGAAAACACGAGGTTCTTAATTAGTCTTTGAATAGCGGGCATGAAAATCAGTTTGAATCAAAGAAATCTTGAAAAAAAAAGAAAAAGAAAATGATCTCTCTATTAGAAGAAGTCCAATAGTTCCACTCCAAAAACCTGCCACAACTCTGAGGAAACGGTCATCCAAATGACATTCGTGCAATCCGTCCCAAAAACCATACAAGTTGAATGAAGATGGAAGAGACATTGCATTGTTAAAATCAAGGCCATGAGCTCGACGTGAGTGGCCGATAAGAATTGTCAAGTGCCCTGCTTCGAACCCAACTGATGCCGTTGATATGAGTCTGAGTTTTTGCAAGATCCATGATATTATGACATACGTATAACATGTTCTTTTAAAATAATATTTACAAATAAAAAAAAGAAGAATATGATAAGAAAAATATCTAACCTAACCGGACAGAAATTTTTTTTTAAAAAATTTGTCAACAGACAATTAACTTAACCGAACAGCGGATGGCGATTGAAAAAGGGATTCTATAATCCTTTGATGGGTTCAAAATTGTGACCTTTAAATGGTTAACTCAACTTTTTGAGTTGTATTGTAACAAACGTCGTCTCTTTTTTTTTGGTTAAAGTTAATAGTAATACTATTGGAATCAAAAAGCACTAATTGAATATTTTTCTTGGCAAGCTTATTAATAAGAGAAACCATATACTACTCCCTCCGATCAGAAATAATTATCGTTTTACTGGTTTTTACGTAGATCAAAAAACGTTGTAATTTGTCATTATTGCCCTTACTAATCAGATATTTTACTTTTAAAATTTTGTTTTATATTTATATTTTTTATTATGTAGAGGTTATAATTGGTATTTTTGTGTAAAAGTGATATTAATAAATGTAAACGACACTTATTTAAAAAAAAAAAAAAAAATTCTAAAACGATAATTATTTTAGATGCGAGAGAAGACTATATAAAATGGGAGGAACAAATTCAAAGATGCCACACCAACCAATCATGAAAAAAGCCAAAATCGATGTGAACGAGAGAGAGAGAAAGAGAACATGTGTGTGTGAATGGATGCAAACACAAATGTTGTAATGATGTAAACACGTAGAAGAGAGAGATAGAGAGGAGTAAATGGGTGAATTCAGAGCAGAAGTGGTTGTCGTTTCCTTTACAGGAAAATAAACGACATGAATTTCAGTGCCAAAAAGATTGAGATGGTGGTTTAAGAGTCAGGTCAGGCTCCAGTCTCTTTCACCTGACTTTTCACTCACTTCCATGATTTCCTTCTTCTCTCCCCTTTTTCACTTTTCTTTACCCTAACCCCCCCCCCTTCTTTATAGCCCCCACAGTTTCTCTCCCTTCTCATGTCACTTCTGATTTTCAATCTTTTATGTTTTTTTTTTTTTTCATTACATGAATCATGAATGTAATGAATGATACGCAAAAAAAAAAAAAAAAAAAAAAACGAACAAACTCTTAATAGTTAGTATATGGAAATGTATCAACATGTTGCATTGGAGTCCGTAAACCAAACTCAAGGCCCAAATGTGAATTAGCAATATTTTGCGATCCATGGATATATCTAAAACTATACTCCCTACATTTCTAATTAATTGTATTTCTAAGAATTTTTTTTCTTTCAAAAAATCATATTTTTAGTTTTTTTTTTATGCATGATTTATTAGTTATTGATGATAAATTGTAAATTTCAAAAAAAAAAAAAAATTCTATTGGTTTAGAGTTATAAAAAATTGTTGATACAAAAATGATGCATTATTAATCAAATTTTAATATGTTTTCTTAATATGTGTGAAAATCTTAAAAATACAATCAATTAGAAATTGAGATAATATTTTATAAGATCACCTAAATTGTACCAAAGTTCGTATCGCCAAAAAGTAAGTGAATACTAAAAAGAGATTAGATCAATTTACTTTAGTCGATACAAGAATATATCAAAAGAGATGGAAGAAGTAATTGTTATGAGTGGTTCACATTTCGATTCTTTCATCTCTCCAATAAATTTTGTACTTTCAAGCCCATGGACCACAATAATTCTGACTCTGAATAGGAAATTTCGCTTTAAATATAATTGTATACACATGCGATTAGAATTACATTGATAATTTGATTCGGCCCCAACACCATCAAGACTAATAAATATTGACATTGATATCTTGAGGCCATGCTGACTCAAAAAAAAAAAAAAGCCTTTTGAAATTTTTTTGATCACCGGAACAAAAATCTAATATAAATTTTCTAAACTTCCCACATTAGAATTTTCTTAAAAGGAAATTTGAAAAAGAATTGATTGATGAATGTTGGTGCCAATGTGATGAGGATAGAGTTTGAAATTAAGCTTTTAAGATTGATATGTATTATAGTCAACAACAATACTAGAATAGAGTTTTCGAAGATAATTCGATTTTCTATGTAAAGCAACAAAACTTTGACATAAAACATCCAAATGCAAACACAGAGGCAGCATATAAAAATCCAGGTTGATGATAATACGATATTCAGAAAATTCGAAAGAGTGAGTCAAAATCTTGGCTTCTTAAGAGGTTTCAACGTCTGAGAGATCCAAACCTTCTCGGTAAAGCTCAAAGTCATTAGTGCTCCATCTGCAGACTAAGTTCAGTTTGAATGTAGCCATCTTGATTCCCAACAAACGCTGCAAATTATTATTCAAAACAAGTCTTAGCAAAGTTTCAATTTTCTCAGCACGTAAAAGGGTTTTGGAAATACTGATTCTTATTACCAAAATGCGGGCAGATTCTGGCGAAAGAGATTTTCCTTCTTCGCAGACTACAAAGTCGGAGAGTAACTCAACGGTACCTACATAGTAAATCAGTAAAAGAATTAACCTTTTGGACCAAGATTTCGTACAAACTTGTGTATAAAGAGAGAGGGAAACTAAAATGGTGAAACAACAAACCTCTGTTTAGTCGAACAGGCATGCCCTGCTTTCTTAGAAGCGGTTCCATCTCATGTGGGAATTGTTCTAGAGGACCTTCCTTAAGTTCAACCTGAACAATTCAGTTGTACCAAAACAGAGTTGTTCAAATACAAAAGGTCTTGAAATAACAAAGAGATGCAGAGTCCGATCACATTCAAGCTTGTTTGTTTATCTAGAAACAGTGAAATACAGAGATGCCAAAAGTTCTATTCACAAACCGTTTCTACTGCAGTGCTTCCGGTTCTTGAAAAGTCAGAATCCTCATAAGCGTTAAATAAGCTGCAATGCCAACCAAAACAAGCATTGTGAACAGATACAACAAAGAGACATGGATACAACTCAAACCCTTCACTGTTGTTTTCCCCCAAAGCAAAAGAGAGATTTAAGAGATAGATACCTTTCGACCTCTTCCTTTGGCATATCTGTAACAAGAAGTCCAGCATCACCATGAAGCAGCTGATACAACATATCACAACATGTGTAAATGTGACTCACATAAAAAATGGCCAAGTAAGTAAAACAACATTGTAAGAAGCAGTGTACACAAACCTTGGAGACTTTATAGATACTGGGACGGATTTCATCAGAAGCGGAGCGACCAAGAGCAACCTGCATCACTTTGTTCGAACCAAGGAAGAACCTACACGAATAAATAAACAGAGTCATTTCACCAAACTACAACCAAAAAGCTAAAATGTAAATGATACTTAGTACTTTCAGTTACATTCAAATAACACCTATATCTTCATTATTTTTTACTAATATTTTCTTACATAAACAAAGAAACTAACCTTCCATTGTGCCTAAACTGCTGTCTGAACTCTTTGAATTTGATATTTCTCATGTTTTCAAAAGAGAAAACATAGACAGATGAATATTTTTCAACAGCATCCCTAATTCCATTGACAATAGTCTCCTTGTGCTCTCTTCCTTTCTTCTTCGTCTTAGACAAAGTAACTGCAACAAAAAGAAAAAAAAGAAGAAGAAACAATTCATCAATCAATTCAACTATATGAGTATGTAAACCATTATAAACTTAAACAAATTTAGGTTTTTTCCCAAAAGGGTTCCTCTAAAAACTTTTAAAAACCCTAAACCCTTGACGGCGGCTACAAAACTCAGAGCTTCCACCAAACCAGTAACATAGATTGGCAATGATTAGGATAATAGAACCAGAAAGAGAGTGAAGGAAGAAGGAGTTGGAACCTGGTCTGTCTCGCTTTGATTTAGGCATATCTTAGGGTTTTAGATGTTGTATGTGAAGTGAGAGCAACCAAAGGAAACGGCTTAGCTCCTTTTTAGCTGCTTCCAACTTCTTCTTTTGTTTCAGAAAACTGAAACCCTCGTTCCCTTCTCTCTTTTTGATTCGAGTTTTAAAATCTGGAGCCCTAAGACAACCCGACCCGTATCCAGATAAGGTTGTCCGGATCCGGCCCGTTTTAGAGGAAAAATGTGGTCCAGGCCTTATAGCTATTAGAGATCTTGGGCCGAAATTTGTTGTCATTGCTTTACGAATAATTTGTTTTAATCCGTTAGCCAAATCACTCATAAATGTCAAAGAAAGAAAACCAAAAAGGAATAAACAAAATCACACAAACAAAGCAAGAACCTCAAAAAGGAATCCTCATTAATCCAACGAGTTAAATTCAGGATAACCAAGCCTCCACTGTTTATTTGATATTTTTTTGTAACTTTTTGTATGTTTAAGAATTTTTTTTTTTTTTTTTTTGCAATGTGTTTAAGAATTTAACCCAACCGGAAGATTTATCGGTTTACAGATTTTAACTAATTTAAAAATCCAAGCAATGTTATTATAAATCACTAATTTAAACACTTATTATATGACGTCAAAAAAAAAAAAAAAAAAAAAAAAAAACACTTATTATATATTTAATAATTTCTAAATACTAGTTAAAATATAATAATATTATTTGTTGAATGGATTTCCAACTTTCATTGCCATTTCAAACTTATTCAAGTAAGAATTCAAAAAATGTTAAACGAAGAAAGATATCCACAGGTCCCATATTCCCATATACATTTTTCTTTTGTTTTTCATTTTCTGAAAGGCTAAAATTTCAAATTTGTACCTTCTGCACAACCCAACATAGATTTTTCTTGTAGAGTATATTATATCATCTAGGATGGCCTGAGTTCTGGTTAGCTTCTCTATTTATACGTCTCCTACTAACTGATCTTCCCAAGATAATCCTTCTTTGCCTCCTGAACCGGTTGGCCAACGACATAGCCCCATCATCCTCATGTCCAGAGGATTCCACATCACTGTGGTTGACCACTAACTCATTTGCATCCGATGCTAGATCACGGGATGAGTTGGTCGAATCAGAGCGGCTTGTGCTATTGTTTTCTGATGCCCCAAAAGCTTGTAACATAAGGAACACATTCACTAGATTCCTACCTACACCAGCATGATCAATCCTTCCTTCTTCCTCCCTATGCTCATCATCATCATCATCATCTCCATTATTATCATCATCGTCTGAATCTGAACCATATGCGCCTCTCTCTATCACGTAATCTCCAAAAACCGTTGCACCAGACATTGTCGACCTGATTGTACTAATCACATCATCACGGTCCTGCTCAATCTCGAACCTTCTCCATTCTTGCTCCACATCAGGGTTCACTTCACGTGGCCGAGCACAAGGATGATCTATTCTCATGTGTTCCCTCAGCTCCTTAAAGGAACCATCAAAGCAACAATTCTCTTGCATACAACTCCTCCTCTTTAGATTCAGATCGTCTCTTGCAGGCTGCACAATTGTCCAACCTTTGACATGGCCTCTACAAAGCGGGCATTTTAGATTGGCAAGCTCAGACTTACTACTGATCGGTTGCTGATGTGATGACATTACTTTAGCCTTTGACGCTTTCTTGAATTGATCTAAGCAATTGGAATATCGAAAGCTAGTTCCACACATATAAGGACGACAACCCTTGTCATGAGATGAACAGAGAAGAAGAACAGCATTGTGAGGACACTCCATGCAAACCGAACATAACGCATCATCCCACTCATTCTTCTCCATCACCTTTGGACGATTGCTTGCAAACACGCTCCTCCTTACAACTTGCTTTGAAGATATGAATTTGTATGGCCTTGCTCTGATCATTCGAGAAGAAACCCTTCGTCTAACCCTTCTAGCTTTGGCCATCTCCTTTTAAAAAATAATACCTGAACAAGTACCCACACACTTAGCAAAAGAGTTCAAGAAAAAAAAAAAGAGAGCAAGAGATGTCTATGTATGTATGTATGTATGTATCAAGAACAGAAAGTTCACAATTTTAATTGTCGAATGAAAATCAGTAAAAAATGACTCATACGCAAGAAATTGAAACTTTTACATGCATCCATAAAACTGAAATTTTTTTAAGGAGACAAATCAGTTAAGCAAGTTAATCTTACCTGCTTCAAAAACCAGGGAAAAACAGATGAACTATCAATGCATAGAGTAGAGAGACCAAGTCGTGTTTAATCAATACAAGTAAGAGGATTACATAAAGTGATCGAAGATGTGCCAACATGTTACATGACAGATCCTAAAGCAACGTGCTTCACTAAACGTTCACGCGACATGGCAGTTAAACAATTAATAAATAAATAAGAGGAAACAGTCTTCATGTTCAAGAATCTTTGATTCACATGGAACAAACTGCTTTGACACATCTCAGATCCATAACAATTAAAATATATATATCTAAGCAAGGAAACTACAAGAAGCTACATTAATTACTATCATTAACGTCCTTAATATACCACCAATCCTACTTAAAAAAAAAAAAAGTACTCCCTCTATTCTAAATTAATAGATGTTTTGGCTAAAAGCACACATATTAAGAAACCTACTTTTCTTTACAAAATTATCATTTAATGTTTTATTTAAAATTGATTTAGCCAATCAAAATACAAAATTTGCATAAAAACTAACAAAACATCTAATAAAATGGAACAAGAAAATTGACTCAAAACTTCTATTAATTTGGAACAGAGGGAGTACCATATTGTATCCTGACATATTCAATTTCCAAGCTAATAAACAATTCAAATAAATCAGTTTAAAGAATATTAAAAAAAGAAGATAAAGTAATTAAATAAAAAGGTAAATTAAAACACTAGACGAACAATATATTAAAACAATTTTAAAAAGATAAAAAAAATATTGGAATACTAAAAAAGCATAAGCAATGGTCAAATACAAAGTTGCTTTACCAATTGTCTAGGGCCTGGGTATCGAATTCTCTTCTGTCACCTTTTTTTGGGTATATGTTATTACTTATTAACTAAACCATTTAATATTGAATTATAAATTATTAACAAATGGATGTTTGGAATTAGAAACAATGTATTGCGTACTAATCGTTTAGGGAACAATATGAACAGCACTAATCGCGTACACTATGCTTGTAATTGTCGTCATGACTTGCGTTTTGTTCTTGGACGAAATTTTTTATTTGGGAGGCTAAAAGACATGACAATACATTATATGAAGATTTTGAAATATTTATATTATGATATGTGGTTTGGATCGGTTTACTTTGGTTATCTTAGTCTCGGTTTAATGTTGTAATTAAGTTAGTACTGTATATAAGCTTAATGAGTGTATTATTTTTGGATTAAGTTGTAACAAACATTTTGTGATCGTTAATAAAAAGTTACATCTCCGACTTGATCTCTCTCTTCCGATACACCCGAGTTTAACAATTTATTTGCATATGTATGCTAATGATATTTCAAAAAAATTAGTGCATAATTGGGAGCAAATTTGATTATTTGTGGACGATTTTTTTTCTTGGTCAAACAACTATATGTGGACGATATGTTGTGTTATGGGGAAAAAATAAAGAGATGAAGAAAAACATGAGTTGATTAGTTTAGTTCCGGCGGTTCTTTGGCAGCAATGACATGAAGGATAATGACATAAATGGAAGAAAAAAGGCTGGTTTTTTTTTTTTTTTAAACAGAATGTGTAATTATTGAGCTCTTTCTAACTAAATGAATCAGCCAACCTCATCAGATTGATAAGAGTACTCTTGTAAATGTAATTATTGCTATCATTTTAAATTAACAATTATATTTGTAATTTAGGAAAAATTTATTACTGTGCAAACAAGTTCACAAATTTTAAAAGCTTTTAGAGCATGAATTAGTTTTAGTACAAGGGTGAAGCCAAATATACAGCAACCAGTGTATTGGGATATTTGATTCATTTTATTTTTCTCAATATCATAAAAATATGTGTTATTATGTAAATATAATAACATAAATGAAGCAAATATCCCAATATACGGGTTGATCCGTATTCCAATATGAATTATATTTAACCGTATATAAAACGGTTATGGTTATATACGGTTAACTATAATTAATATTTAATAATCATGATAAAAATTAATATTTTTGTTTTTTTTTTTTAAAAAAAATGAGTTTAACTTCTATTAAAAACTAGATATGATATATCAACTAATATTTATTACTATAATTAAATACATATAAATACTTTTGTTCAATTTTTAAAACGGTTACGGTTATAATATTACGGTAAACCAACGGTTTTTATGCGGCTACGGTTAATTAACAGTTATGGTTAATAATTTACGGTTAACCATATCTAATATTTTTTATAGTTAACGGTTATGATTTTTAACCATTTTATACAGTTACGATTTGATTACGGTTAAAAACGATACGATTACGGTCCAAAATACGGTTACATGTAGATTTTGACCTAGAGAAACGTGTTAACCCAGTCATTTAACCAAAGCATTATTATTTAGCTGTATTGGGATTTGGGACGCTCGTAGCATGTAGAGAACAACCATTAAACACACAAACACAATATATTTAAATTAAAATATCAAATTAGTCGGAGACCATTGGTTCTCTAATCTCACCTTACACACACCAACACGAATATATATAGAGTCACATACACTTAGACGATACGTGTGTATATATATATATATATATATATATATATATATTTATTTATTTATTTATTTTGTCACGCTAACGATACGTATATATAGATATTCATTTCTCATAAGCAAACTAAAATTCTCTCTGCCCACAAAATGGCTCATGCAAGTGGGATGAAGCCGGTGGTACTGATGCTGGTGGCACAGGTGGCTCTAGCCGGAGTCAACCTCTTCTTCAAGTTGGCCATAAGCAATGGCGCGAGCCTACCTATCCTCACCGCTTACCGCTTCCTTTTTTCCACCGCTGTTATGGTTCCTCTTGCTTTCTTCTTCGGTGGGTAAGTTATCTTCTATATATACTTGCACGACTGTTTTAAATTATTTGTAGGTCATGGACAAATTTTACTGTGTCTTCTTTAATTACTTTTTCTTCAGTACATTATATATATATATATATATATATAATGCATAGTAACTAGCTAGGAAACTATATATATGTCACAAAATACAAACCCTTCAATACAGTATATTATATATATATGATATTCAATATCTTTCGTAATCTGCTACCCGTTGATCTCCTTTTCAAAAATTTATATATTTATTTTGTCTATTGCCTATTGGAATTTCAATACTAATATTAGGGAAATACATTTATGTAAATAACACTAAAAATTTAAAATATTACAAAAATAATAGTATTAATCAATTCATGATGGGTAAAAGAGTCAACTGATTTTTAATTAATTAATACACAAATACAATATCTTTTATTTTAAATAGAAATGTATATTTTTCATTAAAAATATTCTCTAATTCTTCTTATTAACTTATCCAAATTTTTAATATAAATAAATAAAACTTAATTATGACTAAATCAAATATAATATATTTTTTGATATCATATATTTTTTGGATCAACAACATAGAATGTAATATGGGGTATATGAATAATTTTATAGCATGTAAATGCAATTATTATTATGATATAAAATATTACATCGAAAAAAAAAGTTATTTAAAAACTACTTATAAAAACTTTTTTTTTAGTAATGAACTCGCGCTAAACCTAGTTTACTTTAAAACAGGAAGTGTTGTATTCATCAAGTTTTCCTGCATGGATCGGATGCTAATTTTACTCATAAATTTTTAATAATATTTATATTATTATTATTTTAAATATTTGAGTTATTATTACTTTTACAGGAAAAATATTTCAAAACTGACGTGGAAAATTATCTTCCAAGGATTCCTGTGTGGCTTATTCGGGTAATTAATTTTCAGATGTTCCTTCTTTAAATGAACTTAAAACTGAGGTATATATATGAATCTTGTAACAAATTATGCATATCAGCGGGATGGGTCTAGTAGAGGTGCTTATTTTCGAACCGCTTGAGCAGACAAAATAAAGCAGTCCTAACCATGTAATTTTTGTATAGAATGACTATCGAGCTTTGAATCTAATTGATATAGCTTCAAGGCTTAACTACTCTTTTTTTTTTCTTTGTTAGAAATTTATAATTTTAAAGACATAAAGATACAAGCTAATTTACATGTAACTTAAAAAAAAAAAAACACTTAAAAAATCTGCAATTTAACGACAAGTTGTAATGTTAGTAATCTAGAATCTCCATGGAAGCTGAGATAGGGAAAGAGGAAGAAGAGAAGATTGAATGGATAAGATATTGTTGTCATTACTTCCTTAATCGTAAAATGGGTACATGGTTAAGTCTATATACTAAATAAACTAAACTAAAGTAAACCAATTCTACTCATATTCTAATACAATGATTAGTTACAAACTATTTTTCTTATAAAGAATCACTAAAACGTACAACTTATTGATACAAAAATTAATTAGATGTAGATTATCACAGTACCTTATAAACATGTGAATGACAAGTGTGTAATTACTAGTTATATCCATAGAGGCATGCTTACAATGGTAAAATATGTATTTTAGTGTGCTTTATATTGATTTAAACTTTTATTTCATATATCAAGAAAATAGTATTATTTATTTTATTTTTCTTACAAAATTTATTTTAAATTTTAGTATTTTACAGATTACAAATAATGTTAATTACAAAGTAGATTACAAAATGTAGTTTATTAAGTTATATATTTTAGCTTAAGAAAATAATACAAAATTTATCTTGGTAGATTAAAAAATAGTGTATATTATCTCTAATTTATTACAAAATATGTCAAAATTTTAGATATAACATATATTTTTACCTAACAGGTCTTTTTTGTTCGCCTTAGGTTTCTAAAACCTTTGCTTATTTTATATGGAATAACTGCACTAGCTATATTAATATAGTGTATCATGTTGCTATCTTAACAAATAAATACATATAATTCATGCAGAGGATCAAATAAATACACATAATTAATGCAAATTATGCCATACCTCTGCAAATAAATAAAACATCTGCATGAATACAAATAAATACACATAATTACAAATAATACAAATAAATACACATAATTAATGCCATACCTCTGCATGAATTATATGTATGGCATTAACGTCAGCCACGTACATGTCTGCAGTGGCTAATCTTATACCCGCCATAACCTTCATCGTTGGCATATCTGTAAGGTAACATACATCTCAAAGTGTACTCATGTGTGTGTGTGCGCGCGCGCCTATATATAACCAGTTAATCGAAGTGACGAATAACAAGCTTAACATATGTATATCTATTTATGTATCATAGGTTGGAGAGATTACAGTTTGGAACATCGGCAGGAAAAGCAAAAGTACTCGGGACATTAATGGGCCTAGGTGGAGCGATGGTGTTCACGTTCTACAAAGGTTTTTCTATTGATTTCCTAAAGTCCAACATTAACCTTCTTCCCCACAACAGTAACAGCCAGATGGCTTCGCCTGCGTCCCATCAACATGTGTTGGGAGCATTTCTGGGCCTGGCTGGTTGCTTCTCCTACGCCATATGGATCATCATACAGGTGAGAAACATGCATTGCTACTAGGGTTGGTCCGATCCGGCCCAGTCTGTAGGTCTATATATGCTTGTCACAGGCTAGAAAGATCGAGCAAAGCCATTTGATCCTTTTTACATATCTCCGGGTTAGGACTAACTTTGTATCCAAATCAAAGTTGAGCCGGATTTAAAATGAGCTTGATCAGGTCCGGCCTGTATATGGCCCATTACAACAACCCTGTATGTTATTGTTGTTGATTAAATGATTAGTACATATGAGTTATTGGTTACCCATATTTTTCATTACAGGCGAAGATGAGCGAAACATTGCCATGCCATTACACGAGCACGGCGTTGATGAGCGTAATGGGATTATTTCAATCGACTATCTATGCGTTGTGCGTGGACAGAGATTGGACGCAGTGGAAGCTCCGGTGGGACATTAGGTTATGGACAGCTGCATATTCGGTATCCATTTTTTTTTTATATATATTTATATTTATATTATTAAACCTCTTAATATTCAATTGTAAATGATTTATACGAATGCTCAGAATAAAAATAATGAAAACGTTTAGGGGACAATGGGAACAGCACTAATAGCGACACTAATGGCAATTTGTTCGAGGCTTAGGGGTCCACTCTTTGTAGCCATCTTCAACCCTCTCTTGCTCGTAATTGTCGCCGTGGCTTGTGTATTGTTCTTGGACGAAAAGCTTTATTTGGGAAGGTAAAAGACAATATATATACATTTTATTAAGATTTGATATATAATATTTATATGCATATGAGTAGCATATTATACACTACTAGTATTTTCAAATTTTCAGTGTACTGGGAGCTATGCTGATTGTATCTGGGCTATATGTTGTGTTATGGGCAAAAAATAAAGAAATGAGTGGACGAGCTCTGTCGGGGAAAATCCAACCACAAAAATCGCTCGAGATTATTGTTGCTAGTAGTAGCGACGACGGCTCTCCGGAACAAATACAATAAATGATCAGTTTCGTTTATTTTCAACCATTGTGTAATTATCTAGACGGTTAAATGGTGAAATTAAAATATTTTTATACGTTTGACTTAAACTGTTGTGGAATTATTATTATATAGTAGTAGTAGTACTATCCTGTACAGGATTCTCGTTTGCCAATTCATAATTTCAATTGGGGGATTTGTAACGTTCTAGAGTTTTAAAACTTTTTTGGGTGAAATTTTAATTTAAAAAATTGCAAGCAGTAGTAACTAATTAACAATTATCTTTGGGGAGGGTTTACTTAGGTAATTTTTTATCATTAGTTTGGGTCAATGTGAATAGAATATATATTTTTTTTCAATCGTATAATATGTTTGTATCTATAGTTGCTTTTCATTGTTGGATCTTTCTAAACTATAAAACAATATGCAAATCACATAAAAGGAGAGTAAAAATAACGGAAGAGAATCCCAAATCTGTATAGTATTTACCAAGTGTACATGGCTGTGCGTACGTACGTTGCTTATTAACATTAATGGCGAAGGAGCCTTTTTCTCTCTTTTGGAGTTCTTGTGAGTTGGCAAATCCATTTAAGGGAAGCACAGAGCATGCTTAGCACGTGTCAACATCAGTCTAATATGTTGTTGCTTTTGTTTAGATTCTTGTTTATATTTACCGTTATGTTTTAAGAAATTAATAGCACCCAACTTAATGCTGCGTTGTCATTTTGCCTCAATTAGTAAAACGCATTACCATTTGTATAACAATGTATGTGGCAACCAATGTACATTGTACACGTCTAATATTTTTCCACTCCCTTTTATATTAAAGAGTAGAAAAATATGCTTTTGCCAAAATTAAAAAAAAAAAATCTGCTTTTGCAAATGGTGCAGTGAAACGCTCTTCCATTCATTGGAACAACATTAAATAGTTTCTTGACTTTGTTTTCTTCCATATAAAACGTCTTCCCATTTCCATTCTTACCATGAATATACATTTTCTCCTTTTCTCTATACACGCTCAAGTAGAAATTTTTGATCCTCAAAACATTTGCTACTTTAGTCACCGATTTCCATAAACATGTACTTGAATCTCACATCTTCTTATATCACTTAACTTGTTCGTGGTCTATAAAATTGAGGTGGAGCACAACGAAAAAAAAGTATTGGGGGTAGAGTTAAAGAGGAATATATCTTTGGCTAGATAAATAAAAAGCTGATCTTGGGCTCAGTAGGATCGGGTAGTTAATGGTTAGAGAGGATATCAAAATCAATAACAGAAATTGTGGGGTGAATTGGAGAAATGTGGGAAGAAATGAAGAATATACTTGCACTGGTGCTGGTTCAGTTTTTATTCGCAGGAATGTTCATTTTGTTCAAGATAACGGCTAGTGATGGTACGAGTCTCAAAGTCCTCGTGGCTTATCGTCTCATCTTCGCTACTCTTTTGATGCTTCCCCTTGCCTTCATCTTCCAAAGGTTCCCTATTTTTCCTTACATTTTATTTATTTAATTATTCAAACGTATCTATGTGGATCCTTCATTTCACTAAGTCATTTTGTGTGTGTTCATATTCAGTGAATTCTAACTGTTAATTATTTGCACTAAATATTTTGTTTTTAATTCTACGTGATCAGGAAAAAGCGGCCAAAATTTACATGGAGGCTGCTCCTTATATCATTGGTTTCGGGCTTCCTCGGGTACTCAGAACTTGTTCAATAATTTAGTTATTTAGTTGAAATTGATCTTTTCATATATATTTATGATCATATTCCATAAAGAAAACACAGTTGCAAATTTTATCAAAAAAAAAAAAAAAAAAGAAAGAAGTTAATAGAGAATGGGATTTCCAAATCCCAACTAGAAATCATATCATTTGAACTTAGAGCACACATAAAATTATATTGTTACATGGTAATTATAAATTAATGTTATATATATGTATATGGAGTTTCATGGATAATGCAATTCAGGTTTTTGACTACTTTACAGAGGGGCAATACCAAATATTCTCTATTTGCCGGGTTTGGTTCTAACATCAGCGACATTTACGACTGCGGCCAGTATCGTTGGTCCGTTGATCACCTTGGTATTGAGTTTGTTTTTTAGGTAAAGTACATTAATCTCTATACCATAACCATATCCCTAATTGAGATAGTATCATCTATTTGTTTGGTTGCAATGAAATGATATGTTTTAGAGTTTTTCCGTTTTATGAAGATAGATGTTCTCAATTTTTTTTATATAAAATAAGTATTTTTATACTTGTTTTTACCTTAAAAAAAAAAAAAGGATTGACATTTTGTTATAATTTCTTTAGGCCTATTTGTACATCCAAAATCTGACATCACTTTATTTCATCTATTATCCTTGAAAATTACACCGTACGTTTAAAAAATATAGTATATGGTATGGCGGAAAGAGTATTCTCAAAGCATAAATGAAACATTTAACCTTTTGCAAACTTGTCCCATTGACTAAATTGAAAAATTTCCAGCTGACGAAGAAACTAAAAGGCTAATGATTTTTTAAAATTCTTATCTAATATCCGTACGATTTGTCGTTGGAATTTTAGGATGGAGACTCTACGGCTGAGAACAAACGAAGGGAGAGTTAAGCTGGTGGGGACGCTACTTGGTGCAGGTGGGGCATTCGTACTTGTATTCTACAAAGGTGTTGAGATTCATATCTGGTCAACACACGTTGACTTGCTTAAAAACTCGAATGCTGGTGAATCATCTGGTCAAGCCACTACGAACCACCACCTCTCAGTCCCAGGGGTTCTTATGGTTCTTGGCAGTAACGTTTGCTTCTCATTATGGTTAATATTGCAGGCAAGTGCTACTTTTATTTTTCTCCTCCATATCATCATCCCCTTGGCTAGTTAATTTCTTCTAGCTACACCATTGATCCAACAGCATATCATTTTGGATTTAGGGTTTGATAAATATAGATGCGATTTCGAGTAAAAATATCATATTTTCTGATAGACAACTTTCAAATATAGTACAAACTAGAATTAAAAAAAAAATGGAGCTCTATTAATGAGTATTGTCGGTAGATATGTTTAAGATGTATGTATTATGTAGAAGAGATAGTCGAAAAAGAAAAATGAGCTATATATTAATATTATTAAATTGTTTTTGAGCGTTGATAAGATGTTGTAAGACAAGGCAAAATCTTGGTTTATAGGCAAAAGTAGGCAAGGAATTTGGAGGAATTTATTGGAACGCAAGCCTGATGAATGGGGTGGGAGGTTTTGTGTGCGTAATTGTTGCTCTCTGTTCGGATCATGAATGGAAGAAATGGCGACTAGGATGGGACCTTAACCTCCTAACTACTTTTTATACGGTAAATGATCATTTACACATGTGTTCTATATGTGTGTGTGTGTTTGATATGATTTTTTTTTTAATTGTCTGCGATGTATAGGGAGTCATTGTTTCAGGATTGGTGGTGCCTCTGATTGCGTGGTGCGCTGAAAAAAAAGGACCGTTATTTGTTACGGTGTTTAGCCCTCTAAGGCTGGTGATTGTAGCCCTTGTCGGATCATTTGCTTTAGATGAAACGCTTACTTTGGGAAGGTACGTACATCAAAGTCTTGTGTCCATGAAGACTAATGTTTGTGTGTATGATATGTGTGAAACTTAAAATCGTTTTTTTAATTTTATTTTGCGAAACTTACAGTATAATTGGTGCAATAATAATGGTGGGAGGAGTATACCTAGTTGTATGGTGTAAAATGAAGGAAACGAAGAGTGAATCTGCTGCATCGTCCGACAATATCGAAACAAAGAAGAATATGAAAGAAGTGGACCTTCGAGTGTCAGCAGTCGATAATCAAGATATCCCGTGAATCCACCATATATCTCTACATCATCAAATATAATTTGAGTATGCCGTAAAAGTATAAAATAAAACAGAATAATTATGGGAATTAGTATCCATTTGTTTGCCTGAGTTTTTGTTTTGCCTTTGGAGTTTGGACTATGTGGACTTATAGATAAAGAAATTTGAATCGAGGGTTAGGATGGATTTGGATCTCAAATCCAATGCCAATTTTACTAAAATCATATGTTTCGAAAATTACAATGTTTTTTTTTTTTTTTTTTCCTTTCTCGCTCTCTATAACAATGAGAAAATGACAACAAAAATTAAATAAGAGAAAGATATTTTATAAAAAACAAACAAATTTAAGTCCATGTTGACTTGACCGTTCAGGTCAATCAACGTGCAGATTGATCGTTGGATTATTGGATTAAATACTAAATCCAAAAAGATTAAACTCCACAACTCATCATCAAGATCATGTTTGAATGCTTAGTTGCATATGTTGAAAACAGTCTAATGGTTTAATGGTTTTATATATGCTTTCCGTGCGATGTATTGAAGATTTCACTTTGATCTAATGTAATTGAGGTGTGAAAAAAAAAAACGAGGTGCATGATTTAATGGTATACCATTAATAGTCCACCGTCTATCTTATACTACTACTATAGTGGAAGAAAAAAAGGAAAAAAAAAACAATATACTCCATCTGTATCACGAAGATTGATTTTTTTGAGGATTTTTTCTTGTATCACAAAGATTGATTTTCTATAATAGATTTAATGTGTTTTCATTTTCAATATCAATTAATTAGTTAATACTTTTACTTTTACGATGAATTTGAGATTTTTAATAAAATTTGTTTTTTTTTAACTGCTTTTTAATAAACGCAGAAGAAATCTGGAAAGATTTCAACAAACAAATCATAAAGCATTTAATATTAGATGTAATTATAATTGTTGGAAAATGGTAAATGAAGTAAAAAAAACTTGAGAATAACTTTTTATTAATTTCAAGATCATTTATTATTTTTCTTAATCCTGGTGAAACCCTTAGAAAATCTATTTTTTGAGAGAGAGAGTATAATTTTGTAGTAAGATTAAAGGGATAGATAATGTTAGGAGAGGAATCATGACACGTGAACATGGACTAGTGGTCAAACTTGGCGACGGGGACATTTCTATTAATACCCACAAAATTTCACTTTTGAAGAGAGAACAGAATAAAAAACAAAAACAAAACAAGATCTAAGAGACAGAATGATGAAGAAGCAAGTGACAATAGTGGCGGCTCTTTTGATTCTGATGGCTTTATCTTCCAACTTGGATATGGTGGCAGAGGCTCAATTAGGCCCCGGAGACTGCTACGACGGTTGCTCCACCGCTTGTGTCCAGAGAGACCGTAAGTACTCTCTTCTTTATTATTCTCCCCAAATGTTTCTATCTTCATTTATACAAATCCCGTTCTAAGTTTTAATATTCTCTGTTCTTCAGCGAGAAAGACGTCCCGATGCGATCAAAAGTGTTCCATTCGGTGTGGCCCAGGTAAAATTATGAAACTTGATCCCTACCAGACCGGTCTATGATACATCTGTCTGACCCCTAACCGGTCGGTTAAGGTTGTAGTATACAAACAGATCGGAATTTCTAGTCTATCATACTTAAAACCGTTTTGTCTATTAGAATCGGATCATACGTTGTGGGATGAGTTGGTTTTGAAAGTGAATGGAAAAAACCAAAAGGGATGTTGATGTACTTTGTTATGTTTGCAGATGCTCAAAAGGCAAGAGAGACTGGTGTTTAAACTTTTTATTCCATCTAGATTTATACATGTTGTTGTAATCTTATTCTTACGATAGTATATCTCTATAAAACATATTCTGTAATATTTATATTTATATTTATATAGTTATTGTAATCAATAATAACACAGCTATAGTGGTTATCTAATAAATACAAGTGCCGGTTTGTATCGACTTTTAAAATGTCTTGAGAATCGAATCAGCCGGTCTAACAGAGATCCGGTCAGTTTGCCAACATAACAAACCCGAATAAAACTGCTAAAAACTGGCTAGCTCACGTCTTGTCTTCTCTTTCTTCGTTTAGATCAGTTCAGGCTCAAGGCCCATTTTCAATTATTATTTTTGGTTTTAACAAATTTAGAATAATACACAATAAATTGCTGAGATTGGATTAAGCTAAAGGCAATGGGTTTAGAAGGTTTTGTTGCAACAATTAAAGTTAACCCATATAAAATACTAGGTATAAGCAAGAAACAAGTGGGAAGCAATGCCAACGACTAAGCGATTTTTATCAAATAAAGACCATTATAAAATTAAGTAACCATATAAAATTCTTAATGTTTGTCATGTGATCAATACTACAAGTCTGTCTACCCAAGGGGATAAGTGAAGATCGATCAAGAAGAAGAAATTTTCCACTTGGCAAGCTGGGAATATAATAAGCGGCAAAATCCAACCAGTTTAAACTTTAAAGTCCCGGCCCGGTTCCCTTCCTAAACAATTGTTTTTATGGATTTGAAACCAAGTTATTTAACTATTCTATCCGGTAAGTGAAGTTGGCTTTTTATATTGGATTAATTGTATATTTCTTGATGAATTTGTACATGTTATTCGGTAGTGTATCCATTGTTTTATTTCACTTAGATCCAATGTAATCGGGTTGGTAAAATGAAAAAACAAAAATCGGGTGGATGGACTTGTCCACGGTCGATATCAATAGAAGTGAGAAAAAAAGCATTAGACAACTTTGGGAGAAATTAAAGGGATAGATAATGTCGGTAGAGGAATCATGAAGCGTGTCCATGAACTAGCGGTCAAATTTGGCAACGGGAACAATTTTATAAATACCCACAAAATATCATTTTTGAAGAGAGAGCAAAAAAAAAATAACAAAAAGAAAATCTAAGAAAAAGAGAGAATGATGAAGAAGCAAGTGACGATAGTGATGGCTCTTCTGATTCTAGTGGCCTTATCGTCGAACTTAAATATGTTGGCGGAGGCTCAAAATTTAGGCGCTGGAGACTGCTGGGACGGTTGCGCCACTGGCTGCGTCCAGCGCGACGGTGAGTTACTCTCTTCTTTCTTAGTTTCCCCTTAGCTTTCCATTTATAAAAATTCCTCTTAATATTTTTCCTTTTACAGCAAAAAAGACGTCACGATGCGAACGCGAATGCTCCCGTCGGTGTGGCCGGCCAGGTAAAACATATATTCCTCTAGCAGAATAACGAAACCGGATCGATCCGTGATATATGTCTGATTGGAAACACCCCTAACCAGTCGGTTAAGGTTGTAGTAGGATGCTGTCCGATCGACCATGTTACGGATCGGGATTGAAACTTAATAACAAAAGGGGACTTGGAACTGATGTTGGTGTACTTTTGTACGTAATTGCAGGCGCTGAAAGGGCAAGAGAGACCGGTGCTTGAACTTCATATTCAATATAAACATGCTGTAACCAATAATAACAGCTACAAGCATACAACGAGATGATAGCATGCGTGAGCGCGAGAATATATATATAGATTATAGTAATACATAAAGTTCATAAAACTAATCTATATAGCTAGCAAAGTTGATGCATATTCTGAAAATGGAATTAGTAGTATGACAAGAATGATTTTATATCATCTATATATATAGTTTGTAGCCAAAAATAAATAAAACACGAGTATTATTGGTAATTGATAAAATTGTGCAATAACTTGTTGTATTCTATAGATAATGATGAATAATTCATAATTTGTATGAATTTGGATTTTAGTTAATATCCAATATGTACGCTTATATAGTTATTTACAGTAGTGAGTGTTAAGGTTTTAAACTATCAAAAAAACTTTTTGAATGCAATTGTCAAGAGTATGAGACAACCATGTAAACATTTCAATTCTTCCATAATCTGATAAACACTTTTACACCACATAATTAGATAGCTTGAAACACAATTGTTACCTTAATCTGTCATTAGTAAGGTTACTTCTAAAATCAATCATTTATATTCCGAGTTATCCAATGCAAACCAATCAGTTATTCGGGGCTATGCATATATCATATTGACACATGAACTTTTAGAGCTCTCCATGCATGAAAGAAATTGTCAAATACAAAAGAGAAAACACAAGAACTTGTATTCTCTACCACTTGCATTTCATTATCTTCTGCATTTCAATCCATCCCGTAAAATTTATTCTACTTGAAATGGATTAAAGTAAAGTCATGAGCAAGTGAGTATGGTATGAAGGATCCCTTACCGGTCTAATCTTGGTTTATCAAAATATGAGAATGTATCTGATGAAGTATATGGATATGTTTGATGAAAGCTTCTTTGACCGATCTGCGCAAGTCGATCGATCCGCCTCATTAGAAATTTAGAACCTCATTTTCGTATTTTCATACCATTTTGAGTTAACACGTACGCGCGAACAACTTGTAAATATGGAAATACATAAAATGCTCCAATTTATACATGTTAAAAAACACGCAAAACTATAAAATATACGTGTTGGAAAAGGTCAAAATTGGGTAACATTAGTTGGAAATAGATGGTTATAGGTAAAAATTGCGCTGTGAGTCACACTGACTACTGACTAATAATCCTAATCCAAAATGTAGTATCCCATATTAAAAGAGCAGACAAAACATATATTTACTCTGTCTATTTAAGACTTGGGATAGACCGTAAAACAGTTTTGGGTTGTAAAAGTTATGATGAAAGACGGATTTAGAAATGTGAAAAAGTTTGGAACATTAGAACATCTGCTAAAGAATTATAGATTAATAAGAAAGTTCTTAAACTATAGAAATCTGTAATAAACTGGTTATTCAAAAATGATCTAATATCGATAAACCATGCATTAACTGGTTTTAGGTTTCAACTTTCAGAAAATTCTGTAAGAGTGTTAAATCCCAAAATTCTATTTTTAGTACATGGTTTTAGATAAAGATTAAACAACATTTGTCCCAAAATATAGCTTTAAGAGCTCAGCTTATCTTTTCTTAAAATATTTTACAAACACTTTAAGTCGTTCTAAATTTTATGAAAAATCCACAATAACTTAATACTGAGTGAGTGGGGTTAGGTAAATTATAATATAATTTTATTTTATTTTCATTCTTCACATATTTTTACTCATCTTTCAAAATTTAAGTAAACTGTATGATATATATGATCACTAACAAAACTTTACTTATATCATTTTGTTCGAAGACTAAAAAACTGATGTGATGAAAATACACCAGTGGTATAATCAATAATGATCTGTACTACTCAGTGATAAGACTCAAAGTTCAACGGTGTTAAATCTCTATCAGTAACAGTTTGATATAAAAAGGTTTAAAACAAACCAAAAAAAAAAAAAAAGAGATGAAGAAAGTCAAATTTATGGTTGGGTCATCGCTTGATGCGAGGCGTAGGTCATGCGGCCTCGTGGACAATAATGCTTCACAATGTCCACTTATTACCAATTCATTCTCTCTCTCTCTTCACTAGACAAATGAAAATATAAATTCGATAAAAAAAAAATCCATCAAGGAAGAGACGAAGCATTTGAGAGTAGATTTTATTAATTCTTAATTATTTTCTTGCTGTCTCGTGAACTATTAAAGTAAAATCAAGAAAAGCTCCTGAGTACTGGAAAAAGCAGAGAAGAGAGCAAAATAAAAAATAAAAATAAAGACGACTTTATCTTTTTCTGGTTTTGTTGTTGTTCTTTGACTTTATGGGTTCTTTTGTTTTAGATTTAGGCTCCCACGGATCTGCTTAAATCTGTGTGATCTCGTTTCTTATTTCTTGTATCTACCCGTAATTTCCGGAGGATTCGAGTTTTGAAAGCAGACCCAGATTCTGCTCAGCTTCTGGATTTGGTCGGAGAAGCTTTAAGTTAAGTCTTTGAAGATTGATGTAATTAAGCTTCTGGGTTGTAATCAGCTTGTCTTAAAGGTTCGTTCTTTAATCCTTCTACTTCTGTCTTTTGATGTTTAAACCCGAAATCTCAGGTTTTGTGTTATCAAACTTTTTGGTCAGAAAATAACTAAAATTTTTGACTTTAATAGGAAGTAAATCGGATGAGCAATTTCTATTTGTAAAGTTTCCGTATTGAATTTGATTATCTGATCATTGTGGAAACTGTTTAGTGTCCCTTGATTTTGATGTTACATATGAGTCTGTTATCTCTAGTTTAAGTAAAGATTTCAAGTAAATTAGCATACTTAATAGCTTCAAAATCAAAATTGAGTCCTGATTTTGCATCCTATGATCTCAATTTTGGGGCAACTTGGTGAATTATCATCAGATTCCCTTTGATTTGATTAATTATTGTCCCTTTAAAAAAAAAAAAAAAAAAAGAAGCTATATTGGGGACATGACCTAGTTTCTTTATTGGGCATGCGATGCTTGTATATCTTTTCTTTCCCAAGCTTTAGCTAATTCACTTTCTCTTTTAGGCTCCACTTTACTTTTTTTGGCTTTATTTCTTACTTATTAAGAAGATGACTCAGAATTGCTATGCTGAATGACTTTTTACTTATGGGTGGCTTATGATTATGGACAGTGAGTGGAATCTTTCATCTCAGTCTGAAGCTCTTTGTTGTCATTTGGGGGCATTTCTGGTTTTCAAGAAAGGTTTGATCTTTTTTGAGCAAAATCCTTTGAAAAATAAAGAGAAAATGTCGTTTAGAAGCATTGTTCAAGATTTAAGAGATGGATTTGGGAGCTTGTCGAGGAGGAGTTTCGATTTCAGGCTCTCGAGTCTTCACAAAGGGAAGTCTCATGGTTCTTCGTTCCGTGAGTATTCGTCTTCCCGTGATCTCTTGTCACCTGTGATAGTTCAGACAAGCAGATGGGCTAATCTTCCTCCAGAGTTACTCTATGATGTGATCAGAAGACTAGAGGAGAGTGAGAGTAATTGGCCTGCAAGAAAACATGTTGTGGCTTGTTCTTCGGTTTGTCGGTCTTGGAGAGCTATGTGTCAAGAGATCGTAGTGTGTCCTGAAATCTGTGGGAAGCTCACTTTTCCAGTTTCCCTCAAACAGGTTTGGTTTGCTCGCTACGGTTTTGTAAATTTGATATTATTGGTATTGTTCAAACTACTCATGAACAAGTTTTTGTTTTCTGTTGTAAAATTTTCCAGCCAGGGCCGCGTGATGCGATGATCCAGTGTTTCATTAAAAGGGATAAATCTAAGCTAACATTTCACCTTTTTCTTTGTTTAAGTCCCGGTAAGCTTTTGTTAGGACTTAGCCTGCTTGTTTTTGGTTCACTTAGTTTATGGCTAAATACCATGTTGGATTGTGTTTTTTCAGCTCTCCTCGTGGAGAATGGGAAATTTCTTCTTTCGGCTAAAAGAACTCGTAGAACTACTCGGACCGAGTACATTATCTCTATGGATGCTGATAACATATCAAGATCCAGTAACGCTTACCTTGGAAAGCTCAGGTTTGTTTTGATTCCTTGATCTCTTGTGCTCAATCGGGTTTTTGGTTCGGTATCAGTTTGATTCTTTTTTGTTTTCGGGTTTTTTGAAATATATAACCGAATGGCTTGATACCTCTTCGGTTTCGATTTGTTCTTTAGAAAATATATCTTTGATTTGAAGGATTTTCAAAGAAATTGCGGTTTTATCGATTGATCTCATGTTTTGTTCGGTTCGATTTGGATATACAAAAAAATGAAATCGAATCGGTTTATTTTCTCTACGGGTTTTCAAGTTGGTTCGTTGGGTGTGGTCTCGGTTCGGTTAAAACAGGATTGAGTACACTTTATCCATTGTTCGTATAATCTTTAGTGCTTCCCATTTACATGTTGGCTTTTACTAAAACTCATTGAGGTTTCTCTCTCTCAGATCAAACTTTCTTGGGACAAAGTTCTTGGTTTACGACACACAACCACCACCAAGCACATCTTCAAGCGCACTCATCACTGACCGAACAAGCCGAAGCAGATTTCATTCGAGAAGAGTTTCTCCTAAAGTCCCATCCGGCAGCTACAACATTGCTCAAATCACCTACGAGCTCAACGTGTTGGGCACACGTGGGCCACGACGAATGCACTGCATTATGAACTCCATCCCAACTTCATCGCTCGAACCAGGCGGCTCAGTCCCTAACCAACCCGAGAAACTCCTCCCAGCACCACGCTCTCTCGACGAATCATTCCGCAGCAACATCTCATTCTCAAAATCATCACTCGACCACCGCTCCCTCGATTTCAGCAGTTCCAGATTCTCCGATATCGGAATATCCTGCAACGACGACAATGAAGAAGGGGAGAGTTTCAGACCGTTGATCCTAAAGAACAAGCAGCCGAGGTGGCACGAGCAGTTGCAATGCTGGTGTTTGAATTTCCGCGGACGCGTAACAGTTGCATCGGTTAAGAATTTCCAGCTTGTAGCGGCAAGACAGCCGCAGAATCAAGGGACAGCGGCACCAGCACCGCCTCACCCGGAGCAAGACAAGGTGATTCTCCAGTTTGGTAAAGTGGGGAAAGATATGTTCACAATGGATTATAGGTATCCATTATCGGCGTTTCAGGCGTTTGCGATTTGCTTAAGCAGCTTTGACACCAAGCTTGCTTGTGAATAGAAGAAACAAGTCCATCTCCTTCACCATTGATCAATGCTAATCCTTTGCCTCTCTTTATCTATGCTTTTGGTTTTTTTTTTTTTGGGCAAAATCAATTTGTCTCAATACTCAGTTGTTGTTACTGTGGTGAGAGTCAGACGTCTACTATTAACCTCTTCTCTATTCTAAAATCAATTGAACATTTTAATGAGCAATCTTTACTAAGCTGCTTCGAAGAAAATCACATTGAGACAAAACTACCAAGTAAGAACACACATCACGATTATATCCAAACAAATATTCATATTCATATCTTAAGATAACATACGATTACATGAATGATAATAACAGATTTGTCCTTTCTACATTATTGTAGTCCTTAAAATATTTTTTTTTAATTAAAAAGTTTTGGTTGACTTCAATATAGATTTTGTTGTTTTCCTTGAGAGCTTTGATCCAACAGTTCTTTCGGATAACATAATTTTACATAGAAAAAGCAAATACTAAACTAAAACGGAGCCAAATCACAAAACTAAATTATAAAGTCTTCTAAAATTAAAATTTTATATGAATATGCAAAATTTTCTTCAACTTTATCATTAGGATCTTTAATTTTCCAAGTGGAGTGGAGATTGGGAATTTTGTTTCCACTAATTTCTTTCTCTGTAATAGCAGTCAGAGTCAGCTCTAGTGTTAATAATTATTTTTTTTCCGTCTTTTAAATTATTTCGAAGTTCAACTACAAAAAAAAAATAGCAAAAAATATTAAATAAAATAAATCAAGCAAAGGCAAAAGTGTAAAATCAAGGAGCTGTAGCTGGAAAGAAAGAAACGTGAAAGAGATGGTATCATTATCATTATCTCATCATAATCTCTGGCCACCGGAATCTGGATCTACGGCGTTTCGAGGTTTCGCAACCGCCGCTTCCATACACGCCTGCCACCATGTTCGCCGTCACCTCCGCCTTAGCTTCCATCTTCGCTCTTCCCTTGAGGTTCGACCTACTCCTCCGCCTTTTTCTCCCAAATTTGGAACTTATTTGAGCTATTTGCATTTATAATTTGAGGAATTCAAAGCTTCAATTTCATCGTATGGTGCTTAAGATTTCTGGAGACGAATGAATTTCTGGTAGTTTATTAGATGCTCGTTCTAGAAAATGTACACTTAACTAGTAGCTTTCAAGTGGTTCATCTCAGTTTTTTTATGACTATGCTTCGTTTACAGAAACTTCAGCAATTTTCTGATGCTGCACGAATGGAGTTTTCAAGATATCAAAGAGTCATTCTATTCAGTGGAGCTAGTTTTCTCAAGTCTAGAGTTGATATCGGATTGTCTCCATCTTCTTCGTTCATATGTTTCTTCAATGGAGGAGAGAGTAGGATAGACCCTAAAGGAGGTGATGATCGATCATCGAACCAGGAGCCTTCCAAGAGAAATACACGCAATGGACGGAGATGGACCAATGTCCTCCTTGCCATTAACGTAATGTATGTGCTTTAGTTCTCTGTGACTGATATAAAGATCTTGTCTTTTGGTTTGATATGTTGCATTTGAGGAATGTTTGAGAATTACTAGTTATTATTAGGCTTTATGGGTTTCATCTTGTGTAAATTGATGCCAGAATGTATATTGCGCAAGTTGCGTCCGATGGGAGAGTGTTAACATGGGGAGCCAAGGTATCATATACATAGTAACATAGACTCTTTTTTTTAAATCTGTGACCGTTTTTTTCTTGCTACAAATTGATATGTGGATGAATGCAGATAAACAGTTTAATCGAAAGAGGTCAGCTATGGAGACTGGCTACGGCTTCTGTTCTTCATGCGAATCCTATGCATCTTATGGTCTGTTTCTATAACTTGAATCAATGCTGCTTACTACTCTTTTTGTCTGTATAGCTAAACAGTTTCCCTTATTGTTTTAGATAAATTGCTATTCTTTGAATTCCATTGGACCAACTGCTGAGAGCTTAGGTGGCCCAAAGAGATTCCTTGCCGTTTACTTGACATCCGCAATTGCAAGTAATTCATAGCTCATAGACTTTATTTGATCTGGATGAATATATTTCTCTGTTTCGAGTTTCCTGACTCACATAACCCATCTTAAGAGTTCTAGGTTCAGCAATGAGCTACTGGTTCAACAAAGCGCCATCAGTTGGTGCTTCTGGTGCAATTTTCGGATTGGTAAGTCCTGTGGAACCATAAGCCTCTGTTTCAGAGTCGTTGCATACAAATGAAGTTTGTTAAATAAATGCTCTTCTATTTGGGTAGGTTGGCTCGGTAGCAGTATTTGTTATAAGACACAAACGGATGGTCAGAGGTGGCAATGAAGATCTAATGCAGATAGCTCAAGTTATTGCCCTAAACATGGTAAGTAAATACAAGAGAAAAAACTTGTATTAGAAAAAAATTAAATTTTTTGTTTAGTCTCTTGCAAGTTCTAACAAACAAGCTTTGACTATGCAGACACTGGGTCTAGTGTCCAGAGGCATAGATAACTGGGGACATGTAAGTAACCCAATCATGCTTTCAAATGTATTAACCACTCTGAGATTTTTCTAGGATCGGCGGTCTGATAACATCTCTGTTGAATTCAGATTGGTGGCTTGCTTGGTGGAAGCGCAATGGCATGGCTTCTAGGACCACAATGGAAGTATGAGTACACAACAAGAGATGGTCGGAGAGTCTTCATGGACAACGCTCCTATTCCGCTCCTTTTGCGGTGGAGAAAAGAACGGCGGTGATTTTGATCGGAGACCAATGAAGCTGAACATTTTCTCTCAGTGCCTAGTGAATATAGGGATTGAATGTATTTTTGAAAGATTTGATTCTTGGTTTTAGTAGGCAGCTTATATTGTATTGTTAACAAAAAATGCAACTAGATATTAACATCGTTTAATTATAATGGACGATGAATTTCCAACCATTATGAGTTTAGAGATATCTCTACACGTACCCTACACATTTTCTTCTATCACTCGAACAAATTCACATTATCTACGATTTTGTTAATATGATAGAAACTCTTATTTCACATATTTCCAGTTCATTTTCCTTACAGATTATGTAATCAACACAATTAGTAACTGAAATGATCTCGTGCACGTAAAACACAAGTACATTAAATATAATAGTCATATCATATGTGACGTAGAAACATTTATCTACAACAAAATACAAATGATAAAAGAAGGAAAAAATAAAAGAGATGAGAAGAAGTTGAGACGCAAAGTAAAAAATTTAAGAGTAGAAAATGCATTCCTTACCAATACCGCATACCTAAATGATTCATTCTACTCATATATATATACATACCCCTTTGCATATCCTTCTTTACCACACACAGCCAAAACCAATCTATAAGACAAATCAAAGTAGAGAAAATGGCGAAATCAGATGTTTATTTCATCTTCATACTTGTGATCATGTCGTCATTCTCTTCCCCTTCCCACAGTCTTACAATCGGGGGCCTCGACATAAGCCAAGTCGTAATAGAGGGTGTCGTGTATTGTAGTCTTAACGGATTCCCTTCGGCCCCTCCTGCCTCGAATGCGACTGCTTACTTAACATGTGGCGGCTCAAACACGAGCATCGCTGAAGCAGTGACCAATCCAGCCGGGGCATTTACCATTGTGCTCAACATCTATAAAACACTTTTGTTTAACCCTTGTACTTGCGGTGTTGGAGTTAATTATCTTGCCTCTGGAAATTGCTTTATTCCCGTACCGGATGGTGTTCTCTCTGCCACATTAACACTAGTCAGGATCTTCTTGAGCAACAACATATTTACCGCTGTTTTTCGCGCCGGCCCATTCATCTCCGATAATATTCTCTGATGCATGAGGGACTTTCATGCATGCATGCTCTATAATAATGTTTTACACTGAGATGTTGCATATATATATATATATATATAAAGTGGCTTATGACAAAGCTTATAAGTAGCTCCCTCTTTGTTGACTTTCCATGTGTAATTATCAGATATATATATTTTAATATTTATATTCAGTACGTTGGCTGGTCGGAGAGTCCTATTCCGGGCCTCCGGCTCTATGACTTTTTAACTCTAACTAAATGATAAATCGCGTCAAGCACATGATTAAATAAGTTTTTTTTTTTTTTCTTTTTTGGTAAAATGATTAAATAAGTTGATAGCAAAAACCAATAAAACCTATTAAAAAGATGATATTGATATCTAAAGCGATAATCTCTGTATACGTGTGTACATCTTACATGGACTGATGGACAGGTCATCATAAAAGAAAGAAAATTTGTATGACAAATTTTTTTAAAATACGTATATTCTCTCATCTCTCTCAAGTTCTAGCAAGCTTCTGACTACGCAGACAATGGGTCTAGTGTCAAGAGGCATAAATAACTGCTGGGGGCATGCATGTAAGTAATCCAACCGCCTTCAAAAATATTAACCAGCCCAATTTTACTAGGATCAGTGGTCAACGTTTTTGATGAAACTCAGAGTGGTGGTTTGCTTGGTGGAACCACGTACAATGGCGTGGCTTATAGGACCACAGTGGAATTATGAGTACTCATCAAGTGACAGTCGGAGAGCCTTCATGGGCAATGCTCCCATTCTGCTCTTTTTGCGGTGGACAAACGAACGGCGAGGACGGCTTCGAGACCAACGAAGCTGAACAATTTCTCTCTCAGCGCCTAGTGTATATAGGGATTGAATTTATTTTTAATATATATTTGATTATTGGTTTAGCTACGACAATAACTACGTGTTGCAAAAATGAAAATTTACTACTAAACTGTTCATGTTTTGATGTCGCAAATTGATGCCTCTAAAAAATTATTTATATTGATGGTGATGATGGAAGTTGTGGTGTTAATGGTGATGGCCGATGATGATATTGTGAGAATGATGGCAATGGTATGATAGTAGTAGAATAGTGGTGGAGGTATTAATCATGGCAAGGTGATGATGATGGTGGTCATGATATGATGTTGATGAAGAGGTCATGGTATATGATGATCATGCATGATCATGATGATGAAAAATGGTAATGATGGTGATAGTCCCACTCTACCCGGATAATATTAAATTTTACTGGTTCATGGCCTAACTGGTCCATTCTTATCTTTATCATTTTGTGCCCCCCCCTCCTCCCTCTCAAGTTGAAAAAGGGAAATCACTACGTGTATATTTTTGCCATCACTAGATGTTGCAACATACATTATACAGAAAAATGTACAAAAATATACCTAATACCTTATAAGACGAGTAATAGCAAAAATAAAATGCATGGTTTCAAGTTTATGTTTTTTGTGAATTGCACAGCAGCACATGCATGGCAATCGTGTATATAAACATATATAATTCACCCTTTTTAAGTTTATGTTTTAGTAATTTCAAAATTTTAAGAAAAATTAAAAATTAAAAGTAGTGTTGATTGCGATGCTATTTTATAGAATAAAAAAAAAAATTGAAATTCGTCACTATTATAAATAGATTTTCCTAAAAAGCGGAGCAAGTTGAAACGCAAAGTCAAATTTAAGAAATGGAGTTATGGTCGCAGACCATACCAAAATCGTAACTAAATGATTTAGTGACGGCACAACTTGCATTATAAAAATACATTTATACCAATTCCTACCAATATAAATACCCCCTCCCCATTTTGCATCTTTGCCACACACGAACCATAAAAAAAAGCATTACTTGTTGAAAATAAAATCGAAAGAGAGAAAAAAAAAAATGGCGAACGCAAGTGTGTTTCTCCTCTCCATTGTTCTCATGGCTTCACTCGCTTCCCTATCCCACGGCCTTTTAATAAACGGCCTCCAAATTCGTACCATCGAAGTTCGAGGTGTCTTGCGTTGTACCCTTACCGGTGACCTAAACGCCCCTCCTGTTTCCGCTGCGACCGTCGTCTTAACATGTGGCGGCTTAAGTACCAACCTCGGCCAAGCACTGACCGATCCCGCCGGTGTCTTCGCCATTACAGCCAGAATTTTGGACACAGCTCTCTTTGACCCCTCGACGTGCCTTGTCACGGTAAATCTTCCTGTGGCCACGTGTTCCGTTTTCCCACCCGACGGCGTCGTCTCTTCCACCGTTCAGCTGGTCAATGTCATCCAGACGAATGTCGGAAATATCGCCAGCTTTACCGTTGGCATTTTCCGCAATATCTGATCATTGGTTTTCCATTATAAACAAATGAAGTACTTTCATGGACTTCGCATGCATTTTCTATGTTTTACGTTAATGAATATGTAATAACTAATAAGTGATGTCAATATATGTCATCCCCATGTTGTCTATGTCATCCCCATGTTGTCTACAAAGCTTATATAGCTACCCTCTTTGTTATTTCCTAATTGACCTTGTGTAATAATAAACCTCTTAGTCGAGGAAACTATATGACGACTAATGAGACGTTTCTCCTTAATTTTAATTCCAATACTTTTCTCTCTCTTTTTCTTGTTACCTTTTGATATGTTGTTAAAATTTGAATTGAATGTTATATTGTCTCTTCATACTCTTTCTTTTTAAAAACTTAATTCAGTTTTCATCATCTTGTTAACAAATTTTTATTTACCCGCTTGTTTGAACTTTGAACTATGCAAAATATCGTTGATCTGTGCTTTGTTTGATTGTTTCTCTTCTCCCAAGCCAAAGCTAGATATATATGTTAAAATGGGTAGAAAGAAAAAGCTTGTTCATAAAATATCCAAGTCCAAACAAAATTATATGTGCATGTTATTAATAATATATATTTTTTTTTTTAATGAAATTATTTACATGTATTATGATATCATTTTATTTAATATATATTAATTTCTTAAAACAAATGAACTTGGAGAATCATAATACAATAATTTTTTATCAAATATGTTTTGATTTTAAAATACTAAAATAGACACGATCCAAAAGTTACATGTTAAAGTTTCCAACCAATGAAGCTCAACAAAGATAAAATATCGTTAAAAAAAATAAAAAAAAATTAGAAGATAAACTCAATATTTTAAATCCAAACCAAACCAGGAGAGAATATAAATTGAGATAGGAAAGTGGAAACCCTAAAAGCCTCTTAATATTGCCGAACCTCGTCTACGTTCTTATTTTTGTGTTTCATAACACTTTTGCTCCCTCAAATCAAACCTAAGATAAGCACACGCGTGAGTATCAGTTGCAAACTAAGTACCTGTGAAACTCTGTTTCTTTATTGCTGTTACTTCTGCCTTCCTCATGGAACCTCAAGCTCCCTCGTTAAACCCTAAACTCCGTCTTCTCTGTAGCTACGGTGGTCGTATAATGTCCCTCCCTCCTGAAAATTCCCTTCACTACATCGGCGGCGAGACGCGGTTAGTCGTCGTTCCCCGTGACATCTCCTTTCCGGCCTTCTTCGAGCTTCTCTCCAACAAGCTCCTCTCAGGTCGCTCCTTCTCTCTCAAGTACAGGCTTCCCGACTGCGACCTCGACTCTCTCATCACCCTCTCCAACAACGATGATTTACAAAACATGATCGCCGAGTATGATGATTCCACTCGTTTCCGACGTATCCGTCTCTTCCTCTTCCCGTTAAATAACCATGAGCCAACTCGACATCCCATGTCGGTTAACCGGTTGCTAGGTCTCGAATCGTCGATCCAGAAAATCGCCTTCACCTCTTCGTCTTCCGTTGTTCCCATCCCGATCTTCCCGCCACATAATGGTCCGGCGCAGTTTGTCTATCACGACAAGGTCAATGCAACGGTGGAGGAGAATCGGAAACCGGACGAGGATCCTACAACCTCCGCTTCTTTGTTGCCGCCGGAAAACACCACCTTCGCTGATGCTAGAGGAGTTTCAGGTAGAGAAACAGAGATTGTAGAGGTTCAAGATCAGCCACGGAAAACACAACCTCCGCTTCTTTGTTGCCGCAGCAGCCATTTATTATGTGCTATTTACCAATATGGCCGATGCAGCCACATATAATTAATCACCATCCAGTAGCTACTTACGCATTGTCTCCGGCTACGGAACATTCTTCTCGGTCAGATCCGGTAGCAGAAAATCAAGAAAATGTGTCCTGAATTGAGTTTCTTTCACGTCAAGGTATTACAATCCCTTTGAGTTTGGGAATAATTTGTTTTTTTTTTTTTTTAAATAGAATATAGCGTACGGAACACGTAAGCTCGAAACTCTTAATGGACTTGTGTCGTTTATATCATGAACACGATTTTTATTTTTATTTTTACCAAGGAAATTTCAGGTCTTGCATGTGCCCCATAATTTCCAGTGGCGCGAGATCACTTTTTGATACTATATGTGTAAAAAAGACTTTATTTAAGATCATGGATTCAACCTCTGCAAAGAACTCTTGATAACTACAAAAGCTATATATCTACATTTGGTTTTTGATAAATTAATTTGTTAAATTCTTAGGTAGGTTATTGGATGTGCGTAGTAGTCATGTAGATATCTATAAAGGTATTTTTTTAAATGTATATATTCCATTATAATTATTCAACACTATCTATCATTAGTTTCGGTATTCATAACAAGTTCTTTAAAGTTGATGTAAAAAAGAGAAGATCTATATGAAGTTATTGGATTGATTGTCTTAATTAACCAAACGAGTCTATTAAATGTTCAAATAAACTGAATGAGACCAAAATATGTAACTTAATGGTTTGTACCAGACTACCGCTACTGTCATTGTGTATATCAGGTTCAAACCCATCCTACACTACACAGTACACATATTGTGTGACAAAAAAAAAAAAATTGAATTAACTTAATTTGTTATTTTTAAAAAAATATCCTTGTTGATTTCTAAGCTCTAACATAAATTTTAAAATATAAGAGTTCCTCAATTAGGCTAAAAGTTAGTTTGATCTAAGTAAAAATAAAAATAAATTTAGACAATATATATATATAGCAATAAATGTAGATTATATATATATGAAATCAGATAATTACAATAGCAAATAAAAATAGAGAAATTCCTTCAAATAGCACTAAAACAAGTTTTTGTTCCAAAAATAGCTCACATTTTTATTTAGTACAAAAATAGCATTTTATGAAGTTCATAATTTAATTTTTTTGGTTTGGGTTGACTATATTAGAATTTAGGGTATAGTTTTTAGGGGGTAGGGGGTACAATTTAGGGTTTAGGGCTTACGGTTTAGGGTTTTCTAAACCCTAAACCCTAAATCCTAAACCTTAAAAATATGAGGTTAGGATTACCCTTTAATAAAAATGCTAATTATGTCTTAAATAAAAATTTGAGCTAAAAATGTCACAAAAACTTTATTTTGTGCTATTTTTGAGAATTGCCCATAAAAATATATGAATATATTTAAAGAATAAGATAATCTCTAGTAAATCGTGGAATTTTTTTCTAATTAATTTTAATAGATAATTTGGAATAACTCATAAACTTTAAAATATTAAAGTTCCTCAATTATGTTAAAAGTTATTTTAATTTAAGTAAAAATAAATAAAATAAACGTAGATTTCTTATATATATATATATATATATATATAAAAGAAATCAGATTTTACAATAACAAATACAAATATATTTTAAGAATGGGATAATATCTAGTAAATGATAGAGTTTTGATAAAATTAAAAAAATTAATAAAATTTATTAAAATATCTACATGAATCATAAAATTTATTAATTAACAAGTATATGCCTCATGAATCATGAATACATGATTAACAAGTATTTGGTTTTCGCTTGTTCAATACAGCCGTCCATTTCCCTATCACCCATTCATAGACCCGGAAAATCCTCTAATTTGATCAATAGGCCAACACTTGCGCCAACAGTTCGCCATTTTTCTTTGTACTTTTTTTTTATTTTATTTTGAGAATTACAAAATTTATTTTGCTCTATTTTCTTTTTCCTTTTGTATCAACTTTTACACAATCATACATTAATTAATTTCCAAGATCATGTATTAATTAAGTTCTGAACGTTGATTTAAAGATGCTGTCGTGGCTAACACAAAACTCACTCTTAACATTAAACCAAAAACATACGATACACTTTATTATAACAAACAAAGAAAGAAATAAGGCTGAGAGATTGTGAAGAACCTATAGGTAATAATAAGAAACTCGCCAAGTAAATAATCTATTAGCTAATAGGAACTTTTTTTTTTTTTTTTTTTTTTTAAGAATTATACCATTTTATTTCTTTTCTTTTTCATTCCTCGCCAATAGAAACTCGTAAGTAATACTAAACGGCACCAGCTTTCGTAGAAAGTCTCCAGTCGTCACATTTTCCGTGCGTAATCTTGAAATGCAGCAAAAGAAGAGAAATTAAAAAACCAGAAAGATATAATCTTGAATGAACAAATTATTAGAATGAGTATTGCTATATATAGATATATCTTACATATAAGAAAAACTGCAAGTTGCAACCTGGTTGTGTACTCTATAACACTATCAAGGATGGCGCCGATATCCGACTGCAAATTCATACGAAAAAATAAAAACATTTTAAAATAATAATGTTTGCAGAACAAATAAATCAAAATTGAGGCAGTGGGAGAACCTTTGGGCAATTGGGTGTTATTTCCTGAAGTTCTTGTAAATGGCCTCTTATTATAAGGTCCCGCTGTCTCTTCTAAGTATTCAAAGAAAAAAAAAAAAAAAAAAAAAAAAGAGGAAATCAAGAGTTTCTTGGGTAAGAAGCATCAAAACAATACAGCAATATTAATTACTCGTTACCTTCTCCGACAACTTTTGTTGATATTTGTGTGAATATTTAGACATGCACGGTCTCTTAACCCGAGTCACCTTTCTTTTTTTCATCGACGTAGCTTTCCTCTTTCGCCCTACATTTTCTCCACCTCCTTGGCTGTTGATCCTACGCAAACGCAAGTCACTATGCGCCTCTGAATTAGAGGGCGAGTTTATTCTCTTAGACCATAGCCGCACAAAGTCTACATTGTTTTTCATTCTTTTGGTAGATTTGAGTGGTCTTTTGTTGATAAGTTGGTTGAGATTTTGAGTTGAACGCAAACACTTCGAAGGTACTTCTTATAGGGAGAGAGGAGGGGTGGATATGTAATATACTCATGATGAGAAGCAACAATGTTTGCCGCACAAAAGCTTCTCGTCGTCTCTAAGTTTCCAGTTCTATTAATAAAATAATAAGGTGCATGGGGCATCCAAGGTTCCAAGATAACCAAGAAATGTAACGTGTCCATTGATAAATTAGAGATTTTGGAATGCAGGAAATATACACACAGAATGACAGAATACGACATTAGGGCCTTACGAAGTCACGTGGCTCTTGGTCTCGTTGACTCAGAACTCCTCACGCATCCCTCACGCATCCCTTACGCATCAGAGTTCTCTACGTTCGATGCAAATATTTAAATATTTTTGTAGAGGGATATAATTAATCTAGGGAAAAAATGTAAAAAAAAGCATCGATGAATTTAAAAAATGTCATTTAAATCTTAAAGTTTCGTTTGACTTCTTGATAAAATAGTGAAGTTTTGTTGGCTTGAATCCTAAAGTTTCGTTTGACTTCTTGATAAAATAGTGAAGTTTCGTTGACGTTTCCGTTAGCAGCCTCCAAAACGACATCGTTTCATTAAAAAAATAAGAAAGAAAAACCTGAAATCATCACGACTCGAACTGCTAACTTTATGGACACATAACAAACTCTCAACCATGAGCCATGGTAACATTTTACAATTATACCAAGCAGAGCGTATATATATATATATATGGATGAACTAAAACTGTTAAATATATATTCTCACATATATATAGACACACAATTAATTAAAAATAAAAAAATCTCCACCAAAAAAGTAACATCTCCATGAAAATTTATATTTAATATTTTTAATTAATCCACATTTTTTAGTTTTCTTATTTTTAACTAGTAGAGTGTATATATATATATATATAAAATAAGATCTCCACAAAAAAAAATTAAAATTAACAAAACCAAAAAAATGTTATCGTGACTTAACGATTATTATGAGTTTTGTTATTTTTAATTAATTGTGTATATATTTTTTGATTAATCTATATTTTTGTTATTTTAATTAATTGCATATATATATATATATATATAATAAAATCACCCCCAAAATAAAAAATCCTCACTAGTTTTAATTAATTACATATATATATATACACGATATGGTTGTTATAATTATAAAATGTTATCGTGACTCATTGGTTGAGAGTTTGTTATATGTCCAAAATGTTAGCAGTTCGAGTCGACGAAACTTTAGGAGTTAAATGATGTTTTAGAAATTCATATTTTTTTTGACATTTTTCCCATTAATCTAGTGATATCGGATTTTAATATTTGAATGGTTTAGAGAGAACCTTCCGATTTGCTAAGAGAATTTCGAATACTCTTCGCCCGTGAGAGGTTCCCTATTTAAGAAATTTTCTCTGTCAATTGTCAACTAGAAACTTTCTCGGATAAAAACACATACGGAAACTGATTTTGTCTGTAAGGCTTCGCTTGTTTTTATGATTTTTTCGGCAACCAAAGCCTTATAACTGGATTTGTAAGTGGCTTTCTTCATTCTTTAGTAAACATCTCTAAATTGTTTCAAATATATTAAAGACAACTGTAAAGACTATTGTTTCAAAAGTATTAAAGACAGTTTTATATGTTGTTTCGTAATATATATGGATTATGTGGAATGCGTATAGTTTGCTAATTTTGTTAGATGTTAGATGTTTTAGGCGCGCTCCACGGTAACGGCTAACTTCCCGCAACATACGCTCCTATTTTTGCACGTGCCAAAGTCGGAGCCTTTGATTGTCTTTCTCTACTATTTAGCTGCTCCATGCATCCATCTCTTTTACTGGGGCACACTATAAAGTGCTTTTACTAATTAAAAATAATTATCAAATGATATTTTAAACATTTTACGTTCCTATAGTAAATCTTTGTGCGATATAATTTACAAAGACTACTGGGAATATTAATTTTAAAATATGATTAGTATATAGTGTGTTGGTGGTATGGATGATTGATATGCTAGCTAGGAAAGCAAATCATAAAACACAGGTCCAGGCATGTCTGTTCAATGTATGCTGTATCTTTTAGCAACACTTTTCTTCTATCCAATTGGAATTGCAATTACTTTTTTGGTGTCATGTTCTTGATTTTTTATAAAATGTTAAATTATTATATTTAAAAATAAGTTTGAGAAATTTTCTCAAATAATACCAAAACAAGTTTTTGTTCCACAAATAACACAATTTTTATTTAGGACAAAAATAGCATTTTATGAAGTTCATAATTTAATTTTTTTGGTTTGGGTTGACTATATTAGAATTTAGGATATAGTTTTTAGGGGGTAGAAAATACAATTTAAGGTTTAGGGCTTAGGGTTTAGGATTTTCTAAACCCTAAAACCTAAATTCTAAACCTTAAAAATATAAGGTTAGGATTACCCTCTAATAAAAATGCTATTTGTGTCTTAAATAAAATTATGTGCTAAAAATGTCACAAAAACTTTACTTTGTGTTAGTTTTGAGAATTGCCCAATAAGTTTCCAATATCTGCTGGTAAAACCTCAAAAAAAAAAAAAAAAAAAACTTACTATTTAGAATCAGCATCCATAATTTCATGTATACAATTTATCACCATAACTGAAAATGTTTTCCTTAACTGTTTTAGAAAGTGAAAGATCTTTCTTCAAAGACAAATAATCTCCATATATTCAAGATTATCTTTGTTACGTCTTCTTTTAATTAGCTTGATATAACAATTTAACATTTCCATCTACACTTTCACTCACACACACACACATTAAATATAAACTAGTTTTAAAAATTATTAACAAAACAAAAAACTAATTTTAAGTTTTTAACCTTTAAATTTTATTAGTTGTGATATATACGTTCGGAGTAGCTAGACAAGCATAGACACAATGATTCACAATATTCTATGAATTGATTACTTGATGATACATATGTGTGTGTTAACGGCTGGAAAAATACAAAGAGGGACATCATAGTTCATAAAGGTGTTCCCTTTATAAGTTATACAGAGAATGTGGGATAATCATGGAGCCGTACTAATCACTCTATTATTTCGAAACACGATAAAGTAGAAAGTAGGGGTTTTATTTTAATTAATTACAGACTTTCTCTACTGCAGCTTACTCCTGTCTACTGCAACTAATTATATCGAGTGAACCATTATAGGGATCATATATATCTTCTATGAAATTACTTAAAATTTGTATTAGTTGATAATCATATTAACAGGTAAGAGGTTAAATGTTAAGGGTTAGTTTGACTCATTATGTATTCATTCCTGTTTGGAATATGACAATGACAGATAAAACAACTTACGTATTTTAATATTAAGGTTTAATGATATTCTCTTGGAAAATTGAAGTAAAATATGTGAACCAAAAGTATTATAAAACTTGGAAATATAGAAAGTGCATGAATTTTTCCGCAAAGACCTTCTTCTCTTTTGTAACATTTGTCAAAAAAAAAAAAAAAAAACATTTGTCATCATTATTCTCAAGTTTTGTTTTTCCCCATCCTTCTATTTTACTTAAACTATTCAATTTAGTTTATACACTACCAAATAAATAATTAAAAATACCTTTCTTTTTATAAATAAAATAAAATAAATAAAATAAAAATGAGGATATTAATAGAAGAAAGAAACCAAAGTCCAAAGGTCTAAACACTTAGCAAACGAATCTTCTTTTTCAACGTCTATCATCTCTCCTTTTCCATGCTTTCACACTCTCACTTCTCTCTCCAGTTCTCATCAATCTCCGTAAACTGTTGATTTCTCTCTTTGCAAAAGTAAATTCTTGTCCAAATTCTGCTATTTTCTTTCAGTGATTCCTTCCGGAAAATGTCGGTGGGATCGCTTGTATTCCTGTTTCTTCTTATCTTGAACTTCAATGGCGAATTGAATGCTCTTAACGACGAAGGGTCTGCTCTTTTGACTCTCAAGCAGTTTATTTCAAGAGATCCGGAAGGGACTTTAAGTAATTGGAACTCGGAAGCTCAAGACCCTTGTTCTTGGAATGGAGTCACTTGTGATGATCACAAGGTTGTTGTCTCTCTTAGCATCCCAAAGAAGAAACTTGTAGGTTCTCTTCCTTCTTCTCTGGGTTTACTCTCTAATCTCCGCCATTTAAATTTGAGAAGCAATGAGCTTAGTGGGAGCTTACCTCTTGAGCTGTTTCAAGCTCAACGGCTTCAAAGTTTGGTTCTTTATGGGAATCTCTTATCTGGGTCTATTCCAAATGAGATTGGTGACTTAAAGTTTCTGCAAACTTTGGATCTTTCTCGTAATTCTCTTACTGGGTCGATTCCAGAATCGATTTTGGGGTGTAATAGGCTTAGGAACTTTGATTTGAGCCAGAATAATCTCACTGGTTCTGTTCCTAGTGGATTTGGTCACGCTTTGGCTTCTTTAGAGAAGCTTGACCTTTCTTTCAACAATCTCAATGGTCTCATCCCTGATGATTTGGATCAATTGATTAGATTGCAAGGAACTCTTGATTTGTCTCATAATTCGTTTGGTGGCTCCATCCCAGCTAGCTTGGGTCATTTGCCTGAGAAAGTGTATGTTGATCTAGCTTACAACAGCTTGAGTGGACCAATACCACAAACCGGTGCTTTGGTTAACAGAGGACCAACTGCATTCTTGGGGAATCCAATGCTGTGTGGTCCTCCATTGAAGGATCCTTGTTTGTCAAATGCAGATAATTCTTCAACATCTCACCCTTTTGTACCTGAAAACAACGAGCATGGTGAAGGAGGGTCTAAGGAAGGAGGAGGTTTAAGCAAAACTGCTATTGTTGCCATTGTGGTCTCTGATGCCATTGGAATCTGCATTGTGGGATTCCTCTTCTCTTGTTGCTACTTAAAGATTTGCGCGCGTCGTGATAGCGTGGATGAGGAAGGCTATGTGTTGGAGAAAGAAGGCAAAGAAAAGAAAGGTTCTTTCTGTTTCAGAAGAGACGGATCAGAGTCCCCTTCCTCGGATAATCTGGAGCCACAACATGATCTTGTTCTGTTGGATAAACATATGGTTTTGGATTTAGATGAGCTGCTTAAGGCTTCAGCTTTCGTTCTTGGAAAAGGCGGGAATGGGATTGTGTATAAAGTTGTTCTTGAAGATGGCCTAACTGTTGCTGTTAGGAGATTGGGAGAAGGAGGATCCCAAAGATGTAAGGAGTTTCAGACAGAAGTCGAAGCAATTGGGAAGCTAAGGCATCCGAATATCGTTAGTCTTAAAGCTTATTACTGGTCAGTCGAAGAAAAGCTTCTCATCTACGACTACATTCCTAATGGAAGTCTTGCCAATGCACTCCACGGTAATGACTTACCTCTATGATCATACTCTCATATCGTTTCTCTGTGTATCAAAACTCAATCTTTGATTTCTCGGTTGTTAGGAAATCCCGGTATGGTGTCATTCAAGCCGCTTTCTTGGGGAGTTCGGTTAAAGATAATGAGAGGAATCGCGAGAGGGTTGGTGTATCTTCACGAGTTTAGTCCCAAAAAGTATGTTCATGGATCTCTGAAACTCAGCAATATACTGCTGGGACAAGATATGGAGCCTCATATCTCGGATTTCGGACTGATGCACCTCTCTAGCATTGCTGGAACATTGGAATCAACCACCATTGACCGACCATCCAACAAGAACGCCTCATCGATTGGTCCATCTACAAACTTGAGCTCGTTTTATCAGGCTCCTGAAGCCATGAAAGCAACAGTGAAGCCATCACAGAAATGGGATGTATACTCATTCGGGGTGATCTTGCTAGAGATGATAACAGGAAGGTTACCGATTGTTTTTGTGGGCAAATCAGAAATGGAGATAGTGAAGTGGATACAGATGTGTATAGATGATAAGAAAGAGATGTCAGACATTTTGGATCCTTATTTGGTGCCTGAAGATACAGAGATTGAAGAAGAGGTCATCGCCGTGCTCAAGATTGCAATGGCCTGCGTTAGTATAAGCCCCGAGAAACGCCCTCCGATGAAGCATATCGCTGATGCTTTGACTCAAATATGCCTTCAGTGACTCAAAACAAAGTTGTTGCAACTTAAAAGTGAGTATGTGTTTCAAGGAAAAAGTCTTATTGTTGTGTCTCGTTCCTTTGTAATATCAAAATCTTATGTTATTTCAAAATAGAGTTTCTTTGTAACATAGCTTTAGTACTCTTATAAATTTTTTTTTTTTTTGTCAACACTCTTATAATTTTTATTTGAAGGTACATATACATCTATAACTATAAGCTTCATAACTCATAATGTTATACATTTATGATAAACATATACTGATATATATGTCGTAGTTTTTTTTTTTTTTATAGAGCTTAATTTATAGAAAAAGAGAATAATTTCTCAGATATTTTTTTAATGATCAGAAGGGCGATGTTGAACTGAAGTTAGGAGGCCGTATTTCTTCAACACTTTCTCTTAATATCCTTTCCATCTCTTCTGCATTGTACATAATTCCTCCCTGTTATCACAATTATTATTAATATTAATACTAATCCATGAATCTTTATATAATTTAATAATCGATCTCATATGTGATAATTACCTGAAATGTATCCGTTGGCTCAATATCCAAAGAATTAAGGTCGTAATACGCACTTGCCGCTGAGAGTTTCATGGACAAAAACTGCATTCACGAGAGGTCATAGCAGAAAACCATTTAATTATTGTATATTATCATTGAGTAGTTATAAAAGTTAATGGGATGTTTGAAGAAAAAAATGTATTCGTTGGCCGCCTAACCTCGATTTGATTCTGCAGTGATCGAACATATTCTATGATGACATCAAGCATCACTGCCATTCCCATTGTCTGCAGCATGTTTAAATATCATTAAACAGAATAAATCCATTTTGATTTATTATAGTACCGTGGAAAATTTTATTTGTTATACACTACTTATACATCCTATTGTTCAAAATAATATGTTCATTTACGTAAATAATATGCACCACACCCTCTGTGATTTGAATTTTGGCGTTCCGGCCGTATCAAATTAATTATTTCCATATAAATATTAAATCATATGAATCCTGTGTTTTGCTAAAGAAAAAATGAATCCTGGTTTTGTTTCTTAATTCACAAGTTTGATGGTATTATATCATATAAATATTTATTTTAGTAGTATAGAAGAATTATGAGCTAATTTCAAAATTATCATGAGAATAAGTAAACTTTTATATTTGGTATTTTCTAGAATTTCTCCATAGTTACTTTGTTTAAGAATTTCCTTAATTATTAAACAAAAATTAGGGAGTTGTAGACTACCAACAAAAAATAAATTAGGTTTTTTTTTTTTTTTTGTGTGGAAATTCATTTACCTTGTAGCAGCCAGGAACAAGGTGTTGTAAACATTTCAGCCTTTCATTAATCTTCTCTCTTCTTACCTTTATACATTCCATAAAGAATCCAAAAATGCCAAAAAATTCAATATATAGGTCTATATATATATATATATGGACCTAAGAAAAATAATAAAAAAAGTTTTGTGCGTTTGAGTAAATATATGTTGAATTTACCCTTTCAGCCAAACTGTGGCTATCGGTAGCTTGACCTCTCTTAGCTCGGACATGAACAACATCTTTTGGCTTTTGAGTCTCATCTTCATTCATGGCTTCTTCCTCCTCCGACCTCTTTCTTCTTCTCTTCGACCCACTCTCGTCTTTATTGCCTTTTCTTCCCGAATCACCTGAGATTTCTAGCTTCATCAAGTATAAGAGCAAATATATATATATATATATATATATGCTTAGTTATGTGAATGTGAAGGAATTGCCAAAAAGAAAAAATTCTTCACCGTGCAATAAATTTGGAGAGAAGCGAGAATTGTTGTGATGGGCATCAGCTAAAGCTCCATTGGAGAAAAGCATGAAACTGGAAGGAGTTAAAGCTTGTGAGTCCAGATTTATTAGCTCTGCATTATGATTAATTTGTGCTAAGAAAGGATTAAGACCATTGTTATAATTATATGGCTCAAACCGTGCCATTAAAGATCAACTTAAAAAAAAACCAAAATATAAATTTTTATTGTGAGCTTTGTTTTTTTCTCTAAGGCAGTTATAAAACTTGCAGTTGAGTTGTGATAGTTTTTATAGATAGAGAATGTTAAGATGGGATCAACAATTTATTTAATTAGTTTTATTTTTTTTTAATGATTTGGTTATTTGCTCTTGTATTGTGTGACTTGTGAGAAAGAAGCGTGTGAGACCAAAGAGACACTCGTAGCTAGGTTTCCATTTACCACTGTGCCGTAGATTTTGTGGGACCCATGTTCAATGTTAGATATATCTAACCTGCCGGGACCTTTTGAGTATCTCTTTTAATGTAACAAGTATGGTGAAAATTGAAACAGAAGTAATTGCATTAATGATCGACGAGTGAGCATCACAAGTTTTGCATATTTAGGCTATCAGACAAAACTCAAGTACGACGACTAACTCGGTTTGGTTATCGAAAATAATTACTTAATTCTTTTGGTAAAACTTAAAACTATATTCTCAAATCTTGATAGGTAAAATTTGGCCAAATTCATATATAAAAAAAAAGTAGGTAAAATTTAATTGGTATCTAACCTATGTCATAATTTTAAGACAGAAGAAATAAGTTTACAAGTTTTTTTTTCTCTCAGATAAGTTTATAAGTTTAAGCAAATGAAAAGATGAATATAGAAAGTCTAGCTTGTTTAGTTGTTTTTGATGTAGTTAAGTATATATCGAATGTTTTTTTTTTATCAAAAATGTATATCTAATGTTTTAAGAATTCATACGCATTAGTCGGACGATTGATATATACACAGTAAAAGTTTATATAAAACATATCGATAAATATAGTTATTTATATTTTATTTCGTGCAGTTATAAAATTTGTTTCCGTATTAATTAAAGAAGGTTTCGATGACTTAATAGGTCACGTGTTAAATCCTCAATACTCTAATTTTCATTATCTTTATTTAGTAGCAGCATGGTTCGACGAACATATGTTCCCACGCCTGTTTTGCTACACCATTATTTTGTTTTACACAGGTTTTCTTAATATTTAAAACTATACAATTACTAGAGAGCTATGAGAATAAATTGCCGAAATAAATTAGAAACCAAAACACTTTCCAACAAATCATCGTTGACTTTAGCATTTAGGTGCCTTACAGAGACAGTAGATTAGGCAGGTTGCAAAATTAATACTCCTTCCCATCAGAAATAATTATCGTTTTACTGGTTTTTACGTAAATTAAGAAATTTTGTAATTTGTCATCATTGTCCTTACTAATCAGATATATTTACACTTTTAATTTTATTTTATATTTACATTTTTTATTCTGTGGAGACTATAATTGATATTTTTGTGTAAAAATGACATTAATAAATGTAAACGACACTTATTTAGAAAAAAAAACTCTAAAACGATAATTATTTTAAATCGGAGGAAGTATTAAACAGTAAAAATAATGAAAAAAAAAAATATTCAAGAATTTCTTTTTATAAGTGGGGTGTAGAGGCTATAGACCCATTTCTTTAATCTTCAACAAAAGGAGGCATATCTTACATGGAAGTGGAACTATTAGTAATTGGACAGTTGCCTCATTATTGATGTAAGAAAATGGAAAGCATAGAAACTAATTAACTTAAACATGTATTGAAGTCAATTAAACACTACAAGAAAACTGGCGAGAAACTGACGGCCAAATCCGTCGGGAATCCGTCGGAATTGGCAAATACCGACGGATTTCCGACGGATTCGTCCGTCGCTTCTATCTCGTCGGAAATGGAAAATTCGTCGGAAATCCGTCGGTATTTCCGACGGATAATATGAATCAGAAATCTGTCGGAAAGCCGTCGGTTTTCCGGTTCCGGCACGCCGTCGGAAATCCGTCGGTTTACGTGTTCCGGCGAGCCGTCGGAAATCCGTCGGTTTACGTGTTCCGGCGAGCCGTCGGGAATCCGTCGGTTTACGTGTTCCGGCGAGCCGTCCGGAATCCGTCGGTTTTCCGGTTCCGTCAAACCGTCGGAAATCCGTCGGTTTAGTCGTTTCATCATTCTGTCAGAAATCCGTCGGAATATAATCCGTCGGAAATATTCCGACGGAGTTCCGACGGACTGGATAAATTATAATAAAAAAAAATTATTTAATAAATAATTATATATTCCGAATTTTAATTAAAAAAAATGTATTTAAAATCCAAAATAATTTAATAAATATTTAAAAATATAGAAATGAAATAAATATTAATAGTAATAATTTAAAACAATTACAAAATTCATATTTTATATAATTAAAAATTAAAAAATTAATTCTCAAATATTGAAAAAAAAAAAAAAATTTACAAATATCCTATATAAATATACAAATCAAAGTTTAAATCTAACAATCGAAAATCTAAATATAAGATTTCAAACCTTAAACTAACATTAAAAACCAAAATCTAAATCTAACATTCCAAACCTAAAACTAAACATTATAGAAACCTAAAATAAACATTTCAAACCTAAATCTAATTACAAAACCTAAATCTAACATTATTATCCTAAATCTAAAATTCCAAACTTAAATCTAACATTCGAAAATCTTAATATAACATTATTATCCTAAAACTAAAATTCGAAACCTAAATTATGTTAATTGAAAACCTAAATCTAACATTCCAAAATATAAATCTAATAATTTTATCTTAAAACTAACATTACAAACCTTAAACTAACATTAAAAACCAAAATCTAAATCTAACATTCTAAACCTAAAACTAAACATTATAGAAACCTAAAATAAACATTTCAAACCTAAATCTAATTACAAAACCTAAATCTAACATTATTATCCTAAATCTAAAATTCCAAACTTAAATCTAACATTCAAAACTTAAATCTAACATTCGAAAATCTTAATATAACATTATTATCCTAAAACTAAAATTCCAAACCTAAATATGTTAATTGAAAACCTAAATCTAACATTCCAAAATATAAATCTAATAATTTTATCCTAAAACTAACATTATAAACCTTAAACTAACATTAAAAACCAAAATCTAAATCTAACATTCCAAACCTAAAACTAAACATTAGAAACCTAAAAGAAACATTTCAAACCTAAATCTAATTACAAAACCTAAATCTAACATTATTATCCTAAAACTAAAATTCCAAACCTAAATATGTTAATTGAAAACCTAAATCTAACATTCCAAAATATAAATTTAAGAATTTTATCCTAAAACTAACATTATAAAACTAAATCTAACATTGAAAACATTAAATCTAACATTGCAAAATCTAAAATATAACATTTTTATCCTAAAACTAACATTCAAAACCTAAATCTATAACATTCAAAAACCCTAAATTCACAAATTTCTTAAAATTCATTCAATATATATATATATACTAACAAAACTTAAAATCTAACTTTGAAAACCTAAATCAAACATTCTAAAATCTAAATATAAGATTCCAAACCTAAAACTAAGATTCAAAACCCATATCTAACATCACAAAAACTAAATCTAACATTCCAAAACTTAAAACTAACATTCCAAACTTAAAACTAACATTCCAAACTTAAAACTAATATTTATAACTTAAAACTAACATTAAAAACCTAAAACTAACATTAAAAACCTAAATCTAACATTCCAAACCTAAATCTAACATTCCAAACCTAAATCTAACTTTGAAAACCTAAAATTTATAAAATTTGAAGATTTTCCTCTCATTTTTCGTGTGAGCTCGCGGAGAAGACGAAGCTTATAAACAGAATTTTCCGACGGCTTATCCGTCGGAAATCCGTCGGAAGTTTTGAAATTATTTCGTAAAATTTAACTAACGCGGGACACGAAAACGTTTGATTTTGCGAAAATTTCACTGTCCGTCGGAAATCCGTCGGAAATTCCGACGGATTTCCGACGGACTTTAGAAATAATTTCGTAAAATTCAACTAACGCGGGACACGAAAACGTTTGATTTTGCGAAAATTTCACTATCCGTCGGAAATCCGTCGGAAATTCCGACGGACTTGAGAAAAATATATGTTATTCCTTTTGTCAGACAAACCTTAAAAACGAACACGTATTTCTCTAAACCCGTCGGAAATCCATCGGAAATTTCCGACGGATTTCTGATAGTTTGTGGTTTCGTGAGTTTTTTTCGATTCGTTTCAATTGAAATGTGTTTGTTGTGTGGTTTATTAATGATTTCAATGATAAGTTTACAATATTCACCTCCGTGTATAAGAATTTATCAAAATTAAGATTTATACTTAGGAACTAGTAAACATGTAAGTTAAACTATATATTTCATTATGAAGAACTTAAGTGTAAATCATCCCAAAATCTTGAAAACAATAATTTAACCTAAATACTAAGTTTAAATTGTGTTATATCTAATAATCTTATAATATAATAAGTTGTTTGAGGTTTATTGTGTAAAATTTGTCAAAAAAGCCATGAAACCCCAAACCGTCGGAAATCCGTTGGAAATTTCCGACGGATTTCCGACGGAATTCCGACGGTTTGCGGTTTCATGGCTTTTTTTTTTTAACCGTTTCAATTGAATTGTTTTTGTATTATGTTATATTCATATTGGTTTGAATGATAAGTTTAGAATATATTAATCAAAATATCGATTGTCACTTAAGAACCGATATTTAATTAATATTTATAATTATTTAAAAATTCACATACTTGAAAAAGAATAATATTCTAATTGTTTTTTAAAATAGAAAAAAACATAAAACATTAATATTAAATTATTCGAAATACAAATTAAAACAACAGAAAATATTAAACATAAAGTAGTTTCTAACAAATAGTTTAAAAAAACATAAATAAGATCTAAGGTGGTGGTGGTGGGTATTGAGCCATGAATGCTTCCATCCTAGCCGCCATCGCTTGGTTTTCCTCTGTGAGGCGTTGCACCGTAGTCTCGAGTTCCTCCACTTTAGCTTCTAAATGTGGGTCGTGAGAACCTCCGTAATAGCGTGACGTAATAATTTAACCTAAAATTTTGTTGGCATGAAACATCGTAGGCTTCAGCACCATGCTCCCATAGCATTTGTAACTCATAAATCAATGGCTGGAGGAATACATCGAGTGATCTCTTCGGATGATCTGGGCCAGGAACAAGAATGGAGAGAAACAAAAACTCTCGACGCATACACAGAGATGGAGGCAAATTGTAAGGAGTTACAATTACAGGCCACAACGAATACTTCCTTCCATGCTTCCCAAATGGGTTAAAACCATCTGTGCATAACCCGAGGTACACATTCCGGCGCTCGTACGCAAAATCAGGATAGGTAGACTGAAAATGTTTCCACGCCTCTGCGTCTGAAGGATGTGTAATATCTCCATCTTGACGATGCTCTCCATGCCATCTCATTGGCTCTGCCGTACGCTGAGATGTATATAACCTCTTCAATCTATCTGTTATTGGTAAATACCACATACGTTTATATGGAATTGGAACTCGAACACTCGTTTCCTGATACCGCGGTTTGCGACAAAATCGACAGCTGTTACGGTTTTCATCTTCTCTCCAATATAGCATACAATTGTCGATGCACACATCTATCACCTTATACGGCAAACCAAGACCAGCTACAAGTTTCTGTACCTCGTAGTACGATGCGGGTAAAAGATTATCTTCAGGCAATAAATCTTTCGCCCAGTCTGTTATCGCATCAACACACTCCTCTGACAAATTGTGGTCCGTCTTAATCGTCATCAATCTAGTGGCAGATGATAAAGGCGAATGACCTTCTCTACACCCCTTATAAAGTGGCTGCTTTGATGCGTCTAACATACCAAAAAATCTTCCTGCTTCTAAATTAGGTTCTTCAAACCTATCTCTCTCTTCACTAGCATACTGTACATTCTCTCTAAACGCATCATTTACCATCTCAACGGTGCCTACACCTACATCTACTTCCGTTCTATCTCCTACAAATTCCGAGACTGTTGGTCCACTACTACTACTACCATGATCATAATTTGTTTCCCCATGTAGATACCAAATCTTATAACCCGGCGTAAATCCATTGGTATACAAGTGATGCCAAACTATCTCTACCGCAACATTACGAGAATTTCTACAAATTGAACATGGACATTTCAACTTACCTGATTTAAGTACACGCGGTTGATTTCCAGCCAATTTCATGAACTCGACTATGCCTCGTGCATATTCCTCGTTTAAGAGGTTCGTCTCCGAATTCATCATTGGTTCGTCCATCCATGATCGAAAATATCTAGACATATCTTTTCACTTTTTTTTTGTTTATAATCACATCAATATCATAAGAAAATAGAGAGAGAGATGGAATTGGAGTAAAATGAAATGAAGAGTGTGGAAACATATTTATAAACTCGCTTCCGTCGGAAATCCGTCAGAATGTAACGGCACCATACAACGGTAACCTGCGATACCAACGGCTCCTTTAACGTTTATATTTTCCGACGGATTTCCGACGATTGCCGACTATTCCGTCGGAAATCCGTCAGAATGTAACGGCACCATACAACGGTAACCTGCGATACCAACGGCTCCTTTAACGTTTATATTTTCTGACGGATTTCCGACGATTGCCGACTATTCCGTCGAAAATCCGTCGGAAATCCGTCAGAATGTAACGGCACCATACAACGGTAACCTACGATACCAACGGCTTCTTTAACGTTTATATTTTCCGACGGATTTCCGACGATCGCCGACTATTCCGTCGGAAATCCGTCGGAAACCGCCGGTGGTTTTGTCCGTCGGAAAGCCGTCGGAATGTTCTGACGGATATCCGACGGTAAGAAGTCCGTCGGAAATCCGTCGGAATTTTTGACGGATATCCGACGGATTTCCGACGGTCAGAAGTCAGTCGGAAATCTGACGGATTTCCGACGACTTAAAAAAATGCAATTTCGTCGGAAATCCGTCGTTTTACCGTCGGAAATTCCGTCGGTTTTCCAGCTGCTTTCTTGTAGTGAAACATCTATAGAAACTAATTAACTTGACTTTAATGAGACATCGATATAGATCATTTGATTGTGAGGAGGCAGAAAAATCAAGCCCATCTCAATCGATAAAGATTGGCTTCACCACTTTCCATTTTCTTACATCAATAATGAGGCAACTGTCCAATTACTAATAGTTCTACGTTGGGAATATCTCGCTTTCACATTAAATTTGTTTCATTTTTCCTATTTCCATTTTACATTACCGTCATAGCCATTTAAAAGAGACACAAAAATAAGTAAATGTTTTGTTGGAAAAAAATTGTTTTATTAAGAATAGACAAAAATTAGATATCCCAAAACTTAGTGATGGTCATAAAAATTGGATCATCTCTTTAATATTATTTCCCATGCCTAATTTGTATGATTAAGCTTTGATAAAGGTGTACTATTATCAAGGAAAGAGGACAAAACTTTTCTCTGTGGTTTTCAATATGTTTTTAACAAACCGGATCGCCTGATTTTAGGCTTTGTTAATGTTTGGAACTGTTTTGCCTTGTATCAAAGATTCAAAATATGAGGCGGATTTTAAAACGTTAGTGTTTTTTTATTTGCCAAATTTTTTTGTTCTCTTTAATATTTTATTTTTGGTTCGAATAGAAAGTTGATGCAGAAGAAATACAAGGCGATGACTTATAAAGGTCATAGAGATCACCAAAGTAATTTGAGAAAAGGATGCTAAACCATAGAATCAGCTAGAGGTTAGAAAAAGTTAAACAGAAGTAGAAAATGAGATGAAGCAAAATCTAACTTGAGATTTCTAGTATTGTGGAATGATCACAATCACCTCGGCCTCGACATCTTGTGGTATATTGGATTTCTTGAGCCTTTTGAGTTGGTTTGATGGACCTTACTTTTTGGGAATTCCGAACTATTTCATCTATAGATTCAAAGCCTCAACAAACTCCTTGTGCAAAGACATCAAAAGGGTTGTTGCTTAGAACACTTGGAACCACAACCTCAAGAGCTGATGAAGTTCTAGTGGGAGTTGAGAAAACATAAGAATCTGAAAATACAAAATGTTCAGATGCTTTTCTAGGCCCAGTTTGTTTTCAGCCCATATCAAAAATGGGGGATAATAGGACCAGAAACAGATTAAAAGATGGCGAAATGAATTGTTTAGTATGGCGAAATGAATTAAAAGATTAGGTTGTAGTAAAAATCCTTAGTGAGCCACCATGTCTCCCTGAATAAGATTGTTTATTTCTTTTGCAGTATATAATAAACTTAGCGATAAATAAAGTGTAGCAGCGGCCCTAGAGATTACAGTCAGTGTGTGTATGGTCGGCGAATGCTTGTGTGTTCGTTTTAAAAAATCAACAGTTTTTCATGTATCCAAAAATATCAATAGCTAAACTAGTTTTATCGTTTAAGGTAAATTACCTTCATATTCTGGTCAAGTTTTAAAATTAACAGTAGTAAATCACATGAAGGCACGGCAAAATCACATGAATCCTTGTAAATTTTAATCTTTAAACTTCTTTACTCAATTCATAATAAAATTAGAAAATTTTCATCGTTTGTGACTGTGGATAATATGGTTTTAATTAAAACTTAGTTGTCTACAAGAAAATTTAAATCATCGTGTCATAATAATTTTCTAAATTTGGAAATCATAATCTAATCTGCTTGCATTTCTCCACCCTTGTTGTTCGTTTTCTTCTTTCCATGTGTTTTTTATCTTTCACTTTTGGTTCTGCCCCACTAAACTTATCTTGAAATAGAGGCTGTGCTATTGAAATATTTATAAAACAAACTTATTTATATACTTCTCACATTATCAAGAATTTGATAAAGGAATAGTTCCAAGAGTGACACGTTGCTCTAAAGTATCGTAATCGAAGATGGTGACTTGGCATATTATTGATTGACAATTCATCTATTAGCTATAAGAGTTTCTCTGGTGCCAAGATTTGATTGATTATCCATTAGTCGAACTTATATGCGTGTACCTTTTACAAGTTGCAAGCCTTTTCTTTTTAGTTCGTTATTACTTATTACCTTTAATAATTAATGTCGTTTTAGATGAATTGTGTTTTTAATAACCATAAAATAAAATTCTTAACATTTGGGTTCATAATTTCTCTAGACCCTGTATATAAATATATGTGGCGAATTCACAAACGTAAACATTTTTCTATATGGGTTCAGATATTATCATTCAACCTTTTTTTTGAATTGTTTTTTTTTTTTCCCTTTCTTAAAACTATGCTTTTTTATCTCTATCGTTACTACTTCTATGCAAAATCCGCAAGCTCTATTTTGTTTTCGAATTTTTTTAAAAAATTTACACTAAAACCTTTTAAACTTAAGGTCAAAATTTTTAGAAATTAGAAATTATATATTTTACTCTTAATATTCTTATCACAAAAATGTATTTGGAACTATAGAAATTTATAAAAATATATTATCTTAACATGTAATGCTGTAACAACAATTATGTACCGAGAAAACAAAATCCACTGGTAGATTTACTGACTAGTCTACATGACTAATGTCTAATAGTAATACATTGAAAATCTTAAAACATATATATAATATATATAGGGATTTCTTTATAATAATTTTATTGGAAAACAATAAAAATTAAAAATAAATAATGCCATGTTAATATTTAACAATTACAAATGCGCCAACACTTTAGACATCTAGTGGTTGAATAATCATGATTTTATAAAGTATCTTTGTGGTTCAACTTCGGTGTGTGGCATCTATGATCTATGCAAAGAAGAAAGTACGAACATTATCCAATATCACGTGCCTATAAATTCCCTACAACCATTACATTCACTTCCATTTCTCAAAGCACAAAAGCCTCTCTCTCAAGTCTCTTTTAAGTTTTATCTCATCTTTCTCTTTCTCTTTTCTACATACACAAATAAAGCTTAATATATAACTGAAATATCAAATTAAAAGAGGGAACAAATATGTCAAATATAATGAAAAAGAGATGTGGAAATGAAGAGGGAGCAGAGCAGAGGAAAGGGCCTTGGACGCTTGAGGAAGACACTCTTCTCACCAATTACATTGCTCATAATGGTGAAGGCCGATGGAATCAGCTCGCTAAATCTTCTGGTATATATTACTCCTTTTCTTTTACATTTCTTTCTTTCTTTCCAACAAAATGCAATTGGTGTCGATCTCTAACTTCATATGATAATCAGTTTGTATGTGTATTAAAAGTTTAATTTCTTTCTTACCAAAAAAAAAAAAAAAAAAAAAAAAAAAAAAAAAAAAAAAACAGGGCTAAAGAGAACAGGAAAAAGTTGCAGATTGCGATGGTTGAATTACCTTAAACCCGATATAAAGCGCGGGAATCTCACTCCTCAAGAACAACTCTTAATCCTTGAGCTCCATTCTAAATGGGGTAATCGGTACGTTAGTAATTACTCTATAATCATCTATTACTTTTTTCTCTTTAGCTTTATATTTTTTTTTTAATCTAACGTGTAACATGTTCTTTCTTAACATTATATAGGTGGTCAAAAATTGCGCAATATTTACCCGGAAGAACAGACAACGAGATAAAGAACTACTGGAGAACTAGAGTCCAGAAACAAGCACGCCAGCTCAACATCGATTCCAATAGCCACAAGTTCTTGGAAGTTGTCCGCAGCTTATGGGTTCCAAGATTGATCCACAAGATGAAAGAAAACTCAAATACGGCCAACACTACTAAAGCTACTCCTCCTGATTTACTTGGACCTGTTTTACGAGACAGTGATTTATCTCACAACTCGGGTTTCAACAACATGGATTGTTCCACTTCCATGTCTGTAGATCTGAAGAAACTTTCACAGTTCATGGATTTGTCTGATTTTGAAACCACAATGTCCTTGGAGGGGTCACGAGGGAGTGAAGATTATAGCTCTTTCCCTTGCCTAGAAGAAGAGTACATGGTGACCACTATGGGCAATTCAGACATTTTGCAATGGCATGATTGTCACGTGGCTGATTCGACGTACGAGGAGGATGTGACACAAGATCCAATATGGAACATGGATGACATTTGGCAGTTTAAGGAGTATGCACACTTTAACTAGGTTGTAGAGCCCACATAAAATTAATGGGACGTTCTTCAACTTTGGAGGGGTTTATGTGTCTTTTAGTTGTTTTGGATTAATAGTCTTCGATAATATGCGTTCTTATAGTTTATAGCTAGTTAAATTCCGAATTAATGGAAATAAAGGTCAAAGAGAGCTATTGTAAGTTTGTAACATTAATAAATTTTTGACTGGTTGATATGAGGAAGTGACAACTGAAAAGAATAGTAGTTGTCCCCCGGAAGAAAAGCCTAATGGTTGAATATTAAATAGTTCTCATTTTCGTTAGTTTGGATCTTCTGAAAGAGCACAAATCTAATCTAACCTCTACATGTGAAAGAATCCAAAATATAGGATTTATATATACACGATATGTTAAATCCAAGAAAATGACGGGAAGATAGTGAAAGATTCTAGAATACAGTTGATGACTTATCTCTTTAGAAAATAAGACGTGTGCATGTCAAGTAAGTCGTCGGAAAATATGTGCGTTCAACATATAGCAAATAGATATTCGTTTGGCACTATATGATTATTTTTGTTTTAAAGAAATATACGAGTAAATTTGTGCTCTAACATCTTCTTCAAAAAACAGTTGAACCTATAAATTTATATATATATATATGTATCTATATCAAACTTATTCGAATCTTTGGGCACTTATAGGAACCATGTACATGTTACATAATAGATTCCAATTAAAGACATTTGCAACTCGTTTATAGTTGATTTTTCTCCTTTTCTTTGTATGTCAATATTTAGACCATACGTAAATCCGTTAAGTTGTTTATTTTAAAATTTAAAAAAAAAAAAAAAAAAAAGTTTACAGAAAACCACTCAATTTACTAATTTGACAAAGTACATAGTCCCACAAGAGCTTTAACTTGACTGAGAAAGATGATTTTATTTTTCACTTATTAATGTGTAATCTTGAATTCTTTGGAGGTAATTTTTTCTTCATAATTTCCAAATTAATAGTTCCAAAAAGCCTTTGTTGTTTATTTGGAGGTCAGTTCATGAAAACTTTAGAATGATTTGGACCAGCGGGCATATTATAGAGTTGCACTAAACTTTTAAATCACTTTTAAGAGGTCAGGAAGACAAGAGAGTACATACATTTATTTCATTACTTTTTGGAGGTGAAAGTATTTGCATGCTTTGTCTCCTTCTCAGCTCCAATAATTCAAGTTATCTATGGATCATATATATTTCTATATCAGATAATTAAATAGGATATAAAAGTTTGTATATATGTGTATGTATGTTTTTACCTAAGCGAATATACAGTTTAAACGCAGTCAATATGTGAGAACCAAACTGAACATAAACATACATATTTTGAATGGAACGGACATTTTGTATATATATTTTTAATAGAAGCACACTAGCTGCAAGAGAATAATATATTTTTTTTTTTTTCTATCCGTACATGACGGGTTAAAATTTGTAAATGAAAAATGAATGGTTAACACAACAAAAAATAAAATTAAAAACTGAATTAACCACAAACGGACTTGTCAATCCGTTTGTCGCTCTAAGCCGTTTTTATAGGTCAGATCTTCACTTGTCAAACTTTGTTATGGAAAATATCATGAATACATTTTCATAATTTGTACTAATCAAATTTTGTTTACCCCATATGTAATTAATTGTTTTATTGAATGAATTTAACATACAACAGAAAAAAAGTATTATGAAAATATTCGGAACCATGTACATGGGAACAGTACTTAAGACCGGTTTCCTACAAATTAAAAACTGATTTTTTAAATTACCATTAACCTATTCTTGAAAATCAGATCTCATAATATGAAATAACTACAAATATACATTTGTGTTTTCGAATAACTCGGCAAAAAGACTGGACCACTCGGCTTCTTTTTTTTCTATAAGTTATCAGTAATTAATTATCTTTTCTAAATGTGCCACAATCACAAGGAAATTAGGATAAACATGTGCTAAACTCACAAGAAAAACGTGTTGTATAAATAGGTTTAGGTGACCGTTTAATTTGCAAAAAATTTCTCCTGTCTTCACCCATTGTATAGTCTACTTCAAAAATCACAGCCGTTTATTTTGGGGAATCCAACAAAATTGGAAATTGGAGATACATTAGCCATAAACTGTTGGATAGTCAAATTAAGTTGTTCAAGGATGTTGTTAAAGAGTCGTATGTTTTTGTTGGTATGTATTACTGGAATAGTAATCAGTCAAACTTATTGACCAATGAACGATAAATGTAATTATCAACATGCATGCGAATCACCTAACTCGAAATGTGGTTCAAGAGACAGTGATTTTTTTGGCACCAAATCACTCAGTCACCACCTCAAGTAAAAAATCCATTAGTCATCTAACCTTGGACTTTCATATACTCGAGTAAAAAATCCATGAGGGGAAGAAGTGATATACAAAAGAAGAAATGATGGAATATTCTAAATCAACTGTATTCCATGCATGCTGAAGTTTTACCAGTATTATTATCCTTATCGTAAAAGCACCTTATTCCTTAATTCCTAAATATATATTCCATCTTCTTCCTTTACAACTTTGTGGTTCTCTCTGTAAATATTCAAATCCAGTTAAAAAGTGTTTCTGTAGGAATTCAGAACCAATATTTAAGCCTTTTAGTGTGGTGAAGAGGATAATGAAATGAATGATGTGCAGGAGAAGGAGAAGCAGCGCACGTTCAAACCTATCACAATCCCATCAAAGCAAAGCAGAATACTTTTTCCATTTTTCAGTAAATCAAACTCACATGAATATAGTAAACTCTCTCTATATTCCATCTGGCAGAGATAGAGAAAACATGATATGGTTTTTGTTTTTGACCATTCAAGAAACCAAATTACTTAAACTGTTGCACACCGTGCGTATCAAACCAAACGATTCTCATTTACTGTTATAAACCCTAATGGATAGTTTTTGACCAACAAAGTGTTAAAAAAGGGTGGAGTTTTTTTTACTTCCCACCTTTCCCATAGCTGTCTCTGAGTGTGACCGTCCGGTTAAACACAAGCTTTCCTGGCTCAGAGTCCTTGTCCACCGCGTAATAACCTAATGTTATCACAACTTATTGTTAAAACTGTGTTGCTCATATAGAACCACAACCACTTTGTATGATCATGAAACAGAAAAATACCTAGCCTTTCGAACTGGAACCTGTCCCCGACTGCAGCATCTTTAAGGGTTGATACAGCATAGGCACCAGAAACTACTACTTTGGAGTTCGTGTTAATGTCGGTGAGCCAGTCATCATTGAGTTCAGCTGGGTTCTGTTATCATTGAATACAGTTTAGCTCACGGAAATTTTTTTTGTAACTACAACAAAGGCTAGATAGAGAACAATATATAGATACCTCGGAGTTGAAAAGTTTCTCGAATAATCGGACTTCAACCTTTATGGGCTCTTTTCCTGGGGAAGATTCAGCGACCCAGTGTAGAACACCCTGCAGAAAATAAATGTAATGGTTAGGAAGAGCAACAAAATTGCAGAAACTATAAAAATGGCTAAAGCAAAGGAACCTTTGGCTTTGACTTTTTCTCAGGGTCATATTCCACATGAATCTCACGAACGGTTTCATTGTCATCAGCAAAGAAAACATTGGTGCACTTGATTGGAAAAGCATATCTGCAAATAGTAGGAAGCACATTTTGTGAATTAAATTCAAATCCAAAGGTAGTAATAATGAAAAACACAAGTGTCCGCTTCTATACCTTAGCAAGACTGATTTACCAGGGGCAAGCCCGTAGTAATCTTTTGAATCCTTCATTCGGAAATCAGATTGCTCAATGTATATAACTCTAGAGAACGGGACCTATATCAACAACGCAGGAAAAAGGATCAAGAAAACAGAAAGATGTTCGATTGTGTGTAGAGAACTAGTATATGTGAAACATATAGTTCACCTTGTAGAATGCCGAGGGATCATCGTTCTGAGCATCAGGCCACCTTTTGGCATCAAGCTCCATAACCTTGTCCGACTCCAAATTGGTAATGATCACCTTTAGAGGATTAAGTACCACCATGGTGCGAGGAGCTGTTTTATTCAACTCCTCTCTAATATGATGCTCAAGACGACTCACATGTATCATGCTACCATCACTTCAACATAGAACAATAGAAAGCATATTTAACGAAGATAATTGACATATGCCAAATAGTATAAATGTGAATTCATATATATATAGCAAACCTTCTGGTAATTCCAATTCCTCGTACAAATGCATTAATCGCAGTTGGACTCACACCCCTCCGCCTCAAACCAGCAAGTGTCAAAAGACGAGGATCATCCCAACCATCAACATAATTGTTTGTCACAATGTAATTCAACTGCAGCAAAAGAAAAGAAGAATGATGCAACCACAATGATTCTCCTGAAAAGAAGAATTGCTTGTTCACAGGTAAGTTAAGAATTCTACCAACCTTACGCTTGGACATTACAGTGTTTGTGACATTCAACCGTGAATATTCCCACACATATGGCATGTAGAGACTCAGGGAATGTAATAGCCAGTAGTATGAAGCACGCCGGGTTTCAAATTCAAGAGTACATAGCTACAATTATGCAGATAGAAGAAAAGGTCAGAACCACATAAATAGTTTTAGAACAGCAGACGCTTCAGATACAGAAAAAGAGATGTTCTGATACTGAGAACAAATAGTAAGTCACAAAATGCAGCCAAAAGAACTAGAAAGGAACAAACCGAGTGTGTTATATTCTCAAGAGAATCAACAGTGCAGTGGGCATAATCATAGCTTGGATAGATACACCATTTGTCACCAGCATGAGGATGAGGTGTGAACTGCAAAGCATTAAACAAGTCAGAAGCCAAAAAACAGGAGAGAGACTATTTCTTATATGTAACCAGAGATGATTTTGGTTTTACTTACCTTTATACGATAGGCAATAAGGTCATACATATTAAAGTTATCACTCTGCATGTCTTGCTTCATTCTTAGTGTTGCTTTTCCCTCCTCAATCATTCCTCGTTTCATTTCATCAAAAAGTTTTAGAGATTCTTCAATAGGCCTGTCTCTCCAGGGGCTGTTCATTTTCTTCTCTCTGTACTCTTTTATCTCCTCGCCAGTCTGCAAGTATAGCAACAATTATTCAATAGGATAAGTTTTATGTGTGGAGTAGTTGTAGTGCAATTTAGAACTAAAACAAGACAATTAATTGGACAAGTAACAGGTATCCAAATATCAGAAAGTTTAAATTGATTCAACCTGATGATCAACATAAGCATGGCCTCTCCGAATTAACTCCACTGCCAAATCATACAATTCTTGGAAATAATCACTGGTGTATGTAATCTAGACGAAAAAAATGTAGTGTCAGATGAATTTAAACACAATAAGTAAATAATAAAAACATCAAGCTTTTCGTGCCAAAAAAAATGACAATACCTTGAAGGGTTCCCAACCCATCCAGTTCACAATTTCTTCGATGTGATTAATATACTCTTTCTTTTCTGCCTCAGGATTTGTATCATCATACCTAAAGATCAGGTTTTCAAGAGAATCATGAACATTTTCCTTACAGAAGAAAAAATGAATGCTATAGAGAAGCAAATATGTAAGAAACCAAGTAAAAGCAAATAAGAATTTTACCTTAGATAACAGCAGCCACCTCGCTCCTTGGCAAGACCAAAATCAACAAACATAGCCTGAAAGTACAAGCATTGGAAACGAAAATAAAACCGCAGCCCCAACCAATCACACACCAACATGCAAAGTATCTCAAAAGCTCATATCATGTATTTTGTACCTTGGCATGTCCAATGTGTAGATAACCATTTGGTTCAGGGGGGAACCGGGTATACACTTTCCCTCCAGTCACCTTGAGATGTTTGTCAAGCACTTCCTTTGTATTGCTACATCTGAGCACAGAGCCATTACTGAAAAACACTTCTGTGTGAACCTGAAAATACAAAATACTAACTTACAAACTGCCAACGAATCTCCATAAGCATATGTTACATGGCAAATGCAAGCTATGAGAATTCCACGCCAAACATGTTTGCCTCATCCATTTTCAACATCATATAAGAAGTTACCACGATAAAAAGGCAAGAATAATTATCATACATATTCTAATATTGTTATCGCTGAATCAACACCTAGATGTATGATTATCAATGGAAGAAGGTTCAAATGTATAAAATGTGGACTTGAAAATCTCAAATTAAAAAAATCACCAGAAGGCAGAAACAAACAAAAAACAATTTACCATAATATTTTGCTCTGGCTGGGGGAATATAGAATATGGATTGAGCTCCTCTTCAGACGGCTCTGGGATAGCTTCCACAGCAGCTTTCTTCAAGATAAGCCACGGAAATGAAGAATTAAAGTCACAACATAGAGCAAACACATTAAAATGAAACTTCCAATCACCTCAACTTTAGCAGGCTTCTCCTTTTTCTCCTTCTTTTTTGTAGGTTTTTCATTATCAGCAGCGGTTCTCTCACCAAGCAGTTCAAACATTTTTTCATCTATGAGTTTCTATTGCAGACATGAAACAGGATAAGAAAACTAAAATTCCGTTTGTGACTAGCAAAGAAAACAGGCTGCTAAAATGCCATCTCACCTTAACAATCTTCGGGTCTGCCCACGGCAAACGTTTCCGGACATGTCCAAATAATTCACCTACTACATTACATAAATGCATCATTTAACCAAGAAACAGAATAAGCTGGTTATGCAAATATAGAGAAGCAAGAGAAATGGTATATATGCCTGAAGAAAACAGAAAGCCTTAGACAATGAAGTAAAGAGCAAACACTAACCATTAGTTCGATAGCGCTGCCCCAATATAGTTTCCTTGTTCTCTTCAAAGATTTCTTTAACTGCTTTCTCAATGTCTTCCAGGGAAACTTCAATCCCTGTTCAAAGCAATAATGAAGATTTAATCTCCAAATCCATGAAAACACACAGTACATTGTAACCTCAAAGCATTGTGTTAATCAAGAAAAACAGAAACCCAGAAAAATTGGCATTAAAGAAAGAAATATAATCCATGCTCATAATCGCATACAAAATAGTTCTTACCAACACCACATGCCTCCTCAAATTCATTCAGCTTGAAGTCCTCAGCACCGGTATTGGCAAAAAACGAAAATGCAGCTTCCAACTGGGCCGGAGTTTTAATCTGTAGATTCATCAAACATAGAGAATCAAAACAACTTTAGCCGGCTTCCCATTGACAAAACAGAACTAAACCCAATAAAGGGAAGTTATAGCAGAGAACATTCCAGCAGCAAAAACTGTCAATAAAGGGAGCCATATATGCCAACCTTGGAGGTAACAATGTACTTGAGCAATGTAGGACGATGCACAAGAGCATGTGAAGGGTACTTAGTAGTTACCTGTGTTACACATAATTGCAAGGAGACCTCAATAAGTTTCTTTCAAACATTGACAAAAGACAAAGCTTCCTGTTGCTAACTTAAGAACAAAAATTGGGATTATAATAAATCATAATCAGAATAAATCTCACCGAGTACAATAAATTTCCAGTAGTTCGATCGCACCCATCAGTGACACCAGCCTGTACACAAGATAAACCTCATCAAAAATAGAGCCTTGATAATTGAATTGATGAGGTTAATGATCAAAACCACAACAGATACACACATGCAACGGATTCAAAAATCATCAAATTAAATCATTTCGAATTGAGATTACATTAAAAATTTGGATTTAGTCAACATATCAAGTTTCTCAAATGAAAATGAAAACTTAGTCCTCTTCTATCCAAATTCATCAGATATATTAAGAGCCGATATCGAATACAGAAGGAGGAGGAGGAAGATAGAGAACACACCTCGTGGATAACGGCGGTGAGATTGGAGGTGACCTTGTCGTTGTTAACGGTATTGCTCGCTGTTCGCTCATCCAAACCAATACTGAGAAAGAGCTCAATAGATTTCTCGGAGTTGTCGTCTTTGAGAACCATGGCGCCGAAATTGACAAGTAACAGAAAGAGAAATGAGACCTCTTCTAGGGTTTAATGGTGTGAAGTGGACGAGACGTTGATTTCTTCTTCGGTTTTAATTTTAACCAGATTGCAACAAAATCAATGGGCGTTTGTTTATCTAAACCGGAGTTATTGAATTGACTCTTTGGTTTACTTGACTCTTTGGTTTACTTTAAACCGAATATTGCTGATATAAAAATGAAAATTAGATTTGGTTACAGTTTCAAAAAGAATCGAACCGAACCACAAACATGAAATGCAACTGAATCCAGACCTTGTCCGAGCCATCGCTAACCGCTACGCCGCGAATCTCCGCCTTTGTTTACCGCTCAGACGAACGTCTCTGCAACTCGCGCGAGCCGTGCATGCTAATATCATTACCTTTGGTTTCCAGCCACGTGCCCATATCCTCAACCGTTTGATTGATATTTACTGTAAATCGTCAGAGCTTAATTATGCACGCCAACTGTTCGACGAAATCCCCGAACCAGATAAAATCGCCAGAACCACCATGGTTTCCGGCTATTGTGCTTCTGGGGATATCACTCTCGCTCGATATGTTTTCGAGGAAACTCCTTTGAGTATGCGAGATACTGTAATGTACAATGCCATGATCACTGGCTTCTCACACAACAATGATGGCTACTCTGCTGTTAACATGTTTTGTAAGATGAAGCACGAAGGATTCAAACCTGATAACTTCACTTTCGCGAGTGTTCTCGCCGGTTTAGCGCTTGTCGTCGAAGAGGAGAAGCACTGTGTGCAATTTCATGCTGCAGCTTTGAAATCTGGCGCTGGTTATATTACTTCCGTTATGAACGCTCTGGTGTCTGTGTATAGCAAATGTGCTTCTTCGCCTTCTCTGTTACATTCAGCTAGAAAAGTGTTTGATGAGATCCCTGAGAAAGATGAGAGGTCGTGGACGACTATGATTACGAGTTATGTTAAAAATGGTTATTTTGATTTAGGGAAAGAGTTGCTTGAAGGGATGGACGATAATATGAAGCTGGTTGCTTATAATGCTATGATTTCTGGTTATGTTAATCGCGGATTGTATAAGGAGGCATTAGAGATGGTTAGAGTGATGGTTTCATCCGGAATTGACCTTGATGAGTTTACATATCCTAGCGTTGTAAGGGCGTGTGCCACTGCTGGATTGCTTCAGTTTGGAAAGCAAGTTCATGCTTATGTATTGAGAAGGGAGGATTTCTCGTATCATTTCGACAATTCGCTAGTTTCGTTATACTACAAATGCGGTAAGTTTGATGAGGCAAGAGCCATTTTTGAGAAAATGCCGGCAAAAGACTTGGTTTCTTGGAATGCGTTGCTGTCAGGGTATGTTAGTTCGGGGCACATAGGTGAGGCGAAGTTGCTTTTCAGAGAGATGAAGGAGAAGAATATCTTGACCTGGATGATAATGATATCGGGGTTAGCCGAAAATGGGTTTGGAGAAGAAGGTTTGAAGCTGTTTTCTTGTATGAAGAGAGAAGGTTTCGAGCCCTGTGATTATGCGTTTTCTGGGGCGATCAAATCATGTGCCGTGCTGGGAGCGTATTGCAATGGGCAACAGTTCCATGCCCAATTGGTTAAAATAGGGTTTGACTCGAGCCTTTCTGCCGGAAACGCTCTCATTACAATGTATGCGAAATGTGGGGTTGTGGAGGAAGCCCGAAAGGTGTTTCGAACAATGCCTTGTCTGGATTCAGTTTCTTGGAATGCTTTGATTGCTGCTTTGGGACAGCATGGACATGGTGCTGAAGCAGTAGATGTGTATGAGGAGATGTTGAAGGAAGGGATAAGACCTGATCGGATTACTTTGCTTACAGTTTTGACAGCGTGTAGTCATGCAGGTTTAGTGGACCAGGGACGGAGATATTTTGATTCTATGGAGTCTGTCTACAATATATCTCCAGGTGCAGATCATTATGCAAGGCTGATCGACTTGCTCTGTCGTTCTGGGAAATTCTCTGATGCAGAAAGTGTAATCCGATCGTTACCTTTTGAACCTACTGCAGAGATTTGGGAAGCTCTTCTTTCCGGTTGCAGAGTCCATGGGAACATGGAACTAGGTATCATCGCTGCAGACAAGCTCTTCGGTCTCATACCAGAACATGATGGGACCTACATGCTCTTATCGAACATGTATGCAGCTACTGGCCAGTGGGAGGAAGTGGCAAGGGTACGTAAACTAATGCGAGATCGAGGGGTGAAAAAGGAACTGGCTTGTAGTTGGATTGAAGTGGAGACACAAGTACATACGTTTCTGGTGGATGATACATCTCATCCAGAGGCAGAAGCTGTTTACAACTATCTTCAAGAGTTGGGTAAAGAAATGAGGAGACTCGGGCATGTACCCGACACAAGCTTTGTGTTGCACGACGTAGAGTCTGATGGTCACAAGGAAGATATGTTAACTACTCATAGTGAGAAGATTGCGGTTGCATATGGACTAATGAAACTTCCTCCGGGAACAACCATAAGAATTTTTAAGAACTTGAGGACTTGTGGTGATTGTCATAATTTCTTCAGGTTCTTGTCGCAGGTGGTGCAGCGAGACATTATCTTGAGAGATAGGAAGAGGTTTCATCATTTCCGCAATGGCGAGTGTTCTTGTGGTAACTTTTGGTAGGTGAGACTTCGCATTTGGCAATTCATTTAGACTTCATTCTTACATATTTTTTTGGCGAGAAGAAAGAACCAGTAAAGAAAGAGACTCAAGGAATCCTGACTGAGATATTGAAGACATGGCATATTTTTTGTTCTTGCATATAGCTGCTTCTCCTCTTAACAGAACCCTAAACACTAATAATAACTTGCTTCCCAAGGAAACCAATCCCCCTCACAATACCCAAAATCTTCTCCTAAATATCCGTTTCTACTCGTTAGATTATCTTCGCTCTCAACGTTAATTTTCTATTAGAGTATTAGATGAAAAAAAAAAAAAAAGTTCTCTATTATTAGTTCATTCAATTTTAACCGAGATGAGATAAACAGATTCATAACTAAGAGTTTAAGGGCTGGTATGCCATGGATCGCTCTGTATTGGTAAGCTGAGCAATAAACAAAAGACGACTGAAGGGTCCTTTGTTTCTTTGTTGCTAAAGACAAGTATTGTTTTCCATTTACAAAAAAAATATATATATATATATATATATATATCCAAAAATGGAAAGAAAAGAAAGGAAATTTTCCCAAACTAACATCATGTTACCGTAGAAAGTAGAGGGAGACAGGTAAGATATCAACATTTATCAAATATAGCTGAATATATAAAATACCAAAAGAACCCACAATTGTAACTTTAAGAGATTTATTTTTCTTCTAAAAGCCCACGTTTCTTAACAGATCTCACTTCTGAGTTTCAGATTATACATTGTTCTTTGCTCAGATTATTACAAAGTTGACCTACATATAGAGCGAGTCAACTAAGACCCCACCTTTGACGAGTCAAGTTATTAAGCACGGCGATTAATTAACCAAATAAAAATCTGGTTAAATCAAACCGGAAGAAGTGAACCAGGAAAGAACGAGTCAAAAGACTCAACTCCGGAAAGCGGAAACACGCCAACGCGGGAAAACAAAACGCACCACACAAAACCATTGGTCGTAGGAATCACTACTTAAAGCAAAACTCCTTTGTACAGACTTGAATCTCAAAGGATCCTTATTCGACTCGATCTCAAAGACATTGAACCATACAACTCTCTTCTTCAGACATTAATCTGTTCCTCGTCGTTTTGATGCAAAAGTGAAACAAAAGACAAAGCCTTTTGTTGTCCTAATCTCACATAAGTTATTTGGGTTTTCCTCTGTCGGTGCATCAATTTCACTCAGAGAAATCTTGATTGCTTTACACTAATGAATCAGATCACACTAATTAAGCACACATGTGAGATTCAGATCGTGAGATAAACACTTAAAGCTACAAGATTTGCAGTATTTGATCTTTCTTGAAACATTGTCTTTGTGAATGAAACATTTATTATTATTATGTATTAATCAACCGGAACCTAAACGTCCCCATAACTTTTTGTACAGTTTTATTCAGAACAATTGGGAAGAAGAAAAAAGAATAACTAAGAAAAAAACGAAAATTAGCAAAGGAGGAAGAAGGAGCTTCAAGACTTGACCCTCAATTCCAGATTCAAATATTGACAAATGCTTTGAAACTTCAACGGCAACTGAATTACAAATCATCAAATTCATCTTCATCGTCATCATCTCTGCAGATTCTGTAAAAAGCAATGAGAATCAGAATCTCACAACTATAAAAAAAATGCTTATCATTTTTAAATCCGTGATGATGATGATGATGATTATAATACCTTAGCTTCCTCTGGGACCTTATATGCATCAAGCGTCACTTCAGTCAAATAAAACCCAGGAGACAAACTCTGCAAAAAGAAACCAAAACTTAATCAGATCAATTCAAGAAACTAAACAAATTTATAACCAAATTGAAAAAAAAAAAGAAAAATCAAATATACTTACATCGAGTTTTTTCTGAACAGTTCTTGGCCGCTTTTTAAGCCGGCGCGGTGGTCGGTGACCTAGCAACGCCATGTAATCCTCCTCGATCTCTTTCTTCGATAGCTTCACGGCGAACTTCGGACGCATCTTCTTCGTCTCGCCTTCGATCACTCCGCCTCTCGACGGCGATGGATTCATCACTACCCTCTCTTCAATTACAAATCCCTTATTCAAGCTATTATACTGATTTCCAGAAACCGGCTCCGTACACGCTGCTCTTCTTTTCCTTAGATTCCATGGCTTCACCGGAGAAATCTCCGTCTCTTTCTCTTGACCGGAACCAGAACCGGAACCGTCGATTTCTTCTTGCTCTTCGATAGCGTCGTCTTTCTTAAACATGGATTGTGTGATCTTATCCCTCACCGTCTTCAGATCCGACATAATCTTCACCCTGAACTCCTCGATCCCTTCCTCGCCGCCAGATTTAAACGGCGCGTTTCTCAACCGGCGATGATTAGTATTATCCTCGCCGAATCGAAACGGGATCGAAACGGAAGAATCAGCGAATCTCAAAGGCGGAGATCGGCGTCGAAGTCGGTGATGATCGCCGGAACTGCCGCTGATAGAGTCGATCTTCATGCACTTGAGATGTCGCTGACTCCCCCATAAGTTCGGGAGAGGGAAATTATGAAGAGTCTTTGGTCGTTCAGGTCTCGTCGTCGTCGTCATCTCACCGGGAAACACCATTGGTTCGCTGCACTTACTCTTTCTCTCTATTTCGATCCACCAACCACACACGAATCGAATCTCTTTCTCTTCCTCACAAAAGAAATACAGATATTTTCTCGAGAAAATCGTTATTTCAGGATCGCCGGAAAATCGTTACCGGCGGTGCTGTTTTTTTTTTTTTTTTTTTTCTCGGCTTGGTTTTTTTTTGTTAAGATACCGCCAGAGAGAAGGCTAAAGCTGTGTTTTATATACCAGAATTCAGGGTTTTTTGTAAATCAGTGATGGATCCGAGGGTAGTACTGGCATTTTAATAGGTACTCGCTAAAATGCGCATGTGCTCGGGGTTTACATTTTCCCGGGTTCAGAACATTTCCATTTTTGAGTGAGACGGTGAATTTATAACCGTTGGATTTCCTTATCTTTTATCCTAACCGTTTATCTTAACCCACCGCACAATCTCAGTCGAGGCCTTTGTTTCCTTTTTTTTTTCTTCTTCTTCTCCGTTTCTTAATTAATCCACTTGTACTAGGTCAAATTTAAAATTTAATAAACCAATTTTTTAAGAAAAATGGAATGTAATTGCTTATAGGATTCTATAATTTGGCTACATTAAAATCTTAGGTCTTTAAATCTCACTACTTTATTTTCTTTTTGGTTGAATATAGGTGAATCGTACGTATACTCCCTAATTAATTAATCAATTATGGAAAAGGAAATCTTCAAATTAGAAACTGAATAAGCTTCACGTCCAGAGATGTTCTCAACACAAGTACTCAAACTTAAAAATCTTCTGATCTATTTAGTAACATGCATTAGAGAAAAAACACATAGGTTTTAATAATTCTAAAATCTAACTTAACTACAAACTTAAAGTATCATTCTAGGTTTACTAAGATGTGACATGTTTTTGCTAGAGAGACAAATCTCAAACCACTTGAATGTAATATGATAGATAGCAACTAAAATGATAGTATTTTATTAAAAGAAATGGAAAAGTTTCCATATTCACCCAAACGTCAGTTTAACTTTTGTCTAACTATATTTTTAACAATTAGAGTCACCTTTCCATTTTCTAATTGTGAAGGCGAAGTTCAAAAAAGGGAATATTACCAGACCCTATTTACTAACTATTTCCGAACTTCTCTGGAAAAGAAACTTAATTTAAAGTTATTGTTTAATATGATTTATAGATCACTCTTTTAAGTACTTGACACATGAGAGGATAAATAAGCTGTTACTATGAGTCACTCATTAAGATTCAATCTTGTTCTTCCTTTTGAATGTGTACAGAAGTAAATATCCAGCTCCTGCAGCTATCAATGACATAATAAAACCTGGCTTATTGATCTTGATTGGAATCCGACTTGTGATATAACCCGCGGTCCACCTTATCACAAACCGCAATCCGCAACTTGCTTTGAACTTCTGGATTGAGAATCCCTGGATCAAATCAAATATAATAAGCACTGAAGCAGTAGTAGTAACAACTTTGCTAGCAACTTTCTAAAAATGCACTCTTTGTATGCATTTTGATTTGCACTAAAAGAAGAGTTTACCTCTGGTAATTTTTTTTCTACAGCCAGATTGTCGATATGCAGCCTTACGTTTGACGATGCAGCCAACCAGAAACTGCGATCCACATTTGAGTACACATTAGCAACTATGTCAAATAACGTCTGAGCTCCATCCTCAGTGGCCTTTAGGATGAATTCTTCTCTACTTCTGCGATTTCTGCAAAACAAGATTCTAATCAAAATTCCTCCAATCAAAATTCTTTTAATTGCATATCAACTGATAGAAGCAGTATATTATTATTCATACTTGAGATATCCAGAAAGCATGTGTTTAGGCCACAAATTGAGTCTTCCATGCATGGGAATCACTACATGTGGAGATAGCTCCAGGAATTTATATGTTGATTGATAATATTCCTACAAAGGAAAAGTTGAAATTAAGGAACTTGCAGTAGTTACATTAGTAAATGACTCCAAAAGTATTATGAACAAACCAATAAATGCATTGCTATCTTGGTCAACTTCTTCTAATGTTCAAGGAAAAAATTCGGAAACATCCAAATCTACGATAGGCCAACCACACTCACACTAAGTTCGACATTTAAGTATTCAAAATAGAAAACAACAACCTGAGCATACTTAGTACTTACTGTCATGTTGCCACCTGACCTGAAGTCCAAGACAGCACTTCCTTGACTGAAACAACCAAAAATTGACGATTTAACATTTCTTGAGTCAATATGGTTTCACTGGCTTGAATTGGCATATAGCAATAAAAAAAATCTGGAGTTGTCTGTCTTACCCAACACAATGATCACCAACAATCAGAGAATGAGTAGAGATATCAAGTAGTGCCATATGGCCTTCTGTGTGTCCCTGGAGTATTTTTATTGGTTAATACTTTATTAAAAAGTATACTTTCAACCAGAGCAGCAAGCAAATCTGAGGGTTGCCAAGGATTTAAAATAGCTGGATAGGTACCGGAGCAAAAATGACGGTCAACTTCTGACCATTGACATAGATGTTTTCTCCTCCAGAAACTGGGGTATAGTTACCAGACCAACCATCTGGAATCACACAGTATTCTAACATAAGAAGTTAGATTTCATGAATGGAAAACAATTTTGAAGAATGATATACCAATGCGATGCCTAGTCTTGACATGTGCCACTAGAATAGCATCAGGGTTGCTCTCTAGTACAGCAGAAAGACCTGAAACACGGATGACGAGGAAGATCATAGGCAAAAAATAATTATGAGTTAGATTTTCAAGAGAGAGTAAGAAGAAAAACAAAAGAAGCCACCAAACTAAGATGGAAAACAACAGATCCGTACCATCAATGTGATCACGATGGTGATGTGTAACGAAGACAATTAGCTTTTTAGGTAAAGCATTAACGATTTTCTTGAGCTGGCCAAGACAAAGCAATGTAATTGTGAATAGTTTAAAATGATAAACGTAAGACCAAATCTTTGAAGATGGCGAGAAGATTTTTAGTACCATCATAAGGAGAAATACTATAGTACAAAGAGCAAGAACTACACATAGCTAGTGACAAACAAACCTCAACGTGGAGGTTTTTGAGGCATCCAGGATCCACAATCAACGCATCCCCATGAGCTACAAAATCGGTCCCTTGACGGTCCCCGGAACCATTCTCTGGAGCAAATACAACCAAATTTGTTGTCTTGAAAGGTTTCAATGTCCTGCTACGCATTGGCACAAGCATAACACCAGGTGGATATTCCTGAGATTAAAAGAAAGGATTCTACTAAAGATAAACAACATTAGATGAACCAGTTTGATGAAAAAGAAAAGTATAGATAGTGTGGTAACAAGAGACCTGGATAGGTAAAGAAGGTGACAACTTTTGCTTCATGGACTGACGCAAACCATCCCCAACTCCGAGTAGTATTAATGGTCCAATACGATCACTGCCCGGTTTTACATCTATAAGACAGTCAAAGCATGATTCCATGGACATCCACTTATGGTTGTCTGCACCATAAGAATATAAACTAGTGAGTTTTACTTTTTTAGTTTCCAGTTCTCAGTGTTTCTTTAGTTATTCCCCCCATAAGCTCTAGAAATGTGGAAATCTAGAAGAAATTGGACACTAGAAAAACCCAAATTAGTCAAATGGAGTTAAGGGCAACCTTGAAAGCTTCGATCTTTATGATCCAACAGCTTCCCGGAGATGAAACAAGTACGGACGGAGGAGTCAGGTCCAAACTCAGGCTCCTCTACAGACCTGAGGAATCTCCACTCTCCTACATCGCTAAAACCAATCCCCAAATTCGCAAACATCTGCATTTACTCGAAACATTAATTCGCAGAAACAATTAGCAAAACGCGAGAAAAAGGACTGTGCTTCCCCCATAATTTACCCGAATCAGAGTGGATTCGAAGTCGAGATTCTTCAAATCGAGCTCCTCCGAGCATGATTCAAGTATAGAGAGAGCAAATCCGGAGCTGATCCCGTCTTCTAAAACCGGTAAATCTGTTGATGGTAAGTCCCAGAGATCGGAATCGAGGAAGGAATCGTAAGCTTCATCTCCAAAATTTGGCGGCAGTTTTTGTTTCTGGAGCAGAAACTGGGCGTCGTCTAGAGGGTTCTTGATGACCAGTGCAAGTTTCAGATTGCTCATTTTCTGCAGAATCTGAAGATCCCAAAGCACTTGTGATTTGTGTGTGATGTTGGCACGGACAATGGTGGTTGGCGGAAATGATGTTTCAAAATAAATAATTTGTATTCGTATCAGTATATATATTACTAATTTAGCAAAATTTTCGTGAAACATAAGTATCATTCAAGTTAGCTGATTTCTGGCGAAATTTTTAACCGGTGTAAAATGGATTTTTATAGTTTTCGTTTTCGAAACCAAAATAAGCCCTAAATAAATTTGATTATATTTTCTCATTTAATTCACTAAAGTATTAAAATCTCCTAACATTTATTGGAAATCGTATTTTTTTACCATTTACCAATGAAGAGTTATTATTTCTCCGTGACAACAACATTGTTAGCAGAGGCGAAAGTGTTTCAACTCTATGCTTCTTGGGTTGTGTGTTGATTGATGTGTGACGTCATCTCAACCCAACTGTGACACTTTCTCTTCTTCGGAATCTCTCAGAAAAGAAAAAAATCGACCCTTTTCTTCTTTGTTTTGTGGTTGGACTTGGGACCGCCTAAATCGTACGCAACACTGCTTTGAGAGAGAGACGACGACGCACTACAAAGTCTCTTCCTTTACCCGTCTACACGTTCACCCTGACATTTTCAATTCTTCTCCGGGTCGGGTCAATGTCAAGAACGACGGGAAGTGTTTATATTCATCGAATCACGCGGCCAAGTTCATCAACTGCTGGATCTCGTATTCAATTTTGAGATATTTTCCCCCAATTTTTGAGATTCTAGGGTTTAATTTTTGCGGAGATGATTGAACATGGGAGCTCATCCTTGGATTACCGAACCATTCGTGAGGCTGCTTGCAACGCCGGCGCCGGAGCCACCGCTGGTCAGTTTGATTATCTGATTTCAATTTCTTCTTTTGATTTACGTAGCTGGGTTCTTGTTGCTGATTTTGGGAACTTTCAGGAGCAATCGCGGCGACTTTTGTTTGTCCATTAGATGTGATCAAAACAAGGTTACAGGTTCTTGGTCTCCCGGAAGCTCCAACCTCTGGTCAAAGAGGTACTTTTGCTACTAATTGAGCTTATTTTGCTTAAGAATGTAAATAGTAGATGTAGCTGTAGATCTTATCTGATGATACAAGTTTTTTTGTTTCTATTGAATTTGTTGTATGTTTGATCAAGACTCTCTCTTTGGAGCTACTAACAAGCTATATCTGTTGAAATATCAGGTAGTGTAATCATTACAAGCCTGCAGAATATAGTAAAGAATGAAGGTTTTAGGGGAATGTACCGAGGGCTTTCACCAACCATCATAGCTCTACTTCCGAATTGGGCTGTAAGCACCATTGTTTTGCTGCCAAGCTTTGTTTTTTCAAGTGTGTTTGCCTTGTTATAGAGGAGCTTACTTGCTTAACATTCTCTTATGGATCTGCTATTCGAGATATGTTATGTCTTTCCTTATATCTGAGATTCTGGTATCATGCGCAGGTCTACTTCTCAGTTTATGGGAAGCTAAAGGATGTGCTGCAATCAAGTGGTTGGTTCTCGTTATTAACAAATCTTTTTGTGCTTTATTTTTGCTTATACGTAACTGGAGGAGTAACATATGTCATTGCTCAAATACCGTATTCCAGTGATTACTTAATTTGGTCGTTTTTTAATCATTCAGTCTTTCAACTGTTTCTTATTTTCATGATAGATGGCAAGCTTAGTATTGGGGCAAACATGGTAGCTGCTGCTGGTGCTGGAGCTGCCACATCTATTGCAACGAATCCACTTTGGGTTGTCAAGACAAGATTAATGGTGAGTTTTGTCCTCTTTCTTTGGTTTCAGCTTTGCTAAACATTCTTGAGTGTATTTTCAAATCGTATTTTTCTTATTCTTTCCCTTTTCGTAGACACAAGGAATTAGGCCGGATGTGGTACCCTACAAAAGTGTAATGTCTGCATTTAGTAGGATTTGTCATGAAGAAGGATTCCGAGGGCTGTATAGGTCAGTATCTTAATTGAAACATTTGAACACCTTTTTCTTGTGATTTTTCGGGCTTATGTTAAACTTTACGATATATTTGTTATTGTCCCGTGTTGAAACAGTGGCATTTTGCCTTCCCTGGCGGGAATAAGCCATGTCGCGATCCAGTTTCCAGCATATGAAAAGATCAAGCAATACATGGCAAACATGGGTAAAACATGACTTCTTCACAAAATTACATAATTTTGGATTTGCTGTTTCCCAATCCCAACTAGTTTCTGAATTCTGATCAGAGCTTGTTAAAGTTATCAGATAATACATCTGTCGAGAATCTGAGTCCTGGGAACGTTGCTATTGCCTCGTCAATCGCAAAAGTAATCGCCTCTGTTTTGACATATCCCCATGAGGTCTCTCCTCTTCTCCTCTCTTGTGCTCTTTCTACCTCCCTTCTAGGCTTATAACTAATTGATCTGATACTAAATTGGGTTTATGTTACATCCACAGGTAGTTAGAGCCAAGCTTCAAGAACAAGGACAAATGAGAAATGCCGAGACTAAGTATTTGGGAGTCACTGATTGCATAAAGAAGGTGTTTAAAAGTGAAGGGTTTCCTGGATTCTACCGTGGATGTGCCACTAACTTACTGAGGACAACTCCATCAGCAGTTATCACATTTACAACCTATGAGATGATGCTTAGATTTTTCCGAGAAGTTGTGCCGCCAGAGACTAATAAGTTGAAGGATCACAAAAGAGAAGAAGAAAGAAAGAGTCTAGTTAGTCGACGAGAAGGAGAAGAAGAGAAAGATTTGGGGCTGAGAGAACCACAAACTCAGGCTAATAAGATCAATACTACTTCCCCTATTCCTCTTGGAAGCAAATAAAGATTTGGGTTTGAGAGAATCACAAACATGCTCCATAGGTTTTATTTTTCTTAAAGCCATGTTCCAATTAAGTAAATTTTTGCCTTGCGGTGTTCAAGTTGTAACCTTTTTCTCGTCGTTCTAACAAATGTGTAACCTATCAATGAATACTTTTTTGCCCTTTTGATGATGAGAGAATATTTGAAGATTACATTCGTCTAGGTATTCTCAGAGTTAAAGTTTAGGTGTCTCTTGTCTCACAGTCTCTATGTGCAAATTGCAGGTTGCGGGATTTATAGAAAGTGATTTGGGTATTTCAAAAGTAGATGCTTTGGATGGAATTTTTGGGAAGATGATTCATTTCCTTTTTGGTGCTTCACCTACCACAAGGTAAAGGAATCTTCTTCCCCGGGTTATAAGCTTTTAGCACTTGATAAAAAGAACAATGTGACAATGACAACTGAGGAAGGATATGTATATCTTTTTTTTTTGGTATTGAGGAAGGATATGTATATCTGGTTAGAGAGAGTTGTCTTCGCAGCCTTTGGGATCTTGCCTTTTACACCGTTGATGTATTCAAATTAGTTTCTAGTATTAGACTTAGTGATGTGGATACCACGAATTGGTTTCTATACTCAATTCTAGCAAATGCGGATAGGATTAATGTAACTCCGAGAAAAGAGTCTAGTAGCAACGGAAATGGCTGTGTTGGTTCTGAACCAAAAGACCGTTTAGAGAGAAGAAAAGCTCTTTATATACTGATCACGTCTGCAAGCTAGTTTGCGGTATGATCACCAAGTGATAACAAGGTGGGTAGGCCTGAAAGCAGTAGATACTATTGAGATCATAACAGAGCTAAGAATTAAGGTGTATGTGAGTCAAGTAAACCCTTGGAGTCAATTTTTTTTTTCTTTTTTGTTTAATACCTTTGAGTCAATATTACACACACTTACATATTTTGAGTGTGATAGACAAAATTAGAAATATAAAATTGGTGAATGGTAGTGCATGTTATGTCACTATGTACATTCTCTCAGTACCTACAGCTTCACAACTCTGTGCCTCATCTTATATCGTTCCTTTGACACAACTGAGATGAAGCCAAATACCTGGTGGATCCTAGAATTCGTAGGCGCTTGTATTCGGTGTGGTTGATTTACTGGTCCATTGGTCAGTCACAGAGTTAGGTGAACGTGGGAATTTCGTATTCTCTAATAGCGAAGCCTCGCCCCAATCTGATGGCGAAGGGTGTGAAGTTACTGTTCCCTCACTGTAATCGTAGTTTTTACATTTTTGCTTTACATTCTGGATCCCCTTTAGCTCTTTTACAACTTGTTCCATTGTAGGTCTCATTGCATTGTCTTGCTGCAGGCACTGAAAAGCCAACTCTGCAACCATTGTAGTCATTTTTCTAACTCCTTCATTTGTTTTGTATCCAAGATTTGGATCGATCAGCTCGTGGGTCACGTGGTTCTGTATCTTGTTTATAGCTAAGCTTGATAGATTTATCTCGCTCTTGCTTCTTGTTATATCAACAGCTGGCTTTGATGATATCAGCTCGATAAGCACCACTCCAAAGCTATACACGTCACTCTTATCGGTTAGATGATAGCACCGGTAATAATCAGGATCCACATATCCGGGAGTACCCTGAGGAGCAGTTGAAACATGTGTTACATCACTTGGGAGCAACCTCGATAGCCCGAAATCCGCAACTTTGACTCCGAAGTTCCCGTCAAGGAGAATGTTTGTAGTCTTGACATCACGGTGTATGATATCCGAAGCGTGAAGGTAAGCCAATGCGCTCGCTGTTTCTATGGCGATGCTCAAGCGCATTGACCATGTTAAATAGCCTTGGTGTGGCGGGTTGTCGCCATGAAGATGATCTGCAACTGTGCCGTTTGGAACAAACTCATAGACAAGGAGAAGCTCTCGGCTTCGCCGCGAAGTGCAACCGTAGAGGCAGACTAGATTCTTGTGATGGAGACGTGTGAGGATTTCTATTTCGTTCATGAATTGCTCAAGTCTTCTGTAATTGTGCTCATATAGACGCTTCACTGCAACTTCTCGTCCATCACGCACTTTTCCTGAGATCAAAATTGAAGAAGATTAAAGATTAGCTTAACAGAGAGATTTCACACTTTCTAGAAGTGTTAGTGCACTGATCATCTTACCATAGTACACAGTGCCAAAGCCTCCATCTCCTAGTAATCTGTCTTTACTGAAGTTGCTTGTTGCTTCTTGAAGTTCTTTATATGAGAAGATTGGTATCTTAAAGAAGACATGGCTAAACTCGACGTCAGATTTCGAGTTGTCTCTAGAGAGCTCTGAACCATCTTTCCTTCTGCAAATCTTATGGATGGTGATAAAGATTGCCACCAAGATGATAATCAAGATGACAGGTCCTCCAATTCCTGGACAATTAGAGAGGAAAAAGATTCAAATTGGGTATTTCATGGAGAAAGATGAAAACTAGAGGAGCAAAACAGAACATCTCTTTTTACCTAATATAAGTATCATCCTCTTTTGGTCGTTTTTTCCTTCTGCAACAACGAGACAGAAATCAAAGTTTATCGTCAAATATTTTGCAAGCAGAATTGCAGAAGTAGTGAACATGTTTCATTGTGTTCATACCTATGTTTGCTCCAACGCAACGAAATTTGTCATTGATCATCTTACATTCTCCACCTCGATTGTGGCAGCGAAAGCAACCTCGTGGCAGGTCTATATGAAGAGAGAAGGTAGCATTTACATCAGACTGGTTTGTATTTTTTGGAACCAACCAGCTCTCTGGAGTCTTGATAACTGAACACCCTGAAACATCAAGACCATCTTTCGATTTGTAGTAGGAGCTGCTTCCTCCTCCACAATTCGCATAAGAGAAACCATCCTTCCTATTACTGTTGTTGCATTTGTACAAAGTGGTCAAGATGAGCCATGGTGAGTCTGGAAGAGAGAAGCTTGACAAGTCTCTGCAGTTTCCTGTTTCCAAGCTTTGGTTAAGCCTCGGGTCGGTGATGGTTAAGGTGTTGGCTTGAGAGACGCTCTTGACTTTATACCATGTCCCATTTTCTTGAAGCTGTATCTCTGAAATATTTCCACTGCAATTCATCTTGAAAAGACCACATCGAGACGGCATGGTTGTGCTAAAGAAAGGGAACTTGAAGTCAAGTTCTCCGCAGGTGAATTGATCGCAACGTGTCCGGTTCGTGCTCCTTGCTTCTGCGACGACAAGGAGGAGGAAGAAGAAGACCAACACAGAGACAGTCTTCATTGGTGTTCTGATTACAATAGCTTGTGTGTTTTTTTTGGATATCTAGATCTAGAAATATCAAAACTTTGGTTCCATTATTGAGGAGATTAGATTAGAATTCTCCTACCCTTTCGTGGGACTCTGAGTATGGTCCTCCCTTTAATGGTACCGTAACAGGGTTTGACCCCAAAAAAAAAAAATGGTACTGTGACAGGAAAGTTGACTTTTTGGGGGGATTCAGACAGAGCTCTGATGTAGATGAAGAAGAGTCTTATAGATTTTGGTTCATTACAAGAAGAGAAGATGAAGATTTGTGTGGGCAGCTTTAAAGTTGTACAATAGTCGTTGGTGCTTGCTGCTTTATTGGAAAAAAATACATTGAAGATTGATTTTGACCGGAGACTCAGAGAGAGTTGGAAACTTTCAAATGAACAGAGAGATCCGTTTACCTTTTGGTCGAAGTTCAAGATTATTGACCACACAACACTTATCTTTTTTTGTCTTTGCATCTTCGTCGCCTTGAGTCTTCCATTATTAAAGCCTTATTAAGAAGAATCACTGAGAGAGACCTTTTGATTGATTTTGGTTCTTCTTTCAAAGTCTTTTGATCCTTTTACTCTGTTAATATATAACTCCTTCTTTTAATATATTTATTATTTATTATTTTTTGGGATTTCGTAATAAGAATATCAGTATTATAATAAGCCACAGACAAATCGTGTCATATTCGCGACTAATTGTTTTTTTTTTTTTTTTTTTTGATAATAACTAATTGGCACCTTGTTTGATCTAACTTTCCTTTATAATATTCAATCCCATTTATACATGAGATTAGTAGGTAGCTTGAGTGAGACTTTATTTTATTGTTTACTGATATAGCTAAAAGCAAACTCTGGCTAACAAAACTTTTCATTAATTACGTACAAAAAATTCTAAATTTTTAGTTGATAAAGATTAAAAGTTATTTTTAATAAATTTTTCTTTTTTTAAACTTTGTTATTTTTTATCAATTATTCTTAAAAAAAACTTTATCAAGTTTAATATTTCTAAAATATAAATATATACTTTGAAATGTAAAGATCAGGAATTGATTATAGAAAATGTCTGCAATTGTTTCTTATTTTACTGTTCTTAAACTCCATTGTTTTCTTTAAATATTGAAAATTTTACAATATATATATATATATATATATATATATATATATATATATAAAACTAAAAGGTTGAAATTATAGCCTCAATCAATGGGGTATAGTCACGACCAATCGATAAAATTTGTTTTATTTATAAATATGTCAAGGTTTATTATTTGATTTTATTAAAAATGAAATTGATATTGTTATTGAAAATGCATACATCTTTTTGAACACAAAAGCAAGAGCAATGCATATTTTATTTTCAAATGTAAGGATGTAAATTAGAAACAGATTCCAAAAGTGATATTAAAACACTTCTTAGTTTTTTATAGGGAAAATCCCATAAAAAACTTTCAAAGTGGTACACACTTCTACTTTAAATTTTCAAAGTATTACATTTTCACTTTAAACTTTCAAAGTGGAACTTTTTCCAATTTAAACCTTTAAAATGACGTTTTGTTTCGCGCCGATATTTTCGATCTTAGAAAAATTAGTTTTCTTAACAAAAAAGTTAATTTCATTAACGAAAAATTCACTCCGATGATTTATAAAATAAAAAAATTAATTTAAAATCTTTTAAATTAAGAAATTTTGAAATTAAATTAAGAGATTTTTAAATTTAAATTGAATAAAGACCTCAAATCCTTAATTTAATTTAAAAATTGCTTAATTTAAATAGGTATGTAGGTTAAAAATCGTCCAAGTTAATTTTTTCGTTAACGGAGTTAAATTTTTTTGGATCAGAAATGTTACCGCGAATTGAAACGCCACTTTGAGGATTTAAAATGAAATTTTTTTTACTTTGAAGGTTTAAACTGAAATATTTTTTACTTTGGAGGTTTAAAGTGGAAGTGTAATACCTTAAATGTTTAAAGTAGAAATGTGTGCTACTTTGAAGTTTTTTTTTATGGGATTTTCCCGTTTTTTATATATAATATTTAGTACACAAAATTTGTTTCATTATATTTTAAACTTTTTTTAATTTCTCATCAACTTAAAGTGAATAAAATATTTTTTTTATCAATTGTATTAATAAATTAATTAACTTAATGATTTTATACTGTAAAGTTTTAAAGTGAAATGACTTATGTACCATAATTTTAAGCAAATAGATGATGTTACATCTTAAAATATAGGATATTTCTTCTTTTGATTATGATTTCCATAAATGATAAAGTTAAAAGTCGGCGAAAAAAATTCTAAGATTAATGATCATGGATTTATTATGATGGAGATGGTGAGCAACATGGAAAGAACAAAATAAAGAACGAAACAAAAAAGAGATTAAGATTTTTTTAATAGATTCATAGTTAATGTACTAATGAGACACGTTCTGTGTAGAATAAGGACGACACGAGGGCTATTGGAACTCATGGACTGATTTGGTTGTATTTGTTTATAATAAGATAGGATATCATTTCCGATATTTATGATCATTGAGTTTTAAATTCATGATGGATTGGTTTGATCCATTGATGAAACTCGGCGGTTATATATTCGAATCAATGAATCGAACCGATCCATAATGAATTTATGAATGTAACCGTAAAAGTCTGGAATTGCATTTGGCAAGTTGTAGAAGGAATGTTAACAAAATTTGTGTAAAAAATTTCAAACTCGACGACTAATATTCGAACTAATTGGCATTACTCACGTTGTGACAAAGAGAGCAGAGATATTCTTAATCTAAATAGTATTAGTATTAGTACTATATATTATAATACACCAACTTGTCGATCGGTTTCATGATTGGTCGGAAGTCAATTTTGGGATGTTGAATATTGGAGGGTCCTTTGGAAAACTCAAGTCGGCCAACTTTGTCCATTTCTCATTTCTATCCAAAATCCTAAAAACAATTTTGGCTAAAAATTTTCCCAAAATTAAACCTTCTCTTCGAAGGATCAGATCACCATATTAGAATGTCCCACATCAATAGAATGCTTGAGCAATGTGGTATTTATAATTGTGCGGTAATCATCTATTATAAAAACTAGTTTTTGGGTATGAATTAGGCTCACACTTCTAACATTCCACTCAATAATTTCACACATTGCTCACCAGATGAATGCTGAATTTGAAGAAATAGCTCTTATCTGGAATCTCGTGGCATCCACTTGGTTTGAAAGAGGAGATGATACAGTCTCGTATTGGATTAATCGATGTCGTAGAGCCATTTTAAAAATGAATTAAAGACAAAAACCTAAATAGCTCACAACTTATCTAGGAAAACAATGTGACACTCGATGAAAATCTCTCAGCCAAACAAAAGGACGCTTAATTACTGGAAACTCTACAATTTTAGCTCTAAACCAAAGATGTTGGTAATTAGGATCCCATATAAGAAGAAGTTAGAAATGATTTTAAGTAATAACAGAAGAGATGTTGGTAATTAGGATTCCATTTTTCTTCTCCCTTGAGGAGAGAACCCTTTCACTATTTTTCTTCTTTATGAAAAGTGAGTTTTCTTTAGTTTCAAGGCTAGAAAAACCATACATCGCTTTTACCGATTGGTTCTCTAGTGTAATGGTTCGTACCGGACCGATAAAAACAACGGAGAGCTTTCGGATGCAAACCGAGATTATAGTATTTTTTTTCAAAGTCATTTGTTATGATGACTAGTCCAAGATTGGTTGATGAGTTTGAGTTAAAAATCGTTTCTTTCACTAATATGTTCGGGTTAGAGATTTTCAACATCTCTCCTAACGAATTGTCAAACTTTATTAAATTTGTCTTTATTTTTCTAGTTTATGTTTGCTCTGTTGTTTTAACGTTTAGGCGTGCGTTTCGAGTCTGTCTGACTACGCTTCTATCATGTATCTATGAATGAAGAACTTGTGTGGAAAAAAAAAAAATAATAATAAGAGATGCATGAGCCAAACCACTCACTTTCAAGTTTCAATTGAATTGATTTGAAAGTCCATAAAAATCTCATATGGTATCAATTATCAAAGGCGCAAAGCCCAAATCCAGTTTACCAAAACAAAAAGGAATGCTAAATTTCGCCTACTATATATCCCCCAACCAAAATAACACGTTTCATTTCGGTTGATTTGGAAGTCAAATCTTTTTTTTTTTTTTTTTTTTTTGTCAAATCTCTTCTTTAAAAAAAGTTCCTTAGTGGAAGTCAAATCTCTTGCCTTCGTAAATTTCGCCTAATGTAGTATTTATCTCCAACAAAGATAACGCGTTTCCATCTCATTTTTTTCCGTAGATAACACGTTTCTATCTTCCGAGTAATCTTCCGATTTTTTTATATTTTTCTGATTTCAGAACAAGACCACAAATAACGTGAAAACCTAAATGCACGACAACATGTGGTTGAATCTTTTTTAAAGACCAACAAAATAAGAGTGACTTTTTCTAGCCAACAAATCTAAATAAGAGTATTTATTTCTCCAATTTTCTAATATATTTTTTTCTTATATATAATTAGAAAATCTTCTAATATATTTCGTCAAACAAATAAAACTAATCGAGAATAAAATACATACACAGCCAAATTATTTACAAATTCACGTTGAATTTTTCCTCGTCTTTATGAGACCGGACCACGCCAATCATTTTAGTAACTAATACGTCTAGGCAACGTCAGCCACAATGACGGCGTCTGCGCCTCACCATTGTATCAACGTCTGATTCCGTCAGTTCCGTCACCATTGTATTAACCATCCTCATGTCTCCCATCGTGATCTCCTCGCTGACGTCATCCCCGACGTAGATCTTGTCCACGTCACCGGCGTCAACCCTAATGATCTTCCCGAGTAACCTCCCCGGCTGCCTCCATTCCGCGAGCAACGCCGGCACACCAAATCCGGCACGTGCATCCCACGCACTCACCTCCACGACGTCGAATCCTTTCTTCTCCGCCGCTAATAAAACCGCCGGCGACAACGCGGAAACACCACATTTTTCGAAGAATGAAGCCACCGCGTTACGGTGACCTCCTCCACCTCCGTTGATATCAAGATGGTCCCAAAGCTTCACGACTCCGCTTGAGGTTAGATCTAACAAGTCTCCGAAGCTACGTCGCATCCATGGGATATTTTCATTTATAACCTTATCATCATCATCATCATCATCATCATCAAGGTAATGGCCATTGACCGAGCCGTCATCTTCTTTGTTATCATCATCATCATCATCTTCGTCTGAGGAGTCTGAAGAGAAAGACCAATCGGAGTCGCTGTCGTAATCAAGGAGAAGAGTTGGTGAAGGTAGAGACACGTTTACATTTCGTAAACTAAAGACTAAACTCTTGATTCTAGTAATCAAAGTGGTGAATGAAGCAAGAAATGCAATAAGCAATAAAGCACCCCATTTCCATAAACTATAAGCTTGATGTAACTTTCCGACGCCGGAGACGGCATAAGCTCGAGATAAATACGACTGATCGTTTATCGAGTTTATCCCCACCTCAAAATCGTTTATCCTGTTAATAATCGGTACCTCCATTAATTGTTGAGAACGAATCTTGTTCTTGGTTTTTTTTTTTTTTTTGTAAAGGGAAAAGAAGTAAAGAGAGAAAACAGAGGGGATTTTGGTTAAGGAAGGGATCAGATTTGGTATTAATAGAGAGAATAGTATCTGGAAAGAGATGACGTGGCATATAACTAGAGGATATGTGATGACAGAAATCAAGGACACGTAGGAGAAAGGCGGCGGCGAGGCTTCCGACGAACCTAGAAAGGCAGAAAAATAAGGCGCTTTATCAAAAAAAAAATAATCTCTCACTAATAAAAATAAGCTTTTGAAGCTCCTAAGAGCCTCCACATCAGCAACTCATATTCTCTTCTAAGCTTGCCACCTCAGCACATCTAAATTCTAATTAGTCCACATTAAAATTAGCCATCCCATAATATAATTTAAATCGCTAACTTCTCACTAAAAAAACACACCCAACATTTAAATAAGGCACAACTTACAACTTAAAGCTCAAAAGAAAAAAGAAAAAAACCACATCTTCTTTACGATAAACAAAAATCGTCTCTTCTCCTCTTTTTTTTTTTTTTAAACGCTTCTTCTCCTCCATTGCCTTCGCCTCTTCTTCTCCTTCGCCTTCGCCTCCTCACAACTAAAACGTCACCAAAAAGCTCCAAATCCCTGAAACGTACCCACTAATCTACAAATAACCATAAATTACCCTAAATTAAAAACATCCACTACTCCTTCCAATTAATCTCCTCTCCCTGTATACTCCTAAAGCTTTCTGAAAATCTGACCCTAGCCTTCACAGCTAATCATACCCCGCAATCAACCACTAAAACGAAAGCATGGCTACAAAATCTCTCCATACAACCCTCCAACCATCAAAGTTTCAGATTCTGGATGAAATTGAAAATGATTTCTGTAAAAAAGAAGTCTTGGTACGCCTGATTCATAACTGGGAAGTCTTCATTATTTTCCTTTGGATTCTTCCGCCTTTATGCTTCCAAACTTCCGACTCTTCTTCAACCTCCCTTCAACTTTCGTGATTCTCGGTGTTCACCTGACAATCCGTCGGCACCGTTCTCCGCCTCCTTCCTCCGGCACACCCGGAAACCTCTACGTTCTTAACCACCGCCCTGAAGCTCAGATCCAATTATACACTAAAGCTAATAACTTTGCATACATGATCTTGTGTTGGTGACAATGACCAAGTAAAAGAAAAAAAATGAGAGCTTGGAAGCATTGTAGATACAGAGAGATATAAAGAGAAGAGAGGAGAGGATTGGATATTGTGTTACTTAGTTCTCTCTGACGTTCTGCACTTTATTTGAATAAATTCTTTTGTGTTTTGATTTTTCAGAAACAGCGCCATCGTGGTTAATCACTCGTGGCAACCTTTCTTAGGTTCGATTCTCTTCCTCAATCATCTCTTTATTGATATATGAATCTTTTTTCTCAGAATCTATTATCCTTTCGTAGCAATTTCTCATCGATTATAAACAGGACCATAATCTATAATTCATTATAAACATGACCGATTTCTCAGGTTCGAATGCTCTTTTTCTCATTATCCATAATCCATTATAAATAGGACCAGGCTGCCTTTGAACTGGGACCGGTATACTTAATAATTTTATTTTGAATTTAATTTGGTGTTTTAGGTACTGAGCATGAGTAGATTGGGAGGTGCTGCTTTCGTTTCTTCTCAAATCTCTTAGGTAATTAATTTCACTACTTGTACTCCTTTTTAATAAATTCCAATATTATAATCATCTACTTAAATGTTGATTTGATGTTACAACGCCATGGAAGCTTAGTTTTGTTTAATTGGCCTTGTGTTCATCACTCTCTGCAAAGTTCTTATAGCCTTAACTTGTAGAAAAAGAAAGATAAGGCACAGAGTTAAATGAGTCAGCCTCTGACGCCACATGAGATATAGTACTATTCATTCTTTTCTTTTAACCATGAACCCAACTATAGTCAGCGCATCATTCATGGTTTTTTGTTTTTTTTTTTAACTGTATCATTCAGGTTTTTCAACTATCTGAAAGACTCATCTTAAATCAATATTAATATTTTTTTTTGTAGAGACTCTCTTGAGAAATCTTTAATGTGTGGGGCTTCTTTTACTAATGTCTTTTTTTTTTTTTAATGTATAGTCACATACTTAGATAAATTTTATTTGGGATATTATTACAAATTTTTAAAAAATTAAATTATTTTAAAAAATTTAAAGAAAATATTATTGCAATTCTTTAAAGCCTGTTACATCAACACGTTTCTCTTTAGTAATTAATAAAAAAAATTAATCTCAAATCATCTACATACTAGGTAAATGAAAATGATAGAATTCTTTTGTATCGGATAATAATATTGTTACTAATAATTATTTTAGTTTGGGCTGAAAATGCAGCAGAGTTAATTAAACATAGACTATCAATTTATTTTCTAACAAGGTTTACATGTCACATGGGTTCGAATGGTAATCCACGACATAAATCATTCTCTAGAGCAATATGTGTTGTTCAAGGATGTTAAGCTCATGTTCGAGATACATTTTAATAATTTTTTTGACAAAATCTAAATCCACGTATCGTCTAAATCCACATATAATTATAATAATATAATAATAGATCGATGTCTCAACTCTCAAATATTAACTTTCACCAAAGTTTATGTTACCCATATATTATTTATCTTTTATACACTTCCATGAATATCTCTTGAGGAAGATGCTCTAAACTATCCTCTCATCTATGTTGGATAGGGCTCACTTCATATAACTAGATATCTTTTATTTTGAAATTTTTAAATTTTATCTCTAAATATATATGCATTAATAGAATAAGTCTCAAAGAACCAAGAGTATGTGCATTGGTGAAAGATTTATTAATTTCTCATCAATAAAATAATATTATTATTAATGCATTTTTTTAGTGTTAGAATATTTTGATGATTTTTTATCTCTATTGGTGAGATACTCACTAAAGTCTCTCATCAATATAATATTTATTTTTAGTATAGTTTAATATTTTTAGTGTAATTTAACTTGAATACTTATTTAATTTTAGATATAATACATGATTTTCATAAGATCAAAATATATTTTAAAAATTTTCAGATCTCAAATTTTTTTCCTTATATTCCAAAATAGTGTATTAACTAAAATAATATTAATTTATTATTATTGGAATTTAAAATTATATTAATATATAATTTAAACTCATTTATAATGGAATTTGTTAGATATATAATTTTATTTTATGATTTATTAAAATATATATATATATATATATATATTAATATATAAACTATTTAGTTAAGTTTTTAAAGTATTGTGGATTTGATTTATCATAATAAAATTTTAACCATTTATGAAGAGATATATATATGAGTGAGGTTCTTAAGGGGTATGAGAACAGATTTTCACCTCCATTTTCTTAAATATTTTACAATTATAATTGTGAGTTACTTAATGAAAGAGTTCCATTATATGCTTTAATGAGCTAAAAGACTATTTTCATTAATTTGCTTTAATGACTCTGGTATTTTTTTCATTTTGCTTCTTCTCTTCACTATAGATTGATTTTGAGTGTCCAGTTGATTTATTAACCATAATACTCTTGTGTAAGATATCCTCCTGTGGATGACGAAGAAGTAGAACATGAGGAAGATATCCTCTTATATGCATTAGTTTTTATCTAAACATGATTTAAAAGGAAGAAAAAAAAAACACATTACTTGATATTTAACTAGGAAAAAACAACTTGGCGGGAAAAAAAAAGAGAAATTCCCTCAAATAGCACAAAAACAAGTTTTTGTTCCACAAATAGCTCACATTTTTATTTAGTCAAAAATAGCATTTTATGAAGTTCATAATTTATTTATTTTGGTTTGGGTTGACTATATTAGAATTTAGGGTATAGTTTTTAGGGGGTAGGAGGTACAATTTAGGGTTTAGGGCTTAGGGTTTAGGGTTTTCTAAACCCTAAACCCTAAATCCTAAACCTTAAAAATATGAGGCCCTTTAATAAAAATGCTAATTGTGTCTTAAATAAAAATATGAGCTAAAAATGTCACAAAAACCTCATTTTGTGCTATTTTTGAGAATTGCCCAAAAAAAAAAGAAAAAAAAAAAGAACTAGGAAAAAACAAGCCCTACCCTTCCAACAAGAAACGCTTCACGATCTTCACGCTTTCCTCCACGACGTCCTTCTCCCAAATCTCTCTTCTACTCTTCCCTTCTCCCAGTGCCGGACTCTGATTCAGCTCAGCCATAATCGCCGCCGTAGCATTAAGCCTCTTAATGTCCCAACCACCCATTATCAGCTTCATGATCTTCTGTTTCTGCTTCTTGACCAGCCGACACGTCCTCTCTTTCATCCCCTTCACAGCCTCATCGTAAGCCGCCTTTCTCCCAAGGTCCCATGTTCCACTCTTCCTCTCCCTCGGGTACACTCTAAAGTATCGGTCAAACTCCTCCACCCCTATAGTCTTCCGAACCCCCACACGTGGCCCTGAATCCACTACAGGGTCGTAGAAAGCAGTAAGCTGTTCGAACAGTCCCAACTCGATCATCTGGTCGACTCGGTTGCACAAGTGCTGGAACAGAACCTTCTTCGAAACATCTACCCAGAGAATGCAGCTTTTGTACCGTAGCTCGGAACAGATCGATGAAAGACTGGATCCAGGAGCAAACGGATCAGTTTCCGGGTCAAAACGCTCAGCGAGGAGAGCGTGGTTGAAGGAGTTGGATCCACCAACTATGATCGGGAGTTTCCCGCTAGAAACCACTTTAGATATGAACAGTGTCGCTAAAGAACGGAACTGTGCCGTAAGTTCACCGTCGTTTGGGTGGAACTCACCGAGAAGATGGTGCGTGACTCCGCCTTGCTCATGCACTGGGATTAGATTTGTGGCAATCTCCAAGCCTCTGTAGATTTGCATTTTGTCGGAGTTGATGATCTCCGCGGAAAAAGAGGTGGCGAGATCGACGGATAGGCGTGACTTTCCTGTGCCGGTAGTTCCCGTGATGAGAACCACCTTGTCCTTGAGGATGTTTGGCCCTGCATGGTCCATGCACATGGTGACTGATCGTGGTCGCCTCGAGATGGTAGTGACGGTGGCTAGGAGAGGATGACAAAATGCCGATGATAAGGAGAATTCATACATTTTTTTTTTTTTTAAGAGATAAGGAAACCCTTTCTCTTTAACTTATATGCTCTCGCTTTAGTAGTTTTAGGAAAATGGTAGAAAAACTGGAGATTCAAATTTTGGACAATTTTCATAATTTATTTGGGAGGAAATTGGTCTCTGATTTTTTTTTTTAACTGATGTTCACAAATCACATCTATCTATATTCGGAATACTTGAAATAATATGCTTTTTTAACATGTTAATTAGTAAATACAAATACATGCATATTCCCTATGTATATATGATAGTAGGACTGATGAGACACACGGACACAGAAAATTATAACTAAAATGTTGATGAGTAATTTTGAACTGATTTGAGAAGGAATTAACCCATGTTGGTATTGCTGCAATACTATTGCATATTGGTTTTACGGATGACCATGCAGTAGACACTAACTCCACATGATGAAAATATTTACTTTTAACAAACGAGGTCATAATGAACGATTCTATATGCAACATATACACTTGAAAACTTCCAATTTGGTTCAACTCATTTCCTTTGTATCCAACTAGAGAATTTTGGGTTAGGAAAAAGCATTCGGACAGTCAGACTCGACCTTCTAATCTTTTTTTTAGTTCTCATCATGCTTGTTGTATAAGAAACTTTTGAAAAAATAAAAGAACTTAACTTATAACAATGCAAACTATTCGACACGTTTCTCACCTCTGACTCTTTGAGGCTCTGACAGACATGCACGAGGAATTCACGTTTAACGTTTTGTTACGATGCATCCAATTATTATTATTATATATAGTCAACTTACGTTACAACAAACACTAACAAAAAAAAATACGTTATAACAATGCAGATATATATATTTGTTTCGTATATGTATGTCTTCCTAAATGTATATGTCTGCATTGTTGTAACGTAATTTTTTTTTTTGTTAGTGTTTGTTGTAACGTAAATTGACTATATATAATAATAATAATTGGATGCATCATAACAAAACATTAAACGTTAATTCCTTGTGCATGTCCGTCAGAGCCTCAGAGGTGAGAAACGTGTCGAATAGTTTGCATTGTTATAACGTAAGTTCTTTTATTTTTTTCAAAAATTTCTTATACAAAAAGCATGAGAACTAAAAAAAGGATTAGAAGGTCGAGTCCGAGTCCTTGTGCTTTTTCCTAACCCAAAATTCTCTAGTTGGAAGTGAACCAGATGTAATATCCCTCTAACTCTAACCAGAGACTAATTGACTTACAAAAGTTACAATAAAACCTCTATAAATTAATAATACTAGAAAAAATATATTTTATAATAGTTTATTAATTTATCGTGTTTATTTATTTATAAAAATGATATTTAACTAAAATTATAAATTTAGATTCTGAGAAAATTATTAATTTAGCTAGATATTAATTTATTGAATATTAATGTATAGAGGTTTCATTGTATACGGTATGTTGTAATGTTTTTTGTATAACAAAAAGAGAATACAAACCTTACGTTACAAAAAATCCAGAGACCAACTTCCTCCGAAATAAATTTTGAAAATTGTCCAAATTTGAATCTCCAATTTTTCTATCCTTCCCCTAAAACCACTGAAGCGAGAGCTTATAAGTTAGAAAGAGTTTCCTTATCTCTTAAAAAAAAAGAAAAAAAATGCCAGAACTCACCTTGTCTATTTTGTCATCCATAAACAACGTGATCTCTGGAATAGAAATGCTTGGCAACGTCTAGTAGCCTGATCAAAGGGCCATGTAATACATTTTTAGCCAAATAATCATATAAAATGGGACAAAGTAAGTATTAATAAGGAAAAAAAAAAAAAAAATCAGATCATGCATTGTTAAAACGTTAATTTTTAAAAAAAATTCCCGCATATGAAGGAGGAGAAACATGTGATATCCGAAAAATAATGCAAACCATTCACACATTTCTCTACCTATAAGAAAATGTTTTAAGTTAACATTTTAATAACAAAATAAAATTTTAAAGAATTTAATAAAATTTGGTTAATGTACAACTAAAATTTAATATTTGAAGAAATATTATTTGGTTTCAAGAGTCAAACTATTTGGTGAGTATATAATTACAATTTTTGAAACAGTTTAATTAACAAAATAAATAAATAAGCATATGATAGAATTTGATTGGTGTCATTTTAAAATCAAACTCGGAAATGTGAAACTTATGACTCGTCGCGGCCCCAAAAATCGAAAGGAGTTTATTGTAAACTTGTTTTCAAAAAGAAAATCAAAAATAAGAATTTGGAGGCAAAAGTGTAGAGGAATAATAGGAAATTTAACAAAAGCCAAAAAGAAATGGTGTGAACTCGGGATAGAGTGATTTCAACAGTGTGACAACGAAAATTTCCATGTTCACCATTGGAAGATTTCCATCTTCAAATTCTCCCCATACTATTTTTTGACAAAGAAAATTTTCGTGTTTTCCAGAAAAAAAAAAAAAAAAAAAAAAATTACCACCAGTCATCGGCTCATCGCGCCCCTTGAGGAAGCTTAGTTCGCTGGATTTTTCGTTTGAGCGAGCATTCGCTACCTCTCTTACCTTCTTTTTTTCATTTGATTCATTGTTAAAACTTTCATTTCTAGACATTTTTGTTCTATTAAAAAAAAAAAATACAATCTTTTTCTTTTTAGTTTCGAACTAAACTACTTACCTTTTTATAAAGACTAAGAATTATATTCGTCGGTAGGCGTTAGAGTCGATTTTTAGTGCATTGCGAACACGTGTTATGCCGCTATAATGTTATTATGATTTTACTTACCGATATTGCGGGGTTTCCGCAAAAATCAATTCGACCGTTTTGTACTCTTTTGTTAATGTATGTTGTTTTAAAACTATTTTTGTTTTATAAAAAGTATCATTTTGTATTTCTAATGCAGAGTTTTAAACTAAATTTCAATTTTATCTTTATTATTTTATCTTAGTTAGAAAATCTTATTTACTCTGTTAATAGAGGACATAAAAGAAATTTACAAAATTTTCTTTACTTGTGTAAAAAATGATTGAAATACATATTTGTGAAACAGACTGATCGAATATATTTTATCTTTTTTTCCTCTATAGCAGTAGTGAGTTCGGGCACTCGTTACAGTCCCGGCCCAATAAATCAGGATTCTAAAAATAGTTTTAGCCCTTTTTTATATATAAATTTTTTTGGGCCTTTTTATTTTTTAAAGTAAAATTGGATCCTTTTTGAGGATTTATATAAAATTTTTTTTTTTTTTTTAGGCTCTTGTATAAAAAAAAACATACTAGGACCATTTTCTAATTCTATTAAGTGAAATTGGGCTTTTTTATTTGAGAAAATTTCGTAAAAAAACAAATGGGTCCCTGGGCCATGGTTCCTTTGCCCATCCCACTTGGACCGGATCTGGTTCGTTATCAAAGCCCAAATGCGTATATCCATGCTGAACGGATTATCTCATATTTGCACTTTCTAATAGATCATTTAGCTTGGAATGGTTCTTTATTAGTAAAATAATACTCAATAAGATAACCATTTCCGTCTCAACCAACCATGTCCATGTCTAACGTTACCCCTTACCGTTCCACTAGATTTAATACGACAACATCACATTCAACTTTTCACCATGTCACCAAAAGGTAGTGACAGTACTAATTACTATTATAAGGAGATTGATTTTTGTGTGTGTGTGTGATGAGTTCTATTTCCTATTGGTACATATAGTTATTCTTTAAATCAGAATATCTTAAATCTGACTATAACTAACAATGAAAGTTACGAATGAAAAGTCCATAACTTCCACGATCAAAAACAATAAAACTCTTTAACCATGTCATGCATTGCAATAAATACATGTAAACAACACGTCCACACACCCAAAGATCCATGCGTCCGAGACTCCGAAGGCAAACAAAAAAAAAAAAAAAAAAAAAAAAAAAATCACCATGGATGTCAATTAGGCTAGCCCGACCCAGCATTCCGGATCAAAAAACATATTCTGACCTATATTTCAAACCCCGGTCTAGTCCGAATAGGATTACATGGTTTATCAGGGGTTTTTTTTTTGCGTTTTTAAGCAATGTAACAAAAGTAAACTAAACTTAAATAACCACCAATATGTGTTCCATAAAAGTATAAAACCAATCTACTTCAAAGACAAATATTTAAAACCAAATAAATTGTATAAAATTTATACTAGTAAATAAAACATAAAATCAAAACACTTCGAACTAGGTAGTAAAGTCAATATTTAAATCTGCTTCAATGTCTTCTAAATTCTCTTCGTTCATCAAAATCTACATATGTTTTTAAAAATATATAGATATTATGATATTTGACATGTATAAATCATATAAAAATGTAACTTGTTAAAAGCTTTGACATGTATATGTTTTGATCAAATAATTTGACTAAAGACAATGGACCGACGAAATTTGAGTATTAGAGATGTAGCCAACATGCATTATATACCAATTTGTTTTCGAGATTTATATTTTATAGTAAGACAAGATTATAAAATTAGAATTTTCAATCAACTAAAACTAGTAAATATTCCAAATTATTATTTAAAATAACATTTTTAGGAAATTTTCAGATTAAATCAAAATGTTTATTTAAACAATGAAAATATAATATTTTCATGTTTATCGGGCTAGTCCCAAAAATCCGAATTTTCATAGACTTATATATTAAAGCCTGAGTCCGCTGTTTTCACGGTTACACTACAGTCCCACTCTAGTTTTTACCAGTGAGTTGCACGCGCGCTTCTTACTGGATAGCGTTATATGCAGGTACCGTGATTTCAATGTTCCGCGCAGCACCATATTATTTGCACTCTCTTCGTTTTCGTTTTGCTTTTTCCTCGATCGGCGACCTCCGCATTGGATCCCTCAGCTCCGATTTAGATGTCGCTGCTAAACCAACTCTTCAACCGTGGGATCTTTGGCGCCAAATGGTTTCTCCTTCTTCTTCTTTTTTTCCCGCTTCAAATTTCTGCTCTTTCGCTCTTGCTTTATACCGTTCATTTATCTGGATTCTGAATCTAGAATTCTTCGGAAAGTTGTTTAATTTGAATAGCATCTATTAACTACTCTTTTATTCAATTCGAAATTTCAATTTGAATAATTGCAGCAAGACATGCTTGAACTTGTCAATTGCTCGGATGAAACTACTGCAAAACAAAAGAGATATGCAGCTCAAACATATGAAGAAGGAGATAGCTCAGTTCTTACAAGCTGGACAAGAACCAATCGCTCGAATCAGGGTCCTTCATTTAAAAAAAATATATATATTTTATGATCTCATTCCGATTTTTGTGTTTATGTTATTATTATTTCTTACAATGAACATCAAAATTCCTATGTTCTTGTCTGAGATTTAGGTGGAGCATGTGATCAGAGAAATGAATTTGTGGGCAGCTTATGAGATATTAGAGCTTTTCTGCGAGTTTATACTTGCTCGTGTTCCAATTCTTGAAAATCAAAAGTAAGTTTTCAAATTTCCATCTGTGATCAAAGATATAGTGGAATGATCTATGACATGTTTGTGTGATGTTTCTTTTGGATTTTTTCAATTGAATAGGGAATGTCCTAGAGAGTTGAGAGAGGCTATTTCTAGTATCATATTTGCTGCTCCAAGGTGCTCAGAAGTGCCTGATCTTCTTCAAATTAAGAATCTCTTTGGTACAAAATATGGAAAAGAATTTATCATGGTTGCTTCTGAGCTTCGTCCCGATTCTGGCGTCAATCGTACTGTTAGTATATTCTTTTGGGGATAGCTTCTTCTTATTCATGTTTTATATACATATATATCAGGAGAATTAGTTTGGATTGTTTTGTTTTGTTTTTTGGGCAGATCATTGAAAAGCTTTCTCCCACCAGTCCATCAGGAGAGGCAAGGCTCAAGATTTTGAAAGAAATTGCGCAGGAGTACAGTTTGAATTGGGATTCGTCTGCCACAGAAGCTGAGTTCATGAAGAGCCATGAAGACCTACTGGTACTATTCCCTGAACCTAGATTTTTCAGTTTACAGGAAAGCTAGGCGGTAACTTTAGCATCGTTTGGTCTGCTAAAATGTGAACTTTAGTACAACTCCGCTATGTCGCGAGGAAAAAAAAAATGGTTTCCCTCAATGGCAGTAGGATGACATTGAATTGGAAATCACAACTCCAGTTTTAAGAACTATTTGAAGAAATTTGCTGCCCAATATTTCTATATGTGTCCATTGATCGTTACTTTGTCTGGTAGATATTCAATAGGACAGGAGGAATGATAAATATATGTCTCAAAAGCAATAAAATGATAATCTTTCGCCGCCTAGCTGTTGTTGTACTCGAATGCCGAGTTTGCTTTAATTTAGCAAATGATTTGCAAATATTTTAAATCAAATGAAGTCTGTTTGTCAAGTTGATAGATTTGGTTCTAATGTCATTGGTAGGGTGGAGCTAAGCAAATAAATCGTCAAGATGGTATGTCTGAATCTCGGCCGTCCCAACAAGGCTACACTCAGTCTTCAATTTCTAGGGAAGCTGAAACTCTGCCTGCAGAGGCCACACAGAGACTTCAGAAGCTTCAAGCTCAAAACCCAGTGAGCAAAAATATGTCATCATCTAAGCTGACTTCAGCTTCTCAAGCGCCACCTGATACTAGTCGGGTTCAGATTGATGTAATGGAGAGAGCTCGGGCTGCTCTAGCTAGCGCAGAACGTGCAACAGCAGCTGCTCGTGCTGCAGCCCAACTAGTGAATGTCTCTTATGGGGCTGCTACACCAACAGTGGCAGCAGCAGAAGGGAAGTCCATAAACTTAATGTAGTTGCCACGCCGTCATTTGTGAATAAAAGCAACTGTATGTGCTTCTTACACACAAAGAAGGATAATGATGTTTCCTTGGGTGCATAGGTTTGGAAATGACTAATGAGTATGCTAAAGAGAGTATCGGTAGATTAGGCTTAAGTTGTGAGTTGTTGTGACTTGTGAAATCCAAATTGAAGACTATAAAAATCACTTTACTTACGACACCAAAGCAATTTATATTTTGAACTTCTGTTTTTAGTTTTCATATGCAGAGTTTGGTCAACTTAATGAAAATTTCAGATGAGTCATCAACTAAATATGAGATGGAATCAAAACTCAATGATATTAAATGCAAACAACCTTATCATCCAAAAATATATTTCAATTTTTAATTTGCCATGACAAACACGAGGCAAATAAACAACATTATCTGTTAGAACTCTCATTTTTTATGTTTAGAATCCCAGTGAACATCCTAAAGCATCTCTCTCTGTCACTATATATGTAAGTCTCTCACTAGTCTCTGTTATGCAGATTTCATTCAAAAGTCTGATCAGATGACGAGTCACTACTGTAAAACCATCTCTGTTGTTTATCTCTTGTTTTGTCTCTTCATCACATCTGCGTCAGCACGCTCCATCATACGACAAATCACTGATGGCTTCAACGCAAATATGCAGCGTATGAAATCCCTTCTTTGCTCTCAGTTTTTTTTCCAATATTCAAGAAGATCCATCTATGTATTTTTGGTTCTGTATTTGGACTTTAAACATTGTGTGACACATGCTCTGTTTTCCTTCAAATGCTCTGTTTTTTTCTGTAACAGAGGAGAATGGAGCAGGACCAATCCCAGACCATGAAAAGTCTCATTACTTAGATAAACATCAAGAGATCTCATCACGTGATTATAAAGTCTCAGCTTCAAACACAGTGAAGGGTCTAAGAGATCGTCCTCCATCATCGTACTCTCTAAAAATGGAGTCTTTCAACACGCTCCTTAAGTCAACCTATGCTGAGAGATACGAATCTCGTCCTTTTGAAGTTGGTGGATACAACTGGTATGTTGGTAATCTGATATTTATTTTCTTGAACCAAATCTTATAAACTACTACAATATATGTAAACAGGAGACTTGTTGTGTACCCAAACGGGAACAAGAAAGATAGTGGTTCAGGGTACCTTTCGCTTTACGTAGCTATAGACAACTCGACTCTCGTCTCTGCACATCAAGAGGTTTATGCGGATCTAAGGTTTTACATCTTCAACAAGAACGAGAGGAAGTACTTCACCATCCAAGGTTGTGTTTTTTGCTTATTCTCAATCCATGAAAAATGCTTTTGTGTATGTATAATAGTAAAGTTAGTAACATCTACATATCTTTGTGTATTATATAATCTGCAGATACGGATGTATGGAAATTTAATGTTTTCAAAACTATGTGGGGATTTTCTCAAGTCCTCTCAGTTGATACATTCAAAGATCCGAAAAACGGATACCTTTACGATGGAGATCACTGCGAGTTTGGTGTTGATGTGACCATTCCTTCTCTCTTTGAGAAATCCGAACTTTTCTCTGTTACTGATAATTTTCATAACCCGAGATTCACCTGGACCATCCGGGGATTCTCAACGCTGCTCAAAGATTCTTACCTATCAGATGTATTTACCATTGGAGGAAGAAGTTGGTGAGTTCAATATTGTTACAAAAATGATTAGACTTTGTGAGTAATGATGGTAGTAACAAAGTATTCTTTATATGATGATCAGGAATATAAAAGTGCATCCAAATGGTGATGCCAAGGGAGAAGGAAAAGCCTTGTCCATGTTTCTTTACCTTAATGCAAACGAGAAATTCAGACCTTATGAGAAGATTTATGTTCGAGCCAAGCTTCGAGTTCTTAACCAACGCAATCTCAATAACCTCGAAAGGCAACGTAAACAGATGATATATATATATATATAAATATCTATTTCTATCTATATATGTTATGGACACAGTCGCAGTGACTAATAATGAATGTTTTCTTGTGATTTTTTTTTCTCTTTCTTTTTGGCAGTCGATAACTGGTTCAGTGGTCCGGGAAACGCAGGTTTTTCTGGTTGGGGTTATCATGAGTTTATCTCACTCTCTGACCTCAAAGATTCATCCAAGGGTTTCGTTGTGAATGATATGTTGATGGTTCAAGTCGAGTTCGAGGCCATTTCTTCAACCAAGTACTTCCCTAGTTAGATTTCTCTACCCAAGGAATTTGCAGCTTCATTATTATCAACCACTAAATAAATATGAATAAAAATGTGTGTGTGTGTGTTTTTGCAATTTAAATAAATGAGTTTGTTTCTCTCTCTCATAACCCATAGAGACATCACTGAAAAATTATTACTCTTCTAGAAAGCACTAACGATTTTACCCCAAAAATCGTTTGTTGGACATTCAGTTATAATGCCCTCCTAGCATGAATTGGAAAACGAAACCGAGTTATTCACGACAAATAAGTCAACTAAGTCAACTAGAAACAAAAGACTAGATAAACTATTCTTGATTGGAGAGGCTTTTGTGTTGACAAAAAAACAAAGAAAAAAAGGGCTTTTGATTTATAATAACATAACTTATAGTCGATGTTTGGCAGTGGAGCTAAGAGCATCCACATCAATATAAACTCAAAGGAGTTTCTTAAAAGTAATATTTCTTAAAAGTAATATAATAATATTTCTAATTTATTTTAATTATTTAACTGAATTAAATTAGTTTCATCCAATAACACTTCCACAAAAGAGTTTCTTAATTTTTTTTGTAGAGTTTCTCCATAGAGAAACCCATCTAATTCTCTCTCTTCTTTTCTAATTACTTTCTATTATTTTAATAAAGAAAAAACCCACATATAGATTCATATAGAAACTCTAATAAGGATGCTCTAATGAAATAATATAAATAGAAACTACATCATTTTTTTTTTTTGCCGGCAATCATTTTCTATTTCAAAACACTAATTCTAATATTAAATTTGAAAGTAAACTACGTTTTTCAACATAATTTTATTACTATCTTGAAATTTTAAATTACTATTATTTAGCGGATTAAATATTGGTATTTTTTATTTTAATTTTTTAAAAAATTGGTATATTCATTTGCGTGAATACCAAATAAATATATTATTAATGTTGTAAATTTTAATAAAATAGCGCATTAAGTTTCACTAACAAATAAAAATGGAACTAAAATTTGGTTTACCCTATCTAATTTTTAATTTGTCACATTATTGTCATTTATTTAAGTTAAATTAGTTTCATTACAATACTATATAACAAATTAACTCAATAGTATATGCATACGTTTTTTATTATTAGCCCAATTCATACTTGCATCGTGAGAGCCCTATTATATCATCACCGGCCGTAGGATATATATAAAATGTACTCATTTGGAAACATGTATGTATTCCAAAAAAAGATATCAAAGGAAGAAACAAATCGGTCATATGGGTCGTGTGCGTGTGAGGGAGAATATAGATGGTCCACTTACGACTTACGAGTTGCCCCTTCGTACACACGCAATCTCATCTCGCCCTTTCCAAACTATAGTTTTTTTATTTTATTTTGTTATAACCCAAATTACAATTTTGTCTCTTTCTCATGAACGTTTGGTCTATTTTCCGGTCCAGGTGGGAATTCAATTTCCCACTTTCTAAAGTACTCAAACGAATCTCTTTTCCTTTTTCTTCTTTTTTTTCTTTTACTACTACATCATAAGGAACAACAGAAGAAACAAAATTAATACAAAGTTTGTACGGATTTCAATTTACTTTGGGCGGCATTTTGATTTTTTCAACACGTTAAAAAGGAAAAACTCGATTTAATATTCTGATGAACAATTCTCAAAGATATTTGTAGCATAAAGTAATGGAGGACACGTAGGGCCTAAGGAACAGACAGATGGTGTGTGATTAAGCAACTTTAGTCTCTCTCTTCCATGTCCTAAACCCATGTCTCCATACATATTCTCTTCAAAACTCATTTCCTCTTCTGGTTCCTCCTTTAAATAACCTCTCTCTCCCTACACTCATACATGCATTGATCATGAAGAGGGAGAGGAAGAGACAGAGACCGGAGAAGGAGGAGAAGGTGGACGAGGAGAGGAAGATCATGGAGGTGGTGGTGGTGGAGGATGCATTGGCTGCAGCGACGACGGTGGCTGCGGCTGCGGCAGCAAAGGAGGAGGAGGAATTTTGGGGGATGAGGCTCAAGGCCGGAGATGTTGTTGTCGACGAGCTGATGACGTGGAGCACCGTTTCATGCTGGGACGTGGAGTTCGTTGAGAAAAACTATGGAGTTTTGTTCAGTGATGTTGTGTGGAACGATGATATTTGGAACTTGAACACGTCTACTCAGCTTCCTCCTTTAGATAACACAACAAAAGATTGAAGTCGAGAGATCCTTTGTTTTGGGATTCAAGGTTTTTCAGTCGGTTCGGTTATTGGATTTTTCAGTTTTTAGTATGAACCATATCATGACCAATAATTAGTTGTTTTGATTTGTTATGGTTTCATTTATGATTAGATCATGAGTTTTTTTTTTTTTTTTTTTTTTTAATATCTTTGATTAAACGACCTTTTTTATATTAAAAAATCAAGTTGGTCTTCCATTTTTTTCTTTCTTGGTTTAGTATAAGTTATGAGTTTTCCAGTTGAGAAAATAAAATTCAATAAACCGAACTAAGTTTGTTATGTGGTTTTTGGATCGATTTTGTTCTTTAGTTGTGTACTACTGAATCGGTTGTAAACTCAAAAATTCAAAATGAACTCATCTTTGCCCGAGAGATGAATCATGGTTCTTATAAACCGAGCCAAACCATTTTAAACTCGACCCCTTTTTTGAAGGGGAAAAACATGGAAGAGGAAATCTAGAAGTGATTGTAGACGACAAAACTGATGTATCGCACATGTTGTCCAATCCAATGACACAGATAAAAGCCTTTGGGTATCCTCCATCGTACGTAGTATGCTGGTGACCTTGCATTCACATGGACCACGAGTCCATGCTTTTATTGTAGTCACCGATAATACTTATGAAGAAGTATATACCCAAGGAGACCAGGTCAAGATGGAAGAGTCTAATGGATGACTCTTCTTGACCAAGGCTCATCCCCTTAGATGCATATCTCTTCCTCGAAAATATTATATTAACCCTGTTCAAGAATACATATATATGTGTATTTTTGTATTGTATTTTTTTTTTTACATTTATCTTCCGAATTTATTTATTTATTTATTTTTTATTTTTTAAGTATTATTCTCACTTAGGTTTTAATAAATACTTTCAAAATAAAAAGAAAGATAAAGTTATATCAAATTCTCTTTATCCTTATCGCCTATAAATGATAACTTTATAAACTAAGCACAAAAACTTTAACCATCATTTTTTTTATGTTTTGTACCGTAAACTCCATGCAACCTTTTCTTATGGTTTCTCTTTTTTTATATTTCACTGTGATTGGTAACTTCCTAAACTGGTAGTATAAAAGTTAAAACTGAATAATGTTTAGGATTCAGAGGAAAAACGTAAGAATGATAAAAGGACAAAAGAATAAGAGACAACGACAAGAAGAAAATGGCGAGTTAAGTTGAAAACAAGACAAGTTTTGGTTTTTGTGCGTCACTGCTTTCTCCATTATTTATATATAGAGCATGCATCAACAACCCTCACGCTCACGGATAGATAAAAAGGAAGAAAATATTTTAACCACCAAACAATTTTCACTCTCTGAATCACCACAATTTATTAATTCAATATTTTCGTTTATGTTAAGTATAGTTTTAAAAAAAAAACTATAGTTTAGATGATTTATCACATATTTTACTAAAAATATGAACAAGTGCAAGTTGAAAAAACCACCCCTAAATAATAAACATAATAGACTAACTTTACTTATGGAAGCTCTCATGGACCTGCCGAGACGGGTCTGATTACCAAGTCGAATTATTGCTATCAGCCCAAATAGATATAGACTATCCGAATTTGATATTATAAAATTTTACATATTCTTTTAAAATTCTAATCAGACATACGCATGTGACCTATCGACTTCTTAGTCCATACCCAAACATATCCTATTTGTCAAGAAATATATAAACATTTGTCTGACTACACTTTGACGAAAGTTTAACACTATCATATAATACTATATGTTATATCCAAACTCTTTTATAACACACAATTTGTTTATTACATTACAGAATATGTTTTGCATGATTATAATCAATGTTGCTACTTAGCCTCCATCGATATTTTGTCTTCGATTTTGACCACCGACACACTTATAAACGTGAGTTTAGCTTCTTCTTTTTGTTTTCTAAGTTTCCTCTTTTGTTGTATACATTTCCTCCGTCGGGTAGCTAGAAATATAAATTGTCTGTCTAATAAATTACATACATTCAATTCCCAACGCTAACAGAAATTACACCTATCTTGGGAATGCAACTCATGATTATCATCTTTTCGTTGCATACATTTCTTGTTGGACCACTCCATTTTTTTTTTTATTACTACTACTAAAATCAAATCTTCAAATTTTGGACCATATTCTTAATTAACCGAGGAATAAACAGAAAATATCAAAGGAATATGCATGTGACAAGGAAACATACATAATTGAGAAATACTGTCAACAAGTTCTTATATAAACCGCCCGTCTTGTAATTACAGACACAGAATATATGTAGGTATTTAGTAAAATATTTTTACACATCGATCTGTTTCATTTTATTATATTTATAAAGATAAAAAAATTAAACACAGCAGAGACATAGAAAAAGACAGAGATAGAGACTGGCTCAAATTACAAATGAGTCAAAGACTCAATGACATAGCACGCCCGTCATCTTCCTTCCGGCTGCGCCTGCTCCACCTCATTATAGCTCAAAGAGAAAGATAAAAAGAGAGATGGAGTTGTCTAAATATATATAACAATCTCTGACCTTCTTGTCAATAAAAAAAAGAATCATATCATCTCTTCATCATCGAAACATTCTCTTTTTTATTCTTCTTCTTCATCATCATCTTCATTTTCTTTTCTGTATGGGTTGTCGAGATATTCTGTTGACTCTCTCCGTCGCTCTCATAGTCATCTCTCTGTTCCAGATCTGGCTTTTCCAGGAAGGACAAGTCCGGGAACTGTCCGAAGTCAGCCAACTCGGAAAAGACGTAAATACCCTCGCAACCAAGAACAAGAAGAAGGACGACGACGATGTTGAACGACTCTTCCAAAAGTATTTTAAAGGAAGATCTTTTGGTCTAAACAACAACAACACTCGCTTTGAAGATTCCAATAGAAGGATCCCTAGTTCCCCAGATCGTCTCCACAACTAGTTAGTTCCTATAGCTTCTATTCTTTTATTTCTTTCCTTCTTCTTTTGAGCTCGCTCTTACTGTAAGAGTCTTACTGTCCAAATTACCCTAAGTTTTTTTTTTTTTTACCTCACTTTGTTTGAATGTATTTTTATTTACAGTAAGATGTCTAGATATTATGTTTTTTAAAAGAGAGCATTTTGGTTATTTCACATTGGAATCAAAGGAATGTGAATACGGTAAATGAAATAATCAAATAAACTACATAACGTTTTTTCACCAATCAATTATTAATTTGTCTTAACACGTTATAAGAAATAATAATTATTTGTCTCTTGTTTATAGTTTTGTCCTTGTCATCATGGTCTTCTTTAGTTTGTAAATGTCCGAATTCAATAAAAAGAAACTGCCATTTTTATATATGAAAGTTGTATTTTTTGGAATTATGATATCATCAACTATCATTGTCTTCTTTAGGTTTATTATTCCTACATATTCACGCTTTGATTATCTGGTTCATTCAGATGCGTGTTTGATCAAAATTTCAAAGTTTTTATAGTTTATACAATTAACTCGCCCACATTATCATTAAAATATTAAACTTTGTTTAACATACATGTATTCCATGTACATAACGTTTTTTTTTAGATTTCATCAAATACACCTTCTCTTTATTTATTTTATATTTTTAATGTTCATGACAAGTACTTTTTGAGTTTTGTTGGGAGCAGTTTTCGAAAAGAAAATATAATCCTAATTAGAAACTGAAACATGAAATTATGAATTGAAAGTAGAGAGGAATTGGAAGAAAAACGAGGAAGAATTGGTCATCGGGTATCTTATCCACTGACTCTTTCTTTTCACAAATGAGGAAATATTTATTGACGAGGTGTGTATATATATACTCTGCTGATATCTCACTAATTATGAGATGGAGGTAAATTCTTCAGGACTCATTTCTCACAATTTCCTTTTCTTTGTGGTTTCATGAAGGATAAAAAAATGAAGAAGGAATTATGCAATTTATAAAAAGTAAGCAATGCTTTGTTATTTATGATAATAAGTTCTTATAAAGCAGAGAATTGTTTTTTGAGGAACATTGGTATTAGACTATATCAGGAAGTTATCCATTGTGCTTACTGCTTACCATTAAATATGTTAAAGGCCTAAAGCAATAAATCACAAAATTCAAAATAGAGAATAGGAGAATTAATAATTGAATGACCACTCTACCTCTACAAGAAAATAGATAAGAGAATTTATCCCAAAAAAGTTTTTAAAAATAAGAGAAGAAGAAGCATTTATTTGAAGAAGTAAGGGTTGGTAGCCAATAATATTAAAGGTTGTCGTGACGAAGGACCCACCTAAATTGACGGAGTTACGCGAAAAGTTTGTATCTCAACGTTGATAAAAGTAGCCAGAACAAAAAAAAAAGTCTACGTTGAGACAGTAACAAAGAAAGGTCAACTAGTTTTGAACATCGCATCAGTAATAAAAACATATGTATATTCAACATGATAAGCATAGATTGAACCATCGGACACACGTATGGTACTTTTGTCGCAATTTTATGCGTCAAGGCGTGTGGGTGGATGTGGATCGTGAATCTCCTCCCTCTGAGTGGATCAGGCGTAATAAGGGATCCGGGTGAATGGGCCCGGTGTCAAAAGCATCCGTAAAATAAATGTATAAATTTAACAAATCAATAACGGCCTTAAACTATGCAAATTATTTTCAATACATAACACTAACATACAGTATCCTAAAAGTGTTCGAAAAACCTTCACACAAAATATTAAAATTCGGCATAAGTTTACTATAGTATGATAAACTGTTACTAGAAATCTATAAAATATATATAATAGTCTTCAATATGAAAGATCCAAAACTACATGATTTTTTGTCACTTTCTACTAACTACATAAACAAATAAACTCGGTTAACAACCACACAAACTATTAAAACTCAATTTAATATTTGTGGGTCATCAAAACAAAATGGTGTTATGTGTTTATGATTTTGAACAATCTCATTATCCCCGTTCATCAATCTCACTTCCTATCTAAAGAATCATGAACAATAAAATCACATAAAAGCTTCTCGAATTAGTGTTTTTTTTTTCGATTTTGGCCAATCTCATCTTCATATAGTTCATCATTCTTGCTTAGAGTCTGTAAAGCCTAGGGGGTAATATAAAAATAAGAATGATAACTGCGTGCAACTAAGAAACCCTTTAAATTCACGATTATTCAAAATTGTTTCATACTAAAAGTATAAATGATGAACCAAATGAGGATTAAATTTGTAGGAAATTGTGAACATTACTTTAACAACCTTCTTCTATTAGTTTTAGATTTAAAATATTTGCGATTTTTAGTTTAATTTCAACTTTATGGCTAATTTTTTTTTGCTTTGTTTATCACTTTGGTTTTTGTTTTTTGGTTACGGTTTACCGTATTTTATGGTTTTAATAGTCCATGGGGCTGCTGATCTAGTTAAAAAAAAAAAAAAAAAAAAAAAAAAAAAAAAAAAAAAAAAAAAGTTTATAATTGTTGTGGTTTCTGATCCATCAATGAAAGCTGATGTAGTATATAACGATTATTATATTTTGGGCTTTTTAAAATTAAAATTTCAGTTTATGTTTATTAGCAGAAACCGTTTAGTTTTGACTAAACAATGATTTTATGAGTTCTGATAGCTTATAGCCTTATATGGGTCTTGACCGAATTTTTTGCTTGTGTTATTTCCAAAATAAGGTTATAACTTCATGTTTACTCTGGTTTATCCAAAAAGGTTTGGGTAGCTTTTGGCTGTTATTGTAAACTAGATTTTAAAGGTAGACATCTTATTTATGAATTATGAAAGCCTATAGGAGATTAGTTTAAACTTTGGCACGTATATTATATTGATTCATCTAAATTAGTTTACGTCGAAAATTTGTTAGTGAGGATCTAGAGTTGGAAAAAAAGATCAACAAAACAGGAAGCTATTGATATTAGCGTGTGCACAATGTATAAATATATAAATATATTCTATATACAATGAAGGTACAAAGTATTACAAAAAAGAAGTTTGTTAACAAAAAAAATTTGGAACCTAAATTTTGTAATCTTTTCAGACCATAGCATGTTAGGTTAGTCATTTTTGTTCATTTTCGGTATTTGAACTCAGGATCTTCCCTACTCTGTCATTTTGAATGGCCAGATGGTACACCAAAATTAAAAAAATTATGTTTTGCATATAAATAGCAAAAATTTAAATCATCTCGTTTTCTCTATAGTTGATTGTCAAAGTTATTATTTCTTTTAGATAAATCGATTTTCAGAAAAATTAGATTAACTAATTGAACTAAAGTTTGGAATACTAATTTTCAATGGTTATATTCCTACCAATAAATTATGTAGGAGTATCTAGGGGCGTCAAAATATGAACTCGAGACCTAGACTACCGAAAAGTTATTCGACTGGTTAAATTACCAACACCTGATCAATAACACCCGAGCAGTAATCTAGTACATGTATTCAGAAACACACAGGACTAAGAGGGCCGTAGTGAGTGGGCTTTAGTTTATTTATGGGTCAAAACCTTAAGACCAAATTTAGTTCAATGCCTCAAACCAGTCTATATATTCACTGGTCCAATAAGTTTTGTGTTAATTTTGTTTTTGTTAGGCCCACGTAAAGGAGATGGGGTGATAGGTGCAGATCGCAATGCCGCCAGGCTTAGTGGAAGAAGTCACATAATCCACCTAAACATAATCCACCTAAGGGTCCATATATATATATTTTAGTAGTATTATATTCTTGGGGTGCATAGGGTATTAAGTTGTGTTATCTGCTTCAATTCTTATAAATTGTTTCAACCTAATCTCATTTTGCATGAGTAACTAGAAATTTAGTTTTACTTGTAAGAGCATTAGAATATCCAATAGTATAGTAATGATTAAGTAAAAGAATAGAAGTGAAGATATTTTGCCATAAAAAAAAACAAGTGAGGATATTTTGAAGGGTCCCCATAGAATTCATAGGAAAACGGGTAGATGCCAAACGGAGTTTTATCAAAATGACGGACACTCACATTTTGGGAATTACTCAATTTTATTTATAGGATGTATTTTAAATTTTGAAAAGAGAAGAGAGGACCACACAAATGTCATTTCAGTTCTCAGCCCAAAAAGCTAGCCATGAGCCACTCTTCTCTTTATATGAATTAAATTATTTATAAAATTCCAAAATTTCAATTTAATTTGGTGGGTCCAATTGCCCTTTCAATCTTTGTAACAAATCTCTCCATTGATTTGGTCTAAATAAGACGGAGTTCAATTATTACATAGGTTTTTCTTGTTTCTTGAAGTTTTCGAAAACAAATTCTCCACATTTGGCCAATACTATTTGAAAATCTTAAAGTTTTCTTTTAAAATTTAAAGTTTCAATTTCCATAAGCTTACTAAACCATCTTTCTGTTTGTAAGACCTTTTAATCTTAAACAAAATCATCAAACCAATCGTTGTGTATTTTAGACATGTAGTAAAAATTAAAAATGATACAATGAAATAAGATTGTTGATCGTTTTTAAACCTCAAAATTTTGAAACCTACAAAAATCAAGGTTTTGACCTTCCAACCCATAAATACAAAACAAATAATATAATGAAAAGACACGAATTTTTCCTAAATAATTTTTAGAATTATTATTTAAGTAAAATTGTACATAATAAATAATTATGATAAAGAAATGCATATTTTAATTTTTTATTATTACATACACTTTTTAAGTGTTATACCCATTAACAAAAACAAAAAAGTTTAAAAAGTTTGATAATGAAGAAGAGTAAAAAAATGTCATATCATCGATAATATATAAAAGACAGTTTCGAAATCGAACTTAAAATCACATAAAACTTTAAATACTTTATTTGATCCACATAATCTAAAATTTTCCGGCCTTGTGCTCCAATAAAATAGACAAATATAATCGAGCAATAATATTTCCTAATGTCTATATGATGTACATGAAAATTTAAGAAATAAAATATTGTGAAACAGGGTGAGGGTACAAAACCTAGAAAGTGAAAACAATGAAAAATGAGAGTGCTTTTTAAGGCGAATATTTGTTGTCTCTAGGGTTTCTTTGTTAATCTAATATACATATAAATATTACAAACTTTTAAATTCCTTTATATAGATCTCAAACCCTCTCTTTCTTTTCTTTGGTATAGTATGTTTGATTAAAAAAAAAAAACTAAATTCTTTAATATAATACTTTTGTATTTACGTACATTTTATCTACTATCCAGTAACTGTAATAGAAGAAGCGGCAAATCGAAGGTTGAATGTGATATAAGTTACAAAACCCATTGTCTCCAGGCTCCTTCGTGGGGACCCAACTCTCAGCTCCACAACGACCTCCTAAGATGTGACTTCTACATCTTTTAGTTGTGTCCTGCCTTTCAATGATTTGGACATTTGTATCATTTATAACAAACAAAAACAAAAAGATTCCTCACAACTTTGTTTCGTGTATTAGTATTACCCATACTTTATCAACCTGTTCTACGTAGTATAGCTTTAGATAGTCATATTATATAGCACTTCCAAACAAAACTTCTTTGAAATTATCCATCTCACCAAAATTTTAAGCACCACCAAAAGTAATATTTCTTATGTACCACAGGTTTAAAATTAATAATTGGTCGTCGCTGATAACGATATGAGGGTATTAACGCTGATATTTGGTCCAATATACGCTTGTGTGGTAGTTAGTTGCCAATTTCATATTAGCTAGAAATTAAAAAGGAATAGGACTATACAGAGAAGAAGAAAAAGCTACAAACTTAGTAGGGACAATGGCGATTCACATATAAGTTGTTCATTGTACTTATTGTCATGTGACTGTCGAGCCATTTTTATTTCAACTTCCTGATTCTGTTATTAATTCTGATTCTTTTAAAATGATACAGAGGTTGTAAAAAGTTATAAGAAAAGAAAATTTACCATTTATTACTTTTGAAGTTCTTAAGGATGATCATTCAATTCAGTTTCTTTTTGGTTTGGTTCTGCTTGGTTTTTAGTTCTTTATTACTTCGGAAAATAATTTCCCAAATTAGACTTCAGCTCAATGTTTTTTACCTTGTTCATACCTAGCTAGGAGTCGGGATAGTAGGTGTGTAAGATTAGTTAAAAATATGAATAGGAAAAAGTAATAAGTTTCGTAAATAACTGATTTATAATAGTCGTTACATAATCGTAAATAGGATAAGATCTAGTATAGTTTAACAAAAAAAAAAAAAGAAAGAAGAGATTATAAGATCTGCTGATATGACTTAATAGATGGGGAAAAAATCGTACTTACGTAAATGCTTTTTAAAAAATCAGTGCAAGGAACATTAGCAAAACAAAACAAATTTTTTATATACGTACGAATGATTGATTGAATTACAAATGGAGTTTATATAAAGGTAACGGTTCTGATTTAAGAAAATCGGTGATCAGTTTTGGTATGAGAAGATATGTTGGTTCAATTTCTGTTTAAAGGTAACAACAACATGCATGTTTAAAACCGATAGTAATTTGAACAATCAAAATGCCTTTTTCACATTTCTTTTACCAAATATATAAATCAGCGCTATCCATACAAGAAAGTCACATTACTGGTTAATTATTCCTATGTACATACCATATTCCCGAAGCACATGAAGTGCCAAAGTAACTTCTGCCATTACAGAAGAAAAAAGTTGACCAAAATAAAGTTTTTTTTTTTTTTTTTTTTCTGTGAAAAAGGTAAAATGAGATAGCACATGAGGATTCACTATTCAGTAATTTGGCGAATTTGCAGCAGCAGCAGCAGCAGCGGAAACAGCAAGAGAAGATCTCTTAACGAATCTTCCTTTCATTCGAGGTCTTTTCTCAGCATTCAGTTTACGAACCTCGTACCTTATCTTCTTAGAAAACAATCTCGTCCTCCTCTTCTCTCTGTACCTTGACACCCTAGCTTCTCTTCCTCCATCTCCAAGCCCACTCGAAGGTAAACATCCACCTACATATTGCTGCTTCTGATGACTTTCTCCTCCTTGTACTTCCCCCTAATTAAAACAAACAATTTTCAACTTCTAAATACTAAGGAAAACTCACTTTTATCAAACAGTTTTGAATACTAATGAGTGCGTTTATATAAACGTACCATGGAAACAGTTGGCCAAACATTGAGGTCAATGTCTAGCTCCGGTGGCCCTCCTGAAGTCCACGGTTGACCTTGGCCTCCCCAAGTTGATATCACCGAGTCATAGTTTAATCTCAGCATCAGAACATTCTTATGTTCTTCCTCCTTCACCTTAATAACACATTCACCACTACTTTCAACATTCTTCATTGCCTCTTCTTCGTCTGTCTTCTGTGACGACTCGTAATCAAAACTTAGCTCAAAGGGCACATCCTCATCTTTACGATCATCATTGCATATTCCCATGTTCACGGTTTTCCTTTCGGCTGCTTCTTCTTCTTCTTCAACGATCTCGTCTTTTTCGATTTTAAACATCTCTGAGTTTGTTAACCCTAGCTCCTCCATGTCATACGACTCGGTGTCTAACCCACGACCGAGAAGAATCTCCACGTCAGCAGCGAACTCCTCGAGCTCCATGTCAGTCGGAAAAAAACTATTCAGACAACTTTCAGCGTTGTCTTCCTCCTCCTCCTCCATCATCACACCGCTTGTGATCATAGGAAACTCGATCTTCGGCTCAACGACATCGTTTAAGAACTGATCAGCCACCATTGGATCTAGAACCGGCACTTGACAGATCAGCTGCTCTTCTAGCGCATAGCTATCAGTCTGATCCTCAACGCTAATCTCCGGCACCAAGTCATGAAAAGTCGACAGATTATTGCTCTTCTTACTAGAGCCACGTGGAGTCCGAGCCTTACGGGTGAACCCGTGATGCCACGTGGCAGCCTCATGTGGAGGAGAAGCTGAAGAGTGGTTGCTTTGCTTTGCGGCCGCCGGGCTGGCCGTCTTCAAACGGACTCTCTCGTGCCGGCGAGCAAGAGGGTTGGCTGAGTGGACAAGACCGTCGCAAGATTGGCAAAGGAAAGCATCGTCGGCGGCGCAGTACCATCGTGCCCTTCTCTTCACGCAGCTGTCGCAGGCCCTCGCAGTCTTCGCTCCAACAGCATTCGCCAAACTTTTCATCATTATAAAAACTCGATAAAACCAAACATCAACAACGAGAGCTTTTGATTTTTTGAGTTCAGTTTCAATAATTGAATCTGTTCTCAAATAATTGCTCTCTGCAAAAAGGTTAGATTTACTCTCCTGGTAGAATTTTGGGGTATAGTATTGGGCAATGTCCCGCAAGAAGTGGGTTCCTTTGTCAGTGAATTTTTATGCACTTTTTGGGTGTTTATGTCTTCATTGGGGACCCGAGCTGAGGCCTTATCTGGATTCTGATTGGTTGAGTTCTAAAGATAATCCTCTTAATAGTGTTTTAATTGGTCAGCTTCTTTATCCACTGGATTTTCTTGTGTGGTCCTATCTTGTCGTTATCCCTGCCCAATCACTCGTTATTTTCTTTTTCTTTTTTCTATATTCGCCTTTGTAAATTGTAGACTTTTATCTGGTTTTTATTATTTTAGCAAAGGTTTCAGTTTTGTATTTCTTTCCTTTTTTTCTACTCTACTATCTTATCTATATTACACTCCAATCTTTTTATTTAGTTTTTAATTCGACAAAAAAAAGATACTCCTTCTGTTCTTTATTAATCCATTTTTTAAATAAAAATTTGTCTCAAAAGTTATAATTTCTCTATTTTTAATGCATTTTTATTAGTTATTGATAAAAAAAATTATAAACTTCAAAAAATAATTGAATAATATTAGTATAGAATTATAAAAAATTATTAATCGCAAAAAATGATGCATATAGATTTAAATTATAATATATTTTTTAATATGTATGAAAATCCTAAAAATTAGATTAACATAGAACCAAGAGAGTACTTAATAATAATTATTTATTTTAATTAGAAACTGTTTTCTTTATATTTATACATCAATTTAATAGTGTATATCTTTGATTATTCTGAAATATATACTTCCTCCGTTTCTTAAAAAGTCATTTTAAAGTTTGGATTTTGTTTCACAAAAAGTGTCATTTGATATTTTCAATCTAGATAATATGTGTGAAAATGTCAGTATGATATTCTAAAAAAAACGGAGGAGCAAATAATATGTAAAAAAACAAAATAAAACGGAGGAAAGAATATATAAATTATTCTACATAATCATCTTTTTTGGGGGTCAAGATAATCATTTATAATTAAAACTGAGAGAACAAACATATTATATGCCACCCACACAATCATCTAACTGTTTACTACAACCATTCACGTCTATTTGTAATAACTAAACTGTAGACTATTTTTTTATGTTCACGATGACTATTTTTGTGGACAATTTTGTGTGTATACTACACTGTAGAAAATAAACTAAAAGTCCACAAAATCTAATCCATATCCACAATTAAACATCAGAATATGGGTCTCGTGGACAATCATCAAACTGTTCACTCTACGTATCCATGTGTGTGATGATTGACTGATTGTTCAAATAACCACACTCATTAAAAAAAAAAAAAATTGGTGTATACTCAAACGTGGATTCGAAAAATATGTACACAAAATCCATCAAAATTCAGACCACGAGATTAGTAATGTTTGCATAAATTACCAATGGAAAAAGGTATAAAAAAAGGGGGACTCATCGAGTTGGAAAAGAGGCATTTATTCGCCGGGCTGCGTAATGCCCTCGCTCCATCTCAATTTTATGTGGGCCGATATAGTTCGAACAGTAATAGAAACGAAACTTTATAAATTTTAGAAGCCATATATAATTCAAGCCCATAAGTTCCGATCTTATGGAAAATGTAGACCTCACTTTTGGTCTGATTGTTAATTTTAATCTATGTTTTTATTTTGATAAAGGGTTTAACTTTAATCTATGCTACAAGAAGATGATCATTAGTCATCCAAGTTTCCACGAAACATAATGCGTCATATGGCCAATTATACCAACACAAAGAGTATGTAATCTAGTTGAATGTGGGAGATCTATGTAATATAACAAAGTGATAAATACTTGCAAAGTTCCTGATTTTAGTAGATAGTATATTTTTAGACGTAATACCGAACTTGTAGGCTTAGAAAACCCTCATTAACGAATTTGTATCTCTTTAATTTTCTGTATTTATCAAAATTCACCGTTTTTTTCAGAGAAAAATCATATCGAACAGATATTAATAAATATATATAATAGATGTACTTCACCGTTAGATTTCGAGGATTAGTTTCAGTAGTAAGTTTTGATAAATGAACACATAGCATTTGGCATAGAGTAGAAGCAAGAACCACATGCATAGACTAAAGTCTACGTACCAACATATTGCTGCTTTGAGTTATTACAAAATTTAAAGAACCGCCCAATCTATTGCATGCAGTTATCTATCCCAATCCAATTATGGTGAGAGTGCCACCGCATTTCTCTTACTCCTTCCACAAGTTTCATTCAATTTTGTTAGGCATGAGAATGCATAGTATATGTTAATTCAGATCTGTCCCGGAATAGACAAATTATATGCGAATTTTATGGATCGGTCCGCCAAGTATATATTATGGATCGGTCCATCAAGTATATTTTGGCCAAACATAAAGTTAAAATTTATGTTTTGTATAAAAATTATCAACATATCTAATAAAATGAAATAAAAAAAAATATTTAAAAACTTCCATTAATCTGAAACTGAAACGGAATGAGTAGTAAGTAAAGAAATGATTCACTTTAAAGTTCTCACAAGTCAAATCGGATTTTAAGTTGGCGGTCAATTCTTTCGACAGTGTGTTCACACTTCACATGCCCACATTACCCATATATATATTATCACCCATATTTATTACAGATCCCTTGTTGGTCAACCCCAAATTAGGACGCTTTATTTTTCACAAAATATTTTAAAATCCCGTTGCTCTGTTCCGCAATCTTTTTTTACACTACTAGCATTTATCACCGCAATCTATATTACAAATAAAATAAGTAACTCGTCAGGTTCAGGCCAGCAGATCCAAGGATAACGTTTAAAAATGGATAATCAAGTAATATAATTTTAGTACTCCGTATTTGATATACACCAAAATACATCATGAGAAACTAAAAAAAAAAGAAACTCCAAATGAGAAAGTAGAGTAAAGTATACGCAGATATGAACATTTATGGTATTTTTCTCGTCTTTTTCACTTTTCTCTGTTTAAAACTATTTTTTATAGTTTGACAACTTCAGGGATAAACACAGGGTATCGATCAATACAATCCGACCATGGTCCGTCCGGTGATGACTTGATCGAACGGTTACATTTCCAAACAGCAGAGTTACACTTGAACCCACTCCCGAACGCGATCTGCCAAACCCTATCGCCTCTTTTCATCCTCCCTTTAGCCTCGATGTAGCTAAGCTCATACCATAAGGAAGACGATGAGGTGTTACCAAACCTATGCAGTGTCATTCTCGAAGCTTCCACGTGTTCTGCCGACAGCTGTAGATTCTTTTGGAGCTCGTCGATCACCGCTCTTCCTCCTGCGTGGATGCAGAAATGCTCAAAGGCCATCTTGAAATCTGGTATGTACGGCTTCCACTTTGGATTGAAGATTTTACGTCCGATAAGAGATGACAGGAAGAGAAGCTGCTCCGATGCCGGTAGGACCAGGGGACCTATTCAATCCAACATTTTGTCTTAATTAATTAAAAAAAAAAACTCATAATCATAGAGATAGGATCTAGTGTATATTGTTTTCATATAAACCCACAATAAGCATTTACAGGAAAAATTCTAGCTTAAAATTATTACGTTTGAATTTACATTTTGCAAAATTATATTTGATTAAAAGCTGAAACTATTTTACTTTTATTCTTCAAAAAAAAAAAAAACTATTTTAATTACTTTTAAAATTTTTTATGACTTTGACCGCTATTTTTCCATAAGTAGGAATTGCCTTATCATGATTATAAATAATAAAAAGTTACTCCCCATATTTCAAAGCATGGTATAGTACTAGTATTTATTATAGTAGTTACCTATGGTGGTGATATTAGACTTCAAGGCTTCTCCGGCGATGGCCATGAGATCTTTAGACAAGTTTATTCCAATGTTACCATCTTTGTCTTCCTGTTCATAAACACAATAGTACGACTTGTCTTCCGCACCTCGGTGGGTCCTGACAAGGTGACAGAGCTTATACTTGGCTCGCCACCTGTCGGATCTGCGATTAGAGAGGAGAATGGCGGCTGCTCCCATGCGAAAGAGACAATTTGGAAGCAACATAGCTCTCTCGTTACCTTGGTAGTAATTAGGAGTAATGATCTCAGTGCTAACTATGACTGCGTTGGAGTTAGGGTGGACTTGAAGCAAGTCACGTGCTACATCAACCGAGATAAGACCGGCGCTGCATCCCATCCCGGAAAGGTTAAAGCTTTTGATGTTACTCCTGAGTTTGTACTTGTTGATGATCATGGCGGAGAGAGATGGCGTTGGTGAGAATAGAGAGCAGTTGACAATGAGGATGTCGATGTCTTTAGGTTTAAGACCTGTTTTCTCGAGGAGATCGTCCATGGCTGTGAAGATAACCATTTGAGCTTCGCTTCTAGCGGATTCCATGGTTGGAGTTGGAGGGATGTAATGAATAGCTGGAGGGAGACAAGTCTCTTCTCCTAGACCTGATCGCTCGAGGATTCTCATTTGGAACTCAACGCTCTTGGGATTGTCTTTGAGGATAAGACGAGAGTGTTCCATGAACGTAGCGAACGGGACACGGCACGTGACGGGAGGTTTGTAACAAGAGTAGTCTACAAGGTAGACGGTACGTGGCTTGGACATGAAGTAAACGGTTAAAACGAAGATGACGAGGAAACATGAACAGAGGACATGAAGGAGATCGAAGTGAAGTGAGTTTACGAGATTTAGGATCTCTTCAGGACCCATTCGAAGAAGCTCGATGGATATGGATGCTATGATTGGAATCAAAAGGAGAGTAAGGAAGTGGTTGACGAGGTATTGGTAACCAAGTTTAACGTATTTGAGCTTCACAGAGCTCGAGAAATCAGACATCTTGGGAGACACCTATGAGGTTTGGAGGGAGAAAGGTAAGAGAGAAGGGTTTGGGATATAAAGGAGTAATAGGGGAAAGTTGGCAGATGAGAGTAGTTAATGTTAGGACTCAAACTCTCATGCAACTCAACGCTCTATCTTTTTTATACATTTAATTTTGCTTTTTTATGATTCGTTAACCTGTCTTTTTGCTTCTTTGTTTCCAGTTGTAACCAGACAAACGTCATTTATGGAGCAAATGATTATGAGAGAAGAGTTTTTTACCCTCATTTAGCTCTTTTGTTTCATTTCATCGAGCTGAATATGCTTTTTTCCCTAGAAAGAAGTACTTATGTAAAAAAAAACAGAGAGGACATGAGACGTGTCAGTGTGTCACTTAGCATGAATGTTCGTTTTGATGGAGGTCAGTGTGTGTTGTATGTTCAAAGGGTTACAGAGTTAGGTACAGGAAAAATTTGTACTGTCAAATTATTTCTCAGTTAAATAGACCTGCAAAACCTATGTATTTTGTTATGAAATTACATATTAGAATGACACTGTTTCAAAAAAAAAAAAAAAATTACTACTTATAAACATCTTTAGGTTTACTATGGTAACACAAAATGTGGGAAAAATATCATCTGGCCCTCTTTAAAATTAACAAAATATTCTATATATGGTATAATAGTAGTATGATTTAGTTTTGGACACTTAAAAGTAAATCTCTTTTTCCTTCTGTGCTCTCTCGGCAACTGCCTCTATCTTGGTTTTGCTTTCTTTCTATAGTGCCTCTCATCCTCCCTTTCTCTCCGGCCACCAATCTCCGCCGTCGGTTTCCTCTCCTTCTTCTCCAATTTTGGGTATATTCTATATTTCATTTTATGTTTAATTTTATTCTTTCATTTTATCATATTTCAAGTGTTTTTTCTATGTTAAAAGTGTTTATATGTGCGTTTTACAATATTTTGGTATTAGTTTTTAGATTTACATATGTTTGATAATTACTAATTCGTGACAACTTTGGTGAACTTGTATATATTTTAAAAAAATTTCATTGCATCAAAAGTATTTGATAAAATGGTTGAAGACAAATAAATTTTATGTAACATAAGACTAATAAAAAAAATAAAAAACTGATTTGAAAAAAATAAATCAACAACTTCTAACTAATTTCTCTGATGGTAGAAATATTTGCATTTGGAGATGTTTATATTGTAGATCTATATACATGACACAAATATTTATTTAGTGATCATGATTATTGTAGACTTACATACACAATAACACATTTATATTGTATATTTATTTACATATATTACCAGACTAAGACTTATCTACATGGTAACAAATTTATTTATAGATTTATGTAGTAACGATAAACTTATATCACATTAAAATTTTATATAGTTCCGTGTTGATATTGATTATATAGTAAACTAGTCAAAGTTCTGTTAATTAAAGGGGAAATTATTTAAAAGAAATTATTCAATTTATAAAATAGTACGTAATATTCAAATTAAATGCACAACCTAAACTTGGCGACGTTAAGAGACCACCAACTTAAAAAAGCAAATAGAAACATTTCAGTTGAGCACTCGTTCACGTGAATTATGTCACAGGATTGATTTAAACTACTTATATAACTTATAAGCCATTCGCTAATCACTACTCAATAAAACTCGATTTTATGTATTTAAGTTTTGTAGATATTGGAACTACGCATCGTGTTATTGTGGGCAGTGGATTAATGTTTAACTATCTTTTACGGCTTTAAATTGTTGCGTCCGAGGGCGATATCTCCAAAACTGCCTCAAATCATTGCCGGAAAATCGTAATTAAGTGGGATACAACAGCAGTGATTTTTCTTTTCTTTCTCAACAGCAACGATTTTGGTGGCACGTTTTTTTTTTTTTTTTGGAGTAGTTTATATCAATAATATACTTGGTGACGTACATAATACACTACGCCTACACGTGTATATAGAGTACACTCGAATAAAGCAATGGTCCTTGACTCTTTCATAGACGGGTAATGAGTATAATAATGCAAAATTAAATCTTTGGGTGTCGGACCAACCAGCGGCTAACCATATTTTTATGTAATGAATAAATATATAGAGCAACTCTCAACTATATGACAGTTTAGTATTTAATTTACATAAATTAATCTTCAGGATTTTTTTTGAGGGGTTTTTAATGTAAGGCGGTTGGGACGTTGACGATTGTTACTATAGTATATGATGTAGTTTGTTTTTTCTCCATTGACGATTGTTATTTTCAACTTTCCGATTTGGAACTTTGTCCTCTGTGGTAAGTGGTAACTTAGTCTAAGTAAGACCTCCCCAAAAATGACATCTTCTCCTTTGTTAGTACATCTATCTACCCACAGTCTTTAACAAACAAGTAACTTCGTTCTTTTGGTACATACAAGTAATTACTTCTTTTTTTTACAAATACAAGTAATTACTTTCAAGAGGTTATATTCAATTAATACCTTTATGGAGGAACCCTGTTGCATGGTTATTTAACGCTTATGGAAATTTTCTCAGCCCTGTTACAAATTTTCAGTTGCATGGTTACTCAACCCTGTTACAAATTTTCTCAAGTATTATTTACACTAGTATAACCGATCGGATATCTTATTTTGGCATTTAAACAAGGGATACTCATTTTGGATACACTAGATAGAATTGTATCAACACTAAATTATAGTACTACATATTTGATAAACTGGATTTACTTTTGTAGGATACGAACAAAAATCAAGATTGTACATAACGAGAAAAAATCATACTATAAATTTTCTTTTCATAAAAGTAGTTGACTGAACCCCGAAACTATCAAATGTATACTAATCAAATTTCCTTTAGTCGTCTTATTCCCAAAAACCGAGGTACACCTCCTCTTAGAACATGGGAGAACGGAGAACCATAAATCTTTTGCTTCAAGCTCAGTGATTGTGACAAATGACAAATATTAATACTACTCCATATTATGGTGAAATGTGACAACAGTATTATTTAAAAATTAAAACACACAAAAGTAAGGTCAAACAGAAACGAATTAACCCGGATGGAATATTTAACACCCTAACATTAAAAAGAAAAAAAAAAAGACAGAATATTAACACCCCTTTAACCCATAAGAAGATAATGGGCATAGAACCACATAATTTAAGTTGTCACTACAGCAACCAAATCAAAAGGACAGAGTTGGATCAAAATGGCAGAGTACTTGGTAACTGGAGGAACCAGCTTTATAGCCTCTCACGTAATCAAGACACTTCTCGAATTAGGTCATTCCGTAAGAACAACTGTTAGAGACTCAGGTACTTATAGTTTCCTCACAAAGTTTCTCAAGTTTGCTCCCAAAGTTTTTTTTGTTACTAATTAGTCTTGGAAATCTTATTCCCTTGTGGTAAAGAAGATGAAGAGAAGATTGTTTTTTTATGGGAATTAAAAGGAGCAAAAGAAAGGTTAAAGATTTTCTAAGCCGATCTAACGGTAGAAGGAAGCTTTGACGAAGCAGTCAACGGTGTTGATGGAGTCTTCCACATTGCATCTCTTGTCACCGTTTGTCTTAACAACAACGATCTGGTTAAAACACATTTTCAGATTATAATCCGAGTCAATTAGGTTCCCAAATCACATGATATGATGTTTTTTTTTTTTTTTTTTTTTTTTTGTTGGGGCCTTAGGAGAAGTTAGATCCCAATATAAGTGGAACAATGAACTTGATGAACTCTTGCGCAAAGTCAAGAAACACAGTTAGAAGAATTGTTCTCACATCTTCTTCAACCGCAATACGTTATCGTTTTGACGCTACACAAGTCTCCCCACTTAACGAATCTCACTGGACTGATCTTGATTACTGCAAACGCTTCAAAGTGAGAAAAAACATTCCTCACTGTTGCATCAATTTTAGCTAAATTTCATTGTCTGACTTTATGAGTTAATGTATGTCTGAAAATGTATCTAGATCTGGTATGGTTATGCAAAGGCTTTAGGAGAGAAAGAAGCTTGGAAGATCGCAGCAGAGAAGAATCTAAACCTAGTGGTCGTAATCCCTTCATTTTGCATCGGTCCAATACTTAGTCCAAAACCCACAAGCACCCCTCTAATTTTCCTCTCTATTCTCAAAGGTTAGATATAATCTAATCACTTTCTTAATTACATTTCAGTGACTCTCACATATACAAGTTTTGACTTAGGTGCTTGTGGAGAATACCCAAATCTCAGAGGAGGTTTTGTGCACATAGAAGATGTAGCTGCAGCACAAATCTTAGCAATGGAAGAGCCTAAAGCATCAGGAAGAATCATATGTTCGAGCTCAGTGGCTCACTGGTCAGAGATCATTGAGATGCTAAGAACTAAATACCCATTATACCCATTTGAGACCAAGTACTATATCCTCTGCTTTATGCCCCATTACTCTAGATTTTGACATGTTTTTTGATGTTTCTAGTAAAACTGTTAACAGGTGCGGTAGTGAAGAAGGGAAAGATATGCCTCATGAGTTGGACACAACAAAGATACGTGAACTTGGCTTTGCCTCCTTCAAGTCATTAACTGAGATGTTCGATGATTGTATAAAGTGTTTCCAAGACAAGGGTCTACTCTAATAAAAGTGATCTTAAGTTTATATGTATTCAAACAGTAACGACTGTATCTCGTTTTATGTCTTTGTGGAGTTTCCTTGGACTGAGTTAGTGAGACTGATAGTGTGATACAAAGTGCACATGTCCGTACAAAGAAGGGTACAAGAGCACGTGTCAGTCTCTCTCGTTCTCTTTACTTTAAAGCTCTCAAATAGTGGAGAATGCCACTTGGTTGGAGAATTTTCTCACACAAGTCACAATCACCATTAGGAAGGTAAATGCGATCCAGCTGTTGTACATATATATAATTTGTGTATCTATAAGACTATAACTATAAGGTATTGAAAAATCAACACCTGGCCAATTAAATTCCTACGTTGTAGAATCTCAACCACATTAGTGCCCTGTCGAATTTAAATATCGAAATCTTTAGTTGGTAGATTCTCTTTCCATGATCAGACAACATTGCAAAAAACTAAGCTTAGGATACGAAGAGATCAAAGAGCAGCTTATAAGGAAATATATAAATCATTAACATTGAAGAAAGTGAAGCCAAAACATCCAAATCTCATGCAAATAAACTCCTTTGGACGGCTCTAAACATAAAAATTCCAAAGGAGATAAAAAACAAAAAAAAACAAAAGATCAACATTGTTCTAAACAAAAACCGATCTTTCGCAGTTTATTTATCTTAATAGAAATGATAAGCTGCAAAAAAAAACTTCAGGGGCAAGCGATGTTGAGAGGTGGTGGCGGCGTGAGTTGATCAGAAATGGCAAAGTTCAAATCACCAATCTCGAGTTCCATATCTGTGAAATCGAAGTCAGGTAGCTCACTTGGAACACTGTTTTCAAACTCGCCAATGTTGATATCATTATCAAGTAAAGAGAAATCATCCAGCAGATGATTGGATTCTTCATCCATAAGGAAACTATCAAAGTCTAGCTCCACACCATTCCCCACAGTAACCATAGACTTCTCTTCTGCTGCTAAGAAGCTCAGATCAGGGATTTGCAGATCAGAAAAGTCGAAATTCGACACTTCATTGGTTAAATCACTAGAAGAATCAGCAACATCTTCTTTCGACAAATCATCATCATCAGCTTTGACACAAGGAGTAGACGCAGAAACGGGAGAAGGCAAGCATTGGCTATCCACTGATATAACAGATGAGGAAACAACAGTAGAAGCTGAAGAGGCCAACAATGCCTCATACTCAAGTTTCTTGTCAGCATAAGCCTTAGCAGCTTCTTCAGGAGTTTCATAAGTACCTAACCATTTCTTAGTTTTAGTGACTGGGTTCGAAATCTCAGCAGCCCATTTCCCTGATTGCCTCAGCCTAACACCAACAGGATACTTAAATTGCCTAGGAGATTTCTTTTTAATGGTTTTGAGACCATTGCGACGAACCTGAGTACTCTCTGGCACCTGAGATTGGAGATTAATCTCATGGACAATACGCTTTACCTTACGAGGTTTAAGTAACTCTACTAGCCCTTCATCGCTAGAGGAATCATCAGTAGCGTAAGGGTCACTGACAATAATACGGACTTTTCTAAACTTGTTAGAATTCACACTGGACTTATTCATATCTGATTCACACACACAATTCAACACACCAAGAAAACACTCAAAAACCTCTGATCAAACAAAACTGATGAATCAGATAAGGGTTGGGTTTTCTAAGCTTTTAAGTTTCAGCGAACTATGAAAAAGGGCAATTTTTGCTTTTTGTGAAAACCCCTAAATATCTCAACGCCAGAACAAGTCCTGCACCAAAATCCAAAATCCAAAACAATTAAGATTATTTCTGTACAAGATACCTAAAGAAGAGAAAGAAAGAAAGAAAAAAAGGACATACCTTTTAGGTCTTAAGCCCATGGAAATGGATGGAACCTCAAGAATAAGCCTCTGTTTCGAGCAGAAGCGAAGAGCGTTAAGAACAGCCGTCAGACCAAAGAACAAGACAGACGAGGTAGTACTAGTAGAAGACGATTGAATCGTATAGGAGATTTGAAACAGAGACGAAATCACAGCTGATTCAGACACAGCCGACATAAAATCCGCGTTACCAAACGCCTTTTGCTTATTCCGATTTCCTTCTCAGAGACCCCAAAAATTCCGACTTTACTTTGTTCCTGTTCTTCAAAACAGACACAACAACACAGAAGAGGTAAGTGACAAAGACTCGCAGATAGAAAAAACCCAGATAAAGAAACAAAACACAGCTATAATAAACCTAAAACCCTAGAGGTTCTTGATTTGAACAAGTGTAAAAAAGGTTCTTGATTTAAACTCTGATTTTGAAGAAGACGAAGATCTTTAGAAACAGAAAGACATAAATTTAACAGTAACAGTAAGCAAATCTAAGAGAAGGGAATGGTTCAGAGAATGATTTTTATTTAATTAATGAATTCATCGAGATATGCAGAGAGGTTTGTGGATGAATAAAACAAAAACAAAAACAAAAACAAATCTTTCACCTACCTTGTTGTTGTTGTGTGTGAGCTTACTCTGATTTTTTTTTTCTCTCTTTCTCCCAATATATAAAGCTTTCACTCTCTTTATATATCCACTCCAATTTTTTCTCGCTTGTTAAACCGTTTTTACTATGTTACAGCTGGTCAAAAGGATCCATTTTTTTTTTTTTTTTCAAAGAACCATTCAATTCAAAAGGTTACAAATTTGGAAGAATTTACTTAATACACATCCTTTTGACCAATAATATCCAGGATTGTTAAAAATGCAATATATAGAAGTAAATGTTGTGAAATAAAACTTTTTAGAACAATTCTCTTAGATAGTATCAAATATAAAGTTTTTTTTTGCTGTATTTACCATACATTTTTATTTATGCCACATATAATCTTTTATCAAAAAGTAATTCTCTTATATAACATAAAATAAAAAATTTGGACTATATTTAACAAAAGAATCTAATAAAATTACATAAATGACTTTTAGTGAAAAACTTACAGAAAATTATGGATCCTTTCTAGATATTCTTTTTAGAACAATTCTCTTAAATAGTATCAAAAAAAAAAAAAAAATTTGCTATATTTAGCATACATTTTAATTGATACCACATATAATATTTTATTAAAAAATAATTCTCTTATATAGCATAAAATAAAGTTTTTAGATTATATTTAATAAAAAGATATAATAAAATTATATAAATGATTTTTAGTAAAAAACTTACAGAAAATTATGGATCCATTTGAGGTGGAAAAATTACGAATTTTTTATTTTGATGAGAAATTACAAAATCAAGATTTTGGTAGAAAATTACCAAAATTAATGGTACTATCTCTCTACAATCAAGTTCTTTGGCCTCAAGGACTTCAAACTCATAGCTCGTCATTGCCAACTATCCACAATACTTCAAACTCATAGCTCGTCCTTGCCAAATATCCACAATATCTTTGATCGTTCTCATTTATGTGCTATTTGATCTCTGGTTAGTTGTTAGTATTAAGTTATTTTTTTTATTTTGTATGTTCATCGTAGTATAAACACACTGTTGTAATTTAATAGAATACCTTATATTAAAAAAAAAAAAAAGTTTCACTAAAATTGAAAGGGAAAAAACCGACTTGCGAAGAAAAATGTTAAAAATACAGTATAGTGAAGTTGCAATAAGTGGGACACATATGACAAAAAAAAAAAAAAAAAATGATCTCCCATATTTTATAAGTCAGATGTTGTGTTGTGTACTTGTGTCGGGTTAAGGTTAAATTAAAAAAAAAAAAATTACCTCATCTTTGACTACAGAATTCTTCTGATCGTCGGTTTAAAGGCCCAAATAAAAATCAAAGCCCAGAAGGAAAAAAAAAGGGAAAAAGGAGGAAAAAAAAAAAAAAAAGGGGACAATAGAAAGTAGGAGATAGGCTTCGAAGGTGTCAGAGAGCTTAGAGTACGATAAGATAAGATCTGTTCTGTGTCGTGGGGGGAGAGAGAAAAAAAAAAAAAAATCCTTTTCCTTTGATCTGATGAAATCCCTAGAAAAATCCTATTGAATTTGAGAAAAGGAAAGTGTTAGATTTACTTTTCCTTGAGGGGAAGGGTTTTCCGATCTAAAGTATTTGTGGGATTACTTAGTAGTATATAAATAACGCTTCTGTATCTTCAATGGCTATGGTTCTAAGGCAAATATGTCCAAGAAACGTTGCTTGAGGATGGAATCTCTTCCCCAGGATGTGATAGAGCGCATCCTCGAAAGACTTGCGGTGAAAACTCTGGTAAGATTCAAGTCTGTATCGAAACAATGGAAATCAATAGTGGAATCACGATATTTCAAAGAAAGACAGATGAAGCACCGTCAGAAATTAGGAGATCCCGATGTTCTTTTGGTGTCTGTGTGTACTGAACCCCCGCACATAGAACCTCTAAGAACACTAGTGATAGGTTCACCGATATCGGTCAAGATTCCTACTCCTTGGGAGGACGACGACGACAAAGAGAATACAATACACTACTTTGTTTCTTGTAATAGCTGTGATGGTCTCGTTTGTCTCTACCACCCCAACAAATCCGGTTTTGTAGTCAACCCCACCACTAGATGGTATCGGCCTCTTCCTCTCTGCGGATTACAACAACTCGTTATCGACTTAGGAGAAAAACACGCAAACACAATCGTTAAGCTTGGATTTGGTAAAGACATATTCACCGGCACGTACAAGGTCGTTTCGTTGTACAACTCTTCAGATATAGGCCTAGAAAACGCTACTACATGTGAAGTTTTCGACTTTAGCACTTGCTCTTGGAGGTATGTTACTCCGGCGTCTCCTTATCGGATTGTTAGTGATGTTGTTGATCCTGTGTTTGTAGATGGGTCGCTTCATTGGTTTACAGAGTGCGAAGAAACCAAACTTGTATCTTTCAATCTCCGCACCGAAACTTTTCAAGTCATCTCTAAAGCTCCCTTTGCCAATTCCAATCCTATCGGTATCGTTATGGCCAACCTCGACAACCGCTTGTGCGTATCCGAGTCGAAGTGGCCCCTCCAAGTGATATGGTCGTTCAATAAAAGCAACAAGACATGGGAAAAATTGTGTTCCTTAGATCTGCCTTTTATTAGTCTTGTATTTGATATCTCAACAAGATGTGCGCTCCGTCCACTGGCACTTTTGGATGGAGAGACGAAGGAGAAGACGATAGCAAAGAAGAAGTTACTTTTTTATGGTCATGTGAAAAGTCGATCACTGTTGACACTTGACACCGAAACCGAAGTAGATGATGATATTGCTTTCTGGGCTAAATCCATTGGATCTCCTGTCTGCTATTTCCCGAGTTTGTTCTCTATTTAATAAACATTTGATTATTTTTCGATGTAGAGTCTTGTAATTACCAGGATTGCTTGTTATTTGTTATACTTCTACCTAATCGTACTCGGTGTTGGATGATGATGACCTTTCTTCCTTGCTTCCCTTTAAATATTTACCATATTTTCTTCAACTTATTTAACAAGTCTTTTTTTGGTTGTGTTGTTGTCAATTTTTTGTTAGATTGATGATGAGAAGATGCATGGATTTGTACATAAGCTTGCTAGGTCTTCTTTTTGTTTTTTTTTTTGAATATGCTGGTATATCATTAGCTATTTAGTCTGTGTCCTGTTTCTTGTCTCATATCTCTAGTCCTCTTTCAAGGCTCATAAAAATACATATATAGTTCTGATTCTGAGCCTGACTCCTTTTTAGTTTTGCATTTCGATCATTGAACAATTTAAAATACCAAGATCAATCAAGCTATATTTCTCCTTTTGCAATGTCATCAATTTGAAGCTTCTTTAGTCTCTCATTCTGAGATCATGTTTATCTTGATTTTCTTTATTCCAATCAAGTTCATTTGTTCAATCCCAAGACTCCTCTTTCCTGTTCAGAATCTAAGTTTGGCACAAAACTTGTTGAGTGGATCACTTCCAAATTCATCGCTATCTTCTGACTGGGAAGCTTCCATCTTGATTATGTTCCAAGAGTTTCCATAATCAGACAGTGCTCTTCACATTCAACTGCTTGTCTGTAAAAACGAAGCCAAGCAAGCAGAAGCTGCTGTGAAGACTGACACTAAGGATCAATAAAAGAAAGGTGAAGATAAAGAAAATCGAACTTGGATTGGTCATTGGCATTATCATCAGTGTAGTCCTCGTTTCAGCTAGCGGTTTTGGCTGGCTTGGTTTTGGTTAGGATGAGAAAATCAAGATCAAAAGAATAGCCTTTTGAAGCAACCAACAACTTCGATACAACAAGCCTCTGTGGAGAACAGGCAAGGCCGTAAAGGAAAAAGTACATGACATGATTTAGACTTGATCCAAGTCTGTGTAATTAATCGTTATATCTTATATCAAAACAGCTGTACAAGAAAAGGCCTAGCAGTGACCCAAACCAATTGAATTATTCATGTTTGTGTGTAATATATGTAATACCCATTCACTGCCTTTACGATTACATTGCTTTCTATGTGAATTTAAATCCAATTTCTCCACCAACATATGTAAAATTCAAATATTTCAAAAAAGTGGGTTAGTAATCCCAACATACAGTACTATATGATCTCAGCTCTGAACGTTCAATCTCATTTTTTCCCTCCCAGAGTTTCCCCAAAAAACCTGCGTCCGATCTAAAAAATAAAATCTCAAGAATGTATGTACAAACCCTCTTTTGTAATACTAATCAAGTCTAACTACGGTCCTCTGTTCCTCTAGAGACTGTAACGTGTGTCTACTTCTGCAACTTCACCAGTCAGCCGAAACAGCATTCCTCTCCAATGCTCTTCCTTTAGGTTCACTGAGATACATCTTGTTATCTAAGTATGCAGTTATGGTCCCTCGCACATGGTCTGATGACTTCTTTTTCGATTGTACTTTCCCCAAGAAAGTGTTTCTGATCAAGTCCACAACTTCCAGGAACTGAGATTTGGAATCTTGATGGAGACCAAACCCTGCGGTCTACAAAACACACACAAACAGATACTATTTAAAGACTTTTTTCTCTCTTGAGAATTGGTAACTGTAATCGATGCTTTCGTATTTACCTCGAGAAATGCGTTTAAGGCTGTTGCAGTAGCTCTGTTGGAAGAGATAGTATCTAGGAACCTGGAAAGCCAAGCCCACCCGTGTGCAATGCCATGGTGGTTGGTAGAATTGCCACCATCAGTCTGCAATAGCTCACAATGCTAAGACCGGGACTATATAAACAGAAGGCACAGTAGATAATTAATAACAGCATGGTAAAAACCTGTACTAGCGCACCATAGATTCGCATCACGGAATCTAGGTGTTTGTAGTCGTCTGAGTCCCAATCATCCTGAAATGATTGCAAAGATATATGTGTTAAGAAAAACTCTTCTAGCAAAATTTGTTACCATAACTTAATAAGATAATCTTTACTACCTCTGTGTTTATAAAATGCTTGGGAACAGTGTAGACAGAGGATTTGTGGAATTCTGCTAGGAGAATATCCATAGATTGTGGAACCTATCGCATAATTGGTAGAATGATATTAAAAGAAGAAAAAAAAAAATAGTAAGAACAAGAATGTAAATATATTATATACCAAATACCTGAGAGGTAACATGCACAATGACATGACCGCATGCAAAAGGGTTTTGCTTCGAAGAGACTATCTGCTTAGCAAAAGCTGTGATACTGATGGATACCGGACAAAGAGGGTCTTCACAGATCTTGACAATTGCCTTAGCTTTCGTACTGCAAAAGCTCAAAGTATAAGATCAGAGAGAATGTAAAACAGAGACCCAACAACTAACTACACCAAATTTTCTTCAAATTCATGAAAAGTACCTAATGATGTCTTTAGTATTCCTAATGTGCTTAATGAGCCTTGAAATTTGGATTTCAAACCGGCAAAAACCCTCAGCTGAACCTCCTGATACTAACGATCTTTTCACTACTTCAAAGTCTTGAAGAAGACTTAATCTCTCCTTCTCAAGGTTAAGGGCACTAACAGAAGCCTGGACTAATTTGCCCACAGGAATGACATGATAATCTCCGGTGGCTGATTTACCAGAACCACTAGCTCTCTCAGTCACATCCTTCTCTCTAGTCACAGCCTTCTCTCCATCTCTAGCAGTCACTGGCTTCTTTCCATCTCTAACCCTAGATTTCTCTGTCACAGACTTCTCTCTATCTTTAACCTCTGTCACAGACTTCTCTCTATCTTTAACCTCTGTCACAGACTTCACTCTTTCTCTAAGACTCACGACCTTCTCTTCAACACTATCTTTGTGATTTGATACCTCAATAACCAAGAAAAAAGAGACAACTTTGAGTCAATAGATGAAAATGTCGATGTCTATGTCTATGTCTTGAATTCAAGAAAAAGAAAGATGAATGTACAATAGCAAACCTCTTTGATGATGCTTATAAAAGCTTGGTACTGTTTAAAGTATCGGTACTTCATATTATATGCAATATCGTCAACGAGATGAAGCAAGTTGAATTCTTCAACCTTCTTGTAAAAGTCTCTGGCCAATAACTTTTCTTTCATGTATCCGAGCATAGCTTCTTTGAATTCTCTCCAGGCACCTTCGTCACCACCCAAAGAGGACAAGACCTTTTCATGTAGCAACTGTGGATGAGATTCACCATCGTCCCGGCGAGGAAAGCAGTCCGCGTGACTGAAATCGCAACGGTCGCCTTTGTGGCATATTCCCGCGCCACCAAAGTAATGCTTACACGTTGGCTTCCTCGACGGCGCCATATCTTCACGGTAATCTTGGTCTCCGGCGAATTGTGACGAGAGAAAGAGAGGCGAGAAATGGAGATGCGAGAGAAATTAGGGATTTGGTTTGCAAAGAATAAAGAAGCAAAGAATAAAGAAGGGACGGTTTGGTTTATTTATTTATTTTCCCTTCTACGGTTTGTTTGTTTATTTAAGAATAATTAGATAAATAACCCGGGCGCCTAATCTTTTTTTTTTTTTTTTTTTTTTTTTTTTTTTTTTAAATTATAAATTTTATTTGAATGTTAGATAAGAGTGTAACTTTTACTAGACTGACTGATTTAAGTTATGTAAGTGTTTTAAATAGGTTTTATCTTTTTAAATCAAAAATATATTTTATCACTATAAAATTCTAGATAGAAAATTAGAAATTAAGATGTATGCTAATGCTCGGGATAAATAGTAAAAATGTTACATGCACTGTACTCTAAAACCAAAAAATAATTATAATTTAATTAATTTATATATAAAAAAATAATTAACATACATAAGTTAACTCAATCAATCTACTAATAACTCACATGCACTGTACTCTAAAACCAAAAAATAATTATAATATAATTAATTTATACATAACAAACAATTAAAATATATAAGTTAACTCAATCAATCTACTAACAACTCACATGCACTATGTTCTACAACCAAAAAATAATTATAATTTAATTAATTTATACATAACATAAACAATTTTAAAAATATTGCACCGAGCGCATCACGAATTATTAATCTAATATTTGTTAAATCATCATCTATATTATCATAGGATTATTCAATCATTCACATGTTTATTTTCATAAACATGTAAAATCAATTGGTATTTATATTTGAAAGCATGAAAATCAGATGATTTTTTAAAAAAGTACAAACAATCCGTTAGTTTTGCTTAAATTCAGATTTAAAAAAAAAAAAATATATTGCTACAATACATGTATTTGTAGCACATGACCTACTTGATTTGCTCACCAATAACAACTCAGATTCAGATATATACTTATATAGAAGTAGCTTTTTGTTTCTTCTCAAAATGACTCTGAATGTCTCAAACATACAAAAATACTTATTATTATTAATTAATCATAACAATCCTCAGAAACCAAACATATAGTCGGAGCAGACTCTTCCTTACACCAAAAAATAAAGTAAAGGGGAGCCAGAGCCACACTCTCTCATCATTCAAAATACCCTTAAATAACTATAAGGGGTTTTCTATATTTCATACCTCTCATATCTATACTATTAAGCTTCACACAATCTTCAAACACAGAAGACTATATATGGAACCTATCGATTTAGTTAACATATCTACCAGTCCATACTTGTCTTCTTTGTCTGAGTTTTGATCTGCACAAAAATTAGAAGACACCCACTTTGATTTCACATACTCAGCTCTAATCCACAGAGGCACATGAAGTCCTTTCTTCTTCAAACTCTGCTCCGCGTCTTTGTATGCAAGAATGCTGATCCTCTGCAACCAATCTTCTTTGCCTACAAAGATGTAAGGCACAGTTTGCAAGATCGACTTGTAGGTACTTGTTGCACGGGCAATCTCGAATTTTGATTAATTTGAAAGCAATGTCGATCAACAGTCTTTCACAAGCTTCAATTCTAAACTTCTAATCTGAGTTTTCCTGGTGTAACCTAAGACATTAACTGTTGCTCGCGTCAAACTGGAAGACCTGTTAATTGGAAATGAAACACACTAAATTTTGAATTTCTTCAATAACCCAAAGTACAGAGAATTAGGAGACACTTCACATCCATAACAAACTGAAAAATAAACAAATAATATCTAACAAACCCTATCACAGAGGTTCTAGAGAATTTAAGACGACTTTAACAAACAAAATTATAAAGATTTTAAGAGAGCAACAGAAATTATAGGTTAGGTGAGAAAATGTTAGCATATCACCTTCAATAACACAACTGTTGTTGTTGCTCTTCTTCTCCTCTCTCAAACGATGTGGAAGATGAACATAACCTTCTTCGACAACATAAATTTAAAGAATTTAATTCAATTGTAATATGCCCTCAGTTGCATAAATTAAGAACATCACTTGGTTTCTAATATGATTACTCTGAATTTGGAAAAGGGATTAATTAACCTGATAAAAAGAACATACAAAAGTATTGTTATTCTGGTTCACACTCAACCTGCAAAGCAAAAAGAGAGGGAGACATAGAAAAGTAGAGAGACTCAAAATCCATTTTAATGCAAAGCCAAACAAAAACAAATGTACTCTCTCCATCACGCCTTTAATTTCCATGATAGTTTCCAAATAATTCAAAAAACACCAACAGAGACATAATAGTGAATACAAAAATCAAAACCATACCAAATGTTTAGTCTTTCTAGCTTGACCCTTAGCTTGATGTTCACCTTCTTTAGTTCTTCTTAGCTATCTTATGTGCAATAATATGCTTCAATGGATACAGGTTTTAAATCAGACACAGAGAAGCAAGAAGAAGGGAAAGAACTTAAGGTTGATCGAAAGAAGGCTGACAAAGATAAAAGGGTCAAAAATCTGATTAGTATGAGTCTAAGCGATGTGATTCTAAGGAAGGTAATGAAAGAGACTACTGCACTTGGTCTTTGGAAGGCATTGGAGAATGAATACCAACCAAGACGTTACCAAACAGAGTCTACTTGAAGCATAGGTTTACCAGCTATAAGATGGAAGAACACAAAAGCATTGAAGAAAATCTGGACAACTTTCTCAAGCTAGTTCAAGACTTAGCAAGCATTGACATCAACATAAGTGATGAAGATCAGGCCATTCAAATCCTAAATGGACTACCAGAACAGTATGGTTCACTAGTTGATACACTCAAGTACGGGAGTGGGAAGGATACTCTAACGGTCAGTGCAGTAACAAGCTCAGCTTATCCAAAAGAAATAGAGCTTAAGGAGAAAGGATTACTAAATAAACCAAAGACAGACTCGGAAGGTTTATTTGTCAGTTCCAGGGGCAGACCTAATCAGAGAAATAATAATCAATGGCGAGGAAGATTTCAAAGCAAACCTCGATCACAGTCAAGACCAACGAATGACACAGGTTGCTGGATATGTGGAAGTGAGGATCACTGGAAGAGGGAGTGTCCTGAAAGAAAAAACAAAGATCATCAAAAGAATCGAGTGGAATCTGCCAACTTAGCATCAACATCAAGCATTGTTGAACCTATTGTTCTCACATCAAGTGTGCAGGAGCCTAAGGAACCTATGATGTTAACGGTGAGCACTCAAGAAACGAGCAAAGGATGGATTATGGATTCTGGTTGTACATTCCACAGTACACCAGAGAAGGAAGTCTTGTTTGACTTCAAGGAGCTCAATGGTGGTAGAGTGTTTATGGCTAACAACAGTCATGGAGACATCAAAGGAATTATGAAAATCAGAATTCAAAATCCAGATGGTTCTGAAGTGATAATCAAGGATGTTTAATACATGCCGGAAGTGAGTAGGAATCTGATTTCCTATGGGATGTCAGAAAAATTGGGCTGCAAGTATGAAGGAAGAGATTTCATGGTGAACTTCTACAAAGATAATAAGAAAGTGATATCTGGAAAATATCACGAGGGGCATTATTATCTTCAAGGCACAGTTGTTAAGGGTGCTGAGAATGTGTCACAAACAGGAACATATGAAAAGATTATTGCTAAGGCTCAAGATGGAGTGAGAAAGAAGAATTCAAAGAAGGTATCATTCAGTGAAAATTTAATTCAAGGACCTACTGCATATGGTTTTGAGACAAGGGATTCATCAGTTCAAGGTAGAGATTCTTCATTAGAAGAATCAGAAAACTCAGAAAAGAGTGTAGGAATTTCTGATGAACATCCACGCTTGGGAGATTGCTTACTAGAAGGGGAGAGCATAGCACCATCTAAGCTGGACGATCATGGTTTCAAGGAGGATGATACCATAGAATCTAAAACCTATGAAGATGTGATGATAAGCACAGAAGGGAAGTCATCGAAGACAGAACAGATGGACACAAGGTTTCAGTTCATCAAAGATATAGTATCTAAAGGAGAGGTGGTCCTAAACAAGATACTAACTACGAAAAATCCAGCAGATTTTATGATTAGAGCAGTACCTGAACATAATTTTCAGATCTGCTATGATCTCCTAAACATCGTCTGAAGGACAGTGCAGCTCCAGGTAACTCCATTATCGACATTATACTCTCGCAGGAAGAACAGAGAAACATGTCAGTTTCAAGAAAATATTTGTGTTGATAAGAGGAAAAAATCAAAATGGATAAACGGGTTCATGGAGTTGTCTGTATTGATTCCAGGTGGAGTAGCTGGTGGAAAGATTCAAGGGAAGAAAGGTCAGTTCTTTGGTGTGTGTTTTTGAATGTGTTCTTGAATCTTAAGGTACAAGTCGAGAGTGGATACTTCAGAGGAAAAGAGATTACCTAAAGCTACAGGAAGCATGAGAAAAAGGTTGTTCTCTTGTTATAAAAGTAAGGAGAAACTCAAGATCAATGGGTACCTCAGACAAACAAAAGAAACGGGTCAGCTTTCTGGAAATGCTGAAATGAGGAATTGATAAAACTAAAAGTTGCGGTGATTAGTACTGGAAATTACCTGAGCAGTTTAGCAGAGGTTTAGACATCAAAACAGGTTCACAAGAGTTTTGCTGTTGATCTGCAAGTACCAAGAAAGTAGACAAAGAAAATTCAAAGCTTGATGTACGAAATTAGGTTCTAAGATCAAGCATCAGAGGGTCTTAGGAGTTACCTGGGCATGCGAAGCAATTACTGATGGAGTTAGAGACATGCGGCTAGCAACAAGTGCAGAATCTCGAAAATACAGTAAAAGAATCAGAGTTTCATGCTGAGTTCTAAGTTACTGCTATTTACAGATTCAAAGTCTAAACTGAAGCTGAAACTAAGTTTAGAAAATATTACTTGTGTTGTATCAAAGGGATTTTGCGTCCTAGAACCAGTGTGGAAAAGTTGCAAGCAAGAAAACAAAGAACGGGTTAGTTCTTGTCTCGTGATAATTACAGAAAACGAATTCTAAGCAAGGAGGATGAGTTGTTTTGAAGATTACATGGGTTCTATGAAGCAGGTGGAGCTCGATTTCGTATTTCACCTAAACCATGGAGAATTTAAAAGCATGGTTAAATTCATTTTGGTTTCACGGAAGAAAAGAAATCAAAGAATTTTTTGGGTTCCAAAGGAAAATAGTGTGAGCTTACCTAAGCTCGGAGAACGGAGTCGCGAAGACACCGTGAGGAGCAACGTTGGAGATGTTGGAAATTTACATAGAAATCGGAGAAGGTTTGAGGGTTATTTCAGAGTAATTTTTCTTGAAATTGAAATGAGAAAAGAAGCTTACCTGAGAAAGCAAATTGAAAAAGATAAACTCAGAGGTGGAGCTCCACCAGCGATGGTTGAAAAAAAAAAAGAAAAAAAAAAAGGAACCAAAGATGTTAGCACAAAAAAAAAAAGAAAAAAGAAAAAAAAAGAAAAAGGAATCTGGGGAGAAGAGACGAGAGCTTGTGTTCGGTGTAGGAAGGAAACAAAAGGAAAATGGGTCTGGTCAAAGGTGGAGATTGATAGAGTTGACCAGCCCAAATCTTTGTCTTCCTAGGCTTAAATGAATTAGACTATACAGATGGACTTACAAGAGAAAGTAGAAGAGGACTTGGACCTTTAATGTGAACAACCCACACACCCACAAAGCTGTGTCCAAATACATACAATGAAGAAGATATAACTCTATATATATATTTTTTGTCACTCTATAAGTATATATTCAAGTTAGGGTTTCTTCTAAGGTCTTATCGTGTTGTTTACTTCTTCTTCTTGAGCCATTTTTGTAATCTTTTTCAGAGCTTTATGTAACTTTGATTTGATTTCTTGTGAAAGTTTGAGGACAAGAGATTCCTCACGAGACGTACCCGTAACCGGGAAACTCGTTAAATCTTGGTATTTTTAAATTCTTGTTAAATCATCACTTAATTGACATAAATAACTCTAATCAAGGTTAAGTGAGACCGCTATGAACTCAACAGTATAATTTATAAATCTCACAAATAATTATATAACTTTAATTTATAACTCTTACATATAATTATATTTATTTCAATTTATTTCAACCACATCTTCTTTCTTTCTTTCTTTTTTCTTCTTTTTTTTTTCCCAGCTCTCAACCACATCTTCATAAATTTAATATTATCACATATGAAATCATATAATTACAATAAAACTAAAAGTAAAATTATTAAGATAGAAGAAATATTACATAACACTAAAAATAATATTCAAACAATAATAGGTCTACATTAAGCAAATTAACAGGTATAGCAAGATATTCCTGTCTTTCTTTGCACATTGGATTCAACCCTCACTTATTTTATTTGAGTCAATTTGCAAAATAAAAATACATATGCTATCATAATTGCCTTTTATATTCTCACGATCATTAGCACGTTTTGTTTAATGTGTGCAAAGTAGGAAGAAGATGGTGTGTAACTTCGTCAAACATTATTGATACCGGATCCCGCACCGAGGACCAGACAAAAGATTAATTGGTCAGTTCGATACGACAAGTCTGGGGCATACATAACACCCGAAGCGGGAGGCTACGGGAGGGAATCAAGCCAAGTGGACCGAGGTACGAGAAGTCCACTCAAGGCCGAGGAAGGAAAGTCAAGATAAACGAGCCGTTGTAACTTTAAAGAAGGGAATCAAAACAGACACATTGAAGAAGAATCAAATAATAAATTAGGAGTATTGATTACTAATGATTGTATAAATATAAACTCCATATCTTAGAGAAGGAGGACGAAACTCTTGGCAATTTTAAGCATAGTAAACATTTCAATTCTAAAAACAATTATCATATATTTTCTGTCAAATATTTCTAGTATTGGATTCTGTATCCACAAACATATAAATGAATCTACAAGATCTTTCTCTTCTTTGTTTTCATTGGTAGTTTAAGATCCATGCAATCCCTTATTACAGTAGTATTTATATATTAAACGTGCATCTCTTCTTTTCTTTTTAATTTTCCTTACCAAGATTGAGATCATCCATGTGTTGTAATAACCAATCTGACAATACCGGTTTTATGTTTATAGCCGAAATAGAGTATTGATAGATGTGTACATTTCCATCATTGGGGTAGCATATCAAAGATGAGCAGTTCGAGTTATTTCCCCTTATTCTTCAATTTGTTAGATCTAACTAAGCAAAAAGCTGCAGAACACCAGATTTTTTTTTTGACAAAAAAAAAAAAAGCTGCGGAACATTTTTTTTTTTTCATGCATATATTATTTATAAGAATGAATAAATATCGTTCTGTGTTTTTTTTTTATTATGAAATTCGATTTCTAAAGTATAGTATAGCAAATCATCAACAAAAAAAAAAATATAAAAGTTTGACTACTTCACATATATTTGAATTAAATATTCGTAATTGAAGCAATGTAAATAGAACAAGAAACAACTTTCTTATACTGTCTTTGTTTTAGACTTTTAGTCTAGAAATAAATAAAAAATCTCAAAATTGAATATTTATTTTGTTACTTTCGCTACAGAATCTCTACTTATTTATTTTTTCTTGAATTATTATTATTTTTTCCCACATAATTCTACACATGGCCTAGTAAGAACAATGTCTTGATTTCTTCAACTTAACTGATAACCTCTCTGTGGGATCCACGTGAACCAACCAATCCCAGTGAATCTTGAATCTTCGGTATCTCTGTAAGAAGATCGATAGATCAGAAAAGATGGCTGGCAAATTTCAGTCATTCGGTGATCAAACCAGAGAAGCTCTTCTCTCTCGTAAAGGTTGCTCAGATTTCGGTTTCAATGACTCCACCATCATCGACGACCGTCGTTCCAAGTTCCGGTGTTTCCGCTTTTTCTCCGACGGAATCACCGCTTCCTGGAAAGCTCTTTACGACATCGCCGCCAAATTATACGAGATGGGTCGTTCCGATCGTCGGAAAGTTTACTTCTCTGTTAAGATGGGAATGGCTCTCGCACTCTGTTCTTTCGTTATCTATCTTAAAGAGCCACTTCGTGACGCTAGCAAATACGCTGTGTGGGCGATCCTTACTGTTGTCGTTGTCTTTGAGTATAGCATAGGTACTCTGTAACTTTTGGAATTTTATAGATCAATTTAAGATTTAAATTCTCATCTGATCTGTCTTGGTTTTAATTGTTTTTTTCGAATGATTAGTGTTCAATTCATATAAAGTCTGTTGCTTTGTTTGATCTTACTCCACTTTGTCCTTAAAGATCTCTGATTTGATTTTCAATTTTGGCTTCAACTCTGTTGCAGGAGCAACATTGGTGAAAGGATTCAATAGAGCCATAGGCACACTCTCAGCTGGAGGATTAGCTCTTGGCATAGCTAGACTCTCTGTATTAGCTGGAGAATATGAAGAACTCATTATCATTATTAGTATTTTCCTTGCAGGTTTGCTCCATTTACTAATCCATATTATAAAGGGATAACCTTTTTTTGAAAAAAGTACTAACTTTTTTTTGCTTCTCTTGATCTCTGTGAATCTGTTGGTTTGTGTAATCAGGTTTTTTTGCAAGTTATTTGAAACTCTACCCAGCTATGAAGTCGTATGAATATGCATTCAGGGTGTTTCTTTTGACATACTGCATCGTTCTTGTGTCTGGAAACAACTCCAGAGACTTTTTCAGAACTGCTTATTACAGGTTTTTGCTAATCCTGGTTGGTGCTGGTATCTGTTTGGGTGTGAACATATTTATACTTCCGATTTGGGCTGGTGAAGACCTCCATAAACTTGTGGTTAAGAATTTCAAGAGTGTTGCCAATTCCCTGGAAGGTACATAACATTGATGTTTCTCTTGTTTCGTTTTGAGTCTGAGCTGATTTGTTTTTTCTTGAAATTTTAGGTTGTGTTAATGGGTACTTGCAATGTGTTGAATACGAGAGGGTGCCTTCGAAGATACTCACTTACCAAGCTTCAGATGATCCATTATACAGTGGATACAGGTCTGTAGTCCAATCTACAAGCCAAGAAGATTCTCTGGTGTGTTTTCTGTAGGACATTCTTGTTGGTCAGCACTAGATAAGTTTAAAAGAATTTAGATGATAACAAAAAAAGTACCTCTTTTTTTGCAGCTTGATTTCGCAGTATGGGAGCCTCCACATGGACCTTACAGGACTTTTCACCATCCATGGGCAAACTATGTCAAACTTAGTGGTGCCGTAAGGCATTGCGCTTTCATGGTCATGGCAATGCATGGCTGCATTCTTTCGGAAATTCAGGTACCTTACCATATTCCTGTTATTCACAGAGATTCTTGATGTAGCTTTTGCAAATGAGGTGCTATAGTGATTATTAGAGACTACGCCCAACTGCTTCAAATGCTAATAGGTTACTCTTTCTGATCAACTAAACTGTGTTACTCTGAGAAAGAAGTGTAATATTTGTCATTCAACTGCTCAAAAAGTGCTTGAAACCAATAAAATATCTAAAGGAATCATATTGCTGCATATTGTGATTCCATCTGTTGTTACTAGTTAATAATTGTCAGTAGGCTTTGTGTTTGCTCTTCAGCTCTAAGTTGTGACTGATTTGTGAGGAAGGTTCCCATTATAATAACTTGAAAGGAGTTATTTGAATATAGAGATCTTTATTTCCTATCATTTTACACACATTAGGCGATTTTCTTAATTGGTGTGTATGATTTTGCAGGCAGCTCCAGAAAAAAGACAAGCTTTCCGTCAGGAACTTCAGAAAGTTGGAAACGAAGGAGCCAAAGTCTTGAGGTTGTTTGGTGAAAAAGTGGAGAAAATGGAGAAGGTAAGCCCAGGAAACGAGGTTCTGAAGGATGTTCAACGAGCAGCAGAGGAACTACAGATGAAAATAGACAGTAACTCTTTCCTTCTTGTCAACTCAGAAAGCTGGGCTGCTATGAAAGAAAAAGCCCAAGCTGAAGAAGCGCAACAAAACTATCACGAAGCCAAAGACGACGAGAGCAGAGTGATACAATCCCTCAGCCAGATTTGGGACAATAACAACAACCATGCTCATCAGAATCCACAGATCGGTAATGATTCTCAGCTATGGATATCAACAGAGAGTATGATGCTTAGGAACCGAGAAAACTGGCCAAGCGTCTCGTTCATAGGTGGTTCTATGATTCATGAGGTAGAATCTAAAGTATATGAAAGCGCGAGCTCTTTGTCGTTAGCTACATTTGCGTCTCTTTTGATCGAGTTTGTTGCAAGGCTCCAGAATGTTGTAAATGCATTTGAGGAGCTAAGTTCTAAAGCTGATTTCAAAGAACAAGTTAGTGAGACACAGAACAAGGTATAAAAAGCTGCATTGTGGACAGGACCAGACTCAGCAGATGCTTCAGCTCCAGTGATTAGCAGAAGCACTTGCAGTTTTATTATTATGGGGGTGAATACTTTGATTTGTTGTATAGACATTTTATAGCCTTCTTTTGAAATAAGTTTCTGATTCCTTTTGTGTGTTTGACAAAGTTATACGTTATACGTCACCTTGAAATTTTGTTGTCAAGTTTTTTGTATTGTTGAAAGACGGTTTTCAATTTTAAAATTGTACTATTTTCAATCCGGATCAATTGTTTTGATTTGAAACCGAACCAAATTAATCAAATATTGAAAGTGAATGTGTAACACATCTTAATATGGAGTCTGAAAACTGAAACTGAAAGTCTGAAATTCCACAAACCGATGTAAATTGTAGATTAGATTTTTGGTTACCAAAAACTGAACCAAACCAAACCAAAAACCGGATTGCTCTTTTCAATCGGATCTGCTAAAATGAAGCATAAGAAAAGCCCAATAAGCCCAATTAACTTTTTGATTCTTTTATTACTTTTGTCATTTAATTTCTTGTAAATCCTTGGTATGGTACTAGAAAATCAAACACAGAAAATTGTTTTTCTCGCTCGCAATTCCTCTTCTCTCTCCTTTTGCGCTCCTCGGAATCTGAATCAGTTCTTCTCCGACGCCTGGATCGGTAAGATGATTCCCACTTTCTTCTTATGCATCATAAGATCTCATCTTCGTAGCTTCATTTCCGATTCCCATTTTCTTTAATCTGCTTCTCGAGCTGTTGAATCTGGCACCGTCTCTCGAGTTTCTCGCTTCTTCTGTTTTCTCATTCCCGATTAATCTCCGAATCTGCTTTATTTTCTTATCCTTCATTAGATGAAAATCGATGTAGCTGAGATAACACTCGAGTGGCCGTAGTTTTTTTGTTTCCAGGATCTGTAACGATTATCGCATTTTAATTTTTAAATATTTGAATCGAGATCCGACATCTCTCTATTTATACCTAATGCTTTCACTATCACTATAGATTGATCTCTCATAGCAATTAGCTGTTACCTGAAAAGTTCTGCTCATAGGAAATTATCTTTTGGCATTTCAGTGATTTGATTGAGCTTCACATTAGTTGGGATTAGAGATGGCTATGGTAGATGAACCGTTATATCCAATTGCTGTGCTCATAGATGAGCTTAAGAATGATGATATTCAGCTTCGTCTGAACTCGATCCGTCGCCTTTCTACAATTGCTCGTGCCCTTGGAGAGGAGCGCACTAGGAAGGAATTAATCCCTTTTCTGAGTGAGAACAGTGACGATGACGATGAGGTGCTCCTTGCAATGGCTGGAGAATTGGGAGTTTTTATTCCTTTCGTCGGAGGAATTGAGCATGCTCATGTTCTTCTTCCTCCTTTGGAATCTCTCTGTACTGTTGAAGAGACCTGTGTGAGAGAAAAAGCTGTGGACTCGCTTTGTAAGATTGGATCTCAAATGAGAGAAAACGACCTTGTTGACTCCTTTGTCCCTCTTGTGAAGGTTAGATAATGACAGCATTAGTTTATACCCTTTTCTTAGTTTTTTGCAATCAAGACTTATTTATTTTGTTCTGTTCTCTAATCTTGTAGAGACTGGCTGCTGGTGAATGGTTTGCAGCAAGAGTTTCTGCATGTGGTCTATTTCATGTTGCATACCCAGGCTGTACCGATGTGCTGAAGACAGAGTTACGCGCTACTTATAGCCAGTTGTGCCAAGATGATATGCCAATGGTGCGAAGAGCTGCTGCTTCTAACCTGGGGAAATTTGCTACAACTGTGGAGTCAACCTACTTGATTGCTGAGATCATGACTATGTTCGATGATCTTACTAAAGATGGTACTTATTGCGTGAAATGTGTTGTGTCTTACTATTTATGCTCATCACTTAGATATAGTTTGCATGGACCCCAGAGTATGGTAAATAGATGACATTTGAAGTTAAGAAGCAATGTGTGATGAAGAAAACTTTTATAGTGGATATGTACTTCTTTAGAAATGTTTGTTTCTTATCTGTGCTAGTATTGTTTAAATTTTAACCTCTATTTCAGACCAAGATTCTGTTAGACTGTTGGCTGTGGAAGGATGTGCGGCTCTTGGAAAGTTGCTGGAACCTCAGGATTGTGTTGCACGCGTTTTACCTGTTATTGTTAATTTCTCTCAGGTGAATTGAGCTTTGGTTTTACTTTTTTGGCTTTTTCGTTTAACTGTCGCCTCTAGATCATATATGCTATTTCTTGCGTAGTTTTTCATTGGTAAAAGTTTGCAGTTCTGATATCTTTCTATATGGTTTGTTTCCTGAGAGCAGGATAAGTCTTGGAGGGTACGCTACATGGTTGCTAACCAGCTATATGAACTCTGTGAGGCAGTGGGTCCTGATTGCACAAAGTATGTGCCTTGCAATACTCTCTGAGTTTCTTTTGTCATCCTTACTAGATTTAGGTTTTCTTTCCATAAAACAATTTTTTGACCATCAAGCACATATACACCTAAGAGTAATTATGGAAGTTTTCTTTATTCTTTTCCGGTCTTGTAAGAGCCTTAGATGGTAGCTTTATGTCTGTACCTGTATCTTATTTTTGACACAAAATTTATGTTGTTATATCTCTAGAAAGGATTTGGTTCCAGCATATGTGAGATTGCTACGGGACAATGAAGCTGAAGTGCGAATAGCAGCAGCGGGAAAAGTGACCAAGTTCTGTAGGCTTTTGAATCCAGAGCTTGCGATTCAGCACATCCTTCCTTGTGTTAAGGTACATTCTTTCTGCTGATTAAATTACCTTAAGTTCCATAGAAACAGGTTGCTTGATGTCCCCTGTCTCATAAAATTCTGATTCCAACTCATGTCTGGCAGGAATTATCATCCGATTCATCTCAACATGTCCGCTCTGCTCTAGCTTCAGTAATAATGGGGATGGCTCCTATCCTTGGGAAGGTATGAACTAGAGATAGCCAATTTTTCGCATTTAATGTTTAATTTTCTGTTGTAGTTTTCATCATAAAAATCAGCCACACCATGTGTTATGGCTCGGTTATACCAGGTCCCAAATGGTGTTGCAGGCCCTATCAATAATTATTAACATACATAAATCTTCAATGCAGGATTCAACCATTGAGCATCTACTACCAATTTTTCTTTCCCTTCTAAAGGATGAATTTCCTGATGTACGCCTCAACATCATAAGCAAGCTAGATCAAGTCAACCAGGTTTGTTACATCTCTCTCTCTGTGTTCTTTTTAGCTACTTTTATTCCTTCCTTATTTGGATGGTGACTGAAACATCTTTAACGGCAGGTTATTGGAATTGATTTACTATCACAATCCTTGTTGCCGGCGATTGTAGAGCTTGCTGAGGATCGGCACTGGAGAGTCCGACTTGCGATAATAGAGTATGTTCCTTTGTTGGCCAGCCAGTTAGGCATAGGGTTTTTTGATGACAAGCTCGGAGCCCTTTGCATGCAATGGCTGCAAGACAAGGTTAACCTTGAATCTTTGATATTAGCAATGATTTCTCATCCCCTTGTGATTCTGGATATTGACACTATTATTTTCCTTCAGGTCTACTCTATCCGTGAAGCTGCAGCAAACAACCTAAAGCGCCTCGCAGAGGAGTTTGGTCCGGAATGGGCAATGCAGCACTTAGTTCCCCAGGTTTGTTCAAACCAAACTTGGTCTATCTTATCTAATCTCTCTATCCTTGGTCTTTTCTTTTGAAATAGATAACGCTGCATATATATAGAATCATATAGATCTCGAATTCGACCCTTTAATTGTTTCATGTAAGCAGGTATTAGACATGGTCAACAATCCGCACTACCTACACAGGATGATGGTTCTACGTGCAATATCGCTCATGGCTCCTGTAATGGGATCAGAAATCACATGCTCTAAGTTTCTTCCTGTGGTGGTTGAAGCATCAAAAGACAGGTAAGATGAATTAGATTAAATCGGCTAACTCCTTGAAGAACACATCTTAGTTTTGTTAACCTTGTTGTTACACATATCTAATATCTGCAGAGTCCCAAACATCAAGTTCAATGTTGCTAAACTTCTGCAATCCCTCATCCCCATAGTCGACCAATCAGTAAGACTGAAATAAACTTAAAACTCAATTATATCAAAAAAAAAACTAATGGAAATTGTTGGAAATTTAATGTCGAAAAATTGTAGGTGGTGGACAAAACAATTCGTCAGTGTTTGGTGGACCTGAGTGAGGACCCTGATGTTGATGTTCGCTATTTCGCAAACCAAGCGCTAAATTCCATCGATGGTACCACAGCGGCGCAATCCTGAATTTATTCTTTTCATTTGTATTATCGTTAAGTTAAGTTTCTTTATTATTCTGTGTTCTCTGCAATTTCTTTGGTTTGTTTCCATTTTGGTTGCTGGCTATGAACCGCAATTATATTTGCTAGTAATATTTGTATGCCCATTTTCAGTTACTCCAATACATTCTTCATAGTTAACCAGTGTTGACCCAATCAATATATGCTTCCTTCACTCCCTTTTTTAATCTACAGAATATATGAAGAGTGATTCATCTTTTTAATATATTGACTTTCGACAATGTTATATACTGTAAATATCTTGAATGAATTTAGCATTTGTTCCTGCATACTATTACACTAGTTCATCAGAAATGTGGATCAAGCAGTATCTGTATATCATAGACTCATGGATCAAATAAATTCTGTTCCCAAATAAAATTTATCTTCAATGTAAACAGTTTTTCGACTTGGGAACATAGTTTAATATCAATGGCTTAGGGGAATTAGATAGATAAAGTCAAACGTATGTTTGGTCTTGAGACTAGTACCTGTTTTTTCACTTGATTCAACCTTTCTATTTAAATCAATACATTAAATTTGAATTTGATACATTTTGATCAAACAAATCGTCCACAACTTCCTATTCATGATTTGACAATTTGAAAGCATGAATCATTTTTGACAAAATAGATTAAGCCAGACGGGTTTTCCCGCTTTAAACACCTTCTAATTGCATGGTATTCTACAGTTATATCTCCTATATTCCATGAGACTTGGGCTGATCAAGCGGTCGTCAAAACTTCACGGGCTCTAGCGCTACGATGTTGGAGACGACGATGAAGTATCTCAGACATCTCAGTGAAGAAATCAGCATCCCATCTTTGAATCAACAATGGATCTTCAGCAAAACATATGTATATCGATGTCACTGCACTCTCCACCACCACCATTCCTAAACCAACCTGAAAACCCACATTGGAACAACTTGAACAATTTAGTGATTTAAAAATTTTGAGTGACTAAGGAGTACACAAAAGGGGACACTCACAAGGACCATTCCCATCAACATAGCTGTAGATGCAACCATTATAACTCTGTCACTGTATTTGATCCAAGCCCATACACCAATGCAAGAGCCTGTAATGAGTCCTCCAAAGATGGTTCCCATTAGAAGCACAGCACCAGAGCAGTCATACGCAACAAGTGCCTCTACACCTGTCGACTGAAACAATTCCCACGCGTCTCTCGCTGATTTGTTGAATCCTTTTCCATACACTGCAATCTATTTAATCAACCAAACGTTTTATCATTTCGATTTTCTCATTAGCTCATACAAGGGAAATGATGAGCTTACTGTCAATAGTTTATATACCTGGACATAGGCATACTTGTTAAAAAACCGAACTAGAGTTTCAACTAGATGAAACAAGAAATCAACACAGCAAAGTAGACATTCGTTTCCACAAATCTTGGAACGGAATCCCCTTATCTGCAAACACAAATGGTATGCCAATGTTATTTAAGAATTGGAAGAACAATAACGTCTTTATAGGACAGCAAAAGAAACTAGAGACTATACCTCCCAGCGAAGTGTTCTAATGGCAGCAGTGAAGAGTGACCCGTAACATATGCTCCCAAAAGATGTTGTCACGGCGTACCTAAGCGAGTCTACCAAAGAGCTAGGAGGCAACGATGATGACTCTTCTTGGCCACAGTTAAAGAGAACATGAAACACCATCCCAGAAACTATAACGTGGACAGTGTTACATAGCACAGCACCAGTCCAGAATAAGCTAACTGAGAGAACCTGCATACATATATCATCCAATGATCGAATGAAACCTAAAAATGTTTACTTTCAGATCCTTATTGCAGAAAACAGAAACCATAAGGGAAAAAAATGCAAAAACTTGCCAGCTCACCACAAGAAGCCACCATCGTCCTTCATCACCCATGCTTGATGCCACAACACCAGCTGCTCCAAAAGACCATAGAGACATCCACAAAAGCATGACTATTGTGAAAGCATTCGCCACCATTATCACCTTAGGAAGTCCCCAAACTAATTTCAGCGCTTTCCGCAGAACCAGCATCGTGAAGGGAAGTCTACAAATGAAACAACTCCAATCATCAAAACTGATCAGTGTTACCAAATAAATAACCATATGGATTCAACCATATTCAAACCTCACACTCACCTGTCTATAACTGAAATAACATACAAGAACTGCAACAGAGCTCCAATGGCAAATGCACCACCCCAAAAGAACTGTCTACACCAGAAACATAGTACACTAACTACAGCTAGATAAGTTGTTAAGATGTGAACCGAAACTTTCATCATCTCATTGGCGTAAGAGCCAAGAAGCAAAGACCAAACCCAACTTATAAAGACTCCAATGCCACCAGCAACAGCATAGAGAGGCCAGTAGTCCTCAGTCAGACCTTTATGAGTCTCCAAGAACCCATGAGTGTATCTATCGATGTTTAACCTATTTGATATTCTAAACCTATTGAGACCAAGCACAGCGAGCACCAATCCCAAAAAAATCAAGTGGATCACAAAGATAGCTGACCAAAATACATCATGCCAGTGACGTGACTCACGGACAATGACTCGGGTTCCATCTCCACTCCTTCGACTCCGCTGAAGACTCTGCAAATCAAAGTGAAACAAAAACATTGGTTGCTATGTAAAGTTTACACAAGCAACGACCTTGAATCTTCTTAGGAGTACAATGCAAAGACACATAGTGATCAAACTCACACAAGTCACGAGTTTTATACTCAAAAATAAAAAAAGAAAAATTGCGAGTGACCCGTGATTAAAGTTACAAAACCAAAGTAACCAAACATGTAAGAAACAAATCCAGATGTGAGTTTAATCAAGATCTCACTCAAAAAAAGAAAGACTTTATGAAACTAAGTGTTGATAGAAAGCAAAACCCAGAAAGGAATTCACAAATCTTAGACAACTATTTTCTCAACAGAAGTTTTTATAAGAGAAAGAGATTCGTAGGGAAAGACCCAGATCGAACTTGAGAAAGGGTGGTAAAATGGAGAACCTGGTCACCGGAGGAGATGGAGGCGTAATCGGAAGAAGGAGAGACGCTGTTGGTAGAGTCACTCATGATGAAGTAGGAGCAGAAGATTTCACTGAACAGAACCAAATTTCATAAAAGAAGCATCTTTGAATAATATCACAGAGAACAACAGAGAGAGAAATGAGGGAGAATAGTCAATGAAAATGAGAGAGAGAAGAGAAAAAAGAAACGTGAATCAAAGGGTTTTTTTTTAGTCAAAAGGAAATGTGATGATCAGAGTGAAGATTTGTCAGAGCGGTTCCTTCTTCTTCTTCTACTGCTTCGTCTTCTTCTTTGTATTTTAATTGGATAAGAAGCGTAAATAGTTTTTGCAGTGGTCGTTTTCTCCATCCGTAACTATTCACTTTTTATTTCCTTTTCTCTAAATTGTTTCTTTTCTTTCTTTTTTTTTGGGTTTATTATTTGAGAAAGGAACATATGTATAATTGTAAAGTAGTTTAGGTTTAGAAGTTCTTGTGTATTATTCACGATACAATGACATCCTTATATACTTACATCAAAGAGTAGTCCCCAAGCCTAGAATATTAACTAAATGGAAACTTCCGTTTCTACCAAGATACGTATAACTCTAATACGTGTCTAATACTCCCCCTCAAGTTGGTGCGTGGAGATTACAAACGCCCAACTTGAACAATAAGTAATTAAAACTTGAGGAACCAAGAGCTATAGTCAACAAATCAGCAACTTGTTCTTTCGTACCCACATGTGTCGTCTTGATCAATCCATCTTGCACTGCGTCTCGAACAGAATGGCAATCGGATTCTATGTGTTTAGTTCTCTCGTGGAACACCGGATTCTTGGCTATATGAATGGCAGCTTTATTATCACAAAATAGCTCCATACAACTTGTTTGCGGAGCACCCAGATCAGCCAGCAAGCGCTTCATCCATTTAAGCTCACGTAAGGTAAATGCCATGGCTCGATACTCGGCCTCAGCCGATGAATGTGAGACTGTCTCTTGCTTCTTTGTCTTCCATGACACGGGAGACCCACCAAGTTGAACCACAAAAGCGCTCAAAGAACGACGTGTACGAGGGCAGGCTGAAAAATCTGAATCACAATAAGCTCGTATTGACAAATCACCTTTAGCTTTCAATAGAATTCCTTGGCCAGGACTTCCTTTGATGTATCGAATCACTCGTAGTCCTGCTTCCCAATGCGCTTGTTGTGGATCATGCATCATTTGAGACAGTACATGAACTGCATAACATAACTCAGGCCGTGTAATAGTCAAATAAACTAAACGACCAACTAACCGTCGATATTGTTCCGGTTCTTCAAACTTTGGACTTGTATCCGCCAACAGGCCATGATTTTGTTCCATGGGAATGGAGACTGGTTTACAATCAAGTAATGCGGCTTCGGTGATGATGTCTAAAGCGTATTTGCGTTGGGACAAGAAGAAACCTTCTTCACTTCGTGATACTTCTAACCCGAGAAAATATTTTAGCTTTCCCAAATCTTTCATCTTGAAACATTCACTTAAATACGCCTTGAATTTCTCCAATTTCTCCAGATTACTTCCACACATCACTAGGTCATCGACGTAAACGAGCACACGTAAGCTGTCTTCTCCCTTCAATAAGGTAAACAAAGAGTAGTCTTCATAAGACTGAACAAAACCAAAATTAAGCAAGGCTTGGCGAAGCTTCTCGAACCAACATCGTGGGGCTTGGCGGAGTCCGTATAACGACTTACGGAGACGGCAAACTTTGGAAGGATCAGAGGTTTTAAAACCCGGAGGAAGCTTCATGTAGACTTCCTCGGTGAGGTCACCGTGTAGAAATGCGTTGTGGACGTCCATTTGGTGCACATGCCAACCTTTCTTGGCTGCTACATCTAATAGAGCTCGAACTGTAGTCATCTTGACTACCGGTGCGAATGTGTCCGTAAAATCCTCCCCCTCGACTTGATGATTTCCGAACACAACTAGCCGAGCTTTATGACGTTCAATGGTACCATCTGCATTGTATTTTAACTTATAAACCCATTTGCTGCCCAATGCTTTCTTCCCTTTTGGTAAATCCTCCAAAGTCCAAGTCCCATTATCTTCGAGAGCCACTATTTCATGTCCCATAGCATCATTCCATTCTTTGATCAGAACCGCATCTTTAAAATAAACGGGCTCCACTCCAGCACTCACTGCTGCTAAAAACACTTGATGTTCCTCCGAAAATATGTCAGTAGAAACAAAATCACTAATAGGATACAGAGTTTTACCTTGGACCGAGTCGAGAGCATCTGATGTGGTGTCGGGAAGAAGTGGTGGTGTTTGTTTATCGGGAAGACATGTAGCATTATATGTAACATAGTCTTTTAACAAGACAGACGGCTGATGTTGTCGAGTAGTACGACGAAGAGGAGGCGGTGCTGGTGCCTGGACGACAACATCTTCAACAACATTTTCAACAACAGTGTCTTCTACGGGAGGAGGCACAACCAAAGTTTCAGACACAACTGGAGACGCAAGAACAACTGGAACCTCACTGGGCGATGAAGAACTCCCCCTATCACGTATACTCGACTCAAATGGATCATCACTATCCATGACAATTTCCACGGCTGATGGAACAAACATTTCCTCAATTTCATCAAGTGCCTGGGTATGATATGGGAAGACCTCCTCATGAAAAATAACATCTCGTGAAACAAAAAACTCATTACTCTCAATGTCATATAACCGCCAACCCTTTTTTCCAAAAGGGTATCCAACAAAAATGCATTTTCTACTTCTCTCACCGAACTTATCTTTATCACGAGCATTCTTATGAGCAAAACACAAGCACCCAATGATCCTCAAATCAGCATATAAAGGAGCTGCTCCATAAAGTATTTCGTAAGGTGACTTACCTTGTAAAACAGCGGAAGGTGTACGATTGATCACATGAGCGGCCGCCAATATGCATTCTCCCCAAAACTTCTTGGGCATACGCGACTGAAATAAGAATGCTCGTGCGACATTGAGAATGTGGCGATGCTTACGTTCGACACGACCATTTTATTGTGGTGTGCCAACACAAGAAGTTTGGTGTAAAATTCCCTTCTCCAAAAAAAACTTCGATAAGCACATAAATTCCGTGCCGTTGTCGCTCCGCACCGTCTTCACCAATTTTCCGAATTGGCGTTCTACCATGCTACAAAAATTGGGTAGAATTGTTTTAACTTCACTCTTTTCTAACAACAAGTAAGTCCATACGGCGCGGGATTTATCGTCGACAATAGTAAGAAAATAAACCGCACCACAAGAAGAGGGAATTCGGTAAGGACCCCACACATCAACATGAATAAGGGAGAAACAATCCAAAGCTTTATTAGAACTATCATAGAAAACTTTACGTGTTTGTTTCGACTTAAAGCAAATCTCACAACCATCAAATCGTTCACAACTACGTTTAACATCAGAAATCATAGGTAAAAATGATAAAACTTGAGAAGACGGATGTCCCAACCGTCGATGCCACAAAGCCAAATCGTCAACCGCTTGAACCTTATGAACTCGAGCAGGTGTCACATCCCGATAAACATAAACCCCATCCCGTTCTTCACCGGCTCCAATCAGAGTCCTCGAAAAACGGTCCTGTAAAACACACAATGTATCAGTGAACATGGCAAAACAACGAGTTTGCTTAAGAAGTTTAGAAACGGAGATAAGTGTGCAGTTAAGATTCGGAACCAAAAGCACGTTCTCAAGAGTGATATGCTTTGATAATGGCAATGTCCCACTACATGTAGCAAAAACTTTGCTACCATCCGCAAAACTGATAGGACACGACACAATACTCCGCAAATTTTCAAGAAGTGTCTCATCACCAGTCATATGGTGCGAGGCACCAGTGTCTAAGATAACATCACCTGTCTGCTTCTTACCACTCAAGCGTTCCGGAATCTGGTGGGGAGTCGATGATTTTTGCTGCTCCATCATCTGACTAAGAGACGCCCACTGTTCTGCCGTGAAACCCGGCAATGGTGAGCTCACGTTAGCCGTTTGAGCCATGTTGGACCGAACTCCTTGTCCTCTGCCACGATTCGAGTATGAACCTCTCCCACCAGCTCCTCGTCCGCGACCCCCTTGAAAGGATCCTTGAGATTTTTCCGGCCACTACTCCGGAAATCCAACTAACTGCCAACAGTCTTTCTTCTCATGACCTGTTCTCCCACAATGAAGGCATGCGTTAGACCTGTCCTTCCTTGCAACTGCCGCGATGGGAGTCAAGGCTACACCAGGATCAGATCGAGAAACAAATCCCACAGCTTCTTGTTTTGGCTCAACACGAGCTGCGTTCAAACGCCGTTCTTCACGAACCACTCGCTGATACACTTCAGCTAACTCAGGCATCGGTTCCATGCCGATGATATTTGTGCACACATTCCCAAAGCGAGACTCTTCTAGCCCCATGAGAAATTGATGAATACGTTCATCCTCTGCTTCTTTCGCATACTGCTCCGATGCTTTACACACACACATCGGCAAAGGTTTGTAATTCAACAATTCTTCCCACTTTGCCGAGAGCTTGCCAAAGTAATCCATTACGGTAAGCCCTTCTTGTCTACACGCAGCAAGTTCAGCCTTAAGCTGATACACACGGACAGCATTACCAATCGAATACCGCTTTTGAAGATTCAGCCATAACTTATGAGCGTCGGAGGTAAAGGTCACAGTTGAGCGAATTTTAGGCGAGATTGACGTCCTAATCCACCCAACTATCATAGAGTTTACTGTCATCCAAGCTTCGAGTTCTTCAGGATTATCAACTGGTTTTGACAAAGTACCGTTGATAAACCCTATCTTCCTCTTGGCTCGAATGGCGTTCTCCAGGTCAGTCGCCCATTCCGAATAGTTTTCACCGTTCAGTTGCACCGCTGAGATCACAGATCCAGGGTTGTCGGAAGGGTGTAGGTAGTACGGATCTGCAGACACCTCCGGTATCTTCTTCTTAGTATCGGACTCCAACTGCATCTTCTTTTATGTACTTGTTTCTTCGTCACTCATATCTCAAAGATAAAATCTCACACAATTTTCTTGTCCTCAAAGAAAGAGAGGCTCTGATACCATGTAAAGTAGTTTAGGTTTAGAAGTTCTTGTGTATTATTCACGATACAATGACATCCTTATATACTTACATCAAAGAGTAGCCCCCAAGCCTAGAATATTAACTAAATGGAAACTTCCGTTTCTACCAAGATACGTATAACTCTAATACGTGTCTAATAATAATCAATAATGCAAACTACTTACGATAAATAAATTTTGTTGAATATATAGAAAGAAAGAACAAAATTCAGAATTTAAATATGTGAATGGTAGTAGTAACTGCATGTGTAGTTTTCTCAAACTTTTTTGTTGTCGGGTATCAAAATTATAATATCACCAACAAGGTAAGTGTGGTAGATGGTATTATTCTTTTCGTCGTTTAATGTATTAGTAAAACTTACCTATGTAAAGGAAATACAGTACTCAGATATTTATATGGACAGGTCAAAATCATCTATTGAATCTACGACTATTTGTTTTTTTTTTTTTTTTTCTTGTCAACAAATATACCACTATTTTAATGGTGTAGAAATATTCCTCATGTTTAATGTACACTTGTGTAATGTTATTAATATACCACACTGAACTTTCCAATTTTTTTTTTGCTCTTATGGCATAAGTTTTATTTGTAGCATAAAGCTGTAAAAAGTAAAAGAGTGTTTCTGGATGAAGAAAGAAGAAAGGAGAAAGTAAAAGGTTGACATATAAAAAAGGAGAGAAAAAAAAGATGATGCTTTTTTGAGGACAAAATGATTGACCCCATGGCTGCCACTTCATTTGTTGTGATGACAAGTAGTGGCACCATGACTTCACCACCTCTCTTTCTGCCATGTTACTACTCTCTTTTTATAATTTTTATGTAAATAGAATGACTTGCGTTTACTCACATATATGTTATTCATGAAAATCACCGAATATTGATAAATTAATCACTTGACAAAATCAGAGGATAAGGTAACCAAACATTTTATTTTCATGTAATTTCATTTTCGATAAATATCGCAGTTTGAACGACATCCTATTAGTCTATTACACAAAAAAAAAAAAAATAATAACATATTGTTTCTTACTCTTTCTCTGAAGCCAAATAAGGATCATAGTGATAGCCACAAAAAGAGCCAAATGGCTTAAAGATAATTCTTAAGAAACAACAAACTATACGATTTCATCGAGACATCCAATAAATCATGCATATGTTGTTGCCAATCTTGTTTTCATGAATACACCAAAAAAATTATCATTTAGTACATGATGTTGTTTACTTTGGATCAACTTGCTAAAGGCTCAAATCTTATATGATCTATTTTCTTATAAGTAAATAACTAGTATATATTCTTTCATCTATCAGTAGAAGTGTAGAACATCTATCATGTTATCGGGCTTATTGACCAATCATGTGTAATGTGTTTGGGCTTAAATCTTAACAGCACGAATGTGGCTCCACGTTGTTTTCATGCGTCACATAAAAGGCTAGTCCGTCGTGTGTGCAGATGACCTGTAACTGGGCCCCCCAAGGTTCACTGCACCACTCTTTAATTATAAAATTTACCAAAACAATTTTCCATCTTTTTACTCTATTTATGCAACAACAAGTACAAGAAACCAAATGAAAACGAAACAGTAGTCTAATCAATAACATTTTAGCTTAAGTGACTTTTCCTTTTGACTCAAATATTAAAAAACGAAGCTTAGCATTTATTAGACGAGAATCCAATGAGAGAATTTGCAAGATCGAAAGTGACACGTGTCCCTTGCTGCTGCACGTTGCCGATTATCGCAAGTGAACTCGCCGTCGGTGCAAACGCCAAACAGAAAGTCCCCACCGAGTCAACCGGAATCATATAATTCTTCGCCGGCAATGCCAACATCTTCCCACCGGGAAAGTGAAAAGCCACTGTTGGGACTTCTATCGTCGTCTTAGCCGAAAGATCGTAACACGTGTCAAACATCGCCACGCCGGTTACTTTCACCAAGTCCGACGTCCCTTTCAAGAACGCGTCTCTGAGCGAGTTGTAAATTCCGGTCTGGAGACGAGTCACGGCGGTTCCAGAGTCGATGATGATCCCACCGCTTCCTGCTTCATCCATCTCGAAAGAAGACTGAGGAATCTGAAGCAACTCGCCGCCGACGCTTATTCCGGTGAGACCGAGGTAGTAAAACGTGTCGAGCTGGTGGTTACGGAGCAACGGAGCCACGACGGCGTCAGGAGGGAGCGAAGTCCCGAACTCAACGGTTGAAGCTGAGTCAGAGTCACGGTCAACGAGGCAGTACGAGAACGACGTCATGTTAAGCTGTGACGGCAGAGCTAGCAAACCTCCGCCGAGACCGAGCAAACCGGCGGCGCCGACGAACAACCCTTCATTGCTGTGTCCACATCCAACGGCGACGTTTTCAACGGAAGAGGTGCCGATTGTGAGAGTCTCGGTGGCGAAATCGCCGACGGTGTAAGAACCGTCACCGTATGAAACCTCGTAGAGACACGTGGCGTTTCTGCATTCGGAGACTTCGAGGGCATTGCACTGTGGAGTGTCACAAGAGAGAGTGGCGTAAGAAGAGGAAGAAGCTGGCTCGAAGATTGGCTCAGTTTGGTGGTAACAGTCGGCGCAAGGAGCGCATTGAAGCCAGTTAACGTCACTTCCAGTGTCGAGCACCATGTAAACTTCACGCGCCGGGTTTCCGATACCGACGCGTGTGAAGTACTCGCCGCTTCCTTGAGTGGTGCCGGAGATTAAAGGAGCTTCAATGTCTTCTTCGTCTTCAGTCGTGGTGTACATTGTGGTAACAGGTTTGAGATCTGCTGATTTTATGTTGTTTATGGCCAGATCTAAACGAGTCATGAGAGATTTGACTCGGGCTGAGTCGCGGTTGAGTCTGGCTAGTGTGAGAGACTTGTAGTCTGAGTGTTCAGCTCCTCGGACCGAAACTCGAGAATGAAGCTGCAAGCTAAAGGAAGATGACGAAGTAAGTGAGTGATTCTGTTCTTCTTCTAGCTGGTTTAACCGAAACGACGACGTATCCTTGGTTACGCGAATGGAGTCAGCGACATCAAGAGTCGACGTAGTGGTCACGGAGCTTTCTTGTAAGATTCTGGAGAACACAGAAGAATGTGAAGCGAGGAAGAAGAAGATGAAGAAAAAGAAGGAACGGTGATGAGAACACATTGTTTAGTTTCCGACCGTTAGATTTGTCTGAAGGTGAAGTGAAAGAGCTTCTTAAAGATTAGATTTGGAAAATAGAAAAAGAGAAAGACAAAAGTGTGTTTGGTGGGGAATGGAAAATGAGACAAAAGCTTCTTTTAAGTAAACAAAAGAAAAAGCTGTGTTTGGGGGTTTGCAGATTCCAAGGAGATTTATATGAGTAAAAGTATCTCTTGAAGAATTAATCCAAAGATTAGATAAATGGTTTAAGTGGAAGAGGAGGTTTCTTCATCGTCTTTTAGTGGGAAGATTTAAATAAATTTGTTTTATGATCTCAATGCGGTTAGTGTGGAGATTGTTGTATAGAATCTTAATAATAATCAAATCACTCTCTATTTTATAACTCCGCCACTTTTTGAGTGTTTCCAAATCTCCTCACTTGACAAATTTGTCAATGACCCTTGTTAATGACTTTCAATTTAACAGCTCACCCATTTCAGTTTCTCTGGACCTATGTCTCTATAAAGCTTATGGATATTAAACAATGTACCTAAGAAAGTTGAAAAGCTGTAACTCTAAACTCATACATTACATATGCATTCTGACAACAACAACAACAACAAAAAACATACATATGCAGATCATATTACAAATAACTCTTACATTTGTGTATAACATAGAATTACAATGTGGAGGAGGATTATGCTGACCTAAATGTGTATTCATGGTCTCTCATGGGCCTGTGATTAACTCTTGTTTAGGCTTTTTTACTTTGATGCACGGTTCCTTTTGATGATTGGGCCCTTTTATACTCCAAGTCTACATCAAACTTTGCGGCATATTTCTTGATTCCGAAAGTTAATACACTTTCTAATTTGACGCCAAAAAAATAATTAAAAAAAAAATAAATACACTTCTAATTTTTGTTCGACTTGTTGTCATGTATCATCTGATTTAAATATATTTGTACAGGTATGCAGATACAAAATCGTCACTTAACTTATTTATTACTTTAATAAATAGATAAATTCGACTTAAAATAAGTGCAGTTGGATCAAATTAAAAATCAGATAACGTGCGGTTGCGAATCAGTTAATCTCCAATCAGAAATAGGTCAATTTTATTTTTATAATTGTATAAAAAAAGAAACTAGTTGGATAAAACCAAATAAAAATTAGTTGAGATTAGCGAGAACATTTTAATCTCCAATAAGTTTTGAGCATCTCTAAAAAGACCACATAACTATTCTCTATGTGACGTCTCAATCGTGACTGCGACAATACCTCAGCGCAGTAAAAGTCTTATCGTTGGCTCAAAGCAGTGACCAAACCATAGGAACAAATTTAGCATATTGTAAAACTCAAGTTGGGTTTTCTGGGACCCACACAGCTAAATCGTTGGATGTTATTAATCCACGTGGCAAGATCTTAAGTGTTAAAGAATCGGAATCAAATTCACCCAAAAATAAAATAAAAAAGCATTCATCTTTTGCTCTTCAGCGACAACGAGTATCGTCTCTTGTGTTGTGTGTTCGCTCTCTCTCTCTCTCTTTCGCTGACTGTTTCGCTTACTCCGTCGTCTCTGTAGCAGCCGGAGAAGATCGGGAAATTTCGAATTTTGTTTTCCGTTTGTTAGCTAATTCGCTGTCGATTTTAACACACACGGCAGCCATGAGCTCGGTTTTGCAGGTACAGTTAAAAAAAAAAAAGATATCTGTTTTCAGAAAACTAAAAATATTCTCTGAAGATCGTTGTAGAAGCTAATAAGAGTTTACGATTGATGGGTTTTGTTAGGGTTTTACGAAATCACTCGCCATGACGTTTGTGTCAGAGATTGGCGACAAGACGTTTTTTGCTGCAGCTGTAAGTGTTTCTTCTTCGCTAAAGTTTTGATTTTTTTTTTTTTTTGCTTTCTGTAATGTTAGGGGTTTAAGGTTGAAGAAGTCAGTGGCTTTTCTATCTAAGTTTAGTTTTATTTCGGTTCTGAAACAACTCTGGATTTGCCTTTTTCCTAATTGCAAATCTAGCTGTGCTTTTGAAATTGATTGAAGATCAGATTGTTCTTTGAGCAACTTCGTGTTTTCTTACTAAATTTGAAAATTTGTGTCCAGTCAGAGGAGCCTCTTGTAGCTTTTATATTGCCATTTAGTTTCATACTATAGTGTTTTGATGGTTTGGAATCTGCCATTGTCTTCTTGATTTGCAAGCTTTAATCTTTTTTCCTTTTAACCAGATTTTGGCGATGCGTTATCCTAGGAGACTTGTGTTGGCTGGTTGTCTATCGGCTTTGATTGTAAGTCTTTTTTCTGAGTTCTTTTGACTTATTTGGTTTTAGTGACCCCTCTCCTAGATTTGGAAGCTCATATGTCTTTGCTAATTCTTAGGTCATGACTATCCTCTCTGCTACTCTTGGATGGGCTGCTCCAAATCTGGTATGAACTGCTTTTTGCTTGAACTCAGTTTGTATTCGATATATCCTTATTTAACAGTTTCCTTGGTGATGTAAATTTTCAATCTTTTACTAAATGCAACTGATTTAAACCTTTCACTTGCAGATCTCTCGCAAATGGACCCATCACATAACAACATTTTTGTTCTTTGGTTTCGGGCTATGGTCATTGTGGGATGGTTTTAAAGAAGGAGGGTAATAATTCTTATTCAAGTTTTGATTACATGAAAATGAATTCAAGTGTGATTCATTGTTGACATTTTTGTTATTTGATTCTATTTGTGGGCAGAGGTTCAGAAGAATTGGCTGAAGTCGAAGCAGAACTGGTGTGTTTTTTTTCTTCTTCGCTGTCATGTTTAGATAGATGCTTTTGTTGGTTTAACTTACTTGTTTGTTTTCTCACAGAATTCTGATTTGAAGGCTAATGGCAAAACTACAAAAGACAGCAATGAGGTATGGAACTAAAACAGTAAGAGATCACAGACTGTGTGTGGGAACAAGTTTTTCACAAAACTTTTTGCTATCAATTTTTAGAATGAAGATGAAAACAAAAAGCAGAAAAGACCATTCCTCACACAATTCTTCTCTCCAATTTTCCTCAAGGTGAATAAAAGATTCTCTCATAATTCCCTCTCAAAGGCAAGTAGACTTTTCTGAATTATTTTTCATATATACACCCCTTTCTTCTTGCAGGCATTTTCAATTAATTTCTTTGGTGAATGGGGTGACAAGAGTCAGGTAACTTCATTTTCTCGATTAGTTCAATCCAAATGCCTCACATACTTACCATAACTCATTTGTTCTAGCTTGCGACAATTGGTTTGGCTGCGGATGAAAATCCTCTCGGAGTGGTTCTTGGTGGAGTTGTGTAAGTTTTCACTGTAAAACCGTTACATTCATTTTGCGTCTGCATCACAAAATTATGTATCTTAATCAATGTTGCTGACTAGTCTATGCTTACACAGGGCACAGCTATTGTGCACAACTGCTGCTGTGATTGGAGGAAAGAGCTTAGCGTCTCAGATATCTGAACGAATTGTAAATATCTCTCATTATATCTTTCTACGTTTAAAGATAAAAACTCATCAAAAATGTTAAAAACTTGAGTCGTCTAATTTTGTTGTTGTTGTTGTAGGTTGCTCTTTCTGGTGGAATGCTTTTCATTATTTTTGGCATCCAATCGTATCTTACTTCTGTTGAGACCTAAAATGCTTCACAAACCTTGTTTATGGTATAATTCTAAATCCTTATTTACATCAAATTCATTTTGAAGATACTCTTTTGTCTTACTCTATTGTTTTTTTTTTTTGTGAAAAAAAGACAGGGTTTGTAAGGAGAGTTGAAGATGAAGAACGTCACTATCCAACAGCTAGTTTCTTAGATATTTAATCTTGATTTTAGACGTTTACACAAGTGATTTACAAAACATATCTGAAAAGATTATTTATATAGTGATAATATCAAATGAGCTGAATCAGCCATCTGACTTCCATAAAGTTTTGGTATTCAGTGTTTATTCTCTTTCTTTTTCTTTTTCTTTTTTCTTTTGGAATCATGTGGGTTTCGAATTTTTATGTGCATGCATATGAAGAGAAACCTATATGATACATTGGAGACCAAATATGGTTTTGTATAATCATCCAATAACAAACTTACTAGTGTGGATGATGCATGCCATCGAAGATCATTGTGTAACTAGTAATATATGTCTTATTGAACAAGATTATACATCTCTCTCTAAGTCGATCCGCTAGTAGACCGTTTATATATATATGATTGATTTATTCCTACACTTATAATTAGATGATCCAATGATCAATAATTTAGTGGACAATATATAATTCCATACTAAGCGTAGAAACTATAAGTAGAAGAATCTTCGATGATGTTCCTTAGTCCTCCAATTGTTGATGCCAACATTATGAACGTTCCTATGATAATGGAGATCTGCAAATAAATAAATAAAACCAAAGATATATATAGATATATCAACAATCTAGACATTGTTCATTTTCGCAATATTATACATAAGTATGAGAAAAAATGTTAATGTAGATGTTTTACCCAATTGATGAACCAGGTGATGCTGAATCTCTTTGGTTTCTTGATGATAAGCCACATTATACTTGGGAGCTGCGACATCACATCATTGATCATATATACATAACAAGAGTACTTAGCTTCATAACACTGAACTTTTATATGTGTCTAATGATATAAATAATTTTGTCAATTACATAAATAGAAGTATGATGAATATATGAAACGAGGAGGAGACATTAGAGAAGAAAAAGTAGACTTACGAAGAAGGAAGTAGGTGCAAAACCAAATCCTCCAAAGAACCCTAAAAGGTCTCCAAAGAAGGGGAAGGTCACTCCAATAAACAATGTAAATGCTGAAATTCCAATCACAAAAGATTCAATATATAGTTAGATATATACTCTTAAGTTAAGACATAATTATATATCATGACGAACAAAAGTAAAGTGATCTTACCGACATATATAGTTCGAGTGAAAAATCTGAGAGCAAGTCCATGCTTAAAATCGAATTTGGTAACCATCATTCTCTCCAAAAGATCAAAGACAGGCATAGCAAACACTTGGTAGCTACCAATGACGTGGACAACAACCATGAGATTAGCAGAAGCAATGAGCCAAGCTGGTCTCTGTAGATTCATCAGCACATTGTCTTCCACGTCTTGACCAAAGGCCCAATAACAAATCAGAGCCACCGGAAAATAGCATATGGCGTTGACCAAGTAAGCTCCGATGACGCCTTGCCACATGGGCACCTTTGATGGTCTTTCAGGAGTGGAAGGCATCGTGGCTTGAATCTCCAGAGCCACGGCGTGGCCAGCGAAGGCGAATGAGATCTGACCTAATGCATTGAAGAGTCGGAAAGTGAAGTCACTCGGATTCGTGGCCTTATAATTGTAGCTCACGTCAGGCTTTCTTCCATGTGCGATACTTCCTCCCCACGCTATCGTCGAGTAGCTACAAGTACGTACATAACAAATTTTAATGTCTCATCTGTCTTGACGTACTTAATAATTTTTTCCCCAAAAGATTCACATTAATTTCAAATATAATCTTGGCTGATCATTCTAGGCCAACGATTTTGGCTCGTATAAAATTGGTATAGTTGTATAACGACATCTTTGTAACAAATTTATGTAATTTTATGTTTACCTCTTTTTCAAAATTTTGTACAAATATGAAAAAATCCGATTGTTTCATTGCTTTCACTAACTTAAATACTTTAATGAATAAAACAAATTATATTTTGAATTTTCTATTATAAAAAAGGTTAGAAATAGTTAACGTATATGTTTGCGCTTACAATTTGTTATTGTTGTTGTTGTTGCGAAATGAGAATACTAATATTGCGTTTATACATGAAATAATTTACTTGTATACACCGACCAAAAAAAAAAAAAAAAAATCGTATACTATTTATACTCAGTGACCATGCTAATTCAACTTATGGTTGTAGATCATGAATCTACTTGAAAATAATATATAAATCAAACATATAGGATAATGATTATGGCTCGTATAAAATGGTATAGTTCTAACAGTTTTACTTTGTGTGTGACTTTATGTTTTTTAACTAGTTAATGTAACTTTATGTTTTGTTACTAGTCAAAGTAACTTTATGTCATTTTTTCCAAAACTGAAGAAATATGATCTACTAGCAAACTATATGTATTGCATAAAAAAAAGGCAAGGTTGGAGAGTGACCAGAGGGACATGACGGCGGCAGCTAAGGAGACTCCGGCGACGGAGTTGAAGTTAGGGAGTTGGGAGAGGAGGAAGTGGACCCCACCAAAGGCGAGGATCCAGTAGGACTGTCGTACCGGAGTGCAGGTGGAGCATGTAATATCCACGAACTGCTTTAAGCACTTGCCACCTGTGACCATGTAAACAATGCAACAGCCGACCTGGACGATGAGCTGCTGCGGTAGGACGATCCATGGGCCGAGTTTTGGACCGAAAGCATACCGGCCAAGATCAATATACCGGTCAAACCGGGTTCCCGGTACGCACTCATGGAGCTGCACCATTTGCCACATCGTGTTTAGGGTCAGTCCCCATGTAAGGGCCAACACCAAGATCCCTGGCCCCCTTTTTATTTCACAAACCAACAAGAAAAATGAATTTTGCATAATCAATGAATCTTCTTATATCTGAATTTAATTTTTTTGCAACCAGTAAAAAAAAATCATCAGCTTAAAGTGAAAATATTTACGGGTTTGAAAAGTATTTTACTAGAATTTCTATTTATTTGCATGTTTTAAATTTAAACAATTAGTGGCAAACAAAATAGTCTTTTGTGATTGTTCTTAGGTTGGCTTACTACACACACACACACACATAACACCATAGTTTCTAGGTCATAATTAAAGTTGTAAATATGATCGAAAAAGAGTACCAGCCAAGGTAAGCCATGGCATAAGGGAGGCTGAGAACGCCGGCGCCTATCATGGCGGTTACGGTGTGGAAGGTGGAGTACCACCACTTGGCTGGCCGTGATGGATCTCCCGCCGTCCATTTCTCGCCGGACTTCTGATCAATTTCCTGTAAACACGAGTTAACTTATTACACGGAAAGCAAAAAGAAAGAAATGAGAATGTGATTACGGAAGGAGATCTACCTTAGACGGAGAAACCGGAGAAGTAGAGACCATTGTGTGTTTAGTGAGACAATCTCAATTCCCTCAAAATGTGGACAACGATAAGCTTTTAAGTGGTGTTTCGAGTTTTTATTTTTCTAAAATAAAATAAAATTTATGGAATTTTTCTTACAAATCTTACCTAAATTAAATGTCACTTGTTCGGCTTTCCTTTTTCCCGGTTTATTTTATGTCGGATTGTGATCATTCAAAAGTGGAGAAGTTGATAAAATTTCGATACGTGTTGAAAATTGTCGATTCCAAGAAATGTGTCAGAAATTAAAAGATCATAAAAGCGTTACCATCATACTTAAACAATTAGAAGTAATTACTACCGTGAGATTTCCTACTAGTTCATCTTCGTATAAATTCTCTCGACATTTAAAAATAAAATAAAAATTCTTCTGTCTGTATGTATCATATAACCCACGATTGTTTCTTTTCGTTTACGTACGTAGATTACTATAATTATTGTATTACAACATGAAAAAAGGAAAACGTAGAAAAACAATCCGTAATTTTCTCATTCTTTTAGACACTCCAAGTAATTAATCTTTCGTTATGACAGATTAATTTGTGATATTTATCACTGAAATATGTATTTCACTTACCATTTTTGATATTAGCAAAAATCAAACCTTTAATTAAAAAAATAAAAGAGTGATGTAGCCCACTAACCCACCCACAAAGAGTTAAAGTGTCTCTATTTAGACAATCTAAATCCCATATATTAAAAAGAAAAAGGTTGGAAATTTTGAAAATCAGCTTTTAGTCTTCTTTATACATATATATATATAATCAAATTGCATCTTTGCTTTTTCCATATCCCACTTAATAGTGCAATACTCTTAAGTCTACGCTTATGATAATTAAAAATTTGCAGAAAAAGTTCAGTGCTGGCATTTTCTATCTTTCACACTCATCTTTTAAGAAAGGGCCTTTGGTTTATGTTCCCATGATTCGATGAAGAAAATCTTCGGGTGCGTAGAATCGCATCATGGCTTGAAATTGGTTCTACAAAGTTACCATAGTTTATTAAATTTATGTGGCACGTGAATAGGACCTACCACCTCAAAGTAACTCACCTCGATTTGGACAATGAATGAGCTCTAGAGTGGAGAAGACAAAGTCATGTTTGTCGTCTTCAATTCAAAAAGGCAGTCGATTTCGATTTAGTGCGCGTCATAGTTACTACATCTTATCAAATTATCAATAATTAAAGTTTTCTTCTTTTTAGCTTCCAGACAACAACTTATCAATAATTTTGGTCAAGCTATTTCAAAGGACAAAAACAGTAACAGTTCCAAACTATATCACCCACCTAATACTAATATGATGAATTTGTTGGTGCGAAAACAAAAGAAGGAGATCTGTTACCACAAAATATAAAAATAGAGCTACAACTAGAAGAAGCATTTTAGGATTGTGTTTTAGATCTACAAGGTAAAGCAGAATGAAATATATTTATATACTTTTAAATCCTAGTTTGACAATGATGTAACATGACTTAATCATGCAATTGAAATTGGTTATATTTAGACGAGTCCAATAAAACTATCTTTTTTCGTTAACCATAGACCTTTTGCAAAATTTCAAAAGAACAGATATAGAATCATTGATTGATATAAATGTATCTTTCATACCTGCAAACACACACATTTTGTTTTGATTTTTTATATTTTCGCTAGACAAAATCAAAATAAACAGAAGTTCGGTGTTATGGTCTTTGGAGGGATCCTCATTACATTAGAACGCCATTTTTCAGGTAGAAAAGTGAACAGAGAGACGAAAGACACGAACTAATCAAATCCAAAACCATGGCCTCGGTCGAGTTGACAAGAAGAAAGAATTTATGTTATGACGAAGCTATTTTGCGAAAAGCAGAAACCTGAAGAAGATAATTATATTTATCCCATGAAGCCAGCTCCTGACATGTTAGGCTGCCCTGCACTACCACCACCACCACCACCTTGTTGTGTTCTTCCAGCGGCTTGAGCAAAAGCTTGACCACCCATTACCATCTGTTGAGGCTGTTGCTGCTGCTGCATCTGGTTCAGTGGCGAACTCTGTTGCTGCATCTGATTCAGTGGCGACGTCTGCTGCTGCTGCTGCTGATGATGGTGTTGAAGCTGTGTCAACTGATGCTGCTGCTGTTGTTGCTGTTGCTGTTGCTGTTGCTGCTGCTGATGATGTTGGAGCTGTGACAATTGATGCTGCTGCTGGAGCTGTGGCATCTGCTGCTGTTGTTGTTGGTGTTGTGGCATCTGTTGCTGTTGGTGGTGTTGTTGTTGTTGTTGTTGCTGGATCTGCTGCTGCTGTTGTTGTTGGTGCTGCTGTTGGAGCTGTTGTTGCTGCTGCTGCTGTTGCTGGTTTGGAATTTGCGGCTTAAACACAACCATATCCTGGGAGAAACCATCACAGAAAACAAAATAAAACTCAAGATCCACTAATGTGAAGCAAAACATCTTTAGACACCTTAGTAGGTACAAAGTTGGTGCTTCCTTACCCCCGGAAAGAGCATTCCAATCAAGCGGCAAGCCTTGTCAGAGACAGAGAGCAGCAGCGTCTGTGATGGCAACTGGATGACTGCACACTGCACTTCAAAGGTCGACAAAGTTATCATATACAACTCCACAAGAGCTAAGCGTGAAGAAGATGAAAATAGTACGGCACACGATTAAGCAAATCAAAACAAACCTACAAGTGTAGGCGTTGTTAAGATTATGGTGAAGGTAGCAGCGAAAGACTGATAAATTCACGGAGAACAAGTTTACAGATGCAAGTCCATATATTTTTGCAAGGATTTCATTTTCAACATCTATGTCAGCCTAATATCAACTAAACCAGTAACTACAGTCATCATTTTGTTTATTAAAATTGAACAAGCGAGTGAAATAAATAGGAAAAGGAGAGAGGTGGCATAAGATATCAACAAAACTCACAAGCTTCTTATCCTGAAGTTGTCCTAAAAACCCATGTTGACTCATGGCCCGAAACACAAGGAAGTCAGCTTTGCCAACATATTGCCTGATGCAAAGTCAGGTGAAAACATTAGTGGCAAGAAAACGACATCTATCCATCACCCGGTGGAAATAAGGAAAGCTATAGCAAAGAAGATTTTACTTGTTATTCATATGATCCTGGGATATGAGACGCACGATCTGCATAGTTGGTGGCCAGTTTGCAGCCAACCTGAGGAGACACACGAAAAGAGAAAGCAAAATTGTTTTAACAACTAAAATGCAATTGACAACTATCGCTCTCTTGATGAGGGTTAATAAGGAAGAAGTTTTCATATTTCAATAAGTTATAAACTTACGAATCAGAGGCAGAAGCACTTCGGTAACCCTGTCAAATATAAACAAAGACGTTACCATCTGCTAGGCAACTTAACAAAGTTCTAGAAAAGGAATATGTTAAGCATTAAGCAAAGCAAGCATGTGATTCCGCAAAAGACATAAAGGGGGATAGAACTGCGCATAGGGGTAATAGCTAGTGCCCTAAACACACCTCAAGTCTGGTGATAAGAACAGGCTGTCCTTGTCTTTGCCCCGATAAATTTCCCTGTATGAATTTGAAAATTTAAGTTAAGTAAGCATAAGACCACCGCTATTCAGAAAACGTAAACTGACATTACCTCCCAGACTTTAACATATTTGGATTGTGAAGTCTGCAGAGCCCCCGATGATGCCTGTGACAACTGAATATTAGGTGCTGAACTGTTACTGCCACCAAGTTGTTGTATACCTGACTGCGCTTGTTGGCCAACACCTGGAGTAGGCATCATTCCACCTGTTCCAGAGGAGACATTTCCTTGACTGAGACCACTCATCATGTTTTGGTTCATGGGAATTCCGCCTTGCATTATCTGTGCTCCAGAATGACTTCCTTGATTCATCCCCTGCATTGGTTGTGATACACCAAGGTTTGAAGCAACATTTGACGTTGTTTGAGGACTAAAGGAATTATTAGGACCCGGGCTTTGTCCTGCTTGTCCAGGTCCCATTAGCTGGGCACCGGAACCAGCCATTGAAGTAATTCCCTGCTGTCCTGATGAAAACACAGTTTGTGAAGGAGGCAACGATGTAGCCATTCCTGTTGAGATCATATTTGACATATGCATTGCAACTGCACTTTGTCCAACCGATGACGCTGCACCCGCCAGAGCTGCAGAGCTCATGACTTGTCGAACTTGAGAAAGATTATTCAACAGATTTACATTAGCTCCGCCAGGAGGACCAGCACGCAATGGTGGCGTCATTCCACCCACCACCGGCTTAATATCCGGTGCATTCTCAGAGTTGGTGACCATATCTTGAGAAACTGGCGATGCTGAAGATGTTTGAATTGTAGGAATTGCTTGTGTAGCAGGTCGAGCTACAGACGGGATATGGGGAAAACTTGGAACTGGTGCCATAGAAGTTACAGTGCTAGGCTCCTGAAATTAAATCCCAAAATATCCAATTACCAAGCATCTATACGTTATCTAATAAGTTGATTGAGTTTGAATATACAGCATTAAATGGGACACTCATATGAACTTACCATTAAATCAATTTAATAAAATATTAAAGGGAAAAAAATTTGTACATGTCTTAATATTTAAGATCAAGTTAGTTGTTGTAAAACAAACAGGAGTTGGTTGCCAATAAAGCTACCTCCTGCAACTGACTAAAAGGATCAAATAGACTTACAACTTTCACAGTAGCAGTTGGAACTGGTCCAACAGAAACTAGTTGCCGGTTCGGAATAGGTCCATTGGCTGAAAATCATACAAAAAGAGATCTTTTTAAAGAAAGAAGCAGGATAAAATTTCTGAAGGCGTGCGAAGAGAAATCAAGATAGTTTAACTAAGAAAAAAGGGTGTGGCCAGCAAAAGAACCTGATGTCACAGGAGCTGGAGGTTGCCCAGTGACTGGAAGAGATGGAGCAACAGAGGCCCTGTCCACTTTCACAGGGCTCTGGGTCTGTGGCAAATTTGTAGCAGAATGACTTAAGGCAGCACGTGCCTCCACAAAATTCTCTGAGATCAGTACAAGATAGAATGGGTTCTTAACCGTGTCAATTGACAAGTCCGCACCTTGTGGATTGAGCTTTCCCTGCATTTAAAAGAAAAAAATCTTAACAGAACTCATAAAATAATGTTACATCAGTCTGGGCTGACAAACAAACACTTATAATAGCTGAACATCTAGTGAATTGCAAAATAAATACGCAGACTAACCGCATTGTATAGTGCTCTAATCTTTGGAAGCTGCTTCGGACACAGAACAGACAAAGAAACAGAACACTGCACACCAATATAGCAGGTTAGTGATCCCCAATTAAGAGTAACTGTAGCTAGTCATAATACATGGGGAAGGCATAAAAGAAGTACTCTAGAAAAATATGAAGCCACTGTCTCGGCATCTGATAAACGACTTTCAGATTGCGCATCACCATTTTCATTTCGTTCCACATTTGGCAATTTTGGACGATATACAGGTGTTGGCAATGTGTGAGGGTTGCTGGCTGTGATTAGGATACAGTGCCTTTTCAAATCATTACTTGGTTGAGCTTGGCCTGAAGGAGGAGAAAACATCTGTGTCATCAAGTCAGAAGAAAATTGTGAGGTTAAGGATCCGAAAATATCGCTGACAGAAGCATCATCATATACAATTAAGCCATGGAAAGAAAAAGAAAAAACAAATTTCATTGAGAAAGTAATCTAGTCATAACATGCTTGAAAGACAGTGACCCAAACATATGTACATCTAGTTGTGTCATAGATAATAAAAGATCAAGTCTCCCACCATCAGTGCTTCAGCAAGCCCTTCGGCTGTGGCAACCTCATTGAAACCACCACCGGCAAATTGTATGGACGAAAGCCAATGCAAGAACATATCAACATCTCTTGTCCAACCACTCCGTTGTACCAAGCAGGCTAAGAAGAACGAAATAAAAGAATAGCATAATCAAAATAAACGAAATAACCAGGGCCATGAAAAAAGCACCCAAACAATGTCTGTATTTGAATATCAGGGAAATGGAGCACAATATACCACAATATGAACCATGAGAATTGAAGATGACCAGTGATAGCTCAACAGCAGAAGCAGGGTTCCTCTGCAAGTTTAGTGAATATATAAAGACTCATCAACCATTGAGTCAGACATATTAAACTGTCTACTTGCTCTCTTGATTTTTGTGTCACAATGATTTGACGGATAATGGTAGTATACCAGCTAACACATAAAATATTTGGTATGTACAAGTAACAGTACAAAACATTGAATAACTTTTTGCTCAAGATTGAAAACTTGAGTTTGCTCAAAAAGGGGATTAGTCAGATACAGTACCTCTCCATTTAACTCGCTTCCACAGAAAGACCTGCACAAACGCAGAGAATGCATTAACAGATGTACAAAAAATGGCAGGCAGAGATATTAGTTAAATGGTGCCCGATCCACCAAAAATATTACTTTACAAGTTTCAACATACTCAAAAACACTATCTAACTTCAATAAGCGAGGAGCTAATAGAAATTCAAGAGGACCGTCTAAACTGAAACTCTGAAGTTTGATTAAGGTGTGCAGATTTCATAAGGGTTTGACCTCTATGGACCTCAACAAGGACAACAAGCTACTTAATATTAACTAATAATCTAACCTATACTCCCAATATCCACCAAAAAGAACAATCCAACTCGTAAGAAAAATGTAAAAGTAAACACAACCTCTTTTGCTACTCAACTAACCATCAGGAGACGCTGTCAAGAGTGATTTCACTATTTCGACTGTGTTTTGAGGTATTCTTAACCAGGCGAAGAGGATAACAGTAAAATAACTTGTATAGGATATAGAAGTCAGCTTTTTTTTTCTGCAGCGCTTACTTATCACCATAGATTCTAGCTTTTGAAATACAATAATATGGAATCTTTTAGGCAGAGTTTGCTTAGTGGATATTAAGAATAGCCACCATGTTTAGTTACAAAATGTACATGCGATTGCTTAAACAAAGCTAAGCTTAGTAATTTCTCAGTAAATCACATCTTAATACCATTCTACGTAATGTGAAGTAAGAAATTACTAAATTATTGCTTTGTAACAAAATTCAAACACAAAATCCTCACACAGAATCAAAACGAATGTAGATAGGTCAAGTGATTGCTCCATAGAAAAACACAGAAGTAAATAGTATACGGAACTTCTCAAATTCAGCATAATTCAAAGATCATGACGATATAGACACAGTTATGAACAAACAAAGCCTGATTAAAACCTTTTACGCAGCAAACGATAAACAAAGTTTCGATCAATCAATTGAAATTAAGGCCTGATTTGAACGGTAATCAACTAAACCCTAAATTCGAAGGGAAAAGGGGAAATCAATATCGAGGATGAGGAAATAGAGCGGTAAAAACCTGATAATTTTATCGAGATAGTCGGAGACGATGGTTTGCCAATAAGGTCCCAACGCGGCGGTGCCTTCAGCAACGACGATCAGCTGTTTCACCTCCGATGACATAGTCGGAAATCTTATCTATATATCTTCGAGCGTTGTGACGTGAATCAAAAAGAAGATTGAGTCTCTCTCGCCTTTTGGAAACTATTGTTCTTCTTAAGCCTAAGGATTCGCCGACGGAAGTTTCTCGGGAAAATGTATCTTTGCTCGTTCTTGTACAATTTCCTTCTTCTCTCCGGTTGGAGAAGAAATTTTTTAGATTTGACAAAAATTTGGTTTGGCCACTGTAAATAGAAAATAGTATATAGAAAAAGATTGTCGTTGGATTTTTGGTTCGCTTTCTTTATTTTATTTCATTGATTGTGTTCTGTTTATTTTGTACTATTGAAAATATTATAAAGTTTAGTTTGGGAATTGATTTATTTTGGTTTGATTTGTTTATCTTTTACAAAATTCAGAAAATCCTATAGTGGAATTAAATGCAGATTTTCTTGCCATAAGTAATTTGAAGTTTCATTGAACTTATTAAAACCAAAAATAACAACCGTTTGATGCAAAAGTTAGAAAATAATGTATTTAATAATGGACTAGGCTCAAGTTGACCAAAGATGTGCCTAGTCCAAAAACTAAAGCAAGCAAACATGGGATTTTCATCGAAAACACATTGTAGCCTACAACGCTAATGTCATTCAGTATAACATTCAGTCGTCTCATGGAAGAAATGTATTTTAATTTTCCAAATAAGGTAACCAGTCTAAACTGTTGGATGAGATCATGATCTAACCCATATATTCATGTGTTTCTAAAAATTGTCCCATATACAAACTTCAATTTCTGCTTACGACTTGTGTCTAATGGTGAAAAATTATATGCAGTATCTTGTTGAGCTGTGACAACAATATATTATATTCTTTGATCTAAGTCCTAATAATTGGTGTTTGTAAATTGAGAAATATATTGTTGGGTGAAGTAGCATCTTAATTCAGTAAGTAATCTGCATCTGTCGAAAATTCAGTTATTTATTTGAGCTCTCTTGCTTCTAATTTTCAAGAATCCCTTTCTTTTCTTTTTGTGCTCAGGTGACAAACATTGTTTAGCTTTTTCATTTTAGATAAAATCATTTTGTATACACAATTTTAGTTTGAAGCAAATAAAGCATGAAAAATGGTTGACACTGTGACTCAAGTCCATTTAGGATTGGTCCGAAACTTGGGTATGGGCCGCATGGCATTTTTATTTTTGTATTTCTCTATCGAGGTCTTTTTCTTTGTCGTCAGTGGCCCAATTGATAGTATTATAGTAGGATCAAATTTTCATATTTCCATCCCCGAGAGGTAGAGAAGATGAAAGTTTGTAGTGGAACACTACTAACTAACCTTCAAGAAATATCCAATTATCTGATTAGAATTTTAAACACAAAAGTTTATCCGTATTTGTTAACCCAACGGTTATAGCTCAACTGTATTATACTAATTTACCATCCAAAAAAAGGAAAGTCTTCAAGATCACGAATTCATCAAATAGAGAAGGGACTTCTTTTAAATATTCTGGTTCTAAATGTATCACTTTAAATTAAATATTCTGTCAACTTATTGGTAACAATGCATGTTAGTAACGTACAATTTGTGTTTCCGTTTCAATTGAATCCATTAGTTCATTTCAAAACCTCAAAAATTAAAGAGAATATGTCCTTTCTCAACTCTTCCTTCCCACCTGATCTCCCAGTACACAACTGGTTTTATATATATGAACAACTCTCGTTTACCTAAAATCAAACTACTTTCTCTTAGTACAATACGTAGTTGTTATCTAAAATATTGTTGGGGGATCTTCAAATCCATGTGTTATGTGTATGAATTATGATCACTAAATAAATAAATTAAAAATAATTAAAAATGATCAATTATTAGGACTATCATTGTGTGTATATACTTGCGAAGTTTTTGGTCATTGTATGTTAAATATGCTTCGTGTCAGGGCCTGCTAGTAGTTGTAGTTTGGATGATGATGTTGAATCAGACATATCAATAGAAAGGGCTAGAGATGATCGACAAGTTTGCGACTAGATTCACGTGCCTTATGGACTTGACTATCTCTTTTATTAATTTCGTTCTTAAATTGCTCCACACGTTTTAGAGACCTCTCGAATTGCATAAGCTTTTAAATCCAAATTTCTGTTGGTACGTAATTGGAGTTTCTACAGTAAGTAAAAACCTCCACAGACGCACTGAAGATTTGACGATAAATTTACGTTGAGTAATTGGCGTGTCAGGTTATTCACGAGAAATGCTTGAATCAATGTTCTAAAATACGGTCAGTACGGCCGTATATACGGCGTATATACTTTGTACGGTAACCAGCCGTACTGTATTTTAGCTATACAGTGTTATTATACGGTAAAATTATACGGCCGCATATACAGTGTTTATACGCCGTATATACAGTAAATACCGTATATACGGTGTTGTTTTAAATTCAAAAAAAATTGTACTATTTTATGAATGTTAAAAAATTAATAAAATTATACAGTTTCTTCTCTAATAAAAATTAACCTTAAACAAAAATAATGATTATATGTTCAATTTTTTTCTATTATTTTAATTTTTATTAATAATTTGATAATTAAAACATTTTGCTAAAAATTGAAAAATTAAAAAACATTTAATATTCATATATATTAATATTTAATAGTATTCATCATGATTATTATTTTTATATTATTTATTTACTGTACTATTATAGACATGTGTACATATCTTGACTATATTTTATGTTTATATATTATTTTTTTATAGAAAAATACTCACCGTATAATCCCCACATAAACGGCCGCATATACAGCTATACGCTATACGGTGCTCTACCGTACGTCTAGCGTATAGCGTATTTTACAACATTGGCTTGAATACACACAGACGCACTGAAGCGCGTGAAAAAAATAAAAAAGGAGAGTAGGTTTGGTGCGGGGCAGGTGGCTCTTCGGTAGCAAGAAGGGTCAAATTTTCTCATTAAGGAATTAAACAATTCACGCGACCTGTAAATGTGTGTGAATGTCACGCTTCCAAAGATTCTCCTTCCCATTGTTTTTTCAATTTTATATGTTTTTTTTCAAGCTTGTTGCTTATTTGTTCCCTACTCAAGAGGAATATTCCTCCATTTGAAAAAGGAAAAAAAAAAATTATTTTCTTCTCTTTCCTTTTTTTCTGTTTGGAAAATATAATTTGTTTATTTTTGTTAAAAAAATGTAATTTATTACGAAGATGATTCTTTTTTTTTGAAGAAAAAATGATAACAAACCAAAAAAATAAACATTTAAAACGCATGTGAAAACCAAAAAAATATTTTTACTGTATAAAGTGTTTTTTTTTTATCGATTGTTCATACAGAAATCTTGGCCGTATCAATTTGAATATATATATATATATAATTATGTTGCTTAAATTTATTTTCACTTAAGATGATTTAGTTTTGGTTTTTATTTACACCTCCTTTGTGTTGGCCGATGTCAAATTGTGTTGTATAAAAAATTAAATAGTATCAAATTGTGTTATATAAAAAAATAATAAAACTCTAGAAAAAAAAAAGAAAAAAAAATTGGGAAAAATGGATCATGGATGCTTCCAGTTTGTTGTGTGTGAATGAAATTCAGTGTCCAACGTAACGGAATCTATGAGCTAAGTATATTCTTTCCTATAATAAGGATAAAATAACGTAAGAAACAAAAAAAAAAAAAAAAAAAAAAAAAAGGGTCAGGAATGACTAAAATGACTCAAAACGAGTCGTCGTTCTTATCTCAACCTCAACTCAACGTCATGAGAATGGTGACGTCATCGCCAACTCACACCCCCCAGATTGCAGATGCGATTGAATATCGAATCCCATATACACCCAGAATATTCTTCTCTATAAAACAAAACAAACCCCATCATATTCGGATTTTTACCATTTTACCCTTACATCACTTTTTTAAAAAACATCAAAGATTCGGTTTTAGGTACGCGACGGCCCGACCTTGATTAGACACCATTCCTTTATCTATTTTATATCTCTCTCCCCTCTTAAAACTTCCAACTTGAGCTTCAAGTTTATCTGATTTAGATCCAAATATTCTTTTATCTGTCTCTTTTTAGATTTATGTTTTGTTACTCCGAATAGCCAAAAAGATCTGTGTACGTATGATGATGTTTAAGAGCGGTGACATGGATTACACCAAGAAGATGCAGAGATGTCACGAGTACGTTGAAGCTCTTGAAGAAGAACAGAAGAAGATCCAAGTCTTTCAGCGTGAGCTTCCTTTGTGTTTAGAACTCGTTACCCAAGGTATTTTTTTTATATATATCCACTTTCTTTCTTTTTTTACATTCAATTTCATTTTCTTAATTGTTTATATATTTTTAAATTATAGCGATCGAATCATGCCGGAAAGAGTTATCCGGATCGTCGACGTCAGAACACGTTCAAGGCACATCAGAGTGTTCTGAGAGGACGACGAGTGAGTGCGGCGGCGGCGGCGCTACTACCGTGTTTGAAGAGTTCATGCCAATCAAGTGGAGTTCATCTTCCTCCGGTGAACATGAAGAATCTAATAAAGACGACGGAGCTCAAGAGAAAATCACGAGCGAAATTGACGTTGATAAGAAAAAATCAGATTGGCTTAGATCTGTTCAGCTATGGAACCAGTCACCGGATCCACAACCCAAAGAGGTAACCACAAGAAAATAATCTTTCATTTTTTTCATCTTATTTGTTTCCCGGAAAAAAATGGTTTTCTGATGAACCCTAATTTCATTAAATATAGGATCATCAGGTGATTAATAAGAAGGTGACGGTGGTGGATGTCAAACGCAACGCCGGTGCGTTTCAACCGTTTCAAAAGGAGAAGCCCTTGCCAGTCAAGGTTCATTCTCAGCCGTTAAAAGCAATATCTCCGACGCCGACGACCACATCTAGTTCCACGGCGGAAACCGTCGTCGGAGGAGGTAAAAGAGAGTCTGAGCAGCAGAAGCAATCTCAATCGCATAGGAAGCAAAGACGTTGCTGGTCGCCGGAGTTACACCGCAGATTCCTACACGCGCTTCAGCTGCTTGGAGGATCACATGGTATAAAAAAAATTAATTAAATCCTATTTCTTAAAATAAATCGTAGCTAATTTGATTATAATTTGATATTCATATGTTTTTTTTTTACGAAATATTCAGTTGCTACGCCTAAGCAGATCAGAGATCACATGAAGGTCGATGGTTTAACCAATGACGAAGTTAAAAGTCATTTACAGGTACAAATAATAATTAATTTTATGTTCTTACTAATCATAATTATATTGATGTTAATTCACTAGTCCTCTGTGAGCTAAAACTTATATCGAATTTTCAGAAATATAGATTACACACAAGAAGACCAGCTACTCCGGCAGTGACCAACGGCGGAGAGACTCCACAACAACCTCAGATCATGATGGTGGAAGGCATTTGGGTGGCGTCGCATGATGCAGCAAATAGCAGAGTTTATGCTCCTGTGGCTGCACATCCGCCGCAATCTTCACCGTCTGGAGAGAGAAACATCCGGCGTTGCAAATCGCCGGCAACGTCTTGTTCTACACACACTCAGCACATTCTTCCTCTGTCATAAATTCTCCCGATTTGTATGAAATTCTTTTCTTCATAAATTGTTTTTTTTTTTTTTATAACCAGAGAATCTTCGTTCTAGGTTCAAAATTTTTGAATAAATTGTAACGACGATATGATACATTACACACAATAAACTGAATAAAGTAAAAGAATTTTGATCGTTCGAGTTTTATAACAATATTGATGATTTAGGTTGAGGAAAATTCTTTCACACTGCTTTTTGGATATGGTTAGATATCAGAACATGATATGTAGTAAATACATATATCATCAATCAACATCTGATTTGGTAATTAGATTTTGTTACTATTTAGACGTAAATATGGAATTGCGCAATTTAATACTAACAGAAAGAAAGAAAGAAAGAAGTAGAGATTTTCTGGTCCATGATAGTCAGTAGTAACGCGCTTTCAAAATCGGTCCACGTGGCAATGTTTGAATTGATTGTTCATCAACAATGGACCAACGACCATTTAGGACAGAAAGCATAATCATTTTTTCTAAGGCGGTGATTATTTTAATAATCATAAATAAATATGACCTACCCAGATTCCTAAATGCATATAAACTGCTTAGAAATAAAATAATATGGGGTCGTATGCTAGAATTTTCTCAAAATTCCATTCTTCGTTTGTTTTCGATTAGAGGTGTGCGGTCCCCGCGGCCGAATATTCTGGCATTTTTTAAAAAGAAGCATATATATATATATATATATATTTTTTTTTTTTAAGAAGCATATATTTTCTTTGGCATTTTTCTTGCAATCGATTAAAATAACCACAAGATAAGATTCCTTACAAAACACATAACTTTTTTAAAAAATATGACATCGGTACTGTCCAATTAAAGTATATTCGCTGCTATTTTTTTTTCTGGTTTAGATATTCCCAAATCCCAACCGTTAATCTTCTTGTGATAAAAAAATTTTTGGTATATCACTGACCCTTTTGCTAAAATGTTTAAATTTACCTATTTTCATTTATAAATTTTATTTTTCATTTTTTTATGAGAACAGTATTTTATATAGAAACATAAAAAAAGGTTTAGTAAACAAATTTTAAATTTAAAAAGAAAATTTGACGCCTACCATTTTTTCAAAGAATAGTTTAGAAACCAGACCGAATCATCATCATCGGATTCAAATATCTTGAATTAGCATCCAACATATATAATTTAAAATGAATAGTCCATAGAATCAGGATCCATGGAATCAGGAGATACATCATCGAATTCAAATGTCTTGAATTTGCATTAAACACCCCTTTTGAAAAAAAAAAGAGGTTGGATTAACAAAGCTTGACCCTTGCCTTCTCCTAAAGGCCAAGTGGCCCTCCCTTTACCTCAAATACAGCTAACCGTCACCTATTTATATTATGAAGATATATTTTGATATATTATAGTATATTTTTGGGTTTTAAATTGCATCTTTTCCTGGGAAATGTAGACAAGATTGTCAGCCTTGCCTTAATATACCAAACAAATTGTGACAAAAATGATAGCATCCACTATCATAGATTCAATTACAATTTTTGGTTATCTTATTCTAATAACTAGGGCGAGTCAATGCTTCATAAAATTACTATGCCTCAGATGCCCAAATGTACGTTGGTTACATATCATCGAAAATAATTATGCATGACCAACGAACCACTATGTCATAGCAAAACTTATATTAAGATGTAATGTTTTTAACTGATATAATTCGACTGAAAGTTGACGGAAGAAAATGTAGTAGTCCAAAATATACGAGTGTTTCCAATTATTTTCATGCAAGTAGTTTAGTGAAAGTAGAAACATACATCATAGATGCACGAACTAATTAATACAAACCGATGGTCTTTCTTTCAAAATAGAAGATATACAAATTAATGTGTTTAAGTAATTGAAAAAATTCTTTCAAAAATTTGCTACAAGTGGCCAAAAGAAGGTTTCGTAGAATTTTTTTTATATATATAATTGTTCAAAAATGCATACAAGAACACATTTTGATTAAAGAAAGGATGAAACACTTCAAGAAACTGCTCACGACATCGGTATGATAATTCGTTGGATTTGAATATTTTGGATTTATGAAATTAGGTATCCCTTGATCTATAATATCTCACATTATATACTAAATACAGCTGATTTGGACTTAACCTATTTGTAGGTTACATATATATCATTCAGCGGGTAGATTTGAAAATATGAACTTTTATCTCATAAGCTGAGAGGAAGAGCTTGTATGTTGAGATAAAATTTGATCTAATTAAGAGCATGGCTTAGCTGACTTGATAAAAGCATGTAAAAGTGCAGTCTGAATAAATTTCTTCAGAAGATGAAGAAGTATAGTAAGACCATTGCTGAATTTAGCTTGTGCTTGACATAAAACACCAAAGATGTGCCAATGTGGAAGTTCTTGAAAAGTGGATGGCACTCAAGAACTATGTCAAAGTTGTTTGAAGGTTCTTTTTTTTTTTTTTTTGATGAGGTTGACTACATGCTTTCTGCGGTATACATGCTACATGATATTCTCTTAATTCAAAGATTAATTCGTGTTAATAAGTATGACCATTCCCTGCCTTATGATGATAATTGGGAATTAAGTGGGATTACTCGGTTGTAATTGTATGGTGGTTTCAGGGATGATTTAATGCTACTTAGCAGGTCTTATATATTAAGCTAGCTTCTTATTTAGTATGCTTCTTGAATACTTAATAGGATGTCTATTGATTTCTAGAGACATATCTAGTTATCTACCGTGATATATGGACCATGCACAAGACTTTTTGTAAAGCATTTATAACCCTTCCGTTTATTTTAGTGCGCATAAGCCTAGATTTTATCAAAAACACATATTGGTATTTGACTTTTTTTTATACAAATTTTGGTGCTGCTAAAGTCTTGGAACTCAAAGGGATCGGAGAGTTCAAAGAGGCCGGATTGCTCAAGCGATGAACACAGAGGAAGACGGGATATGTGAAAATATTTCAGTTAAGGCCATATATATTTAAAGTATTATTTTAAATTTTATTTTCTCACTCTCAAAACTTATATTTAATTTCGATGTTTTGTTTCCTTCGTTTAGTATTATTTGGAAGAAGAAAAGATGTCAAAGTTTCTAACAAACAAAACATAAAGAGGTCAAAGTGAGCGGTCACACAAATTTGGGCTATTATGTGTGACATCTCGATTTATCTGTTTATCAAAACTCACCATGCGATTTTCGATTTTCAAGTTCGCATAACATGAGAGAATCAACAAAGATGAAGAATAGAGGAACGACGATTGACTTTTGTAAATGAGTATGGGCTTTGAATGTGATGGGCTTTAAGTCACGAGAGCAACATTCAACAACTAAAATAGAAAATCGACTATTTTACCAATGCATCTGGTTCGGTCTGGTTTACCAAGACCGTCTGGTTTCTTGCTTATTAAACCGAGTATATTAGATATTAATGTATGGTTCGACCAAATGTTGACAGGAAAAGAAATGTGATATGTCGAAACATTTCAAGGCTTTTGCTTCTTTGAGATTTCCATAAGGCCAACTGGCCAGTATTGTTTTTCTTTTTTTGGTTACTGTCAGAATTTTCCATATTTAGTTTGATGTTTCTTGTAATATTTGGATGAAGAAAAGGCGTCAAAATGAGTCACAAGTTCAGCTCACAATGAGTTAGGGCTATTTATGTGTATCAAACTCAAATTATATCAAAACCCACAAATTTTAGATTTCAAGTTCGCATAACATGAGAAAATCAACAAATGTTTGACTTCTGTTAATGAGAATGGGCTTTGTACTTGAATTCACGAGAGCAAACAATTCATCAACTAAACTAGGAAATCGACTATTGTATTTACTTTTTGGGTTTTATTTTTTTTATTTTATTGTAAATTTAGCCATATACGTTTAATGAGGATAATCATTAGTTTCTACAGGTTATAATTCTAATTAATTATATATGTTCACAGTATGTCAATAACAAATTCATGATACCAATAACTTTTATATTTTATATTCTTTCTGCTATTCTGAACATACATTACTTCAAGGACAGAAAATAATACATGAACCTGCAGTGTCCACATACATGATGTGTAAGCCTCTAAGATCTGATTGATTCTTTTGAAATACAACTATATATACTTTGTGAAACAAATAAGATGCATGAATCTTGAGGCATAAGACAAATAATTAACAACTTCGAGATGTACTTCTATTAAATGGTTCTAAAATCGTAATTTAGTTTCCGTGCATGTTCTTAATTATTTGGTTCACTGTTTTTCATAAATAGTACAAGAAAACAGTTTTTAATCTTAGTTTAATTAGAAACGTACAAAATCTTGAACGATCGACGTTGTTGTTCTCTGCTTAAGCATCTCAACCACATAAATAGATTTTCGTATCGCACCCACGTTTTATTAATTGGACATGTTGACATATTATACTATAGTATATTCTGTTTGCATCGTATAAGATATTTTCTCCATCGATGTCCTTAAAATGATATTTTCTCCAATAATGTATGTAATGAGAATACTAAATGCATAAATATATATATGTGGGATTTAAATACTAAAACAATTATTATTTATATTTCAATTGAAAAATATATGCAATAAAGATCATGTATAACACAAATAAGAGAAGGTGGAAACACATATCTTATTCAGCAAGGGTGAAAAACAAACCCTAATTAGATATTTAGATGTGAGCAAAAACTATTTTCCAGTTATCATTTATCTTGTCTTGTCCTAATTTACAACTTGCTAATTTAATAAACATTTTATAAAAGGAGAAACAAATTTCAAAAAGCAAAACTAAAAAAGAAAATTGTCATAAGGCGTTGATTATCGCCTGCTTCTTGGAACACCCTAACGCTGCAAACAAATCAACTTCCCGAGATCTTTTGCCACCGCACACCACTGCGACGTCGTTTGGTTTAGCGCCAGTCGCATTGAAAATGTTGACCCCGAAAAGCCGAACCACAGTCTGAACCGGGTTTTTCTCCGTACTAGACCGGACTTTCCAGTCGATGTATAGCTGCCGGTCTGGTCCGGTTGATCTCTCGAAACAAACCACATCACCGGCTTTGAGATTCTTCTCCTTAACGAACCGGCTCCAACCTTTAGTCAACACGTAACTTTGACTGCTGTTCCAGTAAGAGTAACGGAACCGCCACACTTTCCCCGTTTTGTCTTCCAAGTTGATCAAAACGCCTTTCGTCGGAGACCGACTCATCGTCGCCGTCGTCTTCGTCATCGCCGGTAACGGAAAATGCTTCTCAGCGTGTTGTTTCGGTATCACTAACCGGTTCAGCTTCCCGACGTCGCTTGGTGTAACGGCTTTCTCGAAAAGAACCTCACGCTCTCTCAGACCGGCGTCGTTTCCGTGAGAGTTTCCACTGGGTTGTCCGTTACCGTCACCGTTAGCGTTAACGAATCTCCGTTTGCTCTGTTGAAGCTCATCGGCGTAAGTGTGTTTCCTCAACATATCAACGATCTGAGCTTTAGAATGAGCGTCAAGAAAAGCCGATTCAGCGTCGTGGTTTTGATCAACGCCTTGCGGCGGCGGGGATTTGAAATTAGTGACGGCGTCGCGGCCACGGAATTTTCTAGCGGCGATGTCGTAAGAAGAAGCGGCTTCTTCTTCCTCGTTGAAAGTGCCGAGCCAAACTCGCTGATGCTTCTCGTAAATCTGAGCTCCCCATCTTCCGTTAGGCTGAGGCACAACGCCTTTGTATTTGGAAGACGGGAGCTTCCGTGACTCGGTCTCGACGCCGTTTTCTAAATCCAAGACGACGCTGCTTCCGTCGCTTCCCATTCTGTAAAGACGCATTGCCGGCGGAGAAGAGAGTTTCGCCGTCGTTGTCATCTTCGGAGCAGAGATGGAGAGAGATTCCGAAGTGGTACTACTGTCGTCTACACAGCTGTAATCCATTTTTTGTTGAATGAAAATGAGTTTTTGAGAGAAAACAAAAACAGAAATAGAAAATAAAAAAAGAGCTGTTTGTTGCTTTATGAAGAGATGGGGTTGGAGTATATATATATACACAAGGGAAGTGCATGTATGTACATTTTGATATTATTATTTTGTTTGTTTGTGAAAATATTAATTGGATATAAAGATATAAATGTAAAATGTGGGTAATGTATTTATTTTATTTTTTTTTAAAAGAGAAACGGGAAGGTGCAGAAGAGTGGGGTCAAGCCTTGCAAGAATGGCAAAATGATGTTTTTGAGGAAGTTTCGTGGGAAGAGAAGAGATGGGTCAGTCCAAATATATGGGTACTAGTGTTATACGGTTTTTTATTTTTATTTTTATTTTTATTTTATTATTCTTACGTTCGTACTAATTCTGGTACCTTTTAATTAGTCCTTTCTTTTTGTTGTTGCCATAACAAGTCTTTTATACGGTAGTAAGTAAATTATATAATGATGCGTCTATCGAAAACATGAACATATTAGAAAGGAATTTTTTTTTTTTTTTTTTTCAGAACTTACACTAAAAGACAAAATAACAACCACTCGAAATGAGATTCTTGATGCGTTGAGAATTAATGGTTAGTATGGCTAATAAAAACCATATTCGACATTTTATATAGATTTTTATTTTGTGAAAACCAGGTGCCGATTTCGTTTTAGAATGTCCGAGTGTAAGGTGAAACATGTTTTTAGAGGAATAGTTTTCGGCAAATCCAATGTACACCGAATGGTCCATACAAAAAAAAAAAAAGAAAGAAAGAAAGATATGTAAATAATTGAAAAGAGTTGACTAGTTGAGAGATAGAAGAAGAAAAGAGTAATGGACAAATGTAATGAGCAAATGGGGATAGAATAGAGGGACAAGTGGGAAGGGGGTTCACATGACATTTGGACCTTCCCCTTTCTTTTTTTGTTCTTTGTAATTTATCTACTAAAATAGTTCATCCCCCCTTTGAAGCTTTTCTTTAAACTATATTATATTCTCCCTTCCACATTTGGTCTCTTTACATATTAAGCATTTTTATTTTTATTTTGCTTTACTTGAAGAGTCATGATCATTGGTTTCTCTTCTCATATGTTTTTCCTAGAAACCCATGGCTAGTTTGGTTTTGTTTTTATCCTCTAAGCGCACTTCTTTATACGCAGAATCTTAGTACCCATTGTTGGCTTTCGAAATGAATTGTAAGAATTATCATTTTGAAGGAATGGAATCTATAATAATAGTAAAATGGAACTTAATTCGAAATGAATTTTAAGTATTACCATTTTGGAAGGACATAAGATGAAATCTATAATAATATTTATAGATTATTGACCAATTTACTATGCTATTTGTTTTTAATTGTAGGCCAATAAAACTTAACATCATTATTATTTTTATATGAGATAAAACTGAACTCTTCTAAGAGACGCATACTCTTTTGCGAAAATCTCGTTCAAAAATAATTATTCGAATCAATTACATAACGTTAACGTTGGAATACGCCAACAAAGCCAAGATTCATTATCTAATTGCCCACTACATCATTTGGTTTATAGCGGTATAAGGTACATTTATTCATATCTTTTTAAAAGTGACTAATCCCTTTTTAACTATGAATCTTTGTTAATTTGGATACCGTTTAAACCAAACAATACTTCAATATATTAGGACACCATTAATGTTTTTCTCTGCAAATATAATATGTATAATCAAATTTTATAATTGACATATTTCATATATTATTGAAAGTATATGTTTCATACAAGTCCATAATGTCTTTTTTAAGTATCCATAGTGTTCAATTTGTGTTTCCTAAACTAACGAAATATTAATTATGGGTTTTCGCGTGTTATATTGTCACTCATTGAATTTTACCATCAACAAGGGAGGGATTTAACTACATAAGCACCCAATCGAACTCCCGACATGCATATCTTACCATGGCTATACGTACAGCTCAACGCATAATCAAACTGCCACATAATCACATATAGTATAAAATAAGGTGTAAAACTTCCAAAAATTATTGCACTATAATATGCAAAAAGTGCATGTTTTGAAAATGGAGTCAAAAGCACACTAATTATATTCATTGGTCTTAGGAACTTCCACAAAAATTAGAATGATGGATAATCACCGTAAAATATATTTACTTTTGGATTTTATAGTCTATGTTTGAAACAAATACTGATTAGGTCGAATCCATTACCTGTGCTTACGTTATACATCTCAAAACCAATAGATATCTGCAACACAAAGAAATAGCTACTGTCTTTTTGATAAATGATAAAGGTTTTAATAGAAATAAATATTCGAATATCTTGATGACAATATTATATATATATATATATATATATATTCGAATATCTCGCTTTAGAAGCATCATCAAACGGTCAAAGTAGTTATTCGTCGCTCCAGTATTAGATCATAAATATATCTTCTATGATCTCAACCAAAAAAAAAAAAAAAAAAAACCTTCAATGATCAACCAAACATAACAATCATTTTATTATACTATATTGGTGACAGAGTGCATGCGGATTTACTCTATTAAAAATAAAAAACGTGGTGAGATTTAGTTGATGTTCCCACTTGGATTTAAACTACTATATTGGTGGAACTAATCGGCACCTAGATTTCTCCTAAACCATCAAACTTTTCTCTGTTTTCCTTTTGTTTCTTCATACAGTATTTATTCTATGTATCTATCAATATCCCCACACAATTTAATAAACTTATATTCCAACGTCATCGGATTTCAAATTTTACACAGTTGCCCTAGTTGAATGCAAAATTTAAAGCGTCAAATTTTATTGTTTTGATCATTTTGCATATATAAGCTATAAGCCTATAACCAATGGGATCTACACAATTATTGCTCAATTATATGGATTGTATATATATATAAGATAATAAGAATAGGGATCGGACAAAGAAAATCACTAGGATGATTGTATGTGAAGGGGAGATGAACCCAAACCCATATTCTTGTACGGACGAATCCGAGTACCTAATTTTTCCTTCTTCAAATATTTATCCATTTTGTTTGGAACAAAAGTAATACTTATCCCTTTTTAAAAGAGGATATATATATATATATATTATATGGTGAATAAACATGGCATTTTCTCGAGTAAATTATCATTAGTCTTCTGTTGAAGAAAACGATCTTAAAGAGTTAAACCAAGCTACTCATTGAATTTGATTAGTAGGTCACGGACTCGAAATCCAATCATGTTCAACCTGTGTTATTTTCACCATATGTACTATTATCGCCGTTTCACAGTAAACGTTGTTCTAACATATTTCATAAAATTAAGAAATACGTTTTAAAAAATCATTACATCGTTACAAAAACAAGTTAACGCTAGGTAGTTAATTCGATTATATAATATATAGATGTGACTTGAGGTTAAATTAACTATTGGACGTCGAATTTACATCAATATCGAAAACAACATTTATTTTTGAAAAACAATGATAAAACGGTATTTATTTAGAAATGAGAAAATAATTATTTTAAAAAAATTAAATTATGTGAATATACATATATATATATATATATATATATCTTCTGAAGTTTCACAAACTCCATTATAAAATAAAATATCAATGAACGATATAAAAGTTCGCAAAGAAATACCTTAACTTTTTCATTATCACTTTCATACAAGTAACGTAGATCATTTTCAGTGATGTCATCTTATAAAAAAACAATGAAAATATATTACTTACAAAACATTTAGTAGGTTATGCTACTTAAAGGCTTGAAGCTTTTCAAATTTTGTCGATAGTCAAATAGTCTCATTACACGATATATGTCGGCATGTAATTAGTTATCATCTCACATCATTAACCTTCTTATATTGAAACTTTGGAAACTGTTTCTAGAGATAGTAGTAGGCTTTTCATTTTGTTTTCCTGTTTTTTCCTTATTTTTCTAAAAATAATTTAATTATCGTGTTTATGTTCTTCACAAAAACGCAAGTACAAACAAATTCTAAGATAAGTTCATAGGTTGAATACAAGATTATTGTTTGGTTTAATAAATTACCTGCAAGTTTGCCATATATATACATAAGTGAAAATGGGTTTGGTATAACCAGAAACGGTGTCGTTTAGTGAAGAATTGGGCCATGCACTATTGCAAGTGGGAAGACAACGAGTGAGATGTTTTTAAAGGACGAAAAGGTCAGCACCATCCTCGTCATTTCTTCTGTCTGGACCCAAACTTCATCCTATTTTTAGTAATTTTTTTTGTTAAAGATTATAATTTCATCTCAGCCGTTCATTTAGACTCTTATCTTCGACCGCACAGTTTTGGTAGAATAGAATATACGTATATCACACTTATATATATATATATATATATATATATTCATAACATTAGAAGATAATCAGGCCAGGTTGGCCTAACTAATTAACTCAAATCCAGTGTAGTGGTAATTAAATAACATGGCCTAACTTAGGCCACCTTACCAAAACTATTAGTATTATTGTATTAAATTAATAATTGTGTGGCTCCCCTGGACTAATGAAACGTGATATCAAATGTGCTAATTTTATAAAGTCATAATTGCAAACCTAATTCATAAGATTATCTTAATTCTCAATCAAATCAGCTCCTTATATTTTGACATTATATAATTCCAACTGTGGTATGTTTTGACGGATCTCGGAGGAAATTCTACTAAATTCCATCGGCAAATTATTTGGAATTAATTGGTCATTTTGGCAAATTTTTATAGTAATTAGTTAAGTCAATGTCCTTCTTTTTATTTTTCATCTTGAACAACTTTTCTCCAAATTTATCAATTAAAAATATGAATTATGGGTGACTTGTCTTTTTTCAGCAACAAAAAGTATTAGTTGGCGAACACTGATTTTCGATATAACGGTTTTAGGCGAATGCTATAGCCATCTTTAAAGAACTTTTGTATAGTATGATTGAAAAACCATGAAAATACGTTCTTATAATGGTACGAACATGCGATCTTATTTAAAAATTGTTTTATAGAAGGTTTATGTATAATAATGTAATATGCTAACTAGAATATTATCGACTCGCATATAATAAGGGTTACTCCGCGGTTAGCTGTGTAAGTCACCACAAAAAAATATTTTTTTTGGTACAGTAAATAATAGTAAGAAGAAAAAAAAACAAAAAAACAGATAGGACAAGAAGACCCTTTAAAGTGAAGACAATGCATCAAGGTTTAAGTTATTTCAATATTAATTTTAGGCTGTCCTAAGATAGAATAGTAGGTATTAATATTGATATTAATAGAATAGTGGTGAGTAATTAACAAACATTTAAATAATACACATGTGGAAAAAAAAAAAAAAGGAGACTGCTTTTGTTGACTATAGTAAAGGAACATTATCAAGGGAATCGTAACCATTGGTGCGTTCCACGTCGGCTCATGATCCGACCTGAATCCCACATTGCTTAGTTAAACCTATTGGCTTTAGTTTTCGCCTTTCGTTTTTATTTTGTTTGCCAATTGGCTTCTGGTTTAAGACCTTTTTTTATTTCTTTTTGTTTAAAACCACTGGTTTATGACTTTAAGTGATAATTTTTTTTCTTTTTCTTTTTTTTTTTGTTAAAGATTTGTCTTCCTTTTTCGAGTGGAATCATATGGAAACCCTATTGAGGATACCCACAAAAAAAAATTAAAAATTTGGTTGATTGGCAAAACGTTATTTTAATTTGCCAATGATAAATATAATAAAACATAAATAATCTCCGCCGTTATAAGTTTGAAGAAACATATTTTGTTGAATATATCTGCTGCCTTAAGCCGACACGTACGCATAACCCAACATTTATAAAGTCAAATAAATTTACTTTAGACCATTTGGCTTGCTATTCTGTAAGCAACACAATTATCTAGTTTTTTTTAATCCTATAAGCAACTATATGTATAGTCAATCTCATACGTATATTTTTCATATTTAGATATTTTAGGGTTTCTTCTACTCTAGTTTGTAAAGATAAGATCGCTTTTACTTTTCCCTGCTAGTTGCCACGCCTAGTTGCTCACTTCAATCCTACATAGATGTATATATTTACACATTTACATATAATGTGTACATATGTTTCCATTTATATTTTATATATATATGTCTTCGTGGATATATATACAAACATATGTACATAGTAACATATAATAACTACAAGTCTATCACCATATTAATTATTAGCGCGTCCTGATGATGTCCCAAGTTGACATGTAGACTGATTTTTCTAATAAAAATTTGGTTAAATAGACTGATTTTTCTTACGTCGGTTTTGTAATCCTTTTTGAATACGTGCCATGACCTGGACCATAATTAAATTAGTAAACTCATGACTCGAATGCTAAATGATGTATTATAAAAAGCATGAGTGGCATATAGTTAAAACGAGCTGGTCCACTAAGAGTTAAATAATATAACTAAAATATATAACCCAAAAGACCCGGAGACAATTAGCTTACGTGCATCGAGGTCAACGAAGTCAATAGAATTGCGAATTGCCAAATATTTGAAGTCAATAGAATCGCCAAATATATCTGTCCAGAGATTCATCTCTTAAATAAAATTAGATAAATATGGACAAATCACGACCGGATATTTACAGTGGTCTAGTAGTTTACAACATTTGCATTTAAAAAAAAAAAAAATGTTATGGTTAGCAATCTCACTTAAAAACTACCCTATTATCTACGAGACCCTTTTTTTTTTTCTTCCTAGTATTTTTTTTTTTTTTTTTTTTTTTTTTTTTTGGGGAGGAGAAGCTGAATTTCTAGTGTATATATATAAATTGAGGTTTTCACTTCCTTTCGAACTGGTTAATTCTTATTTTCGCTGTTTTCCTAACTCGTAATAACAGAAAAAAATATATATACTCATCTTCATTCTTTGCGTTTAAAAAGTCAACAATAAGATTTCTGTTGACTTAAAAAAGGTCTTCCGCTATATAACTTAATATATAATATATACTAATTAATTACTACATGACAACCTCAGTTACGTCAATTTTTGTACCGAATTTAATTAAGATTAGATTTATCGTGTGCAATAAGGTAAACCAGCAGTGCAACGTCGTAGTTTAATTATATCCTGTTACGAGAATAATTTTTTAGTTACGTAATTTAACGTATAGAGTTCAAATCACGTGAAAGTTTCACATCGAAGACGAAGACCATAGTAAGTTGGTTGTAGTAATTAATTAATAGGTGCATTCTCAATGTCTCCTTTTGGATCATTATGACTCGTTGAGTAGAAATTTATGTATATAGATATTTTATATGGAAAGTTTGAGTGAGTCAAAAAAAAAAAAAAAAAAAAAAACGTTTGAGTGAGTCAAATAGCGTGGACGAATTGAATATACAATATATTTGAGTTCCTTTCCAACGACTACTTGGAGCTCCGATGATATATAATTTCATCAGTGATTAGTGTTATTTTCATGGAGTGTGAAGATATAATATGTGGCCTAAAATTGATTATTCATTATCGTTAACAAAGCGGTGCTTTTCTGATGGTGCAAATTTTATATCCTAGGTGGTGGTTTAAGATGAGATATATTCTAGGGTCTCAGTTAAGCTTAGAAATTTTGTATATGAAGAAGGTTGAATGATAATGAAATAACGTGTATGAAGAAGAAGTCCACCCGAAGAATATTTATTCTGTATAGTATGATTTGATTTGCGCTCAGATTCTAGTAACTTTTGTCTACCAAAAAAGAAACTAAATTATTCTTTCAGTTTTGACCCCATAATGAAGAAAATAAAATTATTCGTTCAGTTCGAATTCTTTTGTCTAGTGAAATGTATGTCTAGTTTGAAACATTTTCAAAATGTTTAAGTTTACTTGGTTATTTTTGGATTTGGAAAACTCCAAAATTAAATTTAACACAAAACATTCAATAACACGAGATTGATTACCTCGGTTCTAATTGGTTGATCCAAGTCGAATTGGGCACACCTTAAAAGTCCATTATTGCAAGCTATTAAACAATAATGCAGAATATATACATCATAAGATTCTTAAAAGTATTTCGTCTTTCTTTTTGAGATAGACTATCGTCCAAAAACTAGTATTATATTACAAGATATATTATTGCGTATGTAGTAGTAGTGTATGTGTAGTAGTAGTGTATGGGAGACCTTTCAAATGAAGTGAGTCTAAAAAAGGTAGCAAATTTGAGTTTCGACTATGGAAGATAGACTAAATTTACTTGTTTTAGTCAATAAACTATGAGCCAAAAACCAAGTGTCGTTAGCTAGATTAAAAACACATCCTAAGCAAAACTTAGAGGTTATATGATTGAGTGATGTTTGGGACCAAAAAAGTATCTTCAACAAAGTTTAGAAATTACATAATTCAGAGACTCTTGTGACAAAACTAATATTACATGTTGTGGTTTATACGGATTTCGGTTCAGAACCTTTTAATAATTCAAAAAATAACCAAAAAAAATATATATATATATGCGGCAAAAATCAACAACTTATTTTAGATAAGATGCCTTAATATATCAAGAACTTACCCTTAATTTTTTGAAATAGATATGGGCGGAGTTTCCAAAATTTCAAATTTACACAAACGATTATTGTACTTAATTAGCGTACAAATCAACATTGTAATTATAAACATTACACATAACGCTGTTAACACGGGACCTGCATGCAGTTAGGCTCCAGTGTCAAATTTTCAACATTTTTCAGTTGGCCACCGTCAAATATTCCAATTTCAAGTGGGAAAATAAAATTAAAAGAAAAGAAATCGATAGAAGAAGAAGTGTGAATGGTACATTACAGACGTAAATGTATTATTAATTAAAATCAAGTCGCTTTAAAAGAATAAGGGGGAAAACAAAAATGTTATACAAAACAAGCGACTAGAGACATGCCAAAGACTATACACATATGATGAAAACACAAGTTATTAGTATTATTTCTAGATAAGTATGGAAAGTCTCCGGGTCGTAAGATCGTATACAAAAGTCAGAACATTAAACAAAAGAAAAGAAAATAAAAACATTAAAAAAACAAAGGTTGTCACTTAATTACTTCACGGGGTCAATTGACAAACTTTTGCAGATCATTTTTGTCGGGAAAGAATATCACTTTCTTTTCAATCTATATATATATATATATATGTGTGTATTCTTAATTTTGTATTATAATGGTAAAACTTCATTTTGAGAGACTGATCTTTTAGTTCTACTTGCGACCTCAAGGTTCTTCTGTTTTACATACTTTTATAAAAAGAATCTTCTTATAATATTATTTCCTGGAGATAGTGTTGTTCAATTAAACTTTCAACAAAATGTTGGAAAAGTAACCATAATATATTTGTAATTTATGATAGGGAGAACCAAACTCATAAATATTTTCTTTACAGTTATGGGCCTATCTACGGCCCATTTATGGAAAAGATATCAGTGATTTAGATTGAAATAGTGGCATTGTAAACCCAAGAGGAAAATATCCTGAGGTCGTCTGAACTCTTTGAACTAGGAAAAAATCATCTGATGTTTCACTGTTTTGAATTTCAGTATTTACTTCGCTATGGCCTATCATACATGACATGTTACTAGCATCGACATGATCGTCAGTAAAATGTGTGTTTTCGAACTGAAACTCGACATTAATTTTATTAATTTTTAATTTATAGTAATATATGAAATGAAGTACTATACCCCAAGATTAAAGAATATAGAACTTAAATACTTTTTTTGTATTATAGAGACAGGTTTGGTTAATCCATATATGGTGGTGACTAAAGATATCCATCAAACTCAAGAAAAGGGAATAACAATGTGGTATATGATACATGCAACACAGATACAGAGGGAGGGCGGCGTAAGTAAGAATGTTTATCAGTTAATAATTAATATCATATAGTAATATCTAAGAGAGACCTAAAAAAAAAAAAAATGAAATTACAATGAAAGAAGCTTGAGTTCTTACTCTTTTTGGGGGAATCTTAATCCATTGTTCTTCTTCAATATGTTATTTGTGGTCTTCTTGAGGAGTAATCTTTTGTATACTAATTACACTGAAAAACCTCTAATCCTCATTTTCATCTTTCCTTGCTCTGTCCAAGTCAAATCTCTTCCTATCTTTCTTTCTCGGGCTATTGCGAATTCAAGGGAAGTGTGGGCATTCCTTTAGCGTGTTGGCTCTCCATTTCCAGTAGCATTAACGACTTTTGCCTATGGTATCTGTTTCTCTTCGCTGCTAGCGCTGTGCCACACATACAACAAAAAGAGAGTGAGTGGAAGAGAGATCAAGATTCAACAACGTCCTTAATCTTCTTCAAATTTTGCGGAATTTTAAACTCACATGTTAAATCGTGAGGAGGAGCAAAGTCATAATCATGTCTTCCTCTCCAGATGCAGCACAAGTAAATGGCCAAGAGCACTATAATGAATACTACCAAACAAGATACGGTAATGGCTATTTTACCGCCTTTGGATAAGTGTCCATTCTCCCATAATAGTGGACACGAAGGAAGAGAGGGTACACCGCATAATCCTTTGTTTCCTGAGAGACTGCAAAAAGATGGACACTCTTGCAGTTGAGTATGATAATTGCAAAGGAAGGTAAATTTGCCATTGATAGAATAAAGAGAAACTATTGATGATATATGGACTTTCGAAACTAACATACTCGATAATTCCACCATGAACACCAACTGAATAAACCTCCTCTGGTACCTGTCCTTGCAATTCGTTGCCATTCAAAAGCCTAACAACACATCATAGATAAATCTGTCAGAGTTTGTGTTAAAGTTAATAAATCTGGTTGTCAGTTTTATGGGCCTACTCTACTTATTGACATCTAATATTGAAACAGGTAAATCTAGTTCCTTTAACATGTATCGTTATTTCCCCGTGTCTCTTATATGATCAATGGTTGTTTTTTCATATGAAATGGAGAAAAAATATTGACACAAAATAGTGTTATGTATGGCATCTTACACGAGCTTTAAGCTTGAAGTGGTCAGACTTTCAGGTATTGGCCCCGTGAACTGATTGTTTGATAAGTCACTGTAACCCAATTAAGCAAACAATAAGCACAAATGTAGAGAGCCACAATTGTTTCTTAAGTTGCTCTAAACCATCTCGCACTTCTATATCATTGTTTTATCATCTCAAATTTGAAGCAGTAACAAGATAGAAAGATTATAATCTATGATAAAATTTGGCAACTGATCATGAACTGGGGTGTGTTAACTTACAGACTCACAAGGGATTTATGACCAAGACCTGAAGGCAGTGGACCACTTAAGCTATTTGAACTCAAGTTCCTGCCAGAAAAACAAACATGAATCAACAGGCATCCAATAATTAGCTATGAACTTTGAGATAGATATAAGAAGTCAACAAATGATACTCACAGGCTATTCAAATTTGTCAGCAGACTAATTTGTTCACTGATAAATCCTTTCAAGCCTTGGCTTCCAAGGTCTCTGAAACAGGTAAAAAAACAATGAGACAACTCCCTATTTAAGAAATTCATGATAACAAATTGATAACAAGAAACCACAATGCAAGCATAAGATATAATAGCACCAGACAAGGCAATATTATCAATGAAGTTACCAGCTATAGTTGACATTTATTCCAAGAAGTTGCTGGAAAGCTTAGGGTAATCTCGAAATACAGAATTCCAGATAAATAAAACAACATGTAACCCTTAATCTACAATAAACAAACAGAGCTGCATGTCACATGTGTATAAACCACATGCTCCCATGCGAAATAATTTTTTTTCTTTCCAAATCAAGTTCTTTCTTTCTTTGCTCATTCTTAATATATTTGTCTAATAAACATGACAAACAAATTTTCAGCTTCCATACACAATTTCTACCCACAATGTGACAACGAATAAGAAAAGCCAGTTCTAGCTACTGTATGCATCAATGATACTCACATTTGGAAAATCACAAGAGCAGATCCTTGTGAGTTTGGCCGACATGCGACTCCTTCCCAAGCGTCCCAGCTAGTAGGAGCACACGGATCACCATTCCAACCCATTCTATCCGGAACACGTAGTGAATCCTTCAATGCTTTCATAGCACTCACTGCAAAACAACCAAAGAAAGTCGCATAGACATAGAATTCCTATAAGTCTCAAGTTCCAATCAAATCAAGAAAGACCTGATGTTGCCATCCATCAAATAGTACTCAGATATGTAACGTACTTTGTTCAGGCACAGTAGCCATATCAGAAGGAACAATGGCGTAATTCTCCAGCCCGCTGATTATCGGTGCTCCCGAAACAGGTGAAAGTTTCACCGTCACAGTAGTACTGCTCAGATTCTTCACAGTGTGGTTTAAACTAAATGCTGCAAATCCTCCAACCTCATTGAACACATCAACTCTGCTCACATTGATATCATTCACCACCAGATCAAACACTCTTTGCCCAGCCTTCTTCACTGTTGAATCAATCTCAGAAAAATGAAACCAAAGCAAGTAATCAAGCTTCGCATCAACCTCCAGCTCATAAACCAACGATCCACCTCCGGAGACTGTAACCGCCGATTGATAAAGCTTCATCGGGAAATAATTCGGCGACTGCTCCACTCCCTTGATTTTCTCCACCGTCGACAACGACCTAGCCACCAATTTCGAATCGTCGGCGCGGAAATCTTCATCCGATTGCCACGATCTACCGAAATTGTCAGTGTGGTTAGTGAACCCAGGTCCCCACTGATCTGAACCACAGGAGAGCCTTCCATAGTTAACCAACAGAACATTTTGACCAGTCCCATCGGCGTCATAAGACGAAGGATCGACTTGTAAGACTTCTAACGAACCTACAATCGGAGGATCAGTAGCGATGCTATAAAAGCACAAATCGAGCTCGCCGTCTCCGATAAACGCAAAGAGATCAGAATAAGAGCCATCGCGAAGGAGAGTCTCAGGCCAAGGAGATCTCCAGGAGAAAACAAGAGTGCCTTCGACGGAGACATCAAAGGACGGCGAATGAGATTTACCGTCGTAGTTATCATAAACGGTGAAAGTTCTGATATAGTATCGACCAGTAGGAAGTGGAAGGACGTAGCAATTCTTCTTCCCGAAGGAAAGAGGGAAATACCTGATTGTTTTCTCGGCGACAAGATGGAATCGAAGAGGTTCTGATACAACGGCGGTGCTTCCGCCGGAGTAGAACTGATCAGGAAGCCATGTACGGTTGAAAGTGTCTGTAGAACCTTCGGGACTTCCACAGTCAATGAAGAAAGAAGTATCTGCAAAAACATAAAAAGAAAAAGAAGGAAGAATTCAGTTCATACTCAGATCTGGAGATCAATAAGACGGTGGAGAGATAGAAGGAGACGTACTGAATGGGGAGGAGATAGAGAAGGGAAGGAGGAGGAAGAAGGAGGAGAGAAAGAGGAAGGAAGGAGATAAGGGCATTGTTGGAATTTGTTGGATTTTTGGATATTGAGAGAGTTGAGAGTAAAGGGGAAGCATGTAAGCTTGTACTGTGATTTTGACGATGACAACAAAAAAAAAGAGAGAGATGAAGGCGAGATTAGCGGGTGGACTGAGTTGAGTTTAGTCATTTAAAGACATTTACACACTTGTTTGCTGACTTTATTTCACTTTTTTCCCCTATATTTATGGCTCGCTTTTTACAATTTTTTCCTTTTCAATATTCTGTTCTTGACTAATTATTTCAATAAACCTAATTATTTTGTAATAATGCAATGGAACAATAAAATTATCTGGCACATATGAAAGTACACACAAGAATACGAGTAGGTAGATAGTGTCAAAATGGTTGAGTGAATGAATAAAAAGAGTTACGTCAGTGAAGATGTAAATTCTACTAGTCACTGCGACGTGGACCACCATGCACTACCAGACAAATATTCGCCACCTAAAATTCACCGTTAATCTACTAAACCCAACTAAATGCTTTATTTGGTAACCAAGTCAAAACCGATCTAATCCTAGTTTAGTTAAACCAAAATAAACTCTTTTTATTTTTGGTTGACGAGCTAATTAAGCCGAAAGATCATGATGCCCACTTTGTTGTAATCAAATTGGGTTGGATTAAGTATTTTTGGTCAACCCATTGATAAAAGTACTACTAGTATGAATGTATGATTTACAATGAATAATGTAAAAGTGAGGAACAAAAGAGCAACGTGGTTAGTAGTTCGTTAAATAGTGACTGTATCATCAGACAACGTGACTTGGGTAAATGTAAAATACTAAAAATTATGCGTCCGTGACTTGGCCTACTTGTCGTTTTCATTACGATACATTAAAGAATAGACAAAACCCGGTCTAACTCACCACCAACTCCCGGTTTTATCTCAGGACCATTGACTTGTGGCCTCAGATCCAATGGGTCTAATAGCCCAACCCATTGCTTTTGACACATACATATCCACAGTTCAATGAGCCCAACGTAATCAAGAAACACAAAAAGTCAAAAAAAAAAACAAAAAGAGTAGACCAAGAATATAATATTAATTTCTTGATGGACAAGTATGTTTAACTATTCAAAATTTCTTGTGGAGCAAACATATTTGGTATGCCCCTCCTCAATTATATGTATGTCCCCTTCCTATATATATCCACACATTGGTACTTCTACAATCCATCAAATCTCAAATCAAAAGTAAGCAAAAGCAATAATGAAGAGGGAAGGTCGTCAACACGGTGTCGTTAGGACAGGGATGATTCATCCATCGGGTTTTAATCCACGACCCACGAACCAAGTCGTGAACCGGTTGGATTCACCACCAGCATTTGGAGAATTTACCAAAGTACCATCAAAGCCTACCAACCATTCAAAATTCACTGCAAATTTTGAGCGGTCCAAGTACAGTAATTGCCACGTGTCACCGGCTATCAAGTCGGGCGACAAATCTAAGGGTCGCCGTAAGCTTCAAACGTCAGGTTGGTGGGGAGAGGATACACCAGACCGGCTCATCGGGTCGGACTCATCCTCTGCTGAGTCTATGTTGGATACATTATGCGGTGAAGATTATGATGATGATCATGTTTATGATTCTTAATCATCTCCTTCAGACATTTGAAGGTTGTTGTTTATTTTTTAAATGTTCTTTTTAATACTGTTTGAACTTGGATGGGAAAATGTAATGTTTATGGAGAGAAAAAAAATGTAATTTTTTTTATATTTTTGTGAATGCAAATTTTATTGGAATGAATGAATGATAATCGATTTAAGTATGTGGTGAAAAACACTAAACTCAGCTAAGACCAGCATTTGAGTCAAACACACTAGATCCACAATTGTATCCTAGCGGTTTATGTGATTACTACAATATTGTGGTAACATTTTAAAGCAAACACAAACGTTGCGTTTACATTTTAAACAGCCGAGGTTGGTCGTTGTGTTAGTTGAGCGAGAAACAAGAGTTGGGTTTAGAAAGTTTCATCGGACATACTCCATACATGTAGGTTTTAGACTCATAAAATTCTCAATAGCATAATATTTACATATTAGATCCGAAATACATTCCAAAGTACTTCTAAATCCGAAACCAAAAAGTGAAAACAGTTTTAAGTCAAGCCCTTGAGGCTGCGAGGAAACTACCATAATACAGCAGCGTGGCACCTTTTTGCCAACCAAAAAATATCATTTGAGTTCCATAGTCTCGAGCTCAAGCTCGTAGGAGTTTTGTTTAGTCAGTCAGTCTTTCCAGTCCCCCAAGCGAGAAAGCTCTCTTGTGATCCAAATTCCTGAACATACATAAGAACACACACATTTGGCTTTTGTGCTTGATTGCATCAAAAAGTTTAAAAGAGAAGAAAAGGATTTAAGTTTACCAGCTGGCTCAGACGAAACTCGGGTGGAGTATCAAGATCTATGTTAGAGGGGTCAAGAACGATTTTCTGACATTCCTCCAGATCCCTTTTGAAGTCTTCTGTTCCTAGATGTGCGTAATCCGCAAAAGATGGTTGCTTATTCTTTGAGCCTCCGTTGTTTGTGTTTTCTTCCCTGTCCTGTGATCCCATTTGCAAGAGATCATCACACAGAGACAAGGCTTCCACAAGCTGTTGCGAGTTCAAGATAAACTGAGATCCACTGTCCAACCAGGTCGGATCTTCCTCAGCTTGGTTTTCATCGTCTTTATCCTTCTCTTTCTCTTCTTTATCATCTACCATTTCATCTTCTCCGTTTTCAATCCCGATCTGAGGCTCATGCTCATCCTCGGGAATTGGTCTTTCATAAGTAGCTTGAATACCCTGAACCTCCTCTTCCATATACATTTCTTCTGTCGTCTTAGGTAACGGTAAACAAAGGAAAAAGTGTCAGTTAGTGCAATAGCAATCAGTTGTAAATTTACAGAGGAATGTGATCAGGTCCAACCCTGTAAACTATATTTTTATTCACTTCAGCAAGAGCTTATTCTTCATTAATGAGAGAATCTCTACTCTCAATCCGATTTTCAATACCAAATCCTGTCAACCCCAACTCCTTCTGCCTAAACTTCTTTTTAATCAGTTAGTTCTGTAGCTAACCATATCAACTATAGTTGCTGAACTGTCACAACAGTGACAATCAACTACAAACCACTTAGAGTAATCACAATGCTAATCCACTAGACTAGCACAAGGACTTATCAATAAAAAGCAAACAAAAAGAATTTTACCTCGGCAAGAGAAACCTCTTGGGCAGTTACATAGTCATGGGGAGAAGCCTCTTGGGCAGTAACATAGTCATGGGGAGAACGCTCTTGGGCGGTCACATAGTCATTGGCCAGGTGAGTATCAGAACAAAGTCGCACAGCATGACGAGGCTCTGGGGTAACCAATTTTGGAGTGACAGGATCCGCTTTTGGAGTCATTGCAGCAAAGATATCCTCAGCGACTTCCTGTTCAGCTTTATCACCTTGCTTGACTACTGGCTGCTGATAGAATATCTTAGAAACAACATAATCACCTTCCTTCTCATCTTCTTCTATTCCCAAGTGATATTGGTGCATCACCCAGTTCGTTTTCACAGCTTTTCCGCCATAGAGAACCATGATTTTCTTGCATCCTCTTTGAACACCATCCAACACAACTGGTTTTGTTCTTCCTGTCTTATGCCAGCGCACATCGCCAAGATCATCATCGTGAATCTTTCTACGCTTTCGAGTTCCAGTGCTATAAGCTTTGATTGCTTTATGGAAGAAGTGGGACACGGTCCCATCGTGCTTAACACCTAATATAGTTCAATTTAAGTGAGATAAACAATTTCAGAATTACACTTTGATCACTGAAAACCGAAAAAAAAAACCTGTATTGCCTAACCTGGTAAATTCTTAGGATGGGTGTAACAGATTCCATCATCTTGACTGACGGTTGGGATGAACTCATCAATGAAAGGGTGGGGACTTAAACCTGATAAACCAGATTTTGCGAGCAAATGATATATGATCTCTGGATCAGATGGATCGAATTTCACACCTCGAGGCAATCCTGGCCAATCATCAACAACCTGGAAATGTATACAACTTGTGTGTTACAACTTCAAAGAAGTATAATATTATAGGATTAGTCAAATGAAATGAAAGAGAAACTATTACATCGCTGTTGTCTATGACGTGATCGCACTTTGGACAATGTCTTGTAGGATTGCTTTTCCACACCACTTGACGCGGGTCAGAACTAGCCGATGCACTCATAATTTTTGTTGCAATCCGGTTGCTATCAATCAGCCATGATCGCCTACATAGAGCAGAAAAAAAAGTACCCATTGGTCAAAAAAGTAGTTACATTAATTCAAGATCAAGCAAAATGATCAGAGAGATGATATCAAAACATATAGCTATAGTGAAAGACCTGAAGGTTTAGAATTAGTTCCACAGTGCCATTTTCAAATACAGGTTAAAGAAGACATGGTCACATAAAAAAACAAAGTTAAATATCAGAGCTAGTTTCATGAAAGACGCAAACATTATGTCAACAAAAGAAGCATCATAGGACTGTTCCACTTTACAAACCATGGATATCTACTTGGAGAAAGACCAAAGACCTAAACTTGATACAAGTAAATGCTATACTATACATTGAGGATACCAAACCGAAGTAAAACAATGTATATGATTTACGAAACTCAAAACTCATCGATCAAAATCTCTAGGAGAAAAAAGCATCATAGGACTAGAAGCTTCAAAAACCCAATTATAAAAAAAAAACCTAGCAATGAATGAACCAAAATGTGGATTTCAAATGAACCCTTTCTCACTTCACTTATTACAACGCCGATAGTAAAATCACAGAGCTCCATTGATTTACAATTGCAGGTTAAAAAAAAAAAAAAAAAAGCTTCAAACTTTTTTTGTGTTTCTATACTCGGGATGCAATTAGTAGGAATTGAACTAAGGTTTTGAATCTAAACTAAAAACTCCATGACCTAATCAAAACCCAGAGAGGGATGGAGAGAAAAAAAGAAAGTGGTGCTTACCCAGCCATGATGAGAGCTCGATGAAGAAAAGATCAGAGAACAAAGAGAAGCAGAATCGGAAAACCCTAGACGACAACTCTGTCGACGCTAACGAAAAGTCAAATTGATATATCGAAGTTTCCTCGAACACCTCAATTTGATACTTAAAACTTGATTACTACTGTTTGCTTTGGGTACTTTTTTTTTTTTGGTGAGGGATAAGAAAAGATTTAGAGAAAATAAAATCCCCGTAAATAACTGGGAAAGTGGAGCAGAGAGAGAGGCGCCAGTTTATGTTTTTGGAAGAGTAAGGGTTTTTATTGCCTGCATACGACGACTTTCGTTGACTTCCATCGTACCACGCTTTGCTTATAGATCAACGGCTGTGATATCTTCTGCTAAGAATAATTAAGTACTTTTAATAGTATGATAATAGAACAGAGATAAGTATGGGTTAATGATGTGTGTGATTATATATAAATGTACTTTTCTGATACGCGACACACGGTGGTGGACTTTCCAGATACCGAATTGAATTATATAAAGTATTCAAAAAGAAAAAGCAAAGCATTAGTGTATATCATTTATCACGTGCTTTCACACTTGATCTGATTTTTTTACAGATTGGTTTGAGATCACAAATCATACTATAATTTTTATTTATTTATATGAAGGTATATTTATTTTTATATAACAAAGACTATCAATATATATAAAAGAACATATTTATTTTTATAGTTGACAGCTTTTATAGTTGACAAAGCTGTCAACTATAAAAGAACACGACCAAGTCAGGATCAAATTCCAAATGTATAAAGATGTTCACTGATAATAGGTTTAACAAAAAATTTTCTTTTTTCTTTTTCTTACATTGGTTCGCTTCTGAACGATTCAAGTACAGTTGTTTTAAAACTACAGCTTCCTTACAGAGACTGATGAAATCTTGGATTTGCTGGCTGATGGGTTTTTAGACAATGATGAAGCTTTGAATCCTCCTCTCAATAAACTCGATGCTGACGCTGCGCTTATCTTCCTTCTCTTTGCTTCTAGCTCCATTCTTTTCTTGCTTGATGATGACATTGAGTACGATGACTCCGGGAAGATAGAAGATGCATGGATTAGTGCTCGTTTGTCCTTTCGGTTCTTATCAAACTTGGCCTTGAATTTTACTTTCGACGCAGCTGCAGTATCTTCTTCGCTCTTTGGAAGAAGTCTTATCCCCAAGCCTAGCTTTCTTGAAACAGTCTCTTCTTCAGCTACACGTTTCCTATGTCCCTGGCGACCGAGTAAAAAGTTAGAAAGGAGATATCAACAAACAAGTTTGCAAGCAGAAACTTTTTGAAAACTTGTTACTTACCCTTATTTGTGCACGTAAAGCTCTGTTTAGGGAGTAGTCATCTGCATGTCTTGCATCAGAGACTCGCTGGAGACGGACCAAAAGCGGTTCTGCTGCTTTCTTCTTCTGCAAATCTACTTCTTGGTGCTCTAAACGATAAAATGGGTCTGCAAGCTTTCCCTTCTCTGCAAAAGTTTATTAAAGCATGTCAAGGATGGTCAGACAGAACAAATAACAAACATAAAAATACAAACAGCTATTGATAGACCAATAGAGCTTCTAAATGCAAACTTGTAGAAGAAAGAAGAAACCAACCTTCCTCAGCAGTGAGCTCCATGGTTTCTGCATCTTCTACGTCATATTCCTCAACCTTCTTCTGGGCACCACTAGTAATTACATACTCACAGTTCTGAGGATCTGTCTGAATGACTATCTCATGCTTGCAGCATGGTGATTTCATTGCAAAGCTCCATATCTGATCATGATAATAAGAATAAACCTCAGCCATAGTTCTATAGCAAGCAGACAAAGAATATACAATTCTGGGCACATGTATTAGTGCAGTCAAATGTTTTTTTTTTTTCCGAACAAGAGCAGAAACAGAATTTTGAGGTCTTGTATTTAAGTGATCATAGAGAAAAGAAAGACTCTCAATCGTACCTTTGTAGAATAATAGTTCCCAACTTGTTTCTTTTCTGCATTGAATCTAACACCCTTGGCGATCATAGAATTGCAGCCACCACACCATATATTATAGGGCATCTCGAACCTGAACAAAATAAAAAAAAGCAAGTGTGAAAAAATCAACCAAAGTGAGAGTACCCTCCTGCCGATTCAACAAAAACAAAACTTCTCATCGATCAACAGAAAGGGAGAGACTGAGCCAAACCAACAAATTGACAACAACTCAAGCTAAAGACACAATTTTTTTTCTGATCATCATCATAATAGTTTGATGTTATATATTGGCATAGCCTAATCTCTATTGATGGATTAACGAAAGCAATCTAAATGAAAACTTATGTGAATTAAACCAAAAGTAGCATCTCCCTCCCAAAGAATCGATTTTGAAACAAGGCAAGTCACTGGAATGAGCTAATAATAAAATCATATTAGGTTAAATTACCTAATGACCAAAATCCCCTCGCCAATTTTCTTGGCCCTCTCTCTGAGAGGATGCTGCCCTTGAAACTTGTTCAAGGAACCTTGATCCGGAGTCCATTCTGGGGGATAGTAAAAGTTATCTGCTCTGGCTGCTGATAGAGTCGACTGCAAAAGATAACAAATTGAAAAAGATTAGCACAAAAAAAAAAAAAAAAACACCAAATCAGATACGATCCCCTTTAAGCAAAAGGCTATTTGATTATACAGACAATTTTGAAATCGATTTAAGTTTCCAAATCCCTAGGAACCCGATATCAATTCAAATTAAAGACGAACTATAAGCTAATCCGAAGAAACCTTTGGGAACAAACCCTAGAATCAATTACAACATACAAATATTGATAAATCTAGAATTGAATTAGAAGAAGAACAGTACCATCTTGTTGAATCGAGATTGATCAAATCGATCTTCCTAATCTCCTCCTCTTTCGTATGTGATGATGTTCAATCGCAAAACTCTGGGTTATTTGGTGAAGAGATTGTAAAAAGAAGTTCCTAAATCACAGATAGCAAAACTTCGTCTACCTTAGAACGTCGCCGTATTAGTGATGTTTTCCCACGTTAATGTCGGTATCCCATTTTTATAAGGTTAAACTGAAAATACGAAGAGAAATTGGGCTTGAGCCTTTGGGCCCTTTTGAATATTATTATTAAATGTTTAAATCCTACATTAAGGGCTTGATTACATTAAGAAGAAAGAAAGGGACTGGACTGGACTGGACTGGACTGGGAGAGACGAATATTCACGTTAGTATGTTTGTTGTATTTTTTTTTTTTTATATTGAGATATTTTGCTCGATTCGATGTTACTTTTAGTTCTTACTCTTCTTAAAAGTTCAGGATATCTAATTATATTAGAAAAATCAATAAAGAATATGAAATCCAAAATATATAAATAAACCAATTATCCAAATAATAGTAAAACATATAAGTAAAAGCAACATAAATTAGGAAAAGCAGAAAGGAAAATAGATGTAAACGACCTACATTACATCAAATCAATAATTAATCCATAATTAAAGAATATGGAAGATTGAGAAGAATGAATTTGTTGTTCAAGTGATCCCAATAAATCTTCAAAACATCTCCTTCTTTGAGTTCTAAAGAAAGCTTCATTGTACTCCAACCAGTTCCGAGATAATATTTAGTGTTATCAATACATCTTAGGGTAACTGTGTACAAATCATCTTCAACTAGGTCATGGATTCGCACTTCGATACCGTTTTGCAAATTCGAAGCTGTAACACCTTGCATCTTCGTGAGGACGGACATCACTTGTGTTTTCGGTAATGTTACATTATTAACAATATCCGTCTTCGATAGCTGTTTTGTTATGATCATAGCCGGATCTATTGCAAAATCGGAGTAATTCATCTTGCTTTTAATCCAAGATCGATGCTTTTGAAAGTAGGAGAATACTTCTATTGTATAATTTCTATATGTTCTTAGACGCAAACTTATACATATATATAGGAGACTTAATCTAAAAAAAAAAGTAAAAAATACAAAAAAATACAAAAAAAAATGGAACTCTTACATTAACAAAATGGAAATTGTCTAAATAATAATATTAATGCACCAAATTTTAATATTAATGTAAAACAAAATGGAAGTTGTCTTTTTTTCTTCAATTTTTTTCATGTCCACAAAATGGAAATTGTTAACTCTTGCCTGATCCACCAAATTTTTTCCAAAAAAAAAATGGAAATTGTTTAAATTGACAGTATTTTTCTGATTACTCTCAAAATGGAAATTGTCTAAATCTCTAGTATTTTTCTTATTACTCTCAAAATGGGAATAGTCTATTTTTTTGTCGTCCACAAACTGGAAATTGTCTAACAATGTAACTATGGCTTTTTAATATTAATGCACTAAATTTTATCCAGAAAAAAAATACTAAAATGGAAATTGTCTAAATCTCTAGTATTTTTTTTTATTACTGTAAATTAAAAGAACAATAGTTTTGGAATTGAATTTTCTGGATTCATAATCCTACGAACAAAAAAAGGGTCTTTTCAAAAAAACACTTTTATTAAAAAATAAAAATATATTTAATATATATTATCTTTTGTTTATTAATTAATTAAAAATCAATTCATTCTTTGCCTACATTAAATTGATTAAAATTATTCTTTTTGTAATGATATTCTTTGTAATCTCTATACTAATATTTGTGAAATACATTTATAGCAATAACATTAAAATGTAAAATATTCAAAGTGTGATCACAATTTTTTTTTTTTTTTATCAATACATTATCAGTAAAATAAATCAATTGATTTTTAGTTAATTAATATGCAAAATATAATATTTTTTAGTATATGCTTCTTCTTTTTAAACCTCTTTCAAAATTTAATATAAATAACTAAAATTTAACTATGAGTTATGACTAAATAAACTATTTTTTTAACCGTGAAATAAAACACAAAAGGCGTTTTTGTTAGTTTGGTTAGTTGAACGCAAACGTCAATTGTGTGTGTGTTCACATGTTGTGTCTGCTCCGGTCACTCTTTATCACAAGTGACCGCAGAGCTCCGGCTCCGGCCAATCTGATCTTTTGAAATTACAACCAAAAAAATGGTGTCATTACTCGCTTCTTCTCTTACATGCTTAAGCCCCAGTCTCAGTCTCCTTCCTCTTGTGCGGACTGAAGCAGCAGCTTCACTCTCCAGGAAGCATCGAGCAGCTTCGGTGGCGGCAACATCTTCTAGAGATAATAACGATACCGTCGGTGAATATTCTCCAAAACCCACGAAATTCGTCACATTTCTCGGAAAAGGCGGCTCCGGCAAGACCACCGCCGCTGTTTTCGCCGCTCAGGTAAAATAAAAAACCTCTCTTTCTGAATCGTATAAATGTTAGAATTGAGTATTGTATTGATGTTATCTCTGCTTAGTACTGATGTTGTTGCTACACCTTAAAACAATTGTCTGTAGAGATTGAATGTTGTGTTGCTAACTATTTTTGTCTATGGAAAATGGATATGCTCATAGCATTACGCAATGGCTGGGCTGAGTACATGCTTGGTGGTACATAATCAAGATCCTTCTGCTGATTTCCTTCTTGGAACCAAGATTGGGACTTCTCCTACCTTAATCAATGACAATCTCTCCGTGATTAGGCTGGAAACCACAAAAGTATGTCCCTTTTTTTTTTTTTTGTTGAAGGTTTGAACTTACTTAACGACTGTTTCTGGAAACACTGTAGATGCTGCTAGAACCTCTTAAACAGCTGAAGCAAGCAGACGCTCGACTTAATATGACCCAAGGGGTTCTTGAAGGGGTAGGTATGTGACACAACTTTATATATCTGCAAGTTTCGGCAGAAACAAAATTGGGAGTTTGAGTCCTCATTTGTTTTGGATATTGCTGTGTAGTAGGTGGTAGGAGAAGAGCTAGGAGTGCTTCCAGGGATGGATTCCATCTTTTCAATGCTGGAACTCGAGAAGCTTGTTGGTTTCTTTAGGCAAGCAACCCGAAAGAACCACAAAGGGAAGACCTTTGACGTTGTAATTTACGATGGCATTAGTCCTGAGGAAACTCTTAGGATGATAGGTCTAAGCAGTAAAACAAGGTCTCATTACGTTTTGCTCTTTTCTTTCTGACTTCTCTGTGCTTCTTTCCCTTATTTCAACTCTTAGGAAGCATGCTTTTTGCAGATTGTATGTGAAATATCTTAGGAGTATGGCTGAGAAGACTGATTTGGGGAGGCTAACAAGTCCTTCCATTATGAGATTTGTTGATGAGTCAATGAACGTAAGTGGCAATAAGTCGCCTTTCGATGGTATGACAACTGCTGCAATGTGGGATACTTTGGAACGTTTCTTGGAGGTATCTCTATTTATTCCATATAACTCAGTGTCCTCGACTATTTAGCTCCAAAGTTACATATGGATTTTTACAAACTGCAGACCAGTGCTTCTACTTGGAGAGATCCAGAGAGATTCAGGAGTTTTCTTGTAATGGACCCAAACAATCCTATGTCTGTTAAATCCGCGTTACGGTATTGGGGTTGTACGATACAAGCGGGAGCTCATGCTTCTGGAGCGTTTGCTATATCTTCTTCTCATCTGACAAGCAAAACCCCAAAAGAAGAGTTTGTGCAGCTGCCCTTTGCGTCTGCATTGGTTCCATTTACTAGAGATGGTCTGGACTGGGACAAAATTCTGCTGGACCATGCGAATTCGAATGTCCGCAAAATTCTTTCCAAAACAGCAAACCATGGAAGCAGCTTGACACCTCCAGTAATGTTTGATACAACAAAGAAATTGGTGACTCTTTTCATGCCCGGGTTTGAAAAATCAGAAATCAAACTGTACCAGGTAAAAAAGAAATTCTCATCTCCCTCAGACTCTTTTCGATTCTTGTAAAGCTCTCTCCTTTCTCATACTCATCTATAATGGCATAATGTGATTGCCTGAAAATATCTTTTGTTCATAATGTAACTAAGAAACGCAAATGATTTTGGATTTTTCTTGGTGAATCTGCAGTACAGGGGAGGCTCTGAGCTCTTGATCGAAGCTGGGGACCAAAGACGAGTGATATATTTACCGTCTCAGATTCAAGGAAAGGTTAGTGGAGCCAAGTTTCTGGACCGAAGTCTCATCATCACAATGCGGTAATACATTTTCTAAGAACTAATTTGTTCTTTTTGTACACCACAAATGTGTAATTTGTCTCCAAAACCAAAAAAAAAAAAAGTGGAAAGAAAAACTCAAGAAGTCAAACATTTGGGACGATCTTGAGATGAATAAACGAGTTTCTCATTACTAGAATGGCTCTGATACTTTGGCAAAACAGCAGCTGTTATAACAATGGCACTGAGTAGAGCCAAGCCAAGCCCTAAACCATTAACGATCATTGATTCATGACTGCGTCTGGGGACGTTTCTCTTGGTTTGAAGGAACGTCAGCTTCTCAAGCAATCCTGTCTCGGCGGTTGCAATGGCTAGACCGTAGGTATAAAGTCCGAGGAAGACGTGCCATGGAAGAAACGTGGTTCTTGTAGTCCGTACTTCTCCTCTATGCCAGAAGTTCAAGAACCCACTCACCCACTGCAATACAACGTTATAGTTCATAAATAATCTTCAAAACTGGTCTCCCCTCAAGAAAATTGAGGGGTCTTTTCGTAAATACTGATAACTTAATGCCCCCGTTTCTAAAATTACATATAAACCTCGCTTCTCTTAAAATGCACTATTGATGACAAGGATCCTCGTGGTCTCTGGGGGGGGGGGGGGGGGGGGGCTATAATTAGTAAACAGACTCCAAAGAAAAAGACACTTTAGCAATAATTTGAATTTTTTTTGTACTACTGGTAATAAAGTAAATATATAGGACATAGCACACAGATTGAACTGACAGTAATAAATGGTTTTATCTGTTGAATTCGTTTTATAATCTTTTAGGGGAATCTTGTCAGCTTGAAAGCTTCCGTGACAAATTAGAAACTAATCCCAAGTGGGTAGTATTCAGTTTAGTCCTTTTGTCATTCTTTACATTATTGATGGCAAACATTTTTTTTTTTTAAAGTAAAAAACAATAATGAGAGTAACGTGTTATCCGACCTTTATAATAAATTTTTAAAAAATTCTTGAAAAGCATCTTGTAGTTCTTTTTCGATAATAAATTGATGATGCATAAAAAACTAAGTATATCTCAGATGTTTAAATATTAAATTGAATTAATGACATAGGTTGGTAAAAAGAGAAAAAGACGAACCTGGGCAGCGAAGAGAGAAACAGAGAGCAAACCCATCCAAGAATGGAGACTGTAGAAATTAGCAAAAACTCCTTCTTGGGATTGAAACTTTGTCCAAATCCCAAACAAAGCAGAGGCCAATGCCAACCCTTGTAGCCATAGATGAACTGCTTTCTTCATTTTCCTTGAACCAGGCATCCATCTGTGTATCAGAATCGCTGCACAGATCAAACCAACAAATTCTTTATAAAAATATTCATGAAAGAGAGAGATCAAATCTTCAAAAGGGCATGAAGAAGGATCATCACTACCTTCTCCACTTACAAGAATGAAGCCAATCACCATCAGCAGAGGATGAAGAGTCTACAAAAGTATAATAATAAACTTGATTAGAGAGACCAGAGATCCAATTAAATGAAATCAACGAGCAAGAGAGAGTGTGATAATTACAGAGTAGCTGAGGCCTAGATTAGGGAGGAAGAGTGCCCAGTACAGAACCGAAGCTGCGACTACTAAACCGGAGAGTCTCGCAAACAAGACCAATGATAGTCTTGAAGAATCCACACTTCCCATTCCACTATCTCTCTTCAAAGTTGAGTACAGTCTCTCTCAGAAAGTTGCCGACAAAATGATTTTTTTTTATTAAGAAAACAAGAGATTATGGATATATATGTATATATGGACCTCTCTGTCTCCTTCCTTACACGGCCCATTTAATTCAAGGCTGATAATACTGTACTTAAAGTCAAAATGTTGACTTATAAGTCCAGGGTAACCAACCGTACAGAACAGCAAGACTATAAAGATAAAAAGGTAAATAGCAATTTCACAACACAACTGTCAATTGAGTCTTACAAAAGTTTGAATATTGAAAGAAAGACGCTATTACCAAGTCTTAAAACAACGATAGGATATCAAATTGTTACACTCGACAACCACACAAGACGGGGTTTTTTAACAGAAACATTACAACAGACTCAAGTTTTTGTTTTATTGCCACACAATACCAACAGCACTCAAATGCATGAGTGCCCATTGGATTTTAGTCTTTTAGATCCCTTATTAGCACAACTTTTAGGCAGTAGTACGATTTGATACGCCTCTCCCCTGTCCACGTCCACCATACCCATAACCGCCACCACCACCACCACCACGCCCACCATAACCACCATATCCACGCCCACCATATCCACCACGTGAATAACCGTTCCGACCATAACCACGACCTCCTCGACCTCCTCTGAATCTCGAGAACTCACCAAATGTCTGCAATTATACCAATACCGATTTTTTAAGTCAATGGGTTTCACATTCTGCAAACTTGAGTATCTCACAGGAGGGGGGACTAATTAAGTCGAGTGTGAAAAATATATAGAAAGTACCTCAGTATCTAGTTTCCTTTGCTCCGAGAACCTAGGTCTTGCATTTTGGGAGTCTCGGTCAATGGCAGTTGATGAGAGGCTATCGAAAAAGTCGTCTTTGTTGTAAACAGGCTACATCAATAAACAATTAAAATATGAGACTAAACAGGAAGAAACATGACGGCTTTACTTGATTATAAATCTTCTTTACTTACTTTGACATCAATCTTCGGCAGCTCAGCTTCATCTTCGACTAGGGCATCATCATCACCATCTCCGTTGGTACTCTTCCCAAGATGACCCCATACTTCATCCTTATTGAATTTTTCATTCATCGCCGTGAAATCAAAATCTTCAGTGAACTTCATTACCTGGTTTGATCTCTGCCAACAAGGAGGACTATTAGCATACATGGCTTTACTTCACGAGCTTTATTAATTAGTAGATCTTTCCCCTGGTAAAAACAAATAAATGAGAAGAACATTACCCCAGCTCCTCTTCCTCTTCCTCTTCCACGTCCCCTGTAACCATTATGTGTTGGGAAAGACTGCCCATTTGGCTGAGAAAAAAAATCATTAAAAAAACTTCAATTAATCATATGAAACCATGAAGACTTATAAGCAAAACATGGAAGACGAAATCTAATACATCAAGGAAGCAACCCAGAGAGCTTTTCATGCATCTTCAACAAAGAATAAAAATACAGCATGGAAAAATAAAATGGGTATAACCACAGGTGTATGCAAGTTAAAAACCTTATGAGTTGGCCTTGCAGAGGAAGGCAATGGCAGTATTGGAGGTTGGGCTTCTGATGTAATTGGAACAGATTGTTCCTGCCCAGCTGATGAGGATGATACTTGAACCACCTCAACATCTTTATCAGCATTTTTAGAGGGTGGGGACAAAGAGACTGCAGCAGATCCAGACTGCAGCAGTTGGCCAGGAGTAACCAACAAAGGTTTTGGCTTATCTTGGCTGATGGAACTAGAAATACCAGCAACAGGAGCAGACGTTAACTGTGTTGTCTGCGGTAGAGAAATTGGACCAGTAACTACACTAGGTTTGTTAGACAGCGGAAGGCCAGCACTTGTTTCGGTGGCTCTAGTAGTTGGTAGAGAAAATGGAAGCAAATTAGTTTCCTGAGATAGGGTAGGAGGCACAGCAATAGGAGCTTTGTTTGACAGCAAAGGAGGGGCCATCTCTGAAGCTAGTGAAGGAGATGGTGCCGACTGCAGTGTAGATTGCAGGCTGGAAGAGAGCGGCACAGGTGGTAGACTAGAGAAAGGCAACGAACTGGGTGCTAGAATTTGAGAGCTGGTACTAAAAGGAAACAAAGAAGAGGGTGGTTCTGGCAAGCTTGAACCCTGCAAAGTTGATGAACCAGAAGGTGGAGGGGCATTAAAGTTAGGATATTGCAAGGGTTGCTGAAGAGAACTGGGCATTGGGAGCCCATGAGGAGGTCGAATCAGAGACTGTTGATGCAATTGGGGAAGGCCATTGGGAGGTGGAGTGTAGAATCCTTGCCAATACATTGGCGGTTGTGGGGATGCTCCCCATGAACCAAGATTTCCACCAGGCTGATACAAAGGCATTGAGTTTTGAAATCCCATCCCATGTTGACCAGGTTGTCCATTATGAGAACTAATGTCAGGCAGTGACCCGCTCACTGTAGAAGGCAAGCTACTAGATGTAGGCATCGGGCTAGGATAGTGAGACTGCAAACCAAAAACAAGTGGAGGATGAGTCATAATTTACATCAACTGACTATAAAATCACAGACAACATTATCCTCTTAACATTTCTACTATTCACCTGAATAATAGCAGGGTCATTATTTATGGTAGGTGGAGGAGGCTGAACAGGTGGAGAAGCTTTGACTTGCAAATCCTGCCAACAAGAAGAAGAATCAGTGTCCAAAGTGGGCAGACTAACAACTGATAACACAAAACGCATTAGCATAATCTTTTTGGATACCTTGATATCGGTTCCACGGAACAATATGTACTCATAAACTTTGTCACTTGGAGGAACTTGCGGACCATCTTTTTTCCTTCCTTCAGTTCCAAATGATCGCACTACACACGAGAAAAAATTCAAAGTATCAGGCCATCTAAATCTCACCATGCACCACCAATAATTTCAAATAAATTGATTAACAAGTTAGATAGTAAACATGAACACTTCTTTCAAAGCGAGCTAAAAACAGCTCAAGATCGGAGCAAAATTTCACAAGAATAACAAAAAATAAAAATAAAAAGCTATAAGAGAACAAACGAGAAAACACCACCAAAATCAAACGACGCATATAATTATCATCATCCATCGGAAGTGAAAAGGAATCGTACCGTTTTGTAGTCCGATACTAGATTCATCAGTATTAATGTTGTAAAGGATCCCTTCGTATCTGATCTCGCACTTGGATGTCAAACTAATCAAGCTCCCCACATAAGAATCAGCAGCGGAGCTGGATTTAGCGCCCGTATTATCAGCCGCCATATCCGATCTGTCTGTATGTGTCTCTCTCCGCCGGAACACCACGAAGAATCTCAGAACAAAGAGAGATTCAGGAGATAAAAAGCTAAATTCTAGAGAGGGGAAAGCAAACACACGCCGCGAGATCCTGATCCCTTTTGAGAGAGAGAGAGTAAGACGAAGGTATAGGAACAATTAGGGTTTACTTTTTATAATTTGGGGGAGATCGAGCATCTCGTTTTTTGATTATCCATTCCCGTAAAAAGCCCAAAACAGGGATAAGAAAATATCTCTAGCTGACCATATTAGCCTAGTGTTGTTTCATTGACTTGTATCTACTACCTAATCGTACAAAGCCACGTGTTCTATCGTACAGGGCCTTCTTCGTAATTCACCTCTATGAATGCGTTTTGGCATAAACCAGAAGCTAGCTTAGCTACGAACGAGCCTATACGAGCCATTCCAATTGAACGGCTTGTGTTCGTATTGTTACTACTATGGTTACTGTTTATTTACATAAATCACATGTGTTTATGGCTAAGTTGCATGGAAATTCTATCCGAAATCTGTTTTCCGTTACAAAAACATCGAAGTGAGAAATTCTTGAAAACGCGGGAAAATATTCAAAATGAGAAATTCTTTAAAACGCGGGAAAACGTAACGGCAATATAATTCCTAAAAATCATAATATGAAACGTGGTGGACACGTCTTTTCTGTTTTTGAAACATAACGGAAACTTACATTCTCTATTTAAACAATTAGCTCACAATTTAATAATTTGAAAACATGAGATATATCATTTGAACTCTGATGGAGTGATGGTTATGATCTTATACTATTTCAAATACTTTTTTAAAAAAATATTTATTTGTGAAATAAAAAATTCTTGAAAACGCGAGAAAACATTCAAAATGAAAACTCTTTAAAACGCGGAAAGACTTTCAGAATAAAAAACTCTTTAAAAAAGCGGAAAAACGTAATGAAAATATAATTTCTTAAAATTACAATATGGAAACGTGGCGGACACGTCTTTTCTGTTTTTGAAATATAATGGAAACTTACACGTTTGACTAAAAAAATGCAAAATTACATTAACAATTAGCTCACAAATAAATAATTTTAACACATGAGCTATATAATTTTAACTTTGATGGTTATGATCTTTTTATCCTTAGTAATCTATTTAAATTTATGTATTGGACTTGTATTATTCCAAATATTTTTAAAAAATATTTATTTGTGAAATGAAAAATCTTGAAAACGCGAAAAAATATTTGAAATGGAAATTTTTTTAAAAATACAGGAAAACGTAACAGAAATATAATTTTTGAAATCATGATATGGAAACGTGGCGGACACGTCTTTCTGTTTTTGGAACACAACGGAAACATTCTCTATTTTAAAAAATAGCTCACAAATAAATAATTTGGAAACATGAAATATATAATTTTTACTTTGATGGTTATGATCTTTTATCCTTAGTTAATCTATTTTAATTTATGTACTGAACTTGTATTATTCCAAATATTTTTTAAAAATATTTATTTGCGAATGGAAAATCTTGAAAATGCGAGAAAACATTTAAAATGGAAAATTTTTTAAAAACATGTGTAAACGTAACAGAAATATAATTCCTAAAAATCACGATATAGAAACGTGGCGGATACGTCTTATATGTTTTTGAAACGTAACGGAAACTTACATTCTCTATTTAAACAATTAGCTACAAATAAATAATTTTGACACATGAACTATATAATTTTAACTTTGATAGTTATGATCTTTTATCATTAGTTTATCTATTTAAATTTATGTATTGGACTTGCATTATTCTACTCTTTAAAATGCGGGAAAACGTAAAAAAAAAAAATAGTTCTAAAAATCATGATATGGAAACGTGGCGGACATGTCTTTTTGGTTTTTGAAGCATAACGGAAACTTACATTTTCTATTTAAACAATTAGCTCACAAATAATAATTTGGAAACATGAGATATATAATTTTGACTTTGATGGATCTTTTATGCTCTGTTAAACTATTTAAATTTATCTGTTGGACTTGTATTATCCCAAATAATTTTTAAAAATATTTATTTTTGAAATAAGAAATTCTGGAAAACGCGAGAAAATATTCGAAATTGAAAACTCTTTAAAATGCGATAAACATTATAAATGGAAAACTCTTAAAACCTCAGGCCGGAAAACATAAAAAAATAATATAATTACTAGAAATCACAATATATAGGAAATGTGGTGGATACAACTTTTCTATTTTCGAAACATAACGGAAATTTTCATTCTCTATTTAAACATTTAGCTCACAAATAATTAATTTCGAAACATAAAATATAATTTTAACTTTGATGGTTATGATTTTTATCCTTAGTTAAACTATTTAAATTTAGTATTAAATTTGTATTATTTCCAATATTTTTTTCAAATATGATTTTTGGTGATTTACCGCATATATTAATTATATATATATATATATTTTTCCATATTCCCAACATATATCCGTTTATTGACTTGAAAAAGAAAAAAAAAAAATCGTGTCCATGCACCATAGATTTATGGTATGAAATAAGCTCTTGGAGCGACTTCGCGAAACCTGGAAGACAGCAGCTTATTAGAGCACCTCCGTTGGAGGTGCTAAAGTGGAGTTCTAAAGTTTAAACCAATTAAAAGTGATTAAAAATAATCCAAAGCATCTGAAAATAATTAGAACCGGTTCTTAGTTAAGAGGTTTTAGAAACTCTTAGAACCCCTGACGTGTCATCACGTGAGTGGATGAACTAATTTTAAGAATAAAAAAAAAAATCTCGCTCTCTCTCTCTTCTTCGCAAAAAAAATTTCGATTTTTTTTCACTTCATCGGCGAGAGACGATGGCGATACCATCAGAGATTTGAGTCTGAATCCGTTGATTGAGAGGAGAATTGAGTCTGAAATTGTGTTCTCTGAGTGTCCGTGAATCAGTGATCGTGCATACTCAGAGGTAATTTTGAATTTAAATCTTGATTTTGACTTGAAATTAGGTATTTTACAGTGACGTTTGGTTTTGATCTAATTAAAGGCTGCTTTGGGAAAGAATAAGAACAATGTAAACGAACCAATTCGGTTTTACCTGCAAGTTGGAGAACAGAAGCTTATCATTGGGACGCTCTCTCATGAGAAGTTTCCTCAGCTGGCTACGGAGATTGTGTTGGAAAGGGGTTTTGAGCTGTCTCATAGCTGGAAGAATGGAAGCGTGTTCTTCTCTGTTTACAAAGTTGATGCATCTGATCCATATCCTTTACTATTTGAATGTTTTGTTGTTATTTCTTTAACCATACAAGCTTGTTGATGACTATGATTTGGGGAATCATAGTTTAGCTTTGTTTTTGACTTCCGTGACTCTCTAGTCCGTCTCACAGAGACTGATGATATGACTGACAATGAACCTGTGGTTGCTAGTGACAAAGGTGAGTAAGGCCCACTGCTATGTTTTGTCTTCACTTATCTTATTTGGGTTTACTTAATAACATCAATCTTTTATATACTGATGTGGTCTTTGCAGAGCCAACTGTTGCGAACTCAGGTGTGAAACAGGTGAACTTTCAAGTGCCAAATGAAGATGTCAAGGCCAAGCAAGATGATGACAATGATGGTAGTGATGAAGAGTCTGAAGATGACTCAGAGGATGATAGTGAAGACTCTGGAGACGAAGAGGTACTTATATCTTCATACTAGCTACTGGCTGAATTTGTTGTAGAATTAACTTAAAGCCAGTGGTACTAGAGTTATCCTAAGTGTCTGCGGTAATAGTTTTAATGATGGTAATCTTTATCTGTTTGGTGTTAATGCTTGAATCGGTAATGCTTGAATCTGTTTGGTGTGTTGTCATTGCTTGAATCTGTTAATGCTATCTCGGTTCTGTTAATGCTTCAATCTGTTAATGCTATCTCGGTTCTGTTATTGCTTGAATCTGTTAATGATTTGACCACTTTCTTCTTCTTTGACACATGACCGTAATGATTTTATCATCTCACAACTGTATTCAGTATTCTTTTTTTTTTTTTTTAATAAGTATTCAGTATTCTTTAATTATATATATATATATATATATATATATATTCAAATTACTTATTTTGTTTGAAATTATTAATAACCAAAATATACAAGTGGCTGCCATTTTACATGCACAAAGCAACAAAAGAGTTCCTTAACTTCCTACTTCCTAAAAAGCACAACAAAGAAAAACGTTATACTTAATTCCCGCTTCCTCACTAACCATTTCCCAACGTTACGATTCACTAAACCCTTTAACAAAAAAAAAAAACGTTACGATTCACTATACTCTAAAAAAACCCCAATAGTTTATTATTGTATTTGGTATATTCAAAAGAGCCAAAACTATCACCGACAAACCCAAATAGTCACTCTACGTAACGTACCACAGGAGAAATAAGAAAAATTACTTTCAAACAAAAAAATCTCAAGAAAGAGGAAGAAATAAAATTCTTGATTTCAGTCTTTGAATCTTTTGCATTAATTGCGGAAGCAAACACTCACACACCTGGCAATTATACCGAGTCCACGGCATGGGTCACCCCATCCCACTCATCGGGTTAGAAAAGTGACTCGTCGATAACTACTGTTTCACCGTCACATTCATAATTTCCGGAGGCCCAAGGATCCGTTCTTAACTCTCTCCCTTACAATTTATTCATACTCGTTTAGTTAACGGGCTTAACGAGTTAGCCTATTTATAAATTTTCAAGTAAACATGCTTAAACAAGTCAACCTATCGAGCCCATTTGACCCACGCTTTAAAGCCCATTTTAACATCACTACGGCGAAGAAACGCTTCCCGGCGGTTCTCGCCGTCGATTTATTTTGTACATATGCTTGATGTGGCCGTTGAGTTCCACGTGTTACCCATACATTTTCTATCCATTAAATGTCATTTGCCTTGTCGTTAAGTTAACCATTGTGTTGCCACAATCAGAATTCGTGGCATACCAACTACTCTCCGATATATTGACATGCAAAGACCAGAAGAATATATATATATATGATCGACTGAAAAGATGCACATGAGAAACCATCAAAAAGAGGACAATTCTATCAGTATCACGACATGAAAGAACAGTGATGTGTTGTCGTTGCAAATAAGACTGACATAATATCAAATACACCAACAATAGTTGTCTAAGAGAGCCAACAACGTCGGCCAAAAGATCATGCATGTAAATTTTGTTTCATTCGACCGAGGTTCTCTGCAATCTTAGCAATCCAGTTCTTAACTTCGTTTCACAATATCAACTCCAGGGACCAGGGCCATCCTGTTTTTTAGCCTAACTTACGTTTACACTCAGTCACTCACACATATGTGAGTTCATTCTCAGTTTTAAATCTACAACCCGATAAATTTTTCTTTTCAGTCGTTGTGAGCAAAATCAAGGTAGATGAAAAAATAAACAAGTGGCATGCAAGAGATATACCTACTTTGGTTCAGAGAAACTTCAAACCACACACTTCTTTCACTATAAAAAATGTCTAATCACACAATGATCTCTCCTTGCTCAGTGTTATGATATATTCCAGATTTTTTTTTGTTTTGGCTGATTTCATTAAATTATTTCACCACTTTAATGTTAAGATATATGTTCGAGCTTTTTTGTTGAGAAAAGGAATATTAAATCAAATATTTTACGCTCCATTTTCTAAATTAATTTTGTCGTGTTTGTAAGAATGTGGACTCATATACATGATCTAGGAGAGTAGGACAGTGATTTTGTTCATAGATAGGATACGTAATGAAAATGACGTATAGGAGCATCTTCAAAATCACCATTCAAGTGGGCATACACAATTAGTCTATAGTTTTTTTTTTTTTTTTTTTTTTTTTTTTTTTTTTTTTTTTTTTGATAAAGAACAATTAGTCTATAGTTTATCTTTATATAAAAAAAAATTAGTCTATAGTTTATCTTAAAAAAAAAAAGGTAATAGGCCGCTTTATATCATTACTAGACGGATCTAAAGAACAATCCTCCATGATTACAATTTACAATAATTGAGCTAAAGCTAATTGAGCTAAAGCTTAACATAATGGATGTTTATAAATATACCGCCTTTAGATTGATTTTTCTAAGTCGTCAAATCCCTCTATTGAATTAGGAGCGGGTCTGTTTCTTAAGACTCGAGAATCTAAACTCTAACCAAGCCGGAAAATGTATTTTGTTTTCCAGCTAAAATATGAAATTTCTGTTACTTATTTAGGAGGTAAAATTCGAAATGATACAAAAAAATTTTGGGAAGAAGAGAAGCAAATCCCCATGGTTTCGGGAATCAGCAATGGCACCGCCAAATTCTCACAGTTGCTCAACAACACGTGTCAACATCTGAGAACGTAAATATTTGTAAGTAGGGCCCACTTTACAACTGACCAGATATATTATGAGCCTCACTCGATAGTACGGCGCTTTTTTTCACAAAAATATCTCTCTCCTCTCTCACACACACTGTTTTAGTGTGTGTTTTCTTCTGCAGGTCTACTCGACGGTCAAAGCAAATCTTCATCTTCCATCGTCTCTCTCAGGAATCGCTCGTCTTCGAGACAACGATGACGGATACAACTGACGATATCGCTGAGGAAATTTCGTTTCAAAACTTCGAGGATGACTGTAAGTTGCTCGGAAGTCTCTTCAACGACGTCTTGCAGAGAGAAGTCGGCACCGATTTCATGGAGAAAATCGAACGGACTCGGATTCTCGCTCAGGTTTTGCTTCTTTATTTTTTGGACTTCCGGCTCTGTTTTCAAAGCTACTTTGTGATTTTTTTTTTGTTTTTTTAACTCGGATCCGTCTGTAGAACTGATAATGGGGTTTAAAGGAGTGTTTAGAAGGGAAAACGTTGAAGGCGAAGAACGAAATTATTTTCTGTAGCTTATGATCGGTTTGTTTTGAAAAGGAAATGGAAATATAGGAGAGATTTTTTTTTGAATTACTTGCGGTTGACGAAAATGGTTTGGTTTGTTTGATTTACACAGCCGAGAATCCTAGATTCGTTTAAGATCTAGATTATGCGTTTTAGTTATTCTATTTCCCTAGCAGGAGACTGGATTCTGGAGTCTTATGATGAAGTGTCTTTAACTGCATATAATATATTCTAATTTTGCCAGATGGTTAATAAAGAGTAATAGACCTTGTGTTGATACTACTTTTGTTTGGCTTTACCTTTCAGAGTGCCTTAAATCTTCGTCTGGCTGGTATTGAAGATACGGCTGAGCTTTTGGAGAAGCAACTTACTTCAGAAATATCAAAGATGTCACTGGAGGAAGCATTGACACTGGCTCGTGCGTTCAGTCATTTTCTTAATTTGATGGGCATTGCTGAAACTCATCACAGGTGAACTATTATTGACCTCCACATGTCAGAAGAATATAAACAATTTGTCTATGATCCTTATCCCAAAATGAAGTCTGTATACTTGGGTGAATATTATGTTTTGCTTTGCTTAACCTCTATTTGAAGCCTGAAAGATTGCTTGATCATTGAGGCAAAATGTTTCCAATTTTCAGAGTTCGTAAAGTCTGCAACGTTCCACAACTTTCAAGATCATGCAATGATGTATTCAGTAAGCTATTGCAAAGTGGAATTTCCCCAGATGAGCTTTACGACACAGTTTGCAAGCAGGTATACTTTGTTGTTCTTCTTGCTGCCAGTCTTTCATCTTTGACAGTAACTACAAGATTTGAGTTCAAACTTCAAAGACTGCCATTCCAATGCTAAGTAACACCATTTTTCTTTTCCTCAGTTTGGTCCTTGTTTGCTTATTAAAGTTTGTCAAATGCAGGGCGTTGAAATTGTTCTTACTGCACACCCCACTCAAATCAACAGGCGAACTTTGCAGTACAAACATATTAGAATGGCTGTAAGTTGTTGGTCCTGACATTAATTGCTACTATACTTGCTGAAAGCAATTTGAGGTTTATGGCCTTTGTACTTTTCAAATTAAGTAAGATACTATTTGCAGCATCTACTAGAATATAACGATAGACCAGACCTTGGACTTGAAGATCGGGAAACGGTCATTGAGGATTTGGTACTAACTTCCTTATATATTTCCCCTAGAATTTATCTGCTGAAGCATTACAGCTAATACTTTCATTTCGTTTAAAAGGTTAGGGAGGTCACTTCACTGTGGCAGACTGATGAACTTAGACGTCAGAAACCTACTCCTGTTGATGAAGCTAGGGCTGGTATGCTAATTAAAATTTTGTAAATGTCTGAGGAATTTTATTTGACAAACAAAGGTTAATTATTCCTTGTGTTAGGTCTGAACATTGTTGAGCAATCCCTTTGGAAAGCTGTACCACATTACTTGCGTCGTGTCAGCAGTTCTTTGAAGAAGGTCTTACTTGTTTCTCTCATTTGTTGAAAGTTCTGAATGGTAAAGTGACTTGATACTGACAGAATGATATCATTCTATATGTCCTCTTCAGCTCACAGGGAAGCCGCTCCCATTAACTTGCACCCCAATAAAGTTTGGTTCCTGGATGGGTGGTGATAGAGATGGAAATCCAAATGTCACGTCAAAGGTGAGCCTTCTATATTTTTCTTTTCCCTTGAATAATCAATTTATATATTGGTGAGAATGCGAGCTTTGCCTGGGATTTCTACATTATCTTAAGAAAGGGTTACTATTTGGCTGGCATAGAGAGATATTAGGATTAACTTGCTGACACAATGTTTTTTATCGATAAATTTCCAGGTCACCAAAGAAGTATCACTCATGTCTAGGTGGATGGCTATCGATCTGTACATAAGAGAGATCGATAGCTTAAGATTTGAATTGTCTATGAATCGATGCAGCGATAGATTGTCAAGATTGGCAGATGAAATTCTTGAAAAAGGTATGCTTCTGGGGGACATCTCATGTCTCAGATTTTTCTTGATTCTTGAGAGCACAAATCTTCAAGATGTTTTTTTCCTCCCCAGAAGCTTCTGCACAAGATCACCTTGAAACTTGGGGCCCGAATGGTGGTAGAAGCCAACCAAAATTTCCAAGCCAGCAGGGCTTATCCCTACCCACTCAACTTCCTCCTAGAGCTGACCTTCCCTCATGTGCTGGTAAAGAATTTCATGAATAGGCTCTCTTTATATAAAAGTATACAAGCATGCATACTGCAGATTTCTTCTATATTCACGGCTCATCTAACTAAGTTTCCAATGTCTACTTGCAGACTGTGGTGAATCTCAGTATCCCAAACTTGAAGTTCCTGTGACGGATTATATGCCACTCAATCGTCAGGTGAAGCATAGCTCAAAAGATTCTGCATATGCCTGTCTTTTTTTGTTCTTTATGTTTTTTATCCAGTATTGAAATATACCCTGGCTGAGTTTGTCTTTTTTTGATAGTTCGCTTGATTTTCTTCCTTAATATAGGAAGTTCAGGACATTTCCAGTAATGGCTCAGGCCAAAGGTTGCAAATAAAGACAGCAAGTGGAACTTCTGTCAACTCTAATGGCTCTCAGCAAAGTCTTACTCCCCGAGGTTCCTCCTCCTCGAGTTCTCAACTTCTTCAGAAGAAACTACTTTCGGAGTCTCAGAATGGGAGGACCAGTTTTCAGAAGCTATTAGAACCAACTCCACCCAAACGAGCTGGAATTGCTCCTTATCGGATTGTTCTTGGCGATGTAAAGGAAAAGGTGCTGGTCCTTCTAAACTTTTCTCAATAAGCTCATGTAAAGAGCCGGATTTAGCACCGTCAAAAATGTGAAAGAGTTCATGTCTATATTGTCCAGGGAAATTTTCTTCAGCTTCTTTTAACTAATTTACCAATCTTCTCAATATTACAAATTTATAACCATCTTGATAAATTCTATTTTCTGGAGTAAAATGACTTTTACACTTAATGATCTGTGATTACAGCTTCTGAAGACACGTAGACTTTTGGAACTTCTTCTTGAGGGTCTTCCTTGTGAATATGATCCTTGGGATTACTACGAAACATCAGACCAACTTCTGGAACCGCTACTCCTCTGCTATGAATCTCTGGTAGGATCTTGCTTAAAGCAAATTGGTCACCTACTTTAAAAATCATGAACTGCATACGTGAAAATCATTCTTTTCTCAGCAATCATCTGATGCTGGAGTATTAGCGGATGGCCGGCTTGCCGATCTGATCCGTAGAGTTGCTACTTTTGGCATGGTTTTGATGAAACTTGATCTACGTCAGGTGCGTTTTTTTTCCTTCTTGTTTTGGCTCTGTCTGTGATTTCTGTCTGATGTAGGATTCATTAATCAGGAAGCTGCAAGGCATTCTGAAGCTTTGGATGCAATTACAACATACTTGGATATGGGCACATACAGTGAATGGGATGAAGAGAAGAAACTCGAGTTTTTGACAAGAGAATTGAAAGGGAAACGACCCCTTGTCCCTCCAAATATTGAGGTCAGCAAGCACTTACCGTGAATTTATTTTTATGTTAGGCTCATGTCTCAGAAATTATGAAACTTAATTAGCAGTTGCAACTTATCTTACTGTTAGAACAATGGAGTAATCAATAACTTGATCGTTTCTGCGTTTACTTTAAGGAAGGCCAATATGATGATTCGAAAGTGATCTCTGATCATATATCCTGTAGTTTTATGTTTTAACACCATTATGAAAACTGTTGAACCTTTGCAGGTTGGTCCTGAAGTGAAAGAAGTACTAGACACCTTACGGGTTGCTGCTGAGCTAGGAAGTGAATCACTCGGAGCTTACGTGATTTCCATGGCTTCAAATGTATGAAAGTTTTCAGTCATTCACACTCACTTATTTGCTGAAGCTAACATGGATGAGTAGCTAATTTAATCTGCATCAAATATGATGACATTTATCTGTTGCTACTTGTAGGCAAGTGATGTCCTCGCTGTGGAGCTTCTGCAGAAAGATGCCCGTCTTGCCGTCAGTGGCGAGCTGGGAAGACCATGTCCTGCTGGAACGTGAGTGTAATTTCTTGCAGGGACACTTAATTGTTTATCATTTTTCTCTGTGCCTGTTTTCATTGGATGTTGTGTCTATATCTCTAACTTTTTTGATGGCATAAGTTCTTGGTATGCTGATTTACTATTGTTATATGATAGACTGCGAGTGGTGCCTCTTTTTGAAACGGTGAAGGATTTAAGAGATGCTGGATCGGTGATAAGGAAATTGCTATCAATCGAATGGTACAGAGAGCACATCCAAAAGAACCACACCGGCCACCAAGAGGTAGATATACTTAAATTTCAATTTCAACTTTTGGTGGATGCAGCTCTAGGTGTGTCTGAAACTAATATTATTTATGCGCAGGTGATGGTTGGATATTCAGATTCTGGAAAAGATGCTGGACGCTTTACAGCGGCATGGGAACTTTACAAAGCCCAGGAAGATGTTGTGGCTGCTTGTAATGAATTTGGCATCAAAGTTACATTGTTCCATGGTCGAGGAGGAAGTATCGGCCGAGGTGGTGGCCCAACTTATTTAGCCATACAATCCCAACCTCCAGGGTCTGTAATGGTGAGTTAGTTTCCCATATGGATAGTTTTTTTTTGCTTTTCAGCCAGAGTTCTCATGTATTGTCTTGCATTGACTCTGCAGGGTACACTCCGTTCCACAGAGCAAGGTGAGATGGTGCAAGCCAAGTTTGGGATACCACAGACGGCTGTTAGGCAGTTAGAGATTTACACAACTGCGGTGCTGCTTGCTACATTGCAGCCTCCTCAGCCACCAAGAGAAGAAAAATGGCGGAGCCTAATGGAAGATATCTCAAACATCAGCTGCCAAAACTACAGGAGCACGGTCTACGAAAACCCAGAATTCCTCTCATACTTCCAAGAGGCAACACCCCAGGCAGAGCTTGGTTTCCTCAACATAGGAAGCAGGCCAACACGAAGAAAGAGCTCATCAGGGATTGGACATCTCCGAGCTATCCCTTGGGTTTTCGCCTGGACCCAGACAAGGTTTGTCCTTCCTGCTTGGCTTGGTGTAGGAGCTGGTCTGAAAGGAGTCTGTGAGAAGGGTTACGCTGATGATCTCCAAGCAATGTACAAGGAATGGCCCTTCTTTCAGTCGACCATAGATCTTATAGAGATGGTGTTAGCTAAAGCAGATATCCCAATAGCCAAACATTACGATGAAGTGCTTGTCTCAGAGAACAGAAGAGTAATTGGTAGTGAGCTCAGAAAGGAGTTGCTGACTACTGAGAAATATGTGCTTGTGATAAGTGGCCATGAAAAGCTATCAGAGAACAATCGGAGCCTGAAAAAGCTAATAGAGAGTAGACTTCCATATCTGAACCCCATGAACGTGCTGCAGGTTGAGATCCTCAAGAGGCTAAGACGTGATGACGACAACAACAAGCTCAGGGATGCGTTGCTCATCACCATTAACGGCATTGCAGCTGGAATGAGGAACACTGGTTAAAGACACTATCAAAACACGCTTTGGTCTTATTTTGCTTTGTTTTTTGAACTACTACTGTGTGCTCGCAGAAAACCTCTGCATATAACTCCTTATTTGACTTTTTCCTCAATCTGCTTCCTTGCCTCTGTTGCTACTCTGTACTTGCGCCACTTTATTTTAGTAGAGCTCCAGCTTTATTTGTATGGCTTTGTTTTTATTTTTCCTATTTTCTGCAAGTTCTTGTTAAATAACATTGCTTTGGTTAGACCTTTTGTATAACGGTAGAAATTGGTGCATGAATGAGCAGAGTAGAAAGGAGAAGACCAAACACAGTCGAATGAGAGAAATAAAGACTTGTTTCTTTACTTCACTTTGTTCTACAAAATTACAAATAACGCAAACTAAGAATGACAAAAGAATCAATGTGTATTGCAAACCAAATACAATAGTCATTGAAGTTCAAAATCATCTGTGTCGTCAAAGTATCGTGGATCTATTTCCTTGTTAAGTACTATGCACACTAACCGTCTGGTATCAACCAGAAGAAGGAATGAACTTCCTCTCTCTTCTCTTGAGAACTAAAGAGAGTGAAAGTGAGAGTTAGAACGGACTGACCCAGTGAGCCAACTTCAACATGAATTCAGGCACAAGACGCCTTCTGTCTACGCTTTTACCAATCACTTCTTGACCATCATCTCCCATAACCACTGATACTATATCTTCAAACATCTCATCTTTTCCACCTCTCATTGGATCCTAACATAGATAACCAAATTTCCAGATCCAAATTCAGGTTCTTGTATGACTAGACATTCAGATCTCAAAAGACCGGCCATTTACCTGAAGAAACAAATCTGTGTGTGTTTTGCCCTCGTAAAGGATCACTTTTGCTTTGGCTCCAAGCCTCTGGAGGGTTTCCGCAAAAGATTTACTTCAAAGATAACATATCAGAAGTTCAATCATCATATCAACCGTCTGAAAAACATGAGACAGACAAGTAAACACAAGGCTACTAAAGTTATAACCATACCTTGCATCTGAAGGGATGGAGTAGTCAGCAGTACCATGGAATAGAATAATAGGTGGGAGACGAGAAACTATGTGTTTTAGATTTGGATTTTGCACTACAAGTTCAGGAGAAAACTGCCTTAATGATTCCTCTCCTTCCATGATGCTGAGAAAGAAAAGTTACATGTTAAAACTGTAAGATTTCAGGCTGCTCAATTGGTCAGGTGAGCAGCGTAAGCTATACCAAGAATTGATATCATACCTCAGAAAAATGGAGCGGTACAGTCCCCTGCTATGGAAGTGGTCTACAAGGTTCAAAAGGTTGTACCTGTAGATCATGATCTCAAAGTTGTTAAGAGTACGACCCACAGGTGATGCAAAGCTTCAGAATAATTGATTTTTTTGGCTTTCATTGGATAGAAGACAGGAATCTAATTGCTTCTTTACGCTAATATTTGAGCATATCCAGAGTTCTAAGAATTGCCTACCATTTCTACAAGACCTTGGTAGCTAATTAGAAACTAGAGTTACATACTCAGGCAAGTAAAGAAACTTGTTTTAAACAACTTCTGGACACATATATCTGAATTCCAATGTAAGGTCACTGTCATGATAACTGTTGTTTGAGTTCTGGGACCAAAAGAAAGGATCCGGCTTACCCTCCAGACAGCCCAAAATAAGCATTTATTTGTGCACTATTCCAAGAGACACTGTCCCCCTCCCCTGACTCTTTAATGACCTGCTCTACAAGGGCGCAAGCAGCAATATGTGCACCAGCTGACTGACCCATCAGATAAATTCTACACAGCAAAAGGATCAGAAATCAGTGAAAATTTCCATGATCTAAGAATTGTTGACAGGATTAATACCTGTCAGGATCACCCCCATACTCAGCAATATGATTGCAAATAAATGAGATGCCAGAAGAAGCATCCTTGACCATGTCACTAATAGATCCCTGAGGAAAATTCCTGTGTAAGAGGAGATGTTACCAAATGAGACCGAGAAACTGTAAGTGAAATCCGACGGAATCTGAGGACACCAAGACATTTCATTGCGCCAGAAGAAAAAACCTTAAAAGCACAATTATTACCTGTAATCTATGCATGCCACAATAATATCTCTTTCTGATAACTGTTGTCCTAGAAGAGAACCCCATGCCTTGTAACTGTATCAACAAATGACATTCTGTAAGGACATTTTCAGTTCTTTCTCCTCAGTCCTCAACACATTAGAATGAAAAAAAATAGTGTCCATTGGGTATCATACTCACCCAATAATCCAGGCTCCGCCAGTCACAAAGGCCACAACTGGTTTTGGACCATTGGAGTTCTTAGGTAGATACAAGTCAAGCCTAAAGGAAAACAAAACACACTTATATTAACATCTAGAGGGTTCTAAACACGAACAAACGAATAACCAGTAAACGATTATGACCTGTTTCTTGGTTGATCACCGTAAACTATACTTCTGCGGACGTGAGGAGAAAAGAAATAGTAATATCCAACTGCAAAGTAAACACCGAAACTAATAGTTACCATCTCATGAAGAGAGTGATAGACAGAGTCCTAACTCCTAAATAAGGAGTCTACGAACCTTGAATAAATCCTGGCATTAGTAAAAATGCATAAAACCCAAGTGCCATCAATCTTGTGATCCATCTATAGCCTACCCTGAATAATAGTTTTTGATCAGCGATCAATCATTCAAAAGATCATCTTTTTGATATGCGAGATCCAATTTTGTTGGATTCAGCAATTCTCACAGATAACGAATCTAAGAAAGGGGAAATAGATACCCAAGATAGCTCAGAAGCTTCAAGCAAAGACGAGTCAACAAGAACGTCTCCGCAGCAGCGTGGCCAACCTCCTGACCAATAGTTTGACGGTCGTCGCTATTACCACCGTCGCTTCCATTAGTTTCATCAGGAAACGCACAGAGACAGTTATCGCTGTTGGATCGTCGCCGTCTATTCTGATACCAACTCGTTAATCCACCACCAGACGACGTCGCCTTCTTCGCCGTGACGGCGCCGTTGTAGCTGGCGGCGCGGGAGAGGAGAGGCTTGACGGTAGAAATGGTGTGGTCATCATAAAATCGAGAAGAAGAAGAAGCGAGGAGGGAGGTTGAGGGATCATCGTATTTCAAAGACTTGAACATCATTTCTGTGGCGGGTGAAGATTTAGGTGGAAGATGTGAGATGTGGAGAATCTGCGACGGCATTTTTTTCCCCTCCTTCCTGATCAGATTTGGCTAATTTTAGACTTTGCGATGAAATCGGAAAGTTTTTGTTTCAGGAATCCATAAAGAAGATGACAAAATTGGAAATGGTGGTAGGAGTAAATTTCAGTTAACCGCTAATTAAACCGCATGACATGGTTTACGGTTTTTAGAGTAGCATTGTATAAAAGAAAAAAAATGGAGAAAACGATTATAATTGCAAGTGCCATTTTGGAATCTCAAGAGTCTCTTTTGCCATTTTGAATACTGATCTTGATGATCACTGAGTTTTACTTATTTAGTTATCAAATTTACACACACACACACACTAATAGAGCATCATCAAGACACTTCCATTAAACCAAAATGATCATTTGCACCAGCATTAACCAAAAAACACACAATCATATATTTTGAAAGAAACCAAAAATAGAGTTTCCAAGTCCCAAAATCAAACATTTGGTTGGCTAAAAATCTTGAATCTTGCCACTATGAACGCTTAAGCTTTCCATTGTTGTCCAAAACTCATCTCAGCCAACACATGAGTATTATTATTGCAATGCCGAATAGCTTGAACAATGCTCCTAATCTTATTGAACGGATCTGGATTAAAAAACAAATAGATATATTTCTATTTGGAATTTTAATCATTTTATTTGCTATATCGTCAAAGTTGATTAATGAAGTATTTAAGAAGCATCTTGGTATTTATTCGCCGTTTCTTTCATACTCGTCCTTGTCTTAGGCGAAAAAAACAGAAAATAAATCTTCTTTCGAAATGTCAAACCAATCAGAAATTCAAAGGGTCTATAAATGTTTGAAACTCTGATTTCCATTATTTGTGGTCATGCATTTTAAACCCCAAGACTTTTGGTTCATGCATTAAAACCCCAGTTTCCCAATTTAGAAGATTATTAATTTATTTATTTCGGATTTTAGCCTTCTCTTCTCAAATTTCTTTCTCTGATTTCACAAAATCTATACTTTAACCCATTAGATTCCTCATTTCTTCACCAGATTTTCCGAGAATATTTTCAGTTTCTCGGGAAATCGGAGCGACTCATAAACTACGACATCGTGACATACTCAGTCACGACCTTTTCTGCCTTTCATCGGAGAGACTGCCCAAACTCGGTATTGTCTCTTCTCTCTTATCCATTGCTCCCAAAAATCCATTCAATTTTGAACAATTCGGTTTCGTGGGTATCATTGTTTTCAAATGTTCTCGTCGGTTTCGCAAAATCAATCGGCATTTTATAGATAAAATTCATTTTTTTTTTCAGTGTAATGCTTTTGAGAGACAACAAAAGTTTGGCCTTTCTTGTTCGTTTTTGCGTGTATAGAAAGATTATCTTAAAAAACAAACATTATTATACAATTTCAGGGTTCTAGAGATTCTGAAAGAGTGAAAGTCTTATTCTTTTTGTAAAGATTACACTTTAAAACAGTCTCTTAATCTATGCATAGGTGTTGAAATTGAGAGACAATGGCAGGACGAAGTGGAAAGAGACGCAGAAGGAAGTTACAATTAAGCAAGCTTTTCACTTTAACTGGTGGAGCTAAAGCTTGTTTCAAGCCAGACCATTCACGTATTGGACGATCTGGTTTCTCTCGTGTGGTTTTCTGTAATGAACCTGATTCCCCTGAAGCTAATTCAAGAAATTACTGTGACAACTACGTCAGGACCACTAAGTATACTCTCACTAGTTTCTTCCCTAAATCATTGTTTGAGCAGTTTAGGAGAGTCGCCAATTTCTACTTCCTTGTTGTTGGGATCTTGTCTTTTACTCCTCTCGCGCCTTATACCGCTGTGAGTGCCATTGTTCCGCTGACCTTTGTTATTCTCGCTACTATGGTCAAAGAAGGTGTAGAAGATTGGCGCAGGAAACAGCAGGTACTTTGATTGATTTTGTTTCATGTTGCTCAACTTGCTCTGAGTGGTTGTTGATTGATTAGAGTTGGATTAGATGATCTTAATTAGGATGCTCTGTGTCTAAACATTTTTTGTTGTCTTGTTCAGAATCCGTAGTCCTAGGTTGGCTTGAGCTATCACATTGCTCAGAACTGGAATTGACCTATCACTGAACTATTGCCTTAGTTCTGCGTTAGCTTGGATCATTTTACTTTTCATTTGCAGATCTAAACATTTCTCATTATGTTGAAGTTCTTATGCTTTTAGGATATTGAGGTTAATAATAGAAAAGTAGGAGTGCACCGAGGCAATGGGAATTTTGATCCTACGGAATGGAAGTCACTAAGAGTTGGAGATATATTGAAGGTTGAGAAAAATGAGTTTTTCCCGGCAGACCTTGTCTTGCTTTCGTCTAGCTACGAGGATGCTGTTTGCTATGTAGAGACAATGAACCTTGACGGGGAAACAAATCTGAAACTTAAACAAGGACTAGAAGTAACTTTGTCATTGCGTGAAGAGCTTAATTTCAGGGACTTTGAGGCCTTTATCAAATGCGAGGACCCAAATGCTAATTTGTACTCGTTTGTTGGTACTATGGAGCTTAAGGGAGAAAAGTACCCTCTCTCACCCCAACAGCTTCTTCTGAGGGGCTCAAAACTCAGGAATACAGACTATATCTATGGGGCTGTTATCTTCACCGGTCCTGATACAAAAGTTGTCCAGAATTCAACAGCGCCTCCGTCGAAGAGAAGCATGATCGAGAGGAAGATGGATAAGATTATATACCTGATGTTCCTCATGGTAGTTTCATTGGCATTTATTGGTTCGATTTTCTTTGGAATTTCAACGAGGGATGATTTCCAGAATGGCGTAATGAAAAGATGGTATCTGAAACCGGATGATTCCAGCATCTTCTTTGACCCAAAGAGGGCGCCCATAGCTGCAATATATCACTTTCTATCGGCGCTAATGTTAAACAGTTATTTCATTCCTATATCCTTGTACGTGTCAATAGAGATTGTTAAAGTTCTTCAGAGTTTCTTCATCAATCAAGATATCCATATGTATTACGAGGAAGCTGACAAACCAGCACATGCACGTACTTCTAACCTGAATGAAGAACTTGGACAAGTGGGTGCAATTCTTTCAGACAAGACAGGAACATTGACATGTAACGCCATGGAGTTCATCAAGTGTTCTATTGCTGGGACAGCTTATGGACGTGCTGTTACAGAGGTGGAGATGGCTATAGGTATGAGAAAGGTTTCTGCTTTGGTGAATCAGAGCAATGGAAGTAGGACTGAGGATGCTGTTTCTGCAGAATCGGCAGTGAAAGGATTCAACTTTAGAGATGAAAGGATAATGAATGGAAACTGGGTCTCGGAAACGCATGCTGATGTCATTCAGAATTTCTTTCGATTATTGGCAGTATGTCATACAGTCATACCTGAAGTGGATGAAGATACAGGAAAGATCTCTTACGAGGCTGAATCACCGGATGAGGCAGCATTTGTTATTGCGGCAAGGGAGCTTGGGTTTGAATTTTTCACTCGAACTCAAACAACAATATCTGTCAGAGAGCTAGACCTGGTGACCGGCAAACGAGTTGAAAGGTCGGTACATCTTCTCTTATCTATTGTGTGCCTTCAGAAGCTTCTTTCTGTGTCTGAATTTAGTTAAAGGGTTCTCTTTGCAGGTTGTATAAAGTCCTGAACGTTCTTGAATTCAGTAGCTCAAGGAAAAGGATGTCAGTAATAGTGCAGGATCAAGATGGCAAGCTCCTCTTACTTTGTAAAGGGGCAGACAGGTATGCGATCCCGACTTTAGAAACTCAGATATAAATCTCGTTTCGAATTTAATTTCAACTTCTTTTATCATGTAGTGTCATGTTTGAAAGACTTTCCGAAAGCGGTAGAAAGTATGAAGAGGCAACCCGGGACCATGTGAACGAGTATGCTGATGCTGGATTGAGAACTTTGATACTTGCCTATCGTGAACTCGAAGAGAATGAATACGAGGTGTTCACTGGGAGAATCAGTGAAGCCAAGAATTCAGTTAGTGCTGATCGAGAAGCACTGATAGATGAAGTCACAGACAAGATTGAGAAAGACTTGGTTCTTCTTGGAGCTACTGCTGTTGAGGATAAACTTCAAAGTGGGGTAAGCTTCTGTGATATTCAACCAATTTATAGAATGGTGAATGTTCCAGAGTTCAACAATGAAAATGAAATTCTTTTTTCTTTCCCACTCTTGCTTTTTATCTAGGTCGCTGATTGCATTGATAAGCTTGCTCAAGCAGGAATAAAGATATGGGTTTTGACTGGAGACAAGATGGAGACTGCTATCAATATTGGGTATTGATTTCTGGGCACAACCTGATTATAATTACTCTTGAGCCTTGTGCATACATTCTTAGTCACTCTCTGAACCCACCTGTGTTGTATATCTTTGACAGCTTCGCTTGTAGTTTGCTCAGACGAGACATGAAGCAGATCATAATTAACTTGGAGACCCCTGAAATCCAGCAGTTGGAAAAATCCGGAGAAAAAGATGCCATTGCAGAGGTCATACAAATTTTCTGAGATACTGATATGATGGGGAGGGAGTAATATTACTGCTGATTACGTAACTGAACAAATCATGTGGTTATTTTCTTGCAGGCTTCAAAGGAAAACGTCATGCGTCAGATAATTAATGGAAAGGTTCAGCTAAAAGCATCTGGTGGAAACTCTGAGGCTTTTGCTTTAATCATTGATGGGAAATCACTTGCTTATGCATTGGAGGATGATATGAAAGACATTTTCCTTGAGCTGGCCATTGGTTGTGCCTCAGTGATTTGCTGCCGTTCATCACCAAAACAGAAGGCGCTGGTCAGTTCTTACTTTATCTTCCATCATAATTGCCACATACTTAGCTGCTGCCTAGCTTTTTCTCAAGATTCATATTGCATAGGTGACAAGACTAGTCAAAACTGGAAGCGGTCAGACGACACTGGCAATTGGTGATGGCGCAAATGATGTTGGAATGCTTCAGGAAGCAGATATAGGCGTTGGGATAAGCGGTGTGGAAGGAATGCAGGTTCGACAAAAGTATTACAAATGAACCATTTCCAGCATATGTTGGTGGAAATTTTCTTGACTAATCCTAATAAAATTCCAGGCTGTAATGTCCAGCGACATTGCCATTGCTCAATTTAGATATCTGGAGCGCTTGTTATTGGTCCATGGGCACTGGTGTTACAGGCGGATCTCAAAAATGGTATAAGTCTAATCTACAAAATCAGATTGACATTGACGTTCAGTGTCACTATCCTTTATCCTGACTAGTTTTCTCAATATTTGCGTGTTCTGTATGCAGATTTGTTACTTCTTCTATAAGAACATCACATTTGGTTTCACTCTCTTCTTGTATGAGGCATACACATCATTCTCAACGACACCGGCTTACAATGACTGGTATCTATCTCTATATAGCGTCCTTTTCTCGTCTCTTCCTGTAATTTGTTTGGGCATCTTCGACCAAGATGTATCTGCACGCTTTTGTCTCAAGGTATATAATCATTCACATCTAAACAGCTGCTTAATCTTTTCACTGGTCAAGTCAATTTCTTAACCAAAGTCTTGCTTTTTGTGCTGCACAGTTCCCCGTATTGTACCAAGAAGGTGTGCAAAATCTCCTCTTTAGTTGGCGCCGGATACTCAGCTGGATGTTCCATGGCTTCTGCAGCGCAATAATCATATTCTTCCTCTGCAAAACCTCTCTTGAATCTCAAGCTTTCAACCATGAAGGGAAAACCGCAGGGAGAGAAATTCTAGGGGGAACAATGTACACATGTGTGGTGTGGGTTGTGAGTTTGCAGATGGTATTGACAATCAGTTACTTCACACTGATCCAACATCTCGTTATTTGGGGATCTGTGGTTATATGGTACCTTTTTCTGACGGTGTACGGATCCCTTCCAATAAGAGTATCTACAAACGCCTATATGGTCTTTATTGAAGCTCTTGCACCTGCGCCTTCTTACTGGATCACCACTCTCTTTGTAGTGCTATCCACAATGATGCCTTTCTTCGTCTTCTCTGCTATTCAGATGAGGTTTTTCCCAATGTCCCATGGGACCATAAAGCTGCTTAGATACGAGGATCAGTGCGGCAACTCTGGGAACTTTGAAATGGGAAGGCAGAGATCAGTAAAGCCTACATTGGTCATGAGATCTTATCAGTCAGAATCTTGACAACTAATGAAACAATATTTATATCTCCGCAGATGTTTTGGGTTTTAGGGACATTGTAGGATGTAAATAAGGCCAATGAAACTGCAGACTGGAGGAAAAAAAAAAGGGTGGTAGATACAAGACTATATGAAGAAGAGAGGCTCTTTAACTGTTTTGTATAGCATATAAAGGTGTAAGTTTCTTATTCTTGCGGCATTGCCCAGTCATTAAAAAAACAGAGTTTACAGAGTTTGTATATCAAGAATCATCAAATTATATTTGTTAAGATAAGAGCAGATAAAGATATTCAATACAACCGTTGTCTTAGTTACATGTCTCTTCTTCTTTTCTGGATTCTTTATTCAAAAGCACAACGAATGTGACAAGCAAATGCAAAGAGTATAATATCTGTTCTGTTGCTATTTGAAATCGAAGTCAGAAGAATCTTCATGTCCCCAGAAGCTTCCAAAGAAAAATTCTTTGTTCATAGACAGTTCCTGCAACATTCCTTCGATATCTTCCATGGAATTCAATCTTGATGAGCTTTCACTAAAAGCAAACCCATTTCCAGACCAATGCTCCTCTTTGGTATCCTCCATTGCTGGCTGCAAGGTTTTTCCACATCTTCTCTTTAGAAACTTCTTCATCTTCCGGGCAAGTTTACGAGGGATCTTGAAGAAGACGAAGACACTGACTTGTAAGACAAGGCACTGACAACAACATGACATGACAACACAGTCTGCTGCCAATGCACCACAATCTTCTTCCATTACTCTGATATGCACAAAACTAAAAGGTTACAGAGATAATATAGATAGATAGATATACAGAAATATTGCAGAATGTGTATCACATGGGGTTTGAGACATATTTACCGGCATATTTAGGAACCTTAGACGTCAAAAGAACTGTAGCTGTTTAAGTTCTTGTTCCCTTTGAGACTATTCCCCAACATGAATGTGGTTCAGAAAAGGGGTAAATCAGTATTTTCTCGCCTTAAATTTGGCAAAATTAGTCAGTTGACCAGATGTATCATGTGACAGTGACACACGCAATGAAAGGTTTGGTGATAACATAAAGAAGCTTGTTGATTTATTATTAGCATAACATTGAGAGGACGTGATAACAAGCAGTTACATCACAGCTTGAAGAAAATAGAAACAAGGGTAAGTTTTATATAAGAAAAATGGAACCTCTTTTGTCTCCCACATAACATTTTACTCTTTGTCCCATTTCTCATCCACAGATTCAGACAAGACGAACCTGAGGACCTGAATTTAAGGATCGAAACTTGAAAATGGTCATGCTTTGAGATATGTTTTGCGGTATGCATAATCTCTGCAATGTGTTCATCTACATGATCTTTCAAACTCCCTGTTTTTATTATAGTTTCGGCCAAGATGAAATAGAGAAGCCCAATTTGAAGTTCGAAAATGTTTCGGCTAATCAAGAAAGGTTCTGCGTTAAGATCTCTTTCTAGAAAAAATCACTCTACAATGTGTTTTGTTTCTGATATTTACACGTTTTCATCTCTGCTTATATGACTACTATGAGTGAACGAATCTGTACTGTAATTTTGGCTGCCAAAAGCCATTCTTCTAAACAATCTGATTTCTGCAGACTGCTCAGCTGAGTTAATGATTTCGCTATCGCCTAGTCTCATTCCATTGGTGAGGTCTTCCTCAGATAGACTGTCAAAAGCTCTCACAATCTGTAAAATGTTCCAATTAAGAGCTTGTTATGTGAGATTCGATTTGGAAAGAAGAATATCTGTGTTTTTAAAGAAAATGTCTGTACTTGACTCATTCGAGGTCTCTTTTTAGCTGAATGGCGAATACAAGCTGCTGCTGCTTCAATCACTCTAAACATTTCAGCACCAACATAGTTTCTACCCAGCTTGGGATCAGCTAAAGCTGCAAACTCTTCGGTTTCAATGGCATGACTAAGCAAAGGACGAGCCTGAAACAATTCAAAAACGTTGGATTGAAGAAACAGTTCCATTCTCAAAAGTTTAAATGCTTATATATGCCATACCCATTCAACAAGGCTCTCATCTCCCAGAGGTTGGTCTGTATCCACAGGCTTACGTCCAGTGATTAACTCCAGTAGAACAACCCCAAAGGAGAACACATCTGATTTCTCGGTTAATTTGCCACTTGATGCATATTCAGGAGCCATGTAGCTGAAATAATTTACCAATAGTTTATTAGATGCAGGATTTGCAACATATACACATTGAAGTTTCACTCCTTAACCAGCACCTACCCGAATGTTCCCATAACCCGAGTTGTAATATGTGTGTTACAATCAAGAGCTAGCTTTGCAAGGCCAAAGTCAGCAACCTACAGAATCAGAGATTAAAACACTACTAAAACCCATGATCTTAATTACCAACACTTTTGCAGTTCAGAAGAGCAAATGAATGTATACCAGAGCGTGAAAGTTATTCTCTAAAAGAATGTTGGCTGATTTGATGTCCCTGTGTATGATACGAGGATGACCTGTCAAATTTTACCATTAAGATCATTCAAATAATTTACTCCCCAAGAACCATAAGATAACAATGGAGAGAATTTGATACAGGAACTTTTTTCCATAAATTTTGGAAGAGTGCAGCAACCTACAATCTTCATGGAGATAAGCTAGTCCACGAGCTGCACCAGTAGCAATTTTAATACGTGTTTCCCAGTTTAGACCCGGTGTTCCTGCGGCTAAAGACCATAGAAAGAGCTAATAAGTAACAATGGTTTGTATTTATGATTATATGTCTAAAAATCTTGCTTACCATGAAGGTGAAAGTAAAGGTTGTTGTTAGGGATATAATCATAAATAAGCAATCTCTGGTTCTCGGAAATGCAGTATCCAACCATAGAGAGCAAATTTCGGTGATGCACCCTGCTTATGGTCTCAACCTCGGCTTTGAACTCTCGGTCACCTTGTCCTCCACCTATTTTTAATTGTTTAACGGCGACCACTCTTCCATCTGGTAACAAACCTTTATATACACAACCAAATCCACCTTCACCCAATAGATTTTCATCTGAGAATCCATTTGTTGCTTTGACAAGTTCTTCATATGAGAACAGTTCCCTCGATTGACCAAAGCCACCAGGTTCTGATTGTGAAAAATATGTTCGATTGCTAGAACGATTTCCCATTAGAGGTGCAGACGAATGCGTCTTCAGAAGCCCTGAATCTGGACAGCAAATACATGGAGATGAAAATCCAGAAATATCGATAAACAAAAATGCAGTACATAGCAATATCCATAATTATGAACTATGACACAAACTATCTTAACATCTGAATAACCATGAACTCTTAGTATAAAGTAACATGTCTTGTATAAGATTTCGAATCATCAATACATACAAGGAGACTTCTTTCTGACATGCTTGTTAAGACACTGTAAGGATGCAAAGACTCTAATAAAATAGGTTACCTGTAAATTATACCTGATCTTGGGGAAGAATCCATAGGTGTTGGTGTAACATAGACACCACCAATGGTGGCAAGCTTCTTTTTCCGTTTCATCAAGCAGTAGACAACAACTCCAATAAGACTAAGCAGCACTAGGGCCACTCCAATACTTATACCAACAACAGCCGCTGTACCAATTTTCGAATTGATGGAACTATCATTCACAGTAGGGGTAGGATTGTTTGGAAATGGATTATCAGAACCTGGCACAGGATTTTGAGGAGGTGGATTTGGGAATACAACTGGGGTTGGTGAGGGAAATGTTGGTGATCCAGAAGAATTAGAAGGTAAGGGAGGTGAACTTGGAGTGGCAGGTGAGGGGATTTTCCCTGGTGGTGGAGGAGGTGAAGGAGCAGAACCTTTAGAATCCGGAGGAGAAGGTGAAGGAGCAGAACCTTTAGAATCCGGAGGAGGAGGTTTCTTAGGATGTTCTGGATCCTGTGGAGGAGAAGGAGGAGGACGTTTTGAAACCGGTGGAGGAGGAGGAGCAGGAGGAGAACCTTCTGAATCTGGTGGAGGAGGACCTTCTGAACCTCTTGGCGGAGGAGGACGTTTTGAGGAAGGTGGGGAAGGCGAACGAGGTGGAGGAACTGATGGCGGAGGTGGAGGTAAATGTGTTGGTGGGCTAAATGAAGGTGGTGGAGATGGAATTCTTGGAGGGTCTGGTGGAGATGGAGTTCTTGGAGGGTCTGGTGGAGGTGGTGAAGGAGGGATTTCCGGTGCCGGCACTGATGGTGGTAAGGGTGGTGAAATAACGGGTTGATCAGCTGATGGAGGTGGAGGTGGAGGGGGAGGGCTCTCAGGCGGTGGTGGCGGAATTGTTGGCAGGGAAGGTGATGTAGGAGGAGGAGAAGGATATACAATTGGTGGAGGTGGTGAGGGAGAAGGTTGTGGTGGTGATGATACTGGAGTCACCGGAGGAGGAGGAGGAGACTGAGCTGGAGTGTTTGGAGTCTCCAGTGAATTGCCATCAGTGGTTGGGGAAGTGGCATTAGCACCGGGAGACAAGGGCTGCTGTAGAGGCGGTGACACCACCGCCATAGGAGGCTGTGTTGGTGGTGTTGCCATCTAAATCAGAAAACTAAATTCTAACATTTTCACCAAAATTCCTAAAACAGTAACCTCCAAGCACCAAACTTCACCAACTAAAACCACACATCACTCAACAACACTGTTCCTAGTCTTTCGATTGAACCCCTAAATTTACTCAACACAAAATCAGACAACTGAGAAACCCAGATCAAAAAATTCCAGATAACCTGATTAGATGACAAATGTAAACAACTTCAGATCTGTCTTAAAGCTTTTCCGTCAACAGCACAATTTTTCATAACAACCAAAAAAATAAAGTCTCTGCTAGTCAAAACCCAACTCTACATTTAGCCATTAAAGGCTAATGCTTATGGCAAAGTAAGTAACTTGTCTCCCGTTTGTCTTAAAAACTCGTTTCTTTCACTGAGATTGCGTTTCCGGAGAAAGCCAAATTGGTTTCTGAAGCTTTAAACTTGTGGAAGAAAAAGAAAGAAATAACGAAGAAGGAAAAAGTGGATGAAATGAATCAAAAATATATTGTGCGCATCAATCAGTCAGAAGAAAATAAGAAAAATCATACTATGAAAGGGAAAATATGCATTAGGAAATAATACTTTACTGCAAAGTCAAATCAACGGTCAAAATAGATTTACTATTACAATTAATTAAATTTTGGCTCAATCTCGCTATACGTATTTGCATTTGCTTAAAACTTACCATAACCACATATGCGAATACATATAAATTAATACATTGCCATTAAAATATAAAGATGAAAGTATCCCTTGTGGTATGGGTAATTCACAATTTGTATGTACGAATGGTCCTGAAAATTATGCATAATCGAAAAATAATAGTTCACTCGTTGTTGGATATCAAAATGGGGTGAAAGTGACAAACTTTGGGACCATTGTCCACATCAGTTACATTCCGAAAATAAAAAGAAGAATAAACAAATAGCAATGTGGAACCAATTATTTAGACTGCATGACTTTATGTTCTTTGTTTTATATTACCACTTTTTTTTTTTGTAATTTAGTTTATCACAAAACAAGTCATTCTCCAACTTTGGAATTGGGAGCAAGTCCAATAGTTTAGGTTTTAAAATCCAAATCGGACCAGCCGTTCCAATTTAAATAACCAATTTAATATGTTATTTTAAAGAGAAATAAAAGAAATGTACTTTGGGCAGTAGTAGAACTAGAAATGATAAGAAAGTTCGATTTATTAGTAAAAAAATAAAATCTATAAATTTCATTTATCTACGGTCCTCACAAAAAGGATTATTCCACCCAAACAGGAGATTGTAAAATTCACCCAAATATCTTAGTCACTGACTCACTCTTAACACAACGCGGAGAGGGAGCTAATGGAGAGAGAGCTAATGGAGGATCTTGCTGGCAAAAATTGTGTCGGTCGAATAAAGTACACATATATATATATATATATGTATATATATGTATCATATGCATAACTCTGTATACATATCAGTTCAGTACATGTGTTACATGCACGCCTTCCCCAAAATAATTGCAGAAGAGGAAGAGAGGGAGAGACTGAGTTACTAGTACACGTGGCAACAGTTGGCGTCTCAAGTTAGACTGTTGCAGAATCTGTAGCTGTTGACTCTCTTCTCTTCTAGCATTCATTAAATATTAACAGTGACAATGACATGCACACGCGTTTAAGTGGGGTCCCAGAAGTGCATACATATAAATAGTCTTTAACATGTTTAATTAAGAAACTTTGATCCAATTTTCTCAGAAACAAGTGTATCCTGAGTTCAAATTTTGTGTTTACCAGAATGTCTAAAAGTCTAATACTACTACTTATACTAGCAACCAAAAGTAAAGTTAAAAAAAAATACCAGGACTTGTGTTCGTTGCACAACAAAATTTGAAAATTTCACTAGAAGCTTTTACCTTTTGGTTCAAGAGAAGTCTGCTTAGTTTCCTAGATTCTACTGTTTGATAGTCGAGGGAGATTGAATGTAAGATGCAACTGGATTTACTATCTCTGTCTGTTTGTCAATTGACATTTTCTCCTCGCGTTTATCTCAGCTGCCCAGCTCTTCCCGATTTCGGTTTGAAACTTGCCTGCATTTGAAATTTATTTAATGATACCAGATGATTTGAGTTAACGTCTACCACTGTTAAGCGTATGAGATGGGTTCTCTACCTGCTGTCGATATGAAAAACTCGTCGAGCACTTTTCCATGTTCTGCCATCATATGTTCAAACGTCAAGTGAGATTTCTTGGGATGGGAGAGGAACAACAAGCACAAGCGATTATAAAGATTAAGATCGACACTTACCAGCTTCATATTCTAGTGCCTGGAGAATCATCTCAACCTTAGACCGCAATAAAGACCCCAGTCAGTGTTATGTAAGTTGTCACTTTTAACAGCCAACAGAAGTTAAAACCATCGATGGTTGCAAACTCAAAACCCAGAATTACCTTATCAAAGTCTTTTACAAGATTTGCTTCTAAAGAGGCATTGTTCTCATACTCCAGCCATAGTTCTGTGATCTCCTCCGCTGCATATTGAAATTTGACTCATGAATTAATGTTTTGTAAAACAAAACATTAGATGATGACATTAGCAGGGGCAATATACCTCTGAGGCCTCCACCCAGAACTATGCACATCTCTTTTAAAGCCGCTTTCTCCCTCCTACTTTTTTCTTCCTTAGGCACACCATCAGATGGAGTAATATCTCCAACAATAGCTGTTCAGAAGCCAGTAAGAGGTGAGGCTTTGTCGATTTGTAGGATTTAAGTTTCACAAAAAGAGTATGAATAAATTGAGAGAAATAAACCAAATTAATCGGCAATCAACACATGTTTAGTTCCGTCTGCACAGAAAATTACAATTTCACAAACGAATCCAAGTGCATCTTTAACATATACTACCCTACTCAGACATTTGAAACTATACAAGTTTGTATCCTCCAAAAAAAACCTGTATTTTTTGGAAGAAACTTAACTAACTAGGAGAAGGGATCAGGTGTGAATATAAAAAGACGAGGAAATAAGGTGAACCGTACATTGGAAAACAAGGATCAAATGTGTATTTACCTTCAGCGATGTCATGCACAATTGCCATTTTTATACACCTGTTTAAGATGCCAAGAAAAAGAATGAAGATGGAGAAAGATCCAATAAGCCATAGCCAGAAAAGAGAGGAATTTATTTTCTATAGTTTGACAACCCAAGTGCTAAATAAACTTAAAAATTCAAAGTTTCACCCATGTTCTTACTATCTTATCCTTCATCATCAATCTGAACGTGTCTGATTCAAAAGACATGCATTTATTAGTATACCTAACTAAATCTTGCAGCATAAAAAAAAAGTCAATTTTAAGACTAAAAGGGTTTTTAGAGCAAAGCTTTCTGACTTCAATAATTCCACAATACTAGCTGCTCACATTAATCATTTAACTCCTGAAACATTTTTACTACACCATTTCTCTTGCAGATATAAGTCCAAGTCACTAACTAGCCCGTCAACTCGTTCTCAATTTCTTCAATAGAACCAATCACTTTTGGAAGATAAATGTACATCTATTAGCCCTTACGGAGTTCTACAGGTAGCTTACTACAAACTTAGACAAATCATATGTATACACCAGAATTGATTATACAATCTCCAGTAGCCTTTCTCTATCATCTAAATAAACTCAAACACTAACCTTTCTCTATCAACTCCTTTAAGATCACCAGCAATCAGTGCCATTAGAGCCATACGGTACATATGATCAGCAATTGATTCAGGTCCACTTATCCCTTGATTAATCCACCCTTTTCTCTTTGTTGTCTACACAAAGAGAATACCAAAATATATCACTACTTGACAATGTTGACCAATGAATATATTACTATGCACAAATCCAATTTCAAAATTGAAAACCACTTTTCAGAGAAGGAAAAGCCAATAGTGCAGTATTATCTCTGATCTCGGAAACTGATATGATCTATATGGTTGAACTAAACACATACCTTGAGCCGATGACACAACGTTAGGAAATCGATCGAAGATGAAACAGAAGAGTCATGATTCATGGATTCGACAGAGCTAAGCCCGTCGGAAACAGGTTTCTGGCACCTCACCGCGACGATCGACGAGCTCGGAGTGGGATTTCTGAGGAAGAGGCATTTCCTCGTGGCGCAATGAAGCGAACCGAGTGTCGATCGGTGGAGGAAAGGCCGGTTCAGCGGCGGCGCAATACGTGTAGCTGGAGTAATCACCGCCATCGATGATCGATTCGATTCTATGAAAACTATAATTGCTTTTTTTTTTTTTCAGTTTCTCCTCTGAGTGTTCTGCGTCGGGTCGGGTTTCGCTTACCCGCGTACGTTGTGACGTCAGCAACAACCAAATGAGCCAGGCCCAATAACTTCCACAAGCATAAAAAGTTTTGAACAATCCTTCTTGGAAATATAGTTAGGACAAAAAAAGTTTTGAAAAATATTAAGGATGTAAACTATTTTATTTAAGTTTAGCATACTAATGCCAAAATGAAAACACAACTCAAAAGAAAACTCAAGCGAAAGTCTGCGCTTTATCTTGTTCAGTTGTTCTTGACCGCTGATCAAACAAAATCATGGAGCTTTGTCTTTCTTTATTGCTTGCTACTTAATAGATTAGAAAGTTTTTAAACTCAAACGATTACATTAATCAGATTCTAAGGATTTTATCTATATCAAAAGTTTTGATATAAAGTTGGACGACCGACGAAACATCTATATATCTTTACTCAAAGAAATGTTTCAAAGTTTTTGACTTTTTAAGTGAACTTCTAAAAACCTAAAATCTTATGAAGTTAAAGTTATTTTTGACGCTTTATTGTAGAGTCAAACATGAAACTGGAGGATTCTCTTTCTTTGAAATTCGATAATTTAAGTACTTTGTGTAAAGTGACGCTTATATAAAAGGGATGTTACCACTTCCTTTACTCCCCAAGAATCAATCAAATGACAAAAAAACAACACTCAAGACATGGATTGTCGATTATGACAGACGCCAAACCTAGCGGTTCAGTACCGTATGGATAGTGTTTCTTTGCGCATTTGTTAAGCCCTACAGATTTCAAGCCAAGTGGTTCATATTAAGTTTCAAGATATTGATATAGGTTATTTAGAGGACAGAAACCAAACCTGGCAAAGATTATCAAACAGAGGCCGGTCTTCACTCGAAAACTTTAACAAAAAATCAGCCACATAACTTGCCAGATTAATCTGTTTGTTGCAGAGATAAAGAAACTTGGTTAAACAGATCATGATTTGGAGAGTTGGGAGCAGCTACTAAAAATATGTAGAACACAAGAGGTCACCTCATTAAGGGGGTCGGTACCAAGTAGGTCATCAAACTCATCGTCTTGGTTCTGTCGAATCAATAATTAACACTGATGAGATAAGGTTCAATGGTATAGCCAAATAATGTAGGTAAATGAGAAAAATGACCTCGAAACGAGCCATTGCTTCAAGTTGGTCATGTGTGGGTTTGCTGAACTGAGAGGCACCAGTTGAACGAAGCAAGTCTTTCTCAGCTTTAACGTCTCCTTCATGGACTTCTTCCCATTCACTATCCTGCTACTCCAAGTAAAGGAATTAGCCTCTCAAGTTTCGAAGACGTGAAAGGAAATAAAAAGAGCTCAAGGAAGCATAATCACCTCATCTTCACTACCCAAAACTTGCTCTTGGATTTCAATCAATGTATCAGCTAGTAAAGCCAGTATCTGCAGAGCCAAAGAATGTAAAGTTTCTGAAAGCATACACCAGAATGATGAAAAGAAAGGAGAATATAACCGATTAAGAAATATAAAGGTCATCAAAATGAGTCAAAACAGAACAGTATATCCCCAGCAAATACGAATTCTGACTTGCAGCTTGTATTTTGAGAACATTTAGACTAGGGAATCAAACAAAAACACACCTTCATGGGTAATGGGATCATCGTCCATTGCTCAGGAGCAGATCTAGCTTTTGAGCGAGTGGTTATGCCCCCATTGGACTATACGAGAAATAGACTCAAGTTTCTGTAAGGCTGAGAGCAAATTGAATTTTATGAAGAAAAAAACAGATAGGTACAGCACAAGACCTGAATCGGACTGCCTGGGACATTGACCTTTGCGACTTCAGAATGTCTAGTGGACAATAGCAAGGCCAGAGCTGAAGTTGTGACTTTGATTTGATATGCCCATTGTATCTCCCCTGAATATAAATGCTTAACCAACCATAAGTTGAATGGCCAGAAGACCACTTATCGTGATGCATTAGGTAGAAAGACAGAATCATACAGCTAGCTAACACGAATAGAGATGCTTGCCTTGTTGTTTAGTCCATTCTGTCATAACATAGGCAAAGGAATTTTCATGGCCATCAGTTGGGATGGTAACAAGCAGATTGATAAATTGATCGACATTCGGAAAACTCATATGGACCTGCAAAAGTCAATGGTTACAGCGCAGGACGGATGTAAAAGGTTAATGAAAGTTTGGAGCCTTAATAGCATCTTACAGAGAAGAGAAGAACCATTAATATGATAAAACTATCAAACTGAAAGGTGAAGAATACCAATCTGGCAAAAATCAGCAGCAATGAGCCTCTGAAATCCGAAATATCAGCAGACCGCAACCGTCTTACAAGAGCAGCAACCAGATCCCGGACATGAGGTGCCATCTCTGACGGAAGATGCAAGATAAGCTGCAGAATGTACTTCCCAGCAAAGAGAGATCCAGAACATTCCAGATCAGGGTTGAGAAGCCTGCCCCAACATTGAGAAATTGATTTTGCAAAGAAGAAGACAAGATGTACATTTAGAAAATATACCAATTGGAAAACATAGAGGAACCAACAAACCAAAGTTCTCAAAACACTTTATCTATTAATTCCAAGAAATCTAGATATATCACCATATGTTTTCAGAAGGCCACTCTAAAAAACAGAACAATTGCAGGCGACTCAGACTAGATCTTTTATGGTGAATAGATTTATCCATGTGTATGCAAAAATAAACACTGGTATTTTTTTCACATGAAAGTGTTGCCATCATATTTACATATGCACAACATACTAACAAATGCAAAAAAAAAACACAAAACATAATGCCTTCAGCTTTTGGTGGACGTGAAATAAACCAAGCAAAAGGTAAGTGAAGAATTGTACCTAGAAGTTGCATCAAGCAAGCTTCTCATGGTAAAACCGGAATCACCACTCCAAGTGAGCAACTCTTGTTTTCCACTAGATATAAAAGCTGCCAGACATTCTGTAGCATTCTGACCAATTAAAAGGCTAGTGTTAAGTGATCCTATGTCGATAGATAACGATAAGCAAACTAAACGCAGAAAAGTTTATCACCTGTAGTTCACTATGATCCTCACTGTGGAGTATGATACGAATGACAGCATCAAAACAAAAATCATATGCAGTTTTCACTATATCACTTGGGGCACCCTATATATGACCAGAAAAATAGTTAGAAAAACACGAGAAACACTGTCCATATAGCACAAAAAATTATTCACGTAGTATGAAAATCCAGCTAGTATAACTTGCCTTAAGAAGCATAGTTAAAAGATCCAAGGATCCACTCGTTAGTCCTTCAGGCTGCTGATGTGGCTGATTATCACCACAGAGATGTCATTAAAAGGAAACCAGGGAAGAAAAATTGTAAAACAGAGGAAAAGTAACAGGTCCAAAATCATGATTCCGCACAGCACCTTATTTAAAATTGGTCCGACGAATGGTAAAATCCTTGATGTCAATGGATGCAGGCAGCCAGGCGAATTCTTTATTGCCTGTGTGATAGTCATAGGAAAGAAATTAGCCGCAGACATAGTAATTTTTTTTGTTCATTTCAGAATGGTAAAAGCAGTGGTAAGAGACTAACATAAACAAACTATGCAAATTGCATTTCTAACAACAAAATGAATGATTAGCACAATCAATTTATTTACCTCCAGGACGTCAATTATATCAATACTCATAAAGGGATCTGAAACGTGTCCCACCCACACATTAAGAATCACTGGAGAGATAATAGACTCTATTGAAGCTGATGCTTCATGGCCTAGCAAATGATAAAGAAAATAAGATATAGGTGCGAACTATAGCTTCACTAGATTCCGAAAGTTTTTTGCAAGGAGTAAATATGTCTACTTACCAGCCTTAATTGTCTGTTGAAGAGTTTCAAGTACCAAAACCAAAGTTTCATCTGAAGCCTAAATAAAAGAATGAAAATCTCTAGTGACACAAAAGAAGAATAGACATATGCGCTATTTTGAAAGGTCATCAGTAGAAAATTTTACCTGATGGAGAAGATCGGTAAGCGATGAGAATAAATTCGTGATCTGAGGCAGGATAACTGAACGGTTCATATCAGGTAGGAGTTGCAAAAGTGCCCGACATGCTCCTACTTTTACAGGTGGTGGCCTGTTTATAATGGTAAATAGTAAGTTAATTTTTATCTCTGATGATAAAGATACTACCAGCAGAAGGGTAGGAAACATACACGTCCATGTTAATAGCTCTAACAGCAGCATTGAGGAAGTGCTCAAGAATTCCAGGATTGATCTGGTTAACGTGAAAACGATTCAATTCATATATTCCACAATAAATTCATTTAGGGAGAAAAGAAAAACAGAAATTACCACAGAGGAGAACTTAGCAACGACTGTAAATATGCGGGAAAATAGGAAAGGACATTCATGATACCCTGTTAAATACAGGCTCCGGTCACATACAACAAATTGAATACCAAATGAAAAAAAAATGTTAGAGCAGTTGTTATAATGATACCTACCAATTCCAGTATCTTCCATAATCAATTGCTCAACAAACTTAGCTAAATTGGCAGGGTCAGTACTCAAATCCTGAAAAGATTATAATATTAAGGATAACATGTTTCCTAGCATAAGTATCTTTTTCGTACTTAAATTGCCATGGAAAACACAAACCTCAGCTTCAATAAGTTGATCGGCAAGAGAAGCCAAAGCAAAGAGAGCAGCTTCTCTTATCTAACAAATGGAAAGTAAAAAAAAAAGTTGTAATGTTAAAAAGAAAAAGTGAACGGGGAGAAAAAGAAATAGAAATGAACAGAATTGGTGACAATGTTAAAACATCAGAGAAACAATGGCTTGTCAAACCTTTCAAGAAATACAAGAACAGAGAGAATTTAAGTGCACTTACTCTCCACCAGGCCGGAGAACCAGCTGCTTTTTGACCTTGAGATTCTTGGAACCGTTTTCCAGCAACATCTATAACAGCATTGATCCCGTCACTGCCAAAAGTATTGACAACTTCCTCCAACAAAAGTATTCCTGTTGTGCAGCAGGTGGTTGCATAGTTACACATTCATAAATTTTGCATATACATATATGCATACGTGATACGACCTCCAAATCTTGTCTCTGACTAAGGGTTAGCATATGAATTTTACTTAAGCAGAGTGAGAGACATCTTACCTGATATACGACAACTGTAGCTACCCTCATCCTCATCGGCTACAAAATGATTTACATCTATGGACCAAGTATGAACCTGGAGAGAAGCTACATATGAGATAAAGAACAAAGGCATACCTTATCTCCAATGTTTGACATGTAAACCATAAAACAATTAAACTATTGCAAGCAAAGAAATAGGAAGCTAGCACAAATAATAAAAAGATTCTGTACAATTTTGTGAGACCTAATATAATGGAGAGGGATGACATAGCTAGATAAATAAACATCAGATTCTATCTTATATCTGAGCTAGCTACGTGGCAAACAATATTTAGGCACAAGCAATGGTTGGATGGCCCCAACAGTTAGCGATACAAAAACCAACTACAAAATGAAAAGGTTCCAACAGTCTGTGACTTTGTACCGTGAGATACCATTATACTATGAAATAAACAAGAAATAAATTATATAGACAAAGGAGAAGAGCCTTTGGCACAACAAAACAATTACTCTGTCAGATATATAACCACTCTTGTTTAGGCAGAAGATGCATGATTCATCCCTACCTGTTGTTCTGTAATCTGCAGGAAAGCGACAGTTTGATATACCAATTCTCTGACATTACTGGCAATGACCTGTCATAGAAATTTGGGTAAGAAACCAATTCCAAAATATAGGACCAAAATGAAAGAAAGAAAACTGAAAGGGTTTCGGCCAAACCTTTGCCAGTCTTCTACTGCAAACGATGGTTGACAGAAACTCAAATAGCTGCACAGAAACAAGTCTCAGATAGATCTCAAACTCATTAAAATACCACCATTTAGGAGCAAAATGCCCCAGCTCTAACCTAAAGATTAACTTCGAAACTTTGAGGACCTTGAAGAAAAACAAATTTTGATCCCTGAAAATGGTAAGTTACCTGGACGACAAAAGTGTCAAGACTCTTTTCTTCACCATCTGAATCATATCTTCCATCATATGAGTCTTCAACACCTTCAATTGACGATCGAAGATAGACTTGTAGAGATGACTCAAATGTGTGCCACAATGGCCTCATAATAGCTGCACAGATATTATGTTTCAATAACGATGCTTCAAATGCATATGTATGAATAAAGAAGGGATGCAGGTCACATGAGAACATACCCATCAATTCACTTTCGATGAGAAATGGGAAATTCTGTACAAACTGATTCAAGCACTTCAAGACCTAATGAGAACAGGATAAATCAGCAAAAAGACAGAACAGGGGCCTGCTATAGGACTCCAGTTGTATATTACAAGGTGAGACAAACCTCCATTCTTAAACTCCAATCATCAGGATCCTCACGTTGCACAGGGTGTTCCAATATAAGTGAAAACTGACTCATCCAAACCTTAAGCACAGGCGTCACCAAAGTAGTAGTTTCTGTCTGAATATAACACCTTATATATGTCAATTGATAACAGAAGTAGCTGAAGCAAAAAACACTCAAAATTTACTTAAAGAATGAGAAATTATTTTAAAAAGTACCTTGTACACACCACTCATTGCTCCAAGAACAGATATACATGAATAAACAATTGAAAGGGCTTTTCCTCGAATATACTTGTCATAGCTCTACATACAAATGAAATATAATACAAAGGAGTTAGCTTCATAAGAGCCTTCGTCACTAAAATTTTCATTTAAGAGACTTGACATGCCACACACGTGATTCAACATGATTCTGATTGTATCACTATTAGGATACAAACCTGAGGAGAGGATACGACTGCATGCAAGCAAGGAAACAACACAGGTACCAGCGTAGGCACATCTTTGTCATCCAAGTCGCCAGAGAGAAGAGCTAAACACCTCAAAGCTCCATGAACTGTGGAATTTGGAAACAAATGCAGTCTAAGGAAACCCATTGAATGTTCTCATAAAAGAGTACATAAACTGGTAATAAAAAAGAATATGTGGACGCAAATATACCTCCATTAGTGTTTGTTTGATCGCTAATCAACTTCAAGAGAAAGGGTACTAGCTCAGGCCACTCTTCTGGCCAATCATATGTAGCAATTGAAGATATATCCATACTAATAGCCGTACAGATTTTTCTATGAGAGTCATCAAGTGAGCACAACAGTAGTCCTCGAATAAGAGCCTAATAACATAACCAAAAGAATTTTCCTAAAAACATATGCAAACAATCAACAGCAGGAAATCAAAACAATAAAAGAGGAATAGTGAGTGTACCTTTTCCTCACTTGAAACAACAGGATATTCAAAACCCTCCTCGTTCTCTTGCCAATGTTTTTTAATGAACTGCTTTAACAGGACAGCAGCTAAGTAACAGTAGGTTAAGAACTTCACAAGAAAAAAAAGAAAAGGGGAAAAACTTCATCATATCAATCAAAAAGCTCGAGAGAGACTGCTGGATTATATGCTATGAAAAAAAAAGGATATTTGACGCAATCCCAATGAAAGGTCTTTGTTAGCAGCAACTCTACACAATGCACTGCCAAATCCTGAAAGAACAAAAAATCTATAAAGTATGGTGACGAAAGAGATGCTCACTTGTTCATCGTTCTCAATAACATTCATTTCAATAGATTATCACAGAGGATTTAATGGTTTCAATTGGCAAAATCTCTAACTAGCCAATATCCAGTTTAACAGAAAGTAACCCAAACGATTTAGAGTGACGAACGAACCTGGTTGAAGAGAAGCCTGATTGAGTGAGGTCTCAGCGAAAGAACGAACGTTCTGGTTAGGGTCAAGACTTGCAGATAAGCAACCGAGAAGCCATTGCTGATCTTGGTCGACCACCATGTTTTTCGAATTTTTTTAATTAACTTTAAGAGATGAAATCAAACAAAATTGAAGTAAAATTTCCAAATGGGATCAGGAAAATTGAAGAGTTTCAAAATCCTCTTGCTTCACTCAATTTCAATTTCCCGCTCGCTCTGCTATAACTATAAGAATGTTGGAGAAGAAGCCGAAATGGAGTTAGTTCAGCTGTCCTAGATTTTGATGTCGAAGAAGCCTTTATAGAGGCTGAAGAGGAAAGAAGCGACGAAAAGACCAAACCGGATCATATCTTCGGTTTAAATTGGTATGATTCGATTTTGCAGAACCAAGTAAATTTCAATCGAGCAGTTTATCTCGAGAATCAAAGATAGACGGAGGAGAAGGGAGGGAGAGCTTGGGCGTTCTGTGAATATCTTCTTCGCCTGCCTCCATGAATCTCCTCAAAACGATTCATTACCAGTCCACCATTACTCAGTTTTACCGTTTTGCCCCTACACAGTCCTTTGCTTCTTCTTCTTCTTCGTCTTCTCTGTCACTCTCTCTGCAAAGACCGAGAATCTCTCTCGTTTCTATCGCCAACCGAAGCTGCTTCGCACTCTCGAGCGTCTCTGGTGCTTCGATTTCAGGTAATCAAGAGGATGAGAGGAAAGAAGAAGCGGCGGAGGAAGGAGATGAATTGGTTTACCAGAAGACGCTGAGATTGGTGGAGTGCGCAATGTTCGCTGCTATCACAGGCCTTGTTTACTTTCTCAGCAATTCTCTCGCCATTGAGGTTTTTTTTTCCACCATTTCTAAGGAACAAATCAGTGATATCGAGTTTTGTCTTGCACTGAAGCTAATCTTTGCTGAAGAATCGATGTTCTAGTTTACAATCTTCTTTCTGGAAATTGCATATTTTGATCAATTGACATGCATTAATGTTTTAAAGCTTTCTCTTTTTTGTTATGAATATAGCTTAAATCTCAGAGGCTTAAGTTCATATATATGTTCTCTAGCTTCTATAATTCTCGTTAGGCTATGGAGTGTTGAGGTTATGTGTTGCAAACAAAATGTAACTTTGAAAACAAAGGGTGAATCATCGTTCTTTTATGTGTTCGATCATCAGTGTCATTAAACATTTCAGAGAAAAAAAAAATACTTATACCTCTAACCAGAGTCTGTGTTACACTTTTGAACGCAGAACTACTTTGGGTGTTTCTTCTCGCTGCCAATTGTGATATCTTCTATAAGATGGAATATTGCAGGTGGCAGGAAGACAATGGTTTGTAAAGAACATTCTTCTTTCACATTAATTGAATTTCAAGTCTTTGTGGACATGTGCTTCAAGTCTTTGTGGTGTTTTGTTTATTTTTCAGGTTGCTACTGTTATGTTGTTGTTCATATTATCAGGTCCGGTCAAAGCATTAACTTACTTTGTAAGCCTCCTCTTTGCTAGTTTTCCAAGCATAGCTACTACTTTTTTCTTATGTCTTTATTATTTCCCTTTCACAAAGATTGCATGACCATTACTTAACTTGTGGGGATTTCTCTTGTAGCTTACTCATGGTCTTGTCGGGCTTGCAATGGGATCATTGTGGAGGTATGTGAATCCATACACTCGTCTCTGTCTTGTGCAGTTTCTATTTCTTAACCGCAACAAAAACTTCAAACTGCTCCACCTAACTAATATACATCTTACTATTTCCTGTCTTTACTTCAAGAAAGTGAATGAAGCTATGGAAGTAGTTTATTTTCAGCTTAACACTATCTCAGTTCTTTAATTTTCACAATGTTCTTCTGTTCTCAGGGTAGGAGCAAGCTGGCATCTCTCGATTTTCGTGTGCACAATGGTGAAATTTTTGCTTCCTCGGATTACGCAAAGCAGTTAGCATTTCCTTATCTCTCCTTGTTTACTTGTATTATCTTGTTTCGTCCCATGCAGGTTCGAGCATTTGGTCTCATAGGCTATGTTTTGACATCATCCTTCTTAATAAGAGAAAACATTCTCGCTGTGGTAAGCCTCTATTTCCCTCAAAATGTCCTTCATTCTTTTTCACTCCAAGAAAATCTTTGTATAAATAAAACTACCACCTGCATTGTTGTTGCAGATCACAATTAACATCCACGCCTCTCTCTCTTATGTTTTCACGGCCATGGGCCTGAATATAATGCCTTCAATGAGCCTCATTTACATGATATTCGGGACAGTGGTATGCAATCTTTTTATCCTGCTTCTCTCTGTTTATCTGGGGGAAATCAAAGAAGCTGAGAAACATTTCCTTTGATTCTCAACAGTTGTTGCTAAACAGTGGATTCTTTGTGCTGTTGCTGCATCTCCTATACTCGATCTTCCTCACAAGACTCGGAATGAAATCTTCGTTGAGATTACCAGCTTGGTTAGACAAAGCTATATGATAGGAATCAGGATCTTTGTTCAGCTCCTCCTGTATTTTTGCAGCTCCATTGGAGAATCCAAACATGGTTATAATGTAATACTTATGAAGTAGTAGGTGGTGGTGTCTATATGCATATATATAATGGTTAAAATGAGTACATGGACTCAAATCATCAGTCATCATCACCTTCTATGATGAAACAAACAACGTTCAAACCAAATGTAAAATCAATTGGTTGTATTATATTGTTCTCTTGGTCTCATATCGTAGATCAATTTTCATGGGTTGTATATTGCTTTGTCATTGCAATTTTCACTTTGAAGACTGGGTTCCTTTGGTGGTACTTGGTTTGAATTTTGGTGTTATGTTAGTATCTAGACTAAACCGGTGTCGGCCCTTTTGAGTTTTGAGATCCAACTAGATTTTATTTATAAAAGAAAAAGCCGAAATGTTTTTGAAGTTTTGATGCATGCATTGTGAATTGTGAAAGTACGTGTCGAACAGAGAATTATTTTGCGTGGGCAGAGTCTTAGGACGAGGCCGTGTGTGTCCACTTTCACCAGCACTCCTCTCTTTTTCTCTACCTTTCACTGTTTGTCAATAATTAGATTTAGCTCTTTCTATAATATTTTTACGACTTACCCCTTATCTTACAAGTGTGCAGTCTTGTATTATATCATTTCACTATTCGGAGTTAAAATCTTATTTGAATATTTAAAACCTTGTGGGTAGATGCCAACTGAGATTGTTGATGGCCCCATCTCAATAATCCATGTTACTCCGGAATTTGGATTCAGTTATGCAACAATCTATCATCAACAGTTGATGGAGAAGACTGATCAAAGGAACATTTGGTAATGTCTTCACTAGTGGTTGTTGTATCTCTGATCAAGAGTGGATTGGATCAAAGAGTATAATACTTGATGAATCTACTTACATGTTTATAAACTTGCTTTTGTATTTGGTATCTGTGACCTTCTCCGTGTGTTTAACTGCAAAAGAAGTGACTGCTAAGCTAAAAACTAAACTTTTATTGAATAAATTAATCGAGAATGTCTTCCAAGCGACTAATTTAGGTGGGGAAGAGAATTGGTGTCATCGTCTACGTAGAGAAACCAGGGAAGCTCACAAAACGCCTCCAGTGAGAAAAAATACCAAAAAAAAAAAGAAAAGATCCCAAAAAAAAGAAGAAGATCCATAGTGGTTATAGATGTTATTGCCGCTTGTTAATGTAGCTCTTGATCACTACAATGCCTATGCTGCAAAAAGCCAAGGTTAACACCAGAGGGATCCTCTTAGATTCCACATGGGACAAGATGAAGCTTTTGCTTGATCTGCCTCTGCTATTGCTATTGTTGCTCCCTGTTCTCGCTAGCCGTGACCTTTCTGCTGAGCTTTCCCTCATCAGATTGCACAAATTATCCAACTGATGCATCACTTGACGCTGTCCACGTGATATGGTCGATATCTGGTTGCACCATAGCCCAGCAACTCACCGTTTCAATGCAATGTTATAAAATTTAAACAAGAGATGTGTGAGGTTACTTACCTCTTCCATTAATGGTGAATCCTTGGCTAATTGGGAGGATGATGATGAATGGGGCATTATGGAATTTGTCAAGCAGCCATTGTCCAGACCTGAAATGAAATATGAAGTAGGAGCTGACCCATTGCAGACTTCGGGTTGGAGTGCTATGCTCTGCTGCGTTGGAGAGTTTTTGTTGCAGCTCAGCTTCGAATTTAGCTCTTCGATCCGGCTTGTGAACTCATCCATTCTCTCATTGAGAGTCGATATTTGTTCTGAAAGCTGAGTCATAAACCCCTAAAAATAGATGAAAGCCAGAAAAAGTGCACCCTTAAGTTGAAACGAAGACTTCAAAGTTGCCAAGAGGGAATGAAAGAGGATAAATTTGAACCTCGTTCGCTGGCGAGTCGTTTCTTTCTTCGTATCTCCTATCGCTTGAAGAATAACCAGCAAGCTTGGACAGATTCTTATCTCTTTGGGTTGAATACGAGTGTGACAGGCCTCTGTGTATCATAAATGGCATAACTAAGGACACATGGGTTGGAAGTAACAAAGCTTTCTCATACACTCCTCAAAAGAAGTGTACCTTTTGAGGTTCTTATTTCTCATGGCTACTCTATCTGCAGATGCTCGCAGGAGTGCTTCCTTTGGGCTTGAACTAGACACCAAATCCTCATCTAAGCTAAGCTTGTTCTTCAAATCATCTGGTAGGGCCTGTAATGGGACTTTCAATCAGGACCCCAAATAAAATGCAATCAAAACAAAATTCATAAAGCCGAGCAGCAAATCATACCATTACTTCATTTATTAGCTTTTCCAGCTGGATCTGTTCAATATAGGTGCGTGGAATGAATGACCCTTCCAATCCTAGTTGCTCTGCAGTACTCTGTACAATTTGCCGATCTTTACCTTGCACCTGATTATAACAAAATTATAATTTTAAAGTCATATGTTTTTTTGTATAAACAAATTTCAAAATAGTTGGGAACAAGAGTGTCATCATAAAGCTAGATGATCAAACTATATACATTTCCTTCAATAGTTCTTTATGCCAAGATGCTATCAATTTTCAAGAAAATGGTGGTCAATGAGTTTAGATAGACAGACCTGCATGTAGTGACGATTCAGTTGCTCAAGCCAGTCGATCTTCACAAACACCTTATCGGTAGCAAATACATGGCTGTTCCTCTTAAGTATAGTTGCTATTGTGTATCCCAATGCCATTAGCCCACCAAGTAGGCGAACACTCACTTCAAACGTAATCCTTGGGGATATGACAAAAGGACTATCCGTAACCCATTCCTAGTAACCAAAACCAGAACCACAGTTATTCGCCAGATCATTTTAAGCATCTTAACAGTTACAGAATCAGAAGGTTGTCAGCTTTCCAGAAATTGAAAAGTCATATTGATGAAAACATGGAAAGAGAACTCTGAAGGGCCAAACCTCAAACATGAGGCTGTACTTTCCATCTTTATTCCGCATCCTCAAATATGATTGGCACGACTCTGGATCTTCACCCGGAGGAAGAAGATATATGTCATAGGTCTCCTCCTTAGTCTCTGTATGTCCTTCAGAAAGGACCGCCTTGATCTGATCAACAGATACATCCTTTCTTGACTACAACAAAGTAATAGTAAAAGAGCGTCAGCTTACCAAACGAAGACAGTAAGATAGTTAGACAGATCAGGCCAATTTTCAAACCTTCAAGATGTATGTAGGGCTCTGAAAACCAGTGAAGGGGTTGAATTTATTGATGATTTTAATTTGAGCAGTCTGCAGATCTGGCTCTATGAAAGCTTTGTACATCGGGTATACCTGCATAAACAGTGAACTTGTTAATATAACCATCAGCCGCTCACATAGGAATAACAGCTACAGGATATAAAAGAAATGAGGACAAACTGTTTCAGATATCTGATGGATGATCTCCTCAGGCTGTTGGCCTGCACGTTGGATATCACGGAGAACCCGTTTAACAAGGTCAAAGTGAACTCCACCAGTAACTGACACACGAAGATCCAGTAAAGGTCGCAGTTTTTCACTCAAAGCATAGATTCCTTCAATAATGACAATCCGAGAAGCTGGGACATCAAGGGTCCTAACAAAATAAAAGCATGGAATTAACAACAATGTCTTCCGTGGAAAAACCAAAAACAAAATACAAAGATTAACCATTCTGATGTGAGCGTAATATCCAACTTCTATGACAATGGACAACAAATGGTTGTTGTCCAATAGCTTGATAAAGCAAAAAATGATGATTGTAATCAGCAAATGGTAATCAAGCGACTGCGTCATCCATTACCTGTATCCAACACGAGAGCTGGACTTGAAATCATAAATAGGAACCTCAACCTGCTTTCCTTCCTTTAAATCTTCAAGATTCTTGAGCAATGTGTCATAGTCCGTTAACCGTGGATCTATATTCCAAAACAATTGTAATAACTCAATAGATACATAGGACTTCATTCCTCCTAAGACCTTACATGAAACAAAAACATCAAGATGAAAACTGTTACCATCAAAGTTTCCATCAACGATTCGACTAGCGTCATTATAGTTGTCCATTGATATGACAGCAACACTTGGCAGGAAATTGAGTATCTTCTCAGTAAATACAGTCTTTCCAGCACCAGAAGGTCCAGCAACCCCAACCAATATAATCCCATCATTCTTCTGAGAAAGCAATTGGCACGCACGGATCACTGCAAAGAATCCTTTCTCAAATGACAACCGATCTTGAATTGAAACAATTTCGTAGCGAACCGAGTCTCTTCTCTTAACCAATTGAACTTGATCTTTCAACAGACCATGTCTCTTCTGATGAAACTCAATCCCATTGATGTCTTGACCCATTATGAACAATAACAGAAGATTTCAGCCTGCAAAACAAAACAAAATAAAAAGGAACATAATTTACATTGAGAAGACATAATTTTATGCTGACAACATAGAAACCAAAGCTTAACAGAGCCAAACACATATTCATAAGACTGAATTAATGAGAAAACAGAAGATTTCAGCCTGCAAAAAAAAAAAAAAGGAACGTAATTTATGCTGACAACATGGAAACCAAAGCTTAACAGAGCCAAACACACATATTCATAAGACTGAATTGTACGGAACGTTTTCAAGGAACAGTCACATTTACTCTAAAACCCCCATGGAATGAGTCAACCAGACTAAAGGTAAACGCAGTACTCTCTAATGGTAATAAAACAACGTGAAGAAACAATTAGCGGATTAAAATGCAGATAGAAACGAATCCATAAAAGAAGAAACGATCAAACTGTTACATATCTGAGCAGAGATCATCACAAAGACGGGAAAGGCCGATGCATTTAACACCCAGAAACTCAGAAAACACACACATAAACAATAAACGAGATTGGCGAAAAGCAAAATAGAAAACTTTGAAACCGATTTCTCGGAGTTTGTGTGGAACTCACAAAGCAAAATCTGGGTACTGCTGCGAATTGGGGCTCCTCACTTTGGATGAGTTAAGTCCCCAATTCAATTTTAACTCGGGGAAATTAAAAATAAAAAAAATGGGGGAATCAGAGGATATTTTCTGAGCTAATTTATCGGGGCTTGCGATTTTCTGGGAAAATCTGTCAAAAAGATGTTACATTGAGAGCCAATTTAATACTTTTTGATTGTCTCTTTTTTTTCTTTTCTTTTTTAAAAAAAAAAAAATTCTTTCCGTTTTACTACCTTTTTGTTTTCCTTAACACGATTGAATAAATTTTTGTGCTTCGTTACTTTTGTTTATCACTTTATCTTAAATGATTTTTCGTTTCTTTTGTAGTTGATGTATTTTCTTTTTGTTTTCTTCTAGATATGCTTCCACTTAACTGCATCTACAAACAAATAAAAGTATAGTTCTAGCATGGCTAGTGTAAATACATCAAAAACTACTAGATAATTTTCGTAGATATTATAAAAATACATCAACTAAATATTATCTTTTAGAAAAAAAAACAATAATATATATACACTTTTAAACTTTTTGACTATTCTTATTTAGTACTCATACTAACAAATTTTTAAAAAATTATATTCGCATTTTAAGGAATGTTAAATCACTAAATAGAAAAGGTTATAAATTAGAAAACATGCAAAAAATTTCCTAAAAAAAAAACCAATTAGCTAATAAATCATGAACATTGGATATCTGTAATTTGACGAATGTTAACCGGATAAATTAAAGCATAAAACGGTGTTAAACTGTGACTAATAAAATTTTGATGAACCTGGTAATGTCTTAATTTTCTCCCCCAAGTCACTAAGGGGTATATTGGAGTGGGTATTTGGTGAGAATTGAGTTTTAATGAATTTTGAGAGGATTTGATTAAATTTTGGTGAATTAGGAATTTTGTTATTAAATTCTCTGAAATCTCAGCTAAAACCATGGGAATTGAGTCTTTGTATTTTTAAAAAAGAATTCCTCTCAAATCTCAACTGAAACTTTTAAATGAAATCCTAATAACGTTTTCAATAACAGTGGATTTGATTGTATATTTTAAAATCATTAATCCAATAACAGTGGAATTTAAAAGATATTTTGAAATTCGTGTTTCAATAACACATGATTTGCCATTAAAACTCAATTCTCACCAAATACTCACTCCAATATACCCCTCTAAAAAGTCTCTTCTTGTACTGTTCGTTACCTTTCCTTAAATATATATGAAAACTGATCCTCAAGTGAATTTGTCATATATACTCATACTATGTAAAAAGAGGCATTACATATTTACATAGTACTTAAATACTAAATAGTAACTCCAAAGCCGCTAAACATTTACTTGGAAGTGGAAAAGTACTAAATAGTAACTCCAAAGCCGCTAAATATTTACTCGGAAGTGGAAAAGATCGAGTCTCATAAATCTACCAATCGAGATGATTGTATATTATATAATTTAACACTTAGAGAAATACCTTCAAATATCATAAAATGATGTTTTTGTTTTACAATTAGCACACATTTTTATTTATAACAAAAATAACATTTTATGAAATTTATAATTTAATTTTGGGCAATTCTCAAAAATAGCACAAAATCTAGTTTTTGTTCCATAATTAGCATATATTGTCATTTAGGACATAAATATCATTTTTATTAAAGGATAATCCTAACCTCTCATTTTTAGGGTTTAGGATTTATGATTTAGTGTTTAGAAAACCCTAAATCCTAAGCCCTAAACCCTAAATCTTACCCTCTACCCCCTAAAAATATACCCTAAATACTAATATAATTAACCCAAACAAAAAATATTAAATTATGAACTTTATAAAATGTTATTTTTGTCCTAAATAAAAATGTGAACTAATTATGGAACAAAAACATCATTTGGTGCTATTTGAGATAATTTCTCTTTAATTTTTTTTGTTTGGGTTAACTATATTAGTATTTAGTAATTAGTTTTTAAAGGATAAAGAATAAAATTTAGGGTTTAGGTCTAAACCCTAAATACTAAATCCTAAACTTAAAAATTGTGAGATTAAGAATATATTTTTTATTTATGTCATATATGAGAATATTTGTTAAATATGTCACAAAACATAACAAAACTATATTTTGTAGTGTTTTTGAGAATTGACCGATAACTTATTCTGATACTATGTAATTAGAACAGTAAACTCAATAAAACTTGGAAGAAAATAGGAGAAAAAAAGCAAGACGTAGGGAGTAGGCTTATGACTTATGAGTAAAATTGATGACAAGGTGACGAGGATCCACATGTTTGAGTGCAGTTTGGTTCTCTGACTTCGTAGTTCGTACACTAGTAGCATTCACATGCTATCTTCACGACCCAAGTTTTTTTTTTTTTTTTTTTTTTAATTTTCTCTCACACTTACGAGTTACGACTAGGTTCACTTGTTTTCGTGTGGGTCCCACTATTCTAATTTAATGAATAGTGGATACACGGTTTTATGCATTTAATCCTCATAAATGTTGCAATTTCTTTCTTGTGTACTCCAAAAATAACAAAAAGAAACATACACTAGTAGATTAGTAGGTAACAAAACAAAATTAAAAAAAAAAAAAAAAAAGTGAAGCATATCATATGATTAAAAAGAAGGGACATAAAATACATATAATACGGCTACCCTCTCCGCCTTTCGGCATTTCCCTAATTTAAGAAAGCATTAATGATTACTAAAAATAACAAAAGGGAGTCGGTCTTTAATGGGACCGTTATTCTACATTTTTCTATTTTAGTTAATTACGGATATTGTTACGAAGACTTCATATTTTTGGACTATCTAATAGATTGAACATAATTCTTAAAATAATACTTTCTATCATAAATCTATAGTTATCTCTAAAACTCTAACTATACAATCTTATCCGCTGCCAAACAAAAGAAAAAAAAATTCTCGCAGATTAAACATTGTTTTACCTTAACGATCTTATATTTATCCTGAATGTAAATTTTATCGACTGAATTTCTAAAATATCTTCTTATTTTCATAAGAAAAAAAACTGTCAGAAAAGAGAAAAGAAACTACTACGTGATCTAACTTTAAATATCATTATCTGATTGCCTTTCAAATTTAGAGAGTTTTTATTTTTGGTTGTGTAGAAAAGTTCTGCTTATGTTTGTAAAGCGTGCGGATGTGTATATATACGGCAATGATGCTCTTATATATCTAACAGACTAACATCGTGACGTACGTTGTGCACAAAATATCTTCCCAATATTTTATGGGTTTTGTTACGTCTCTAGAGTTCGATTCCAGTTTCCAACTAAACTGTGTCGAAAGATGTTTAGAACAGACGACCAACCAAAACAAAACATGTTTAGAACTTTTATTTTTATTTTTTTAAGTAGGGATTCCGGACCGCAGCACATAAGAAAATCATGTGAATGTCTCTGGTCAAATAGAAATGATTAGTATTTAGAACTTTGTTTGTTAATTCATCGTAGATTTATTCCAAGATGTGTTATATTGATATTTCCATCTCACAAAATCTAAGATGAGTTCATTTCTATAATTCAATCATGGGTCCAAACGTCTATGAAACAAACAAACAAAAAGTGGATAAACGATGTCGCGTACATTTGTGTTATTGTTTGGGCTTTCTTCTCAACCGAGTTCGATCGTTTGGGTTTTGTTCTTTTATCTTCTTCTTTTTTTTTGCTTGATTTCTTCTCTTATCTTTGTTTAGGAATCTTAATTATTTCCAAATTAGATGATATTGATCAAATATTACACTTCACTAATCAATTGGGATGGTTATAGGCTATAGCTTGATCATAGGCTATAGTTTTTATTCGCTGAACGTATCACACACGTTGACATAACTGATGCTACAGTTTGATTAAAAAGTTACAATCAATCTTGATGTTCATCGTCTTCACTTTCAGAATCTGCAAAAGAGTAATTGTAGACAGATTGGTAAGACAAAAAAAACTCCCTGTTATATATAGAAGAATTTCACAAGATAATTAAGTTGTTAGTTAAAATATGTATGCATGTATATATAAATCTAACCAGAACGGATGTCTTTAGCGATTTTGCCTTTGGCACGGACTTGTCTGATGAGAACACGACATATCAAGACCCACCAGTAGACGTGAAGAATCTGTAAGCAATAAAGAAGTGTGTTGAAGACATAGTAGAAGACCATAAGGGATGGTCCAGTTTCCATCAAATGCTTCTTGTCCCGTTCCTGTTTCACTTTTATTGACTCGTAGCTGCATATATAGGTCCACATATACGTAAATATCAACCCAAAAAACAAAAAACAAATGGATTCTGCTATATATATATATATACATTAATACATACAGAGCTTAGGGTTTAGGATTTAATTATGATATAAACCTGGTACTCCATAAGACCCAGAAAGGGTAATAGATGAGTCGCAGAGCAGTCCAGGACAAGAAAAATAGGACGAACGAGACGCTAGTCATGGTTTCTGCACCACTGTATTTGCACATCTTGCCCATCTCTAGAAACACGTCGCTAATATCGTGAAGAGCCAATATTACTGAACCTATACGAGTAAATCTAGTAAAAGAAAAGAATCAAAAGAGGAAGTTAATTAGATTAAAATTTGTGTGGACTCCGATAATGTTGGGCGTTGACATCTATAAATTTAGTACATTGGAGTTACCTGAAAACGTAAGACAAGATGATGAGGAATGAAGTTACAATGTGATGTACTAACATGACTTTGAAATCAGATCGTCTTGTTTCCCAAAAGAACAAAGCAAAAAAAGCATATACATTCATCCCGCCGACAAACATATACAATCCCTTCATTTTCAACCTACGAAACAAATCAGGGTTTTGAGGCAAACTTGACAGTTTCTTGCATCTCAAGTAAGATATTATTAAGTTAAAGGTTGTTTCGTCTTACTTTATCTGTTGGCCAGGCCATATCTGGTCTCCTGGTCCTAACCAGAAGCATCTAGTGTATTTAAACCATGGCTCCTTATAAGTGACGTGGAGAGCAAAAGCTTCGACAGAGAAAGAGCACAAACATTTCCAAGCTGATTCTTTGAATTTCACTATCTTCTTTCTTCTCTCGTTCGAATCAGCATAGTGTCCTCTAGGAATTACCAGGCGTCTAGCGACTCTCTATGATGCAATTGTGAAACACTCAGATAGGTTTTTCATGAGAGATTGCTTGCTACCCAAGTTATAAACGAATACTAAGAGAAACTAGTGGGGTTACCTCGAATATGAATCTGTCGAGGATTAAGCGAAGAAAAAGGAAGAAGGGAGCAACGAAAATGAGGACCCAGAAATCAGAAGAAGCTGGGTAAGATTCTTGATCCCAATCCCAATTCAAGAGTTTCAGATCCATCTACTGATCGAGATCCTACAAGAAACAACGTGTTTGGCCAAACATTATCCTGTGTTTTCGCTTTTGTTCTTCGTATTCGTCCAAGTCAACCCCCTAAAATGGAGAGAAAAAAGAGAAGTATCCACTTGAGTACTTTACATTTTGTAACAGAGAATAAAGAAAGGAAAGACATCATGTAAACCGGGCCCAACTCTGTTCCACTTCCAACCATCATGTACCGAATACACCGGTTTAATCCCACGAGCTTAAATTCTCAATCTTAAGAAGTCTTTACATTTGACTTCTTGATGCAATTCTTGGTACACATTGATGTTTGTCAGAGCTTATATGCCCCGACGCTAATTGTTCTACATAAAAGTTCCAGTAGAGTTGATGAAATTGTTTTGTTTCTTTGATATTAAAAAGTGTTAAACCATAAACAAAGAAGAAAATAAAAGATTGAGTTGGTTGGTGAAAATGGGTACAGCTGTACAACTACGTAAACAAAGAATGTCGGATTGTGTTTATTACTACCAAATTTACAAATATGATTTCGTCAAGGGGGGAGCCGACAACTTCTCTTTTCTACTATCAAATCTCTTCTTAATTGTTTTCACATTAAACCCACCAAGTTTGGTAACTTATGACGTCACAAATAAAGGGCCAATCTAATTAAACTCTAACATTGGATTAGGAGTTGTCTTTAACCTGTCCTTACTCGAACTCAACTCATTTGTAATTTTACTAATTCTAACACTCTAGAAATAGTCGTCTGCGAAAATTCCATGTTTTAGGTTTAATTTTAAAACATAAAATAAGAGTGGATATGTTAGTGACGTGATGATGTGGCTGGCTGACAATTAAAGGGCATGTTCAGAATCTTAATAAATTGACACGAGGAAGTTTAATAAGGTTTTTTTTTTTTTCTTTTGGTTTTAGTTTAATATTCATTTCCCTAATCAGCTACAAAGTTTATTTAACTTTTTTTTCAAAAACCATCATGATTAGGAAAAAGTTGAACAGATAAAAATATATTGGAAGGAATGGACTGACTGATGAGATGTTTATCCAACCAATGTTGTAAGTAACCAGAAGTGCAGGGATATGTCTAATTCAAATGAAAAAAGAAAGTTATCAAAGCATATATACACACACACACACAATGACACAAATACATATATGAGTTAGGTAAGATCATTTATATGTTTACGTTTACGCGTAGAAAGAATAATAAAAGGTATTCAAACCAACAAAAAAAATCAATGTGTTTCAGTATTTTGTAAAAATAATTTTAGAAAATGTAAACGAGAACACGAAACACACAAACATAATGAGACTCCTTTACGTTTCGCATATTGTGTTTAAATCAAACAAAAAGATGGTAAAGATTGTAAGATTATTTGAAGAAATACACATTCAATGTCAAAGCCAAAACAAATAAACCACCAAAAGTATAAGAAACAATTTGAGTGACTGGGGCAGGCATTAAAAAATATATATTTTGGTGCTATAAGGACACATGAGAGCACCTTCTTTAAGCGTTTTAGAAAACAACAAGAGACATGATTTTACTAAAACCAATCTATCAAACGTAATTCAATTTTATTGGTCTAGTGATTAAAAGTTACCCACAACAAAATGAACCTTTATCTTAAACATCCAACGGATATAACTAAGTAAAAACATAAATATCAATGTTAAGAATTTTGCGTTGAAAAAAAACAAGACGAGAACTAACAACTTTATAACTAAACAAAAAAGAAGGCAACACTTCTTTTCCCCACCGACTTGTCAACCAAAGGTATCAACTAGTTTAAGCCAGTGTCTGATGATGCTTTCAAATATGTGACTTATCAAATTAAACATACAAATAAATGAATCGGTGACAACAATAGTGACATTCCATAGTCACACACACACACACACACACGTACGTAGGGCAATTTAATAAAAAAGAGACCCACATGAGAAAGTCCAATGAGTCCAACTCCATTTCTTCAGCCATTAACGATCTTTACAAACTCTAACAAATCCTAACACACACATCTACCCAAATTCGTGAGACCCACTGCACTACCCCTTTCAGATTTTGTTTTTAAAGATTATGAGACTCACAAATGTCTTGGATCCTAAAACTAAATATCTTTGTTTACATTATTCAAAGGTGAGTCAAAGTCAAAACACAACAACCCTTCTGTAATTATGGACTCTCACATACTTAAATTTTGCTAGCTGTCACCAAGAGGTCCTCCATCGAAGAACATTTGAAGATGACGCCAGAGAAACAGGAAAACGCAATGAAGACAATTTATATCAAAACAATACGTATAATTCTTGTATTTATATCTAAATCCTGTCTTTATTTTTATTTTTTTGTGTGACAGTTGTTACTTCTTTTTGTTTTGTCCTTATCATAAAAACAAAAAAAATGACAAAGAAAATCCAGTTGGGTTTTACCTTTCAAATACAATGAGAGAGGAAGAAAAGGCTGCAACAATTTTAAATACAAGTAGAGGCATTGGAGGAGGAAGAAGAGTATTAAAGGAATAAGAAAGAGGAACAGCTCTTAACCTAATTAAGTAATTGCTTCTTTTATTCCTTCTTGTTTGTTGAGGTGGGTCTCTTCTGATTTACACCTCAAAAGCTGATCTTTTGTATTTAAGATAGCCAGTGATACATAGAGAGAAGATACAGAGTACACAGAAGTTAAAAACTTATCATATCAATTAAGAAGAGAGCAGAAAGGACAAGTTTCAACCTATGAGCTTTGCTTACACATCACTAATGACAGAGCTCAGAAGGATGATTCTTTGTTTTTTGGATATTCATGTGTCCTGACTCTATATTAGATTACGGTTTGTTAGGAACCAAAATATTTGTTTAATGAAAAAGTTTATAGATATGTTTAGTAATGTAGAAAAAAGAAGAGCATAGGCTTTTAATTCTATATAAGAGAATGTACTTTATAATGAAGAAGGCACTAACCTTTCTTCCTTTTGATATATATCTGCAATGGCTTTGTCTGGTAGTGCTTGAAGTGAGTGAAAACAATGGTGCTAGGGATTGCCATGTGGTGAAACTTACTCCTGCTCTTCAATTATATGAGCCTTCCTATAGGCTCCGGCCTTTTCTGATACTTCAAAAAAAACAAAACAAAAAATTATATTTATTGATGATGGAAGAGCAAAACAAAAGAGAGACAAAGACACAGAGCCTATATCAGAGCGTAAACTGGTGAAGTGGATTGAAACAAATAAGGTACGTAACTAGAAAAAGCAAGTGATCTTTTGTGTGTGTGTGTGTGTGTGTGTCTGTGCATATATTGAAACCTTGGTTTTGTTTTTTGTTCTTTGTGTTGCTGCTCAAAGCCATGGAGTCTCCGAGGAACCATGGAGGCTCTGAGGAGGAGGAATACAGCAGTTGTGAGTCAGGGTGGACTATGTACATAGAAGATGCCTTCCATGGAAATGACCATTCTTCTGTTGTTGTCGACGATGATGATGAGGATGATGATGATTCACAGGTAAAAGAGGCTGATGATGGTTATGAGAAGGATGATGGTGGTGATGAAGAGAGTGATGATTCAATGGCTTCTGATGCATCCTCGGGGCCTAGCAATCAGCTTCTGAAGAACATCAACAAACATGCAGCTGATAAGAATGGTTCTAAAAAAGTCTACCTTCAAAAACGCCAACACACAGGGAAAACATTAAGCAACGAAGGAGAAAAATCAGAGCTCAAGTCGAGAACAAGAACAAGTGCAGCTAGTCGTGTCCAGAGTAGAGGCAAGGTGAGCAAAACCAAATAAAACTCACGATGAGAAAGAGAAGATGATATGGGTTGGTTTCACATAGAATCCAAATCCTGTAATGAAGAGAGACGTTTCAGGTCTTTCACCAATCCTGTTGTTTGCCTTTAAATAAGCCATGTGAAGCTAGTTGCATTGTTTTCTTTTGCCGGAATATGTTTTTTATTTTTGTAGAAGCTGTCCTAAATAAGTTATCTGCACGGTTCTCCGTTAGAACCCTGTTATATAAAATGTATCCTGTTCTTCAGAGACTTCCTTCTAACACAAAAAAACAGAGCATAACCTTATCTGCTGTTCAACACAGGAGCCATAAAGAAGGTGATTCTGGGGAGAAAAGGCAACATTTTCCTGAGTAATTCTCAACAGTAATCAATTACTAAAACCAATCTTTAGATTTGAATTTACGCAAATCCTAATCATCTTTTTCAAGAAATAAGAAACGCATATGGTAGAGGACAAAGCGGTTGATGACAAAACAGGAGTTTCTAAGGTTGCCAATATTGTTCCTATGATGTGTGGCCCAAGTAGCTAACAGCAGAGCTTTGCTTACTAACAAAAAGCTCTGCCACTTTCAAGAGCTTCACATGATTCTTTTACAAAACAACAAATTGCAATCATTCAGAATCTGTCATTTTCTATTACTATAAACTCTTTATAACCACTTCTTAAGAAAGTAGTTGCACATCAGGAAAGGAGTTATTAGAAAAGATCAGAAATGAACCTGTTCTTATTTCTTTCCCACGTTGTCAACACAGTAGAAACCATCTGTAACAGTAAATCCAAGAATTATTTATCAGAAAAAGTTAAACAAACATAGCATATTATCTATCACAAGAACAATAGTAATTGCATTAATAGAAGCTCAAGCAACAGTTTAGGAAACGGTTCCATTTGTAACAGTAAATACAAGTACTAGCCCATCAGAGAAAGTTAAACAAACATGGCATGTTATCTATTACGAGAACAATAATAATTGCATTTATAGTAGCTCAATAAACAGTTTAGGAACCGGTGCCTTGAGAATCTATACATAACCAAAAGATAAGAGACAAATCCTTACTAGAGCAATGCAACAGATAGCTTTATCAGCCCTTGATCTAACAAGATGCGATTTGATCCTGGAAAATGAAAAAGACGGTAAAACATATCAATTGAACTCTAGATAAAGCTTAATGAGGCACAATTAATGGGAACAGTAAAGAACAAAGAGGGTTTAGCTGGCAACTTTCCAGAAGAGGAAGACCCTCACGTTGATGTTATTCTCAGGTCGCTTTCAACTTTGTAATCTCCAATCCATTATAATGCACGTAGGAGCAATAAACAGATAAATGAAAATGAAAGATGGGCCGTCTCAACCTAATTATATGACCCACAAAACGTGAGATACATGAGAGAATGTTGCTTGGTAAATGCATAAAACAATGAACTTGGTCTACCACTTTCACGTCCAGGAAAATTTAAGGACAGACGAGTTCAACGAGTAAAGGCGATGAACCGAGCATTCGTGTCAACAATAGCATGTGCACATTCCATTCCTAGTTGAAAACGACATCAAGAACGATGAGTAAAAGCATTTGGGCAACAAAAACAAAAATGTCTTGGTACAACTAACAACCACCAATCATCATTATTGCCTTTCAAAAGAGTACCATTAGAAAACACAACAAAATTTTAAGATTTTTCTGTCCGAGATGTCATATGTCTTCAAGCAACCGGGTCAATAACTAATGAAACGTTCCAGGATCACAAGAGAAGCCATATGAAATCCAACCAGCACATCGAAGTAAGAGCATGACCAACTTCCTCTAATCCCAGAATTATAACGATTCAATAACAAAATTTCCAGTCCCTAGCCTCTATATATCAGTTTCAAATCTTAATGTTACATGGAGAACCCAAGAATATAAATCTGACCACTTGAAAAGTTTAAGAAAGTGTTGAAAATCACCAAAGCATCATGAGACCTGGAAGTATAAAAAAAACGGATACCATTCTAGGAATATCCTCATGAACTGCAGGACAGATTGCTTGAAGGCTCCATAGCCCTCCTTATCCTTAGGAAGGAACTCCAAAAGTCTTTAATGAGCAAGAAAGAATGCAGTGAACCATTACAAAAAAAATACACTCATCCTCTGCTGATCACATGCCAAAGACCTTCTCAAGCTTGTTAAACACAAAACGGCCCAAGAACAATCATTAACTACTTGTTTGCATCACCCAGTGATCAAATCCAAGACTAACCATAAGAATGATATTATTAAGAACCCAGAAATTCAGAACAAGCAGGATCACTGAAGCATAACAAAACAAAAATATATAGTAATTAAAGGATTTGTTCTCTTCATTTCAAGCCACTGTATCACCCGCCAAAAAAAAAATCTCTTTTGACTCTTAACTACCAAAACGACAATGGTCACTAACAGCCACGAGTTTCTTCGTACTGATTTTAAATCCGATTTTTAGTTTTATTTACTCGAAAACAGAAAAGTAATAAAAGCTAGAGAAGTTCTCCGTTATCCACAGCCACACACAAAACACACACTTTATCCCAATTCAAGGGGAAAACAAAAAAAAAAAAAAATCATCCCTTTGTCTTGTTTTCATGAAATCAAGCAAAAATTCGAGAATTTAGCAGGCAATAGTGTATATACCATGCTTCTCGGAGGCACAATCTCAACTCCTCCGGCTTCTCTCCGGTTAAGGTCAACCTTAAACCCACAAAACGCAGTCACACAATCATCATCACAAGCAGCGTTTCCAACGGCGAAGCAACGAACGCCACCGAGCTACTCAATCAGCGACGAGGAGCTCCAATCGAGAGGCTTTCTTCTTCGTCGAACACCGGATGGACTTAACCTAGATCAGCTGAATTCAGTTTTCGTAGCTGTGGGATTCCCACGACGAGACACGGCGAAAATCGAAGTGGCGTTGGAGCACACAGACGCGTTACTATGGGTGGAGTACGAGAAAACGCGGCGGCCGGTGGCTTTCGCGAGAGCAACGGGTGATGGTGTGTTCAATGCTATTATATGGGATGTGGTGGTTGATCCGTCGTTTCAAAGCTGTGGACTTGGGAAGGCGGTGATGGAGCGATTGATTGAGGATTTGCAAGCTAAAGGGATCTGTAACATTGCTCTGTACTCGGAGCCCCGAGTTCTTGGGTTTTATCGCCCGCTTGGGTTCGTCTCTGACCCGGATGGGATCAGAGGAATGGTTTATATACGCAAACAGAGAAACAAGAGATGAAAGTTTCAAACTTTATATTAATTTTCGTAAATTCACTGATTACAACAATGTCTCTTAAGTACTACAATTGTTGTATAAGCTGAGCTCTTCGTCTTCCTTGTTCAATTCTCTGTACTGATTCTGTAGAGAACTCAAAAAAAAAAAAAAAAGAGTTAATTTTGAGATAAATCAATAATTCTTAGCTAGATTGAAGATTCGGGTTTAGGAGATCTTCGATTACTTGATTTGGTTATCAAGAAGCGGCTTTGGCATGGTGGAAGAAGGCGACAGAGCAGAGGATGGAAGCGATGAGAGCGAAGAAACCTAATCCGATCATTAGAGAGATTCCGGCAACGATTAGATCCATTAACATCATTAGCACCATCTTCGCTTTCGTCGTCTTCACTCTTCGATTTCTCAGCTACGGTTAGATTTTGTGTTTTGAGGGATAATTTACATATGATTCGAAGAAGTGAGAGCAAAAGCCTCGCGGTGACACGTTTATGATATGACCATGACATTTAGCGCAATTTCAGAAACCCTCGTGGATATATACATATACATTACAGAGACATATATATTACACGTTGAGTAAAGTTTCGAGATTACATTAAATGTGACTGACTTCTTATGTTATCTGTTATTTTGTGCATCTTCTTAAGACAGACAGAGTTTTTTACGACTGCCTCCTACTTCCTTGGAAAGTGGCTTCGAGTTCTGGGCATAATTTGAGGAAATCTTGGCAATTTCGTGTCAGGGAACATGGAAGAGGTAGCTGGAGAAGTAGGCAATGGTGGATTAATGATGGGTCTTGGTTTGATTTCTTTGATCTCAACTACAACACAATCCGATGTCAGAAACGTTTTAGCCACTGATGCTGCGTGTTCCAAGCAACATCTCACAACCTGTTATTTCAGTTCTCAGACAAAAAGTTAAATGAGAAGCTGATTATACATACATCAAAGAGAGCTCAATATTGGTGGTCACTCTGTGAAACTATTTAGTCTTGTTGTTTACCTTAGTTGGATCGATGATCCCGGCTAACATCAGATCTTCGTATTGATTCTTTGCAGCATTGTAACCGTACATCATGTTTTCGTTCAATAAGACCTGCAGATTTCAGAGTTAGTATAATTGGAAGTTAGGACTGGTTCTAGAGAGCTGACATCATCAAATACCTTTTCTATGACGATATTGCCATTTGTGCCTGCGTTTTTGGCTATTAGTCTTATGGGGTAGCTCAATGCTTTCTTGAATATTTCAGCTCCAATCTGCTTATGATGTTGCACGAAAAATATCAAATCTTCTAGGATGTTTAAGAAGTGCAGATAGCTTGATTATGATGTTTTATTTCCATAGTCTTAAAACAATAGTACCTTCTGTTCTGTGTTGTCAAGGCTGTCTTTAATTCTGTCCACTTTTGTAGCCAGTCGCAAGAGAGCGCAACCACCACCAACTACAATCCCTTCTTCAATTGCTGACTAAATTCTGAGAGATCAGGTTTCTTGGACTGACAATTTCTCAATCGCATGTTTTGACTGGAGTTACCTTAGTTGCATTCAGGGCATCTTCAACCTTTAGCTGTTTATCCTTCAACTCAACTTGTGTCTGTGCACCTACCTAAGGCCTTTGGAAGTTAGTTCAACATGATCAGATTGTTTTTTTTTTTTTTTTTTTTTTTTTGGTATCAGTGGTTTACAAAGTCACCTGGATTATAGCAATTCCACCAGATAATCTGGCTATTCTTTCATTGAGGATCTTCTTCTGAAAACTTTCCTCGGTGTTCTGAGTTACACATTATGATCAAATGAAAAAAAAAATGAGCATCAAATATGGTGTGACTAAAGATGTTGCTGTCAAAGAGAATACATGGATTATAGAAGGACCTGGATAAGATTTTTAATCTGAGAAACCCTTTCCTCGACTGCTTTCTGAGTGATTCCATTAGTAACAATCAGTGTTGAATCCTTAGTTACAAGAACCCTTTTTGCCGTTCCTAAGACCTCCTTTCCAGCTTTCTCTAAGCTCAAACCCATCTCATCTCTGATCACGGTAGCTACGCAGACAGCATAACCCAGTGATTCAGTAACAACAAGAAAAAAAAGGGGGAAAAGTTTTACTCAAAGCAAAAGTGTTGTATGCTATGACTGAGTGAAGATGAAGCTTGACTACCTCCAGTTAAGATTGCAAGATCATCCAAGCAGTGACTCTTGCGCTCACCAAAGGCAGGAGCTTTAATGGCTGCCACCTTAAGGTTACCTTTTAGTTTGTTTCTAATAACAGGAGCAAGAGCATCTTCCTCAATATCTTCAGCAACTATAAGAACTGGAAAGTCTTCTTTAACAGCAGAATCCAATATCTTGAACATATCTTTTGGATTTGTTATCTTCTTATCAACCAAGAGCAGCTACAACAAAAACAATGCAGCTATACTCTTAGCCATTTCTCTTCCAAGTAAACCAGAGAAAACAACAACAACTGAGAGGTCTTGGTTTCAGACCTTGCAATCATGTAATTCAACTTCCCTCTTCCTTCGATCAGTGACAAAGTAAGGAGATAAATAACCGCGATTAAACTGCATTCCTTCCACTATCTCAAGATTGTTGACAAGGTATTTTCCTTTCTCTATTGTTACTACACCAAACCTTCCCACTTTTTGAAAAGCATTGGAAATCATGTTTCCAACTTCATAGTCATTCCCGGCACTAACTGCTGCAACATCAGCAAGCTCATGATCTTCAATCTGCAAACACAAGGTTCGCGGTTTGTTCTATATTAAGGCAAGCAACTTAACTCCATCCTCATGGATACTCTCAAGGGTTAAAAGGCATTGATCATTCACCTCTCTGGACATTGACTTGAGCTCTAAAACAAGAGCTTTTGCGGTTTTCTCAATACCCCGCGCAACTTGGATGGGATTAATTCCAGCAGAAACCACCTGAAGAGAAGGAATGAGATGTGTTCACAAGTAGAAAGCGCATATATGGCAATACATGATCCAGTTGGTCTTAAATGGGAATATGTATACCTTAATACCTTCAGTAATAAGGCCATGAGCAAGAATTATAGATGTCGTGGAACCATCACCCGCAAGATCATTAGTCTTAGCACCCGCTTGCCTCACAAGTTTCACTCCAACATTCTCTAACGGGTCCTCCAATTCAATCTACACCACACAATATAAGCTGATTATGGTTTTGTTCATTTCATCAAGCATTGGGGCTATAAAGGTAAGTGATAAACCTCTTTGAGAACAGTTTCACCATCATTAACGATCCTGGGAGGTCCATACTTGTTCTGCAACACAACATTTCGTCCCTTTGGACCCAGTGTCACGCCCAATAGCTTTGCCACCATATCTGCACCTGCCTTCACCACCATTTTTTTTCCAATAAGAAAACGACATTCTACAAAATTTTCTTGAAAGAAGAACGAGAAAACCTGAAGCTTCTTGGTGACAGAGCCATCACGGTTAAAGTGAACCTCTTTTGCAGCGGCTCTTACTCTTAAAACGAAATTTGAAGAAGATGAAGAAGAAGAAGAAGACTTTTTGTGGAAAGTACGATCAACAAGAGGCAACGCAGATAATGCAGCTTGTGAGGAAGCCATTGCCGTTAAAACGAGCAAGGACTACAAAAGAATTATCAGCTTCTGTGAGTGAATAAGATATAAGGTGGGAAAAAGATCTCATATCTCTTCACATCGTATACACTTGGTGTTGGGCCGAGTTGAGTAACTAATTTTTTGGGTTGGGCCAAACAGAAAGAAACTCAGGGTCTACTTAATCCTAGTTTGTGCATCTCATCAGGATCGTTCTGGCTTAGAAAATCCACTGCAAAACCCAAAAAGTGCCAAAACTTAAACGTGTGTCCTTTCAGTGTTTGTTAACTATATTATAGCAAATCAAATTGGAATTTTCATCTCTATTGTGCACCTCTGGCTTTCACAGAATCCTTAAGATTGGTTTTGTCCCTCTGGCCTTAAGGAGGTGATAGTTATCAAGTTACTACTCATCTCTTGTCCACGTCTCGTTTTTGCATTACTCTTCTATCTCGGTTTGGTACACAAATTCCATGTGCTCATTTCAATTCTCAGATTCCAGTTGATTACGTAGAAACTAAATTCAATTGTTCCTACCACAGGTTTTTTTTCTTTTTTGGCTTGCCAAAAACTTTTCATTTAGCCAATTCTTAATACAACTCAGATTCATCAAACAAAACATTTGGTTTTTACACACATTGGCACAACTCAAGACTCCCTAGCTTCCTATTCGATCTGCCAATCATGGCAGGAAAGCAGATTTTGTATATCTCTTCGTTGATACGGGCAAAAAAAAACATATATATTCTTCAAAAGTTGAACCATATATCATAGCAAACTGCTAAATATATGGCATGAAAAAAAACTCATGGAAGAAATTTCATATAGCACCATGCTCGTGTAGTCTGAAACATTATATCAGTCAAACAGACTATGATTTTCTTAGGTGCAAAGCAAAGTTTAATAATTTTCCGGAAAAAAACAGATAAAAACGGATTTAAAAAGAGAAAGAAGCAGAGCAATTCAGAGAACTTTGAAGGTTGTCATAATATATCAACATGAATTTGACTTCAGAGGCAAATAGTTTCTCATCATCATGCTCTGTTTCCTTTTCAATACAATCAACAATAAACAAAAACTACATCTTCACAATATCCAAAATCTCTATTGGCCAATACGCATTTCTGAGAAATTCAACTATTGAACATCTCAATAAAAGAAGCGTAAATGCAAATATATAGCACCAATTGAGTACCCTTTTCTCGAATTTGTTCCTTGCATCTATAATCTCGAAGATGCAAGGGGCTATACGGTGCTGATACTTTTGCAACCAAACAAAAACAAAACAAAAAAGATCCAACCTTTCTTCACAGAAGAGAGGAGGGCAAACACACACACATAAATCAACAATCTTTTCTATACTATCCTATAAATAAATCGATGAATGGTGATGATCAATCAGAAATGTACTGAGAATGATAGTGTTGACGGTACTCGAGGTCGCGGCTGTGAGAATTAGGGATTCATGGAAGCATTTTTATAAGAAGACAACAACTGGGTAGGTTAAGTTAAGAACCGGGTCGGGTTTTTTTTTAAAGTTGGTTATTCCACTGTTTATGTCGTTTTATTACTTAGATAAATAACTGCATGTCGTTTTAATGTAGGAGGGTAGTAAGAGCATCTCCAATGGTAAGAACCCTGGCCTCATGGGTTCTTACCAATTTTTTTAATATAAATTTTGAATAATTAAAAGATTAGAACCTCAATAAGAATTCTAAAATTTTTCATCCTCCAATGGTAGAACCTCTAGAGAGGTTCTTAAGAAAAATAATTAATATTTTGAAAAATAATTTATTTTAAGTATTATTTATTTTATTACAATTTATAAACATATATTTTATAAAACCAAAATTATTTTGCATTACATAAAATTTAAAACATACAAAATATAACAAAACACCTCTAAGCAATTTCTTTGACCATCAATTCTGCACAAATGTGGATTTGGTTCAAAATGATGAACAAACTTACCTTATTTTCTTAAGAGGACTAGGATGTTATAACAATGAAGTATCTGACAATTACAAACCTCTTGCTAATTGACCATTGAAGATACCGGTCCTCCGTTAGAAGTCCTTGACCTCCATATTTCACATCATCGGAGTTCAGTATCATCTGCAGAAGATGAACAATTAGTTTACATGTAAGCAGGCTCATTGTCCAAACCCCATTTCTGATGCATACTTTCACTTTGCTAAGGCCTACACTGTTATTATCTGACTTCATAATTCAATAAGGATGGACACATTTATAATTTTAATGAGGAATCAAGATATAATATGAACATCGGCAGTCAATCTTAAATTGCTATGAAAGTTATAGAAGAAAAATTTCAGAGAAGCTAACAAAATCATGGATATGGAAGTTGTACTTCTATAAAGAGGTGTTAACACTGTTTTCAAGCATAACGTTCCAAAATAAACCACTAATCTCGATCAGAATGAAAGAATAAAAAGTCTCTACAATATCGGTATCTCCTAGAGTAAAGAAAGCCCTTACCTGATACAATCACTACCTCCAGTTCCAATCATCTTCCTCCATTTTGTTACTCTTCTCTCCTCCCTACAGAATTTAGCATCCAAGGTTAAAATAACAAAGCACAATAAAATTGTTCTCTACAACAATAATCCTTTGAGACATACTTGTCATAGTTACTAGATGATCTAGTCTTTGTGAAACGCTGAGGAGAAGAATTGCCATGTTCCTGCTTTAGAAACCCAAATCTATCAACCGGTACAAGCAGAGGGACAGGTCTTTGTTCACTGTCATCTGTTGTTTTTCTTTCCATTTAAAAAACCTGAAAAGACCACCACCATACTCAGAATTCTTAATTTCCTCAACATTGTAATCAAGCCACTAATGTCGCAATCAGATGAATCAGAACCTATAAGCTTTATTCAAAGCTCTGATCATCAACTAAGATTCTGGAGCTTTGATCTCAATATGACTTAGCAGAAAAACGTAATCAGCAATCATGACTAAACCCAAAGAAACCAAGACAAGCTCATGATTTTGAGTAATCACACACGAATTTGACTAACAAACCACAAATTTAACTAACTTTTCTCATGGCTACCCCTAATTTCGGTCATGGCTACCCTAATTTCGATCATGGCTACCCCTAATTTCGAATAACATCAAAAAACCCTAATTTCGCTAACATCAATAACCTTAATTAATCAAAATTTACAAAGAAAATCAAATAGGTTCATACCTTTCTTTACAAAGAGTTGGATCATCCTTCGGCGGCATTGGCGTTGCAGCGGCATCTCCTCCCACAGTTGCCTCAGAGAGAGACGAAAAAAGAGAGAGAGACGAGAGAGAGGATCGCGAAAAAAAAATGTCAGAACTATTACCCAGCCAATCCAAGCATGCCACGTCATTCTAAGAATCGATTATTAAAGTTCTTAACTAAGGATCGGTTCTTGCTAAAAAATCTCATTTTTGATTTAATTTTTTTTTTATTAATTGGTTTAGAACCCCTTAAAAACCTCCGTTGGAGATGGTCTAATATTTTTATTTTATTTTTTTTGGTAGTGTAGTTTGGAGATCGATGATACGTTTACTTTTGGGCCAAGTAATTACAAAATCTCTAAATAAATAAAAGAATCCGGATTAGTGAAATATAATTATTAGTCACGGGAATAATCAGAAATAAACGGCTAAGTATATAATAGGTGACGATTAGGGAAAAGGTCGAAACTTCAATGTGATGAAAAATAATTGTTGTAAATCAATCCACATTTTACCAACAAATTTCAATTATTAATACATTCTTCGAAAATAGTCCCTTGTAAAACTTGGCAATATATAATGACATGATACTTCATTGCCAACCATTTTTTTTTGTTTTTGTTGAAGAACTCCATCGCTACCTTAACAACGAAAATTTGTAGGAATTTGTGTTAGGTGTGAAATTATTTTGTATCTTTTTGCCTTATTATGTAACAATCGTGAGCGATGAATGGTGCATCGAATTTGGACATGATGACCATTGTTTTTTTTGTTTTTTTTTTTGATAAAAATGATGACCATTGTTGCCGCATCTTTCGTGAAGATATCAAAGCTTTTTCTAGAATCTCCATCTATCATATAATAGGCGTATAATAGAAAGCAAGCAGTATGTATATAGCTCCCAATACGACAAGTAGAGTATTTGTTGAGTGAACTTTATGAATGAGTCTTGGAGCAACAATGTTGTGTATATATATTGGTTTTTTCTTAACAAAATAATTAAATAACACGTTACTTTGTTTACCAAGTTCAATTCGTTTTCTAAAGCAAATTTTGATTTTTAGAGAAGAATCAGTCTTTGGTAACTACCCCCTGACCGTATTTCATATCTGAATTTGTAGACTTTGAAGTTATCAATTTAAATTCAACGTCAGTTAAGGATGTTTGTTTCCAAACTCTCTATCATTGAATTTGTAAACACTAGTTCTATATTACAATTTGTATTTTAAATGTGGATGTTATGGTGATTGGTGGCTCATAATTTTGAGAATTAATCTCCCACATGAAAACTGTCAAATTTCAATTATGAAGTCGGTTAGAAATTGGTCACAAATGTTTAATTTTGAACATGTAGTATATTTTACTGAAATTTCCTTTAATATATGTAGGGGGAAAATTTTCTTTAACATGTAGGGGAAAATATTAACGATATAAAAATGTCAACGGTTCTTTTGAAATCCAAGACTAATTGCACTAACATTGATGGTTAATATCTCCTCTCCACCGCTATTTTTGTTTTTTTTGTCATCAACTTGATCATCCATATAATTTGGATATCAAAGAACAAGAAAAATCTCAAAGAAACATAAATGAAAATAGATAGACATCAAAAAAAAAACTTGAAATATCCAATCACATTAGCTCTAACTTTCTTTTTCGATACAAGACTATAGTCAAGCCGAACTTCCAATGGATAAGTAAGATCTCAAACGACAATATCACGTCACACATCTTAGCAAAACCTCGTGCCACCGAAAACGTTTCATCAATCTACGAATACTCACGATCAAGTTACGAAACTTATGCCACTTTTCACCATTCGAAATGGCATCAACAACACTAGACGATCCAGACTTTGCAAAGTCCATTCAAGAACTCGGAAGTTAGCCTCTATACTCGCTATTTTTTTTTTGTTTAACATACATTTTCTTTTCTTTTCATGAGTATGGATTGATCCTTATATTGACTTATAGTTACATCGGTATACCGGTATAATATATACAATTCCTATGGCTATAGTAGTAATCTTATTAACAGAAACTTTTTGTTTACAACTAATAGAAACGGAGATATATAGTCCTTCAATATCCATAATCATATTGTAGAACTATGAAATATTTTATTAATCATATGGTTGGGAAATCTTAACAAAAAAAAAAAAAAACATTGCTGGGAAACTTCGAGATATAAATGGATTTATTTTTGACCAAAAAAATAGGATTTATTTAAACTGTTTCAATAAAATTTATTGAGTTTATTATGAACGACAAGCACTGATTTTTTAAAGAGTATAACAACATCAAAAGAAGGAAACAAATAACAAAAATGCATATGGTTTATAACCAAAGAAATGCATTTCTTATATTAGACACATAGAAAGGAAATTTTGTATTCTCATGAATATGATGGTTGATCAGCCAACGAAACTATTGTTCTTTTGAAACTCATATCCATCATGAATATGTTAGTTTAGTATATTGGAGGAGGGGGAGAGCTATAACTATAGCTTGGAGGTGGCGGTGGAGACTTGTAAACATATGGAGGAGGTGGGGGAGACTTGTAGACATATGGAGGGGGTGGGGGAGACTTGTAGACATAAGGAGGAGGTGGTGGGGAGCTATAGACATAAGGAGGTGGTGGTGGAGACTTGTAAACATATGGAGGTGGTGGTGGGGAACTGTAGACGTATGGAGGAGGAGGGGGAGACTTGTAGACATAGGGAGGAGGTGGTGGGGAGCTATAGACGTAAGGAGGTGGAGGTGGAGACTTGTAAACATATGGAGGTGGTGGTGGAGAACTGTAGACATATGGAGGAGGAGGGGGAGACTTGTAGACATAAGGAGGAGGTGGTGGGGAGCTATAGACGTACGGGGGTGGGGGTGGAGACTTGTAAACATATGGAGGTGGTGGTGGAGAGCTATAGACGTAAGGAGGAGGTGGTGGCGATTTGTAAACATATGGAGGAGGTGGTGGGGAGCTATAGACGTAAGGAGGAGGAGGTGGCGACTTGTAAACATATGGAGGTGGTGGTGGGGAGCTATAGACGTATGGAGGAGGAGGGGGAGACTTGTAGACATAAAGAGGAGGTGGTGGGGAGCTGTAGACGTATGGTGGAGGTGGTGGAGACTTGTAAACATACGGAGGTGGTGGTGGAGAACTGTAGACGTATGGAGGAGGAGGGGGAGACTTGTAGACATAAGGAGGTGGTGGTGGAGAACTGTAGACATATGGAGGAGGAGGGGGAGACTTGTAGACATAAGGAGGTGGTGGTGGGGAGCTATAGACATAAGGAGGTGGTGGTGGTGACTTGTAAACATATGGAGGAGGTGGTGGAGAACTGTAGACATATGGAGGAGGAGGGGGAGACTTGTAGACATAAGGAGGAGGTGGTGGGGAGCTATAGACGTAAGGAGGTGGTGGTGGAGACTTGTAAATATACGGAGGTGGTGGTGGGGAGCTATAGACGTAAGGAGGTGGTGGTGGAGACTTGTACACATACGGTGGTGGTGGTGGAGAGCTGTAAACATATGGCGGAGGTGGTGGAGAACTATAGACGTATGGTGGTGGAGAGTATGTGTATTGGGCACTTGTATGAATAGCAACGGCATACAAGGCCAAGACAAACATAACTAGAGATGGCCAATTCTTAGGATTGGCCATATTGATTGAACTTGTGTGATCTTGTCTCTTGACTCAGCTTTTGTTAGTCTGATTCTTACTTTGCAATCGAGTGTTTTTGAATGGATTGTAGTAATAGAAAGACAGCAGTTTATATAGGACTTCACTACGACAACTAGAATATTAGTATATTGAAGTTTATGAATACTTCTTAGAGCAATAGTGTTTATTGTTTAATAAGTCAAATTAGCTCCACATCTTGTGTAAAGAAAAAGTAGCGAAGAATATGTCTTTGATAACCACCCCTTACCGTATTTAAATTTTAAATATGTAGAGAGTTAGAAGTTGTCAATTTATTAACTTCAACGACAGTTAAGAAGTTTCTTTCTGAATTCTCTATCACTGAATTTGTAAACACTAGTTCCATATTTCTTACATCTTGTCATTTTAAATATCTATTATCGTGACTTATAATTTTGATTTTTGAGTTCCCTTTTGCGCGTTATTTTTTATCAGTACAATTGCCTGTAAGATATCTTCTTCTCTTCATTTTTCTGTCATCTTATGTGTTCGTCGTCATTCTATTAACGTGTTGTCTTATTCAATCGTTTGAAAATTCTTAGATTGAATTTGTTTAAAAATTATACAAGTTGTACTTCCATTTTCTTATTATCTTTTTAAAAAAATTATTATAGAGTACATTATCTTTGAAAAATATATCACAATAATTGAATGTTTTTCTTAAATGTTATTAAAATAAGGAAAAGCATATTATAGTTTATGAGAATACCTAAATCTACAATCAAGAATTACGCGGTGAAGTGCCAAGATGATATAAATGGGAACGAAGATTTTTTCGTTGAGGAAACTAAGTATAGAGTATTCATTTAGTTGATGATGAATACAACTGGTGATGAGTTTAAAACGACGCTAAGCAAAATCTTTTCACACTAGAAAAAAAAAAAAAAGTAAAACAAAAATTCACCAATTTGAATTTGTTACCCAACGGACCCACTGAATATATGTAAAGAATCAGCCCCAAAAAAAAATATATATAAATGTATTGACCCTAAGCACAAATTTGTACCCCAGTGCCGGCTCGATAATGAAATGACCAAAATTACATAAATCTTAGACAAAGAGAGCAAATGGCTAGCTAGGTTGATGTAAAGTAGAGCTCGTAGGTCAGAAAAAGTGTGGACCCCTCGAATAGCTTCTTCCTTGTAGATCATCCCCAGATGTATTTGGTCTTTCCACTTTCTTTGGAACTCACCCACCCCATATATATGATCAAGTCACATTCAAATATTCTCTGGACGAGTTAACTACTACTTAGCCATCTATTTTATGTGGGCTTTTTGCTTCTCTTACTGGATTTCAATTAACTTCGATGACCTTGGTGCTTAGACCGACGGTTTTCTTAGACTCACCGAACCTTTCATATATGGTTCAAACTCGGTGGGGCTAGACCTGTTAATGACAATTTCCTACGAAATTACTTTAACATATTTAGATTACTAACCAATAAAGTAGACTCTTTATTTTACAAACTCCACTTTAAGGTCAAATAGTCGATTTTTGTCCAAATTATACATTTACTTAATTATATTTCCTTTAATATATAAGGGTTTTTTAAAAAAAATATTAACGAATAACAATTAAAATATTAACGGTTTTTGTGAAACCCAAAACTAGTTGCATTAACATTCATAATTGAGAAAGAGGATATATAATACAGTAACCCTCGTCTACATCGCTACCTCTTTTTATTATGAGAATGACTCGATCCTTATATTGACTTCTAGTTATATAGGTATATACCGTCTGTATACAAATCATGTAGTAAGCTTTTATTAAAGAGACTGAGATATATAAGCTTTCAATTTCCATAATCATATTTTTGAACTATGCAACGAAATATTTAATTAAGCATTAACACGATTGGGAGACTTCAAGATGCGCAAGACCTGCAAGACTAATGGATTTTATTTAAAAGGTTCAAACAAAATAATTCACTTTATTAGATAGCCATAAATGGACGACAAGAATATGGATCTTTTAAAGAGTACAACAACATCAAAAGAAGCAATCAAACAACAACAATTCACCTGGTTTGTAACCAAAGAAGTACATTTCTTATATATGACAACATAGAAATGAAATTTTATATTCCATGAATATGATGGCTGATCGCTAAACGAAAATACAATTTTTTGAAACTCAGTTCATCATGTATATGTTTCTTTAGTATATTGGAGGTGGGGGAGAGCTATAAGTATAGCTTGGTGGTGGCGTTGGAGGCTTGTAAACATAAGGAGGAGGTGGTGGTGACTTGTAAACATACGGAGGTGGTGGTGGAGAGGTGTATACGTAAGGAGGGGGAGGAGGAGATTTGTAAACATATGGAGGAGGTGGTGGGGAGCTGTAGACGTATGGGGGAGGAGGTGGAGACTTGTAAACATATGGAGGAGGTGGTGGGGAGTTGTAGACATATGGAGGAGGAGGAGGAGACTTGTAAACATATGGAGGAGGTGGTGGAGAGCTGTAGACGTAAGGAGGAGGAGGGGGAGACTTGTAAACATATGGAGGAGGTGGTGGAGAACTGTAGACGTAAGAAGGAGGAGGGGGGGATTTGTAAACATATGGAGGAGGTGGTGGAGAGCTGTAGACGTATGGAGGAGGAGGTGGAGACTTGTAAACATATGGCGGAGGTGGAGGAGAGCTATAAACATATGGAGGTGGTGGTGGAGACTTGTAAACATACGGAGGTGGTGGTGGGGAGCTATAGACATATGGAGGAGGAGGGGGAGATTTGTAAACATAAGGAGGAGGTGGTGGAGAGCTGTAGACGTAAGGAGGTGGTGGTGGAGACTTGTAAACATATGGTGGAGGTGGAGGAGAACTATAAACATATGGAGGTGGTGGTGGAGACTTGTAAACATACGGAGGTGGTGGTGGGGAGCTATAGACATATGGAGGAGGAGGGGGAGATTTGTAAACATAAGGAGGAGGTGGTGGAGAGCTGTAGACGTAAGGAGGTGGTGGTGGAGACTTGTAAACATATGGTGGAGGTGGCGGAGAGCTATAAACATATGGAGGTGGTGGTGGAGACTTGTAAACATACGGAGGTGGTGGTGGGGAGCTATAGACATATGGAGGAGGCGGGGGAGATTTGTAAACATAAGGAGGGGGTGGTGGAGAGCTATAGACATATGGAGGGGGGGGAGGAGAACTGTAAACATATGGTGGTGGTGATGGTGGAGAGTATGTGTATTGAGCACTTGTATGAGCAGCAGTGGCATACAAGGCCAAGAACAACATAAGTAGAGATGGCCAATTCTTAGGACTGGCCATGTCGACTAAACTTGTTTGCTCCTGTCTCTACTCTCAGCTTTTGTTAGTATTGTCCTTACTTCTCAACCGATCTATTTTAATTTGAATGAGTTGTAACAGAAAGGAAGCAATTATATAGCCCTCATTGCAACAACTAAAATATTTGTTTACTGAAGTTTATGAATGCTTCTTGGAGCAATCGTGTTTATTGTTTAATTCGTCAAATTAGTTTCAGATTATTATTTTTAATAAAGACTTTAGTGGAATACGTCTTTGGTATTTGGTAGAAATAAGTGTTGGTATTTGCAAGAATTTAGAAAGCAAATAACTTGACCAAGTCACTGGTATGCATTCCTTTAAGAGCTTTTTAGTTAGAATTGTTAAGTTAAAAATGCTTAAACCTCGGTAATTTATAAGTGGTGGCCTATTAATTAGAAGTTCAATATTATCAAAAAGATAGCCTAATAATTTTTATAGATTTTAACTTCATCATAAAAGATCAGTATGGTTTGGCGAAGGTTGTAACGAGATATAAGAAAACATTATATAGTTAAAGATGTCGATAAAGAAACTTTTAAAGATATTAGTAACAGATTTTTCATCACTGATTTTTCGATGTAATAAAAAAAGAACAGACACATTAGGTATAAATTACATTGATAATTTTGAATTTTAACTATAGTCAACAATTACCATCGGTTAATTACTTCCAAAATATAATTTGTGACATAGAAACTAGGTCTGGGCAAAAGTAAATGGATCTGATTCCGAAAATAATTGAACCAAATTCGATCCGATTTTTAGAAAAACTCGAATGGGTCCTATGTTTCTATATTCGAAAATTCGAAATCGAATCAAACCGAAAATCGAACCGAAAGCCGAACGGGTACCCGAAATACCCGAAATAAAATTATATATTCAAAATTATTAGTTATATTTACATTTAATATCATCCAATTATCAAAATTAAATTTTAAATACAAAAATATCTATTAGTTTTAAACCAAAATACCTAAACTAAATGAAATATTCTAAAGTTTTTAAAAATATTTTTGAAACGTTAACCAAACTATATTTAAAATTTATTTAATTTAACCAATTTTTTGGTCAAATTTAACCAAATTTTCAATTTTTATATATTCCGGGTACCCGAACTCGATCCGAACCCGGATCGAACCGAACCAAACCCGAACCTAAAATTATAAATACCCGAATGAATTTTAAATATCTAGACCCAAATACCCGAAAACCCAACCCGAACCCGAACGGGTACCCGAACGCCTATGAATTAGTCTTTCTGACCCAACTGCGTGTGCCCAATATCCGACCCGACCCGTTGGCTCTCTTTGTAAGACGTAAGAACCTAACCATCTCTAATTAATGTGTGAATCTGTTTATGGTTTATGATAGAAAAAAAAGTAACTCGTATTATAATCAATCACCAAGATTTTCTCACTTCTTATAGCTCTTAAATACTATACCACGTCTCAGAATTTCATGTGCATGGCCTAATTGAGAACGTACGTGCTTCTTATGCTTTGCCCACTTGGACACTTCTCTGAGGAATCGGAAGATTAACTATAGGTAATATTGGCCGTCATCTTTATGAGTACCTTACCATGCTTTCATAACAATCTCTCCAATTTTTAATTATCAAAAAAAAAAAAATGTCCCTCATTTTCTCACGGCCTTGGAATTGGTTCTCAATTCGAAAGACTTTAAATGCTTTTCTGGAAACCGAGCCCATATACGTGACTAGCGAGCGATCTAGTTCTAGTAAACACTATGTATATCACATACACGTTAATTATGATCAATATGTACCGACAATAAGATAGGAAACTGTAGAAATCAATAAACAAAACATGATGGAAAGATTCTTCCACAAATGACAAAGATTTTACATTGACAACTTCAAAGTTTAAACCAAAACGTTTCTTCTGTCATGTTTGCCAATATTTTCCAATTATTTATAATAAAGGAGAAATCTTCTACAGAATACTGTATGTATAATATGTATAATATATGAAAATTTCGTAAACCATAATTGATTTTTTGAATTTGCTAGGAAGTTGTTGTAGTCTTATGATATATTATAGAGAGAATATAACCGACACATCTTGGAAGAGTAAGTGAATCATATTTTGAAGCGTGGTTTTAGAACAGAAGCAAAGGTTTTGCAAGGTTAATTATTATATTGAATATTAAGACAATATAAATGTTTGTGTGTATGTGTTGTGCCTCTCTAGTCATGCGTATATGTGATGGACGTTAAATCATGAATCGTATAAGCTATCATAACTTGATATGAAATCTGATCGAAAACTTTTATTTCCAAGAAAATTGGTAAACAAATATGGAAAAGTTCTTCTACTTATATCCCTTATGGCAACTGGTGATACCCTAATGGCGTTGAGTTTTGTATTGACAACTTCAAAGTCTACCAAAGACTTCTTCCTAATTTTTACCTTAACAATCTCTCAAGTTAATTTGACTTATTAAAAAATATAACCATGTTGCACTATGAAATATTCATAACCTTTAATTAACAAGCATACGAGTTGCAGCTATGACTGCTATATAAAACCGCTAGCTTCTTATTAACAACACATTCAAAAATATATTGGTTCGAGAGTCTTAGACTAACAAAAGAGTACACAAGTTTTTCAACATGGCCAATCCTAATTGGCCATCTCTGCTCATGTTGGTCTTGGCCTTGTATTCCATGCTTGCGCATACAAGTGCCCAATACTCTCCACCAACATCACCACCGTACGTTTATACTTTCCCACCGCTCCCACCATATGTTTACAACAGTCCTCCTCCATATGTTTACAAATCTCCACCGTCACCTCCTTCATATGTCTACAGCTCTCCACCACCGCCTCCTTACGTCTATACCTCTCCACCACCTCCTCCGTATGTTTACAAATCTCCACCACCTCCACCTCCATATGTTTACAAATCTCCCCCTCCACCTCCCTACGTCTATAGCTCTCCACCACCACCTCCTTACGTCTACAGTCCACCACCTCCACCTCCATATGTTTACAGTCCTCCACCACCACCTCCATACGTCTACAGTTCTCCACCACCACCTCCATACGTCTACAGTCCACCACCTCCACCTCCCTACGTCTACAGTCCACCACCTCCACCTCCATACGTCTACAGTCCACCACCTCCACCTCCATACGTCTACAGTCCACCACCACCACCACCTTACGTCTATAGTCCGCCACCACCACCACCATATGTTTACAGGTCACCACCACCACCTCCTTACGTCTATAGCTCTCCACCACCACCTCCATATGTTTACAAGTCTCCACCACCACCTCCTTACGTCTATAGTTCTCCACCACCACCTCCGTATGTTTACAAATCTCCACCATCACCTCCTTACGTTTACAGTTCTCCACCACCTCCACCATATGTTTACAAGTCTCCTCCTCCACCCCCATATGTTTATAGCTCTCCTCCTCCTCCTCCATATGTCTATAGCTCTCCACCACCACCGCCATATATTTACAGTTCTCCCCCACCACCTCCATATGTCTATAAATCTCCTCCTCCACCTCCGTATGTTTATAGCTCTCCACCACCACCTCCATATGTTTACAAATCTCCTCCACCACCTCCCTACGTTTACAGTTCACCACCACCACCACCATATGTCTACAAATCTCCTCCACCACCTCCCTATGTCTACAGTCCACCGCCATATGTCTACAAATCTCCTCCCTATGTCTACAGTCCACCACCATATGTATATAAGTCTCCTTCACCACCTCCATATGTTTATAGTTCTCCGCCACCACCGTCTTACGTCTACAGCTCTCCGCCACCTCCAAGCTATAGCTATAGCTCTCCCCCTCCACCAATATACTAACCATATATGATGAAGTGAGTCACAAGAAGATTGTATTTAATAAGTGGCGACCATCGTATTTTACAGTTTAAAATACTTTACCTTTCGAGATTTTGATATATAGGAAATGTAATTTCGATTGTACTTAAATATTCATGTGTATTTTTACCTTTGTTTGTTGCTTTTGATGTTGTTTTCCCTTCTAAATGACCAATTAATACTTTTGTCTTTCATTTATAACTAGGCTTGGGCAAAAGTAACTGAATCCGAAGATCCGACCTGAACCGATCCGAAAAATCCGAACCCGAACCCGAACCGAAATTTAAAAATACCCGAACAGTACCTAAATTTCTATACCCGAAAAACCGAATCCGAACCCGAACCTAACCGAGAACCGAATGGGTACCCGAAATACTCAAAATATAATATATATATATATATATATAGAAATATTAATTATATTTAGATTTGATATAACATAATTATCTAAAATTACATATAAAAATCTAACTATATCAATTATTTTAAGTTTAAAATAATTGAACCTAACTATCTAAAATTATTTAAAATTACATATATAAACCTAACTATATCAATTATTTTAAGTTTAAAAAATTATAAGAAAGTTTTTAATTATATTTTAAAAAAATTAACCAAACTTTATTCAAATTTAATCTTTTTTTTAATTCTTTCTTAATATTTCGGGTACACGAACCCGAACCGAACCCGGATAGACCCGAACCGAACTCGATCCCGAAAATAAGAAATACCTGAAAAGTACTTCTAGCCATAAACCCGAAAACCCGAAGACCCGAAGACCCGACCCGAAGACCCGACCCGAACCCGAATGGGTACCCGAACGCCCATGCCCTATTTATAACTATTGAATCAACTCAATTACTCTCTCCGTTTCAAATCAGTTGTCGTTTAAGTTGGTTTTACACATATTAAGAAAACATTTAATTTTTGTTTTATCCTTAATTAATATTTATTTGATTTTATTTTATTGGTTAAAACATTAAAATAAAATAAAAAAATTTGGAAATCTTATCAAAATTGTGCATTAAAAACACAAAACCAAAACTAATATAAAATGAGTTTTAGAGTCAAAAACAACAACTAATATGAAATAGAAAGTATAATTTTTTTAAGGAATGGGTAAATATATTCATCAATAGTTGTACAATAAGTTATATTAGAGGCGGTTCAAAAGTAGCATAAATTTTGTTGACCCGTTCAATATTTGATATATAGGTCCTAGTTACATGTTAATTTTTATTATCATTATTACTTTCGACCCTTACATACATCAAAAAATTTATTAAAATTTATAAATGATTGTGTGCAAATTGCACATGCTTACATCCGCACCTGAGTTATATGAAAAAATCTGGATTGGGTAGCTAGGTCAACTACTGATACTTGATCCTACCGAGTACCGACTTTAGAGAAAATATTAATATATATATATATATGATATATCGTGAATGTGACATATGGAAATGGAAAGCTTAGTATATCTGACTATAAGGAAAGGTATAGTGTATAATTTGCTATCGGTGTGTACATAAACTACAAAAATATTGTAAAGGTCAATGTAAGATACTAAGATTGATTGATTCACATCAACAAGAATAGAGAGCGAAGGGCACAATTCATTTTCCAAATGATATATTTAAATAGATATATTTTTACATCAATTGGATTGTAGATCCACTCCATAATTCAATTCCTATCTCCCGAGAAGACAGCATGTTAGAACTCCGGTGAAATAAGTAAATAAAAATAAGATGAGAGAAAGAAATAATTACAGCCAAATATTATACTAAAAACAAAAAAAAATTGTTTTGACCATGAGAAAAATAAATTATGTACAACATGATTGTTTCAGTTTTTGGTTTTACAGTAGTTTTTTTTCTTTTTTTGCTTTCTACATATTGTACAGCTCAATTAATCATGTATTTACTGGAGGCATCAGCACTGGTGAACATTAATTTGATTATGGCCGAGATTGGAAAGCATTATATGAAAATAACTTTGACCAACTAAATTCATTCTCAATCAGTGCAAGTTAAGCCCAAGTACACTACTTTGTTAGAAAAAAAGAAAAAAAAAAACTGTTTTAAGCCCAAGTACACTACTTTGTTAGAGACTTGAAACATAACCCCAGTTCGATAAAAGCTTTGGTAAGAAAAATGGAGGAAAATATATGAAAATAGTACAAAAAGTGGCTCAGAATCTGAAGTGGGTATCTCTTTATTCTGACGCTTTTGAAACATAAACTTATGTTTTCTTTATTCTTTCTCTGAATTGAGTTTCGTACTTAAAAGCATGGTCCTTTTTCTTCCTTTGACTGAATCTACTCCTTTTTTCTTAACTCTCTTTAGTTTTGCTCGTGTGTTCAATCTCTCAGTTCTTTTGTACAAGAGTTTAGTTTCATTCATATGATCAAAATTGGGTCTTTACTTAAATTTTGAAGACATGGACATGAGTGACAAAGATGAGTTTGCCGCAGAGGAGAAGGATTCGGTTGATACGCCTGTGGATTGGAGAATCTCTGTCTCAAATCCAAAAATTTTGTACCCTCCGGAGAATCCAATTCCTCAGATGATGGATCCATTCAGACAAAATCTTTGGCATGATGACGGTTTCAATGTCCACACAGATGCAGCCACTTCCAATAGTTTTAGAGGTAATGCTGATAGACCTCTTGAGATGGGTTGGAACATGGCTCAGTTTCCTGCAGATTCAGGATTCATTGAACGTGCTGCAAAGCTTTCGTTTTTCGGATGTGGGAGTTTTAGTGAAATGATGATGAACCAACAATCTTTAGGAGTTCCGGAATCAGTTGGTTTGTTTCTTCAAGATTCACAGATTGGAATTGGTTCCAAGCTAAGTAATGGAACTCTTGAGGATGCATCTAAGGTAGTGAAAGACAGATCCATTGGATTGAGTAATGTATCAGTGGATTCTCAATCTAGTGGTGGTAATGGTCATGATGATGCTAAATGTTGGGAAACATCTTCCAAGGGGTTTAACAGTAAGAAGAGGAAAAGAATTGGGAAGGTAGAGATTTGCACTACTCTTTTGTGATTTGTTTGTAGACCCTTCTTTACTGCTGATAATATATATCTTTTGGTAGGATTCTGAACCTGATCAATCACATAGAACTCAGCAATCTGGTGAAGAAGAAGAAGAAGAAGAAGAAGAAGATAAAAAGCAAAAGGATGAGCAAATTCCTAATTCAGATACTAACAATGATCCTCCAAAGGGTGGGTATATTCATATGAGGGCAAGAAAAGGCCAGGCTACAAATAGTCACAGTCTTGCTGAAAGAGTAAGCTTTATACTTTTCGAAGTTGAATCGAAGCAAATCTCTTATGTTGTTGTTGTTTAGGTATGGTATTGATTTGGTTAAATTTCTTATTATAGGTAAGGAGAGAAAAAATCAGCGAGAGGATGAAGTTCTTGCAAGATCTTGTACCTGGTTGTGACAAGGTAAGTCCTTTTCTTTTCAGCTTGTTGATGTTTGCATGTGAAAGAACGAAAGCTAAAGCTGTTTCTTTTCATATAAATGGGGGAATTGGGTTTGTTTGTGTAGGTGACTGGGAAGGCAGTTATGCTTGACGAAATCATTAACTATGTGCAATCACTTCAGTGCCAAATCGAGGTTTATCTTTGTTTCCTCTTGGAGTTTCCTAAACTTTTATAGTGTCTGTTTTTGTTTATTCTTGAGACATCACTTCAATAGCACTCTCACTTTTTGGTAACTAGTTCTTCCATTCATTTCAGTTTTTATCTATGAAACTTTCGACAGTGAATCCTATGCCCGATTTTAACCTCGAAAGCCTCCTTGCAAAAGATGTAAGTTATTTTGGGAACCAACTTCTATTTTCTTATCATTTGAAGTAGTTTGCTTTTATCTAATGCTCATTTTTTTATTTTTTTTCATGCAGGCCCTTCAAGTATCTGCACCAACATATCCTCAAAATATGTCAATGCTCTATCCTCCTCTATCATATCTCTCTCAAACAGGATTCATGCAACCAAACGTTTCCTCATTGTCACCCTTGGATGGACGATTAAAACGACATGTATATATATTTGGTTGAACCATAATACTCCAACAATAAACATATGAACTTTGCAGAATCATTTCTTTCTCTTGCATTCATCTGATCTTGTTAGTGAGTTTTTGAACAGGAAACACATGGATATGAAAGTGATCACCATAATGTTGTCCACATGAACCATGAACCTGGCACTGCACCTGATCATGAAGACACAAAAGGTGAAAGTAAAAGCATGATACATTCCTATCTGCGGTTAACCAGATACTTGAAAAACCACTAAAGCTTTTCATGTTTATCTCATCTTACAGCCGGCATGAAGGTGCAGCCATAGATAACATGAGCTTTACATGTTTATCTCTTCTTCACTTTGTACTCACAGCTTATGGCCACTGTATTAACATGAGCTGCGAGCGAGAATTTTATTTTGAACAGAAGAATGGAAACAAGAGAGCGGAGGAAGCAGATGTTGTATTTTTTAATCTGAACACCTCCGGAAAAAGAGTCGAGAGTAAAAATCAACAACATTTTGGTATGAACAGCTACGGCCATCTTCTTTTGTGTACATATAAATCGATGTAGCAAAGAGGAATGTTGATGTAATATATGTTTGCAACATGACCATCATAATACCAGATGTGTGGTGTTTTGAAGATACAATTATATATGCGGCCATGCTTGTTCTATCGAGTGTTGATAAGTTGTCTTATGATAACATTAAAAAAGTGAAATCTCATAATTGCAACAAGTACCAACCAATCTATGAACATCCTAATGCGGCTGATCTTGGCTCATGTCCAGCAGATTCACGAATCTCATGCTTGCTTCGTTTCTAGGCTCTGTCTTGTTCCCCTAAATCTTGCTTGTAAAGGGCAAGTCAAGACTGTTATCAATCGAAATAACTCTACTTGGCAACCAAATCTCCCAACACCAGTCATGATTCCAAAAATTGATGAACTATCAAAACAGTTAACAGGGAAGCTAGGTGTGCCGTGCTCGATGGCATCATTATCATGAGCTGAAGATTGAGGTTAGTGATGTTGACAAGAAAGACCAACATAACATAGACGATGATATGAAACAAAGCTCTCTTTTGTTTTTTTTCCAATCTACAAGTTATTTATATAACAAAAGAGGGGGTATACAGGATTTAGACGAGACAGCAGAAACCACCGAGACCCTGAGAGTTTAACAAATTAAAAAAAAAAAATTAAAAAAATTGAAAACTAAAAGACAAATGAGACTAATTCTCTTCATCACTCGAGTCTCCTCCACACTAAAAGCTGAAACCAACGAATATTTACACTACGGCCACTCCACTCATCCCTTCCCGTTTACGTGTTTCCATCAATCCAGTCTAAGCAAAGCCCTTAGAAACACAACTCTACACGATCCTTTCTCTTCTTCTTCATCTTCAGCCTCTTAAATCTCAAAACTGACACGAAGTCCCCAACCTCTGCCTCTGCTTCTGTCCTAAAGTTATCGACTTGCGCTTTGCAAACGCCGGATAAAGCAGCTCCTGATATTTCTCCAGGAAAATCGTCCATTCCTCTTCACTCATATCCGACAGCTTCACGAAGCTTGTGCTTGCTGGGATCTGTTCGTCTGCACTCCTGTGCGCAGATGATGCATATGCGCTCTCCACTCTTACTCCTGGGTGTTTCTGATACTTCTGACTCTTCTCACCTAGAAGAGTGCTTTTGAGAGACATTGAAAGCTTGGTAAAAGTCGGCATTTTCTCTAGATCAGCTCTCTCATTCTCTTCCTCCTCTTTGTCTTCTTCTTCTTCTTCTTCTTCTTCTTCATCTTCCTCTGTTGACTCTTCCACCTTTGACAACTGACTACGAGCATTTCCAAAAGTGAGTCCAAGTGGGAATGTTGGTTTTTTCGTACAATCAGTTGCTTCCTCACAATCTATATCAAACTGGAATTCAACATCACCCCCCACATCTGATCTTGGGGACTCAACTTCCTTCTCCCCTATCAAACTCCTAGCCTCAAGACAAACCACTTCAATCTCACTTGGCTCCTCGTCTCCAGAACGAACCTCTCTAGTCATCATCTCACCAATTTCAGCCAAACATAGGCCAGAAGCAGCAGCTTGCTTGAGAAAAATTGTGCAGAGTACTAGAACACGGAGACTGGCCTCTCGTACCATTGGAAGTTCCCTTCTCAGCATCTCACAATCTCCAAAAGGATCCAGATTTTCTATGTACTTCAGCTCGTCTTCAGAGAATGGGATCGATGCCTGTGGCCAATGAATCCACTCGAAATAAGGGTCCTCCAGAGTTTCGGGCAAGCAAAGACCATGATCAATTGGAACTAGTTCCACCTGGCCAAACATCCCAACACCATCCAGCTTCTTAACCAGAAGGTTCCCTGAGTGCCTGTCTGTATTTAAGATTCTGATGTCAAGAATCCCTATACGGTGTACAGCTGAAACAGGGAAACTGGATGTTCCGTGCTCGCTAGCATCATAATCATGAGGAATGAATTGCTGCAAGGAAGCAATTTTGCTCACCAACACCTTCTCCATTGGCTTGCTTGCCTTCACTCCATCGTTGACATTGAAGATCGAGTGAGTAATCTTCACAAGAGCAGTGGGAGGAACGTTTGCAAAATGATCCTTGTCGAGGAGATAAGCCGCGACTTCTCTATAGCCTGTTTCCCCAACCCGTACCGAACGCTTCAAACCAGGTTGTCCAAGCGCCTTACCAACAAAACCTTTCGGGTTGTTAGGAGCAAAAGGCTCCTCATCAGTTGGTTTAACAATTGCAACACTCTCTCCGCGGCTGTTCTTAAAGTAGTAGGCCCCTCCAAGCCCACTATTGACAGCAACTGGATCAACACCCCTCTTCACTGCTTTTGTAATATCCTTGGCCATTTGCCTCACAAAAGAGAAAGAAACCGAGTTCCCAAGAATCTCAATAGGACTGCTCTCATCTCTATGCTGCTGAAGATCAGCTCTCATTGGAGAAAGACATGGAGTCGATGAACTCCTATGAAAATTGTTCCGAGTTAGAAGGAGAGGAGAATCACTTCTAACAGCTGTAAGATCATTTTTAAACACCAAATCTCCAAAGGTCAACGAGCTTTCCTCGGTTGGGAAATTAAGAGCAACCTGCAACTTCCTTTTCACTGTGTGTGCGTTATCACTACGATCCAACTCCAACCCCAGTACACAACCAGTCTCTGTTTGTACAAAAACCCTTCTACGACCCACAGGTGACTTCATCCCTACCTTATTAAATTCACGGAATTCCCCAGTCAAGGGGCCCTTTACAAGTGCCACAGCCATTTGCGTCTGAATAGGACTGTCAAGCTTACGTGACATGAGTATGGAGATCGAGTCAGAAAAATTCACAGCCTTTGCGACTAACAGTCGAAGATGGCTGCAGAAGATAGTAGTTTCTTCAAACGCTTCAAAACAGGTGTCTAAATCTAAGACCAGAAGTCAAATTGGAAGAACTCTTTAAGCAGCGCAAAGGACCATTAACCGAACCAATCCTCGAACTCAATAATGAATTAGACTCCAAGACGAGCTTCCATAGTTATAGCTCAGAATGACAAGAACATAACAATCTGCAAAAGGAGCAATTGAATCGAACATTAGGAAGAACAAAAAAAAATCAAAACTTTAATCCCAACATAGATCCCCAAAAATAACTAAAAGTAATACATCTAAAACTAGCAAATGAAAGTAGCAGAAGCATTTGGTGTATCTTCAACATAAAAATAATCGCAAATAAACCGTATTAGATAACACTGAAATCAAACGAAAACGTAAGCTTGAGGCTTAAGGCAAGCAAAAAAAATCGAAATTAATTGAAATCTAAGACCTAGAAATTAAAATCAGGAAACAGAAAACCAAATCAAAAACCGAAGAACGAATTGAAAACGTCTCCGAGGCTCTATTTTTCCTCAAGAGAACAACAAAATCTACAGAAATAAGTAATCAAAAAGAAGACTCACCAGACTGGACGAGATGTGATAATGACGCGCCGCCGTGAGAAACAAATGCAGATTAGGCGGCAAGAAAAAATCGATATTGAGATAAATGAGCTAAATGAAACAGCCAACGAAGACGATGAGCTCGAAAGCGAATCCAATAGAGGAAACAAAACAAAATCAACTCGGTCCGAGTCGACTCAGATAAGTCTCGCTTGAAGCTGTTTCTTTTCTTTTTTTCTCTTCCTATCTCTTTCGTCCCTCTCACCACTTACTCAGACATTTAACCCCTCCCACCGCTTAACCCAAGGGTCAAAAACTAACCATGGTTAAAAAAAGGCCCAAGAGAACAAACAATATTTAATAAATCAGGTAAGTAAATAAATAAAAATAAAGAATTGTTGATTTTCTCTCTGCCTTTGTTATTCGAAGGGTCTAGAACAGAAGCTTACAGCCGTCGATTCTCTTGAAATAATGTTGGCGAAATGAGGAACGTAGGATTAGAGCACCGGCCTTTAGGGGACTAAAATGATGACGTGGAGATTAACGATTAGAGCTTTGACGTGGCTGGGTCAAACATCTCAATCAGGTTTTAAGTCTCTTCCGTAAATTGATAGGATTAAAACATTTGGAAAATCATTGTTTCGAATTACCATATTTACCCTTATTGATAGGAGTAGTACTAGCCCTGTCAAGCGGGTCAACCAGCGACCCGCGATCCGCTCCGCAGCGGGTTCTAGTATTTTTTCGACCCGCATCAATCCGTAATCCGCAACCCGTCAAACAAAAAACTTTTACCCGCATCCGTCCCGCTTAGTTTTGCGGGTACCCGCGAGTAACCCGCAAATAATTAAATAAAAATAAAAAATAAATTTTTAAATTTTTTTTAGTAAAATTAATATTTATTAATAATTTTTTGTATTAAAAAATAAATTCCTAAATTAAAAATTAAATAAAATAATAATTTGGATTAAAATATATATTTTTATAATTTTTTTAATTTTTTCTACTAAAATAAATTAAATAATAATTATTAATTAATTAATTTTTTTTTTTATGAAATGCGGGTATCCGCAAACCCGCTCTAGAAAATTTGATAGGACCCGCACCCGCTCCGCTAGAAACTATTTCGATCCGCATCCGCAACCCGCAATTTGAAAAAAATAAAAATTCGATCCGCATCCGCCCCGCGGCGGGTCTAACGAGGCGGGGCCCGTGAGTTTCTGATTAAATTGACAGGCCTAGATAGGACCAATTATGTTTCCAAATTTGGAATGTCATACAAGTGTGTTGCGACTGATGATGCCGACTTGCCCAAATTGACTGACGTATTCTCCAAGTGGTTTTGACATATCTGAATGTGTAATTCCTAATCCTGGTTTAAACAAGATCATAATCTTTTCTTTTCTTTTTTGTTAAAACAAGATCATAATCCAAATCGTGGTTTAAACAACATCATAATCTTGTTCACTATAATTTTGAAATATCATTGTCTTGGTGTTGAGTGTTGACTGGCTGATAACTTTTAATTAATTGTTTTCCTTAAAACTGAATTTTAATCTGTATTTATCTTTATTTTTATATGTCAACATAAATGAGATTAAAATTTTCAGCTATAATTTTTTCAAAAAAAGTAAACGCTAAATAATTTCCTCTAAAATTAGTAAATTACTTCTGATTCCATCTTATATTTTCTTCCCAATTCCATTTATTTACTCTAATGATTTTACCGGTCACACCCCTAATTACTCATCCTTCATGATTACACTAGATAAGTGTACTGGACCGACCAACATTAATTATAATCATTGGAAAGAGATATTGGCATTTTCTGTCAATGTTGATATGTAATCAAAATGTGTTTTTAACATATTTTCTGCAATTTTACTACGTTATCAACATTTGTATTCATTGATAACCAAACATTACATCGGTGTCTTGGGCACTCATGGTTGTTTGTAATAGCTAACGTATGCATCATATACCTCCATGTTGTAGAGGCCAAACGATGCATGTTTTGTACTTTTTTTTTTGTTTTTTGGAAAACAAGTTTGGTAGGTGAGTTATATATTATATACCTCTTGAACCATAAAATGAGTTAAAGAGGAGTAAACGTGGCAAGATCAAGTTTTTGACGAGTTTTTTTAACCTTCAAGGAGAGATTGAGGTCGGTTTTTTACTTTTTCAAGCCTCAATCATAGGAGTGGGTTTTCTTCGTCTATTTGTAGATATATTTTAACTTTCCGTATAGTAGATAATATGGGCTGTTCTGATGTGGCTCGTGAAGTCGTGATGTTTACTTATGTTCTGACGAGCTAATTTGTATTTTCTGAAAAAAGTATGGGTTGCACGTATTTAGTTATTTACTGAAACATTAGACATTTACTACTCAAATACTAAATAACCGCTTAGTACGTACTAGGATAAGATGTCGTTTTCTATCACTCAATCAAACCAATTTTTACGATTCTTCTATTATTAAATACATATGTATCAGAATATAAATTAATAAATATGCAGAAATTATACGAAATTAAGTATCCTCAACCCAAATATCGTCACATATTTAAAACCACTATTGTTTTTTTTTTTTTTTGTAAACCATCATGTTTATGCACGATGTAGTAGAGGTGCAGATCAGTCAACGGCCATGATAGATATTTTTCTGACATAAGCAAATTTCATCTAATATTTGTTTATTCGTCTGCAGGCGTATTAATATTATTATTTTCAATTTTTGAATCTGCCTTTGTTTTGATAAGTAATATTACTTCGAATCTGCCTAAAAAAAAATTGAACTTGAAAAAGAAGCCAAGTGTTTATTTTATGGGGGCAATTGTTTTTGCCCGTAGAGTCTTTTTTTTTTTTTAATTTGGTGATCTAACCAGAGTTTTTTTTTTTTGTGTTATCATTTTGATTATTTTATCTATAATGAATTTTTTTTTCCCAAAGAGTGAAGTGTAGAATAATTCATAGGAAACTACACAAATTAGCATATTCAAACGGGTTTATAACTTGATATAGCTATAAATGGTATTAAAAAAAAATGACTGTTTATTTTTGTTAATTTGACATTAAACTCTTGAAAAAGACGAAGCATTGCATAGAATATTTCCCTACTGATAAACCGGTCATATCAGAAACGATTAGTTTTTTCAAGAAAGTTGTTCACTGTAGCTCTTTTTTTTCCTTTTGAAGAACGTAAAGGTCCACCTCAAGCTTTTCGATTTAATTTGCATTTACTCGAGTATACCCCACGGAGTATACCTAACAAAAAGATCGAATATTTTATCCCAAAAAAAAAAAAAAAACAAATAGATCGAATAGTCCCTTTTTTACGAAGTTTAAAACGGAGGTTTTAGGTTAGGATGTTGAGGTAAGCTATTATTATATGAATACTAAACAAATAAAAATTATATGCCTGCATATGATAGTCCACATGTGGGGCACCTTCTCTAAAATATGCCTGCATATGATATTAAAATATCAAAAACTATTATTGCAGAAAATATTAAACATAAGTATAGTACAAGGGAGGTTGCACCAAAAAAAGAAAAAGAAAAAAAAGAATATTATAGCTAGGGATGTGAGTCAATGTGACTGGGCTCTGAAAGCAGAATGACGCTGCATTCATGTGGAACAATGCAATCTTTGTGGGATTTGGGATATAGACGAATAAAATTCGAAGGAAAGGTAGCAGAAATGAAGAAAACTAGCTAGTGCTCCAAAACTACATTTCTATAAATGACAACGTTTAAGAAATTAAAAAAACTATTGTAAACATTAATACATATTATTACTTTTACTTACAAGCCATGCTAAGTTATAAATTATTTATAATTAATCGATACTAGTAATTTATATGAAAAATAAAATCAACACTAAAATATATAATAATTAATTGATTACGCGAAGGGAAGAAGACAAAAAAAAAAAGGTCGTGCAGTCGACTAAATGCAGAGGATCACTGGTGAACGTGAAGTTGATTCAGTGGTTAGTTGGGAGTTATACGACGATCTTATCCCCTCACGTGTCATAATAATGTATCTCATGCTCCAAGTCTATTAATTATGCAGAATCTCTTATTATTTACCCTTACTTAATTTGTTGTTTACTCATCAAACTATTTTATAAATATTTTGAATTTATAGAATCGTAATAATTAATGAACTGAGGTTAGGGATGCGATGGTAGTTGAATCTATAAGCCATGGGTTTTGGGCTCTGTCCCACTCTAGATTTTTTTTGTTTTTGTTTTTGTTTTCTTATATATTGATGCCTAATTAATAAAATATTAGTGTACTATTTGGCTATACGCATTTAAATAGTCTAGCCTTTTTATGATTCCATTAGGAAGACAATATAAAATGCAGCGGCAACGGCTATCTGTAAAGGATAGGAGAAAATAATGTTTTACGTCGTTTTTCCATTTGAGACTCAACTTATAAAATACCATGAATATTATTAGACATACTAATTGCAAATGCAATACTATGCCGTTGGCAAAATATTTTTGTTTGAATTGAATGTTTAAGTTTATGCTCAAATGTTCCAGTCACGCAAATCAAAGACGTCATGGTTCTAAACTTAAGACACTTTTTTTTTGTTTTTTTTTTATAACTGGTTACTACAGTTAAAGACTTCAATCAAACATTTTGTCCTTTTGCAATGATACATGCACTATATATCTAATAGAGTATATACACGGATGAAAAAAGTATATATAAAGTATACACAGAAGTGAGAAGAATTTTTTGGATAAAATATGATGAATAAATACTTGACACAACATATTGTCTGTATTGATTGTGTCAAAAATGTATAAAGGTACCCCCAGTTTCGTAATGAAACCATGTGGAATATTTTTCCAGAATGATTTATACCGTCTTTTCTTTTTCTACTTTTGTTATTTATTATATATTGTCCTCCTATTTTATCAACAAATAAAATATAAAAACAATAATATAGGAGGGATAAAGAGAATTGGCCGTTTCCTCATCTGACAAAACTTTCTATGGGCGGAGGTATCCCATATGCTGACTGATTGCCTCTTGTTTCTGGATATTCACGCACGCACTCAGCAATAAGTCAGACTTTCCAAATATATTTATTTTCTAGTTGTTGTTGTCATGTATGATATCGATACATAAATAAACTGTTAATAAATCAGATAATTTTGACGAAGTACAAAATTTCTATCATGGGTTATGGGACTAGAATTCTATCATAGGTTATGGGTCTATATTCTATATATTCATCAGAATAATTCAGTTAGTGAATCCAGCAAATTTAGATGAGGGTACCCTAAGGTGGATCATCCGGTGGCTTACATAGCATGCTCCATTTTTATTGTCAAAAGTCAAATCAAATCAAATTATTTAATTTGTACCAAACTCTCAATTCTTTTTTCGGTAGTGAGGAGGGCGATTGAGTAACATTCAATCAATGTTATATATTTGAAGCTAATATCTAATCCAATTTTGTTATAAGTTAAAATGAAGAATTTTAATGAATATCAAGTACTCTAGTAGGAAGACATTAAATTATAGGAACCACTAAAACAAACTCATTTACCTATGTTTCAATGAGTCTAGTATATTGTAATGATTTTCGTTCACACTTTTGAAAAGCATAACCAAAACCTTTTCATTTGCACCATACATCAATTTTCTTGAAATGTCTAAAGCTTCTTCATATTCATGGCTTTGGTTTAGCTGTTTTTTCGCATACAAGGCACCAAACCCAAAAGAATAAACTTTGTATCTTCGTCTAAAACAATTGAGTTGATTGCTAAGAAAGAAACTAGGTTTTATCTTAGGTTTAATATTTATGTTTATTGTACATTTACTAATTTTTTCACTTTTTACGTTTACCAAACCTTAACCGTTACCACAAGGTATAATAAACTCGAAATATATCTATAAACTATGAAAATGTACATAAAATGTGCACGAATGTACATTTCCATAGTTTACATGTTTAAGATTGTTTGGTGTTGTTACTATATATATGTTGATCATAAAATTAATATATATTTACCAAATACGTTTGAAATGTGTAGGCATACTTAAAATTCTATATGAAATCATTTTTAAAATTTTTTTTTAACTTTTCTTGTTTATATATCTATTGATATTTTTCAATTATAACCTTATATATTTATTTTTTCAATATTTGAATTTTCTAGATTTGAAAAAGCTAAACGTGCACTTGCGCTTGCTGTAAAAAAAGGTAAAGAGCTGATTATGAATAATATTCTCCCAAACCACCATTGTCTAGTGGCTTACCTAAGAAAGTAAAATCATGCATTCCACAACTCCTCATAGCAAAGCAAGTGCCGGTGTAATAGTAGAATCAAGAATTGGGTGAAAATGAACAATAATTCTGGACATAAGGAACACTGATACATCATGAAAGCTCCACCTGAGAAGAAGCTTGTTAAAACAATAACACCATGAATGATGCTTTTTGCATAACCTCCATCGTCAACTGCTTTAGTCACGAAAACTATAAGATTTTTTGCGTTAGCTCATCTTGTGAAAAATCGTAAAACCAAACATGGGGTGGAAGAACACAATTGCAGAACAATTGCAATCCTAGAAATGAAATGAAACACAACCATTATGTAATCTGTGAACTCGGGATTTGCCATTGATAATGCAATTCAAGAAGAAACATAGAGAATGAGACGGAAGAAGAAAATCTATTTGATCGTTTTAATTCTTATATAGGCCTGCCTATATTGGATAGATTTTATTTTGGTGTGGTGACTGAGCCCAATTAATTTTAGGATATTTGTTTTGTTTTTATTTTTGATAAATACATTAGAATCATTTTTGTTGGGTATATTAAATTCCAAAACCAAGTTTTTAAAAGTAAATTATAAAAGTAAATATAATCTTACACAAGTTTTTTTCCTATATACAATCCTAATTATATGCTAAAATTATAACCAGAAAGTAAAATTACTCATGACACTTCGCTTTTTCTACTTTTGTTCTTTATACGTTTTCTTACTATATTTAAACAGTTAAATTGTTTTAATAAATAATATATCATTTATTTTCATTATCAAACAAATAATATAATTATGGGTCGGCATTGTAATTGTAAACGAGAATTGTTCGTTTTTTCGTTAGACATATTTTTTTCTATTAATGCTATGGCTATCCGTTGGCTTACTGCCTCTTGCATTTTACTCAAACACCAAAAAGAAAATTTAAACATCCTTAAAAGGATAAATTGAACATCCAATCATTTGTCATCCAAGCTTTTGAATATTTAACTAACGAAAATACAGTATACTTCAAGAAGCATATTATATTAGGAAAGACAGTTTCACATTCTGTTATTTATAACTGAATCTGTAAATGGTCTAGATATTCTGTTATGTTTATTTGTTTAACTTAAGCCAATGTATATAAATAAATATATGCAACGAATCTGACATGGTAAAATGAAAATCAGAAAAGTAAGATGAGCGTAATTAACCCTAAGGTGGATCATTCGGTGACTCGCCATGCATGCTCCCGAGTCCCGATCAAATATATTATGATTATTATCAAAACTCAGTTCCAAGTTATTTTAATTTGTGTCAAATCTTTTTCCGGAAGTGACGATAACATCCAGTCAATGTTATTTGAAGTAAAGACATCAACTGAGATTTTGGTTTCTGCCAGAGACAACATTGCCCATCAACAACTCTCTCTATACCCATCATGCACTGCTTAAGAGATTTTCAAGGAGCATGAATATTTTAATGGGTGAACTAAAAGACTAGAGAGGTTTAAAGCTGAAGCATTTTACTACGTATTGGTAGCAGTACTGTACAAGACGAACCAACAGACTGTTAATCAAAACAAATGAATACTATATGAAACTTGCCTTCTTCTTCGGCATCCCTTACTAAATCAAAACTATACATCTCAAGCATCTTCTTTTTTTTACCTTTTTTCGATTGGGAGTTAAAACTAACATGACACTAGTTCCCTGCATTTGTTGTAGCTTTAGATGATAGCTTCTCATCTTCAACATCCTGCAAACACTCAGCGCAGAGGGTTCCTTAGTACGAAACTCTTCATGAACAACAAGATCTAGTTTTAGCGAAAAATGTAATTGAGGGCTTACTGAGTTTCCAATCTTGTCAAAGTTATCCTCAAGGCTTCCATTAGCATCATCATCTGGAAGGGGTTATTCACAATATTAATATTCAATCGTACATCATTCTAAATTGACCTAGAGACAAAGTGGACACAACATCAAAAATCTCATGCCTTGGCTTATCCAAACAACTTGATATATATGTATGTTTAAATTGTAGATAATCGTTTTGCATAAACAAGAGGAAGATAACCAAAACGCAGCCAAAAGTAGGAAGCAGAGAAGAGAAAATCTCACCAGGAGCATCATCACTGTCTTCAAGATCTCCCAAAAGGAATGCATCAAGATCCTTCTCAGAAGACGCACTAGATGCTCTATGGTTTGCAACATTCTTTTCTTCTACTGTTTCTGTCTCTCCATTCACTGGCGCCTTCTTAGCTTCTACATTTTCATATTGTGCTTTAGTCTTAAGTTCCTCCATGTACTTCCTTTCATATCTGAGTATAGTCATTACAAAAGAGAATGTCTCAAAACAAGCCATTTACCAAGATACCATATCATATCAATGAATGCTAAGGTCATCAAATTACTATCTGTTACATGAACAAACTGTTGAAATCATCATTATAAATACAAGTTTAAGCTAATGATATTCCTTCATCTCACGATCTCCTACATGCATTAGAGACTCCTTTATCACAATCCCTTACTTTGGATCCTAAATCTACTAAAGATCATAAATTTGAGGAAGAGATGGCAAAAACTTACGGTGCAACATGAGTGCTCACTATTGTGAAATATATCCTCCAGAACCTTCTTTCTTTCATAACTCGAGGGCAAAGCTCATATCTTAACTTGGATATTTGCTACAACAATGTACAAATGTACACATACATTACATGTTTATATAGCATCTGAACAAAAAAAATCAAAATTGAAAAAAATGGTTTTTACCTTGACGGAGGTTAGAACCAGAGTGGCATGCCTCTCCTGCCAATCCGAGAGATCCTTTCGAATATTCGAAGCAGTTGTTGTTACATCGGAATCGGAAACTTCACTAGGTTGATCTATTATCCAAGTTTTTTTTTCACATTCATCAGAACCAAAACACATTGCAAAATCTCCAATGCGAAACGAAGAGTCAAAACAAATACCTTGTTCAGGGAAAGCCTGGAATGTAGCAGAGGTCAGACCTTTAACGAACTCTCTCAGATCATCCGTTATACCGAAATCGATCAGCTCCGATTCGGAGATCTCGGAACCAGATCCTGACCCGGACCCGATTATATCAGCGATTGATTTAATGTTCTGGATCTGATCAGCTTGTTTCAGCGCGGCGACTTTGAGTTGATCCGCCTTCTTTGAAGCTTCGGCAGCGAACTCTTTGGATTTCTCAACGAAATCGGAAACGTTGAGTTGATCGGCTTTTTTAGAGGCTTCGAGAGCGAGTTCTTTGGATTTCTTTGCAGTCTCGGCGACGAGATTGACGAAGGTCGTGGAAGATGATTGAGATTTCTTACTCGCTTCTTCTGCAAACGATTTTGCTCTCTTCCATAGATCCTCCATTTTCCGCGCTAAGTATTTTTCGTTTTTTTCTCCGATTTGTTTTATAATAAGCAAAGCTTCTTTGGGCGAAATCCAAAAAAAATTAAACCTTTTAAATGCACTCTGTGAATTTTGGTTCGTTCCGATTTAAGAGATTCAATTGTCCGGTTAATATATGGTTTTAGATGAGAAAAAAAAAAAAAAAATTTACACATCATCCCACATTTTACTTTTTTATTAGATCATATGCCATTTATAAAATCAGCCTCAAATCATATCTTTTTTTAGTAACAAAAAGACTAATTTAACCTTTTACTTTCTCTTCTTTTTTGTCTTCTTGCTTTTTTTTTTTCTCCTTTCTTATTTTTTCTTTTTTTTCTATTTCTTTCTCTCATTTTTTCTCTTTCTTTTTCTCTTTCATTTTTTTTTCTTCTTCTTCTTCTTCACTTTCTTCTTCTTCTTCACTCGACAAACAAAATAACAATTTTATTTTGTTCTTCGTATGAGTTGTGGACAAATTGTTCTTCTCTATCTTCGTTTTTCATCTTGTCAATTGTGTATGTTTAGTAATGTTAATTTGGGTATGCAAACCCATTTATTAAATGGGTATGTTAGATGAAAATAAACCCATTTAAACTCATTTATTGTATAAAACTATATGGGTTTAAATGGGTAAACCCATTTAAGCCCATTTATTATATAGGTTTTTGATACAAGTATATGGGTCTCCATTTAGCATTTTTTTTTTCCTCTATCAAACTGATACGTCATCGTTTAGGCTTAGGGTTTTTTCCTCTATCAAACCCAGAAACTTCGATTCCTTCCGACAAAACTCAGACACCGACAAAACTCATCTCTTCGAAATCTTTTCTCTCCGCCGTCATCACCGCCGGAATCAACCTTTTCCGGCATCACCACGACTTCTCTCATCGTCTCCTTGGTAAATCGAACTTTGGTTTGTTATCTCTCTCTTTGGTTCTCAAAATTCTGATGTTTGGTTGTGAATTAGTCTAAGTAGTTCAAAATTCTGATGTTAAAGACGTGTTACACTTACGGCTATTGCTTAAACTTTTTTTAAATATGAAACAAATATTATTTTATTAATGTTGAAGTGTTGATTCGTATGAATTGTATGATTTTTACGAAATTGAAAACTACTCATTTTTATGTAAATTTTAGTCGTGTCGTGCCAAACAAAATAATTTGGACCAATTTATATAAAAAAAAAAATTAAATTTACATAGATGTATATATTCAGCTCTCTATTTATAAAAAATAATAACATATAGCTTAAATGGGTTTAAATGGAGTTATATGGGTTAGTGTTACTTAAATGGGTTTAAATGGATATGGGTTTAAATGGGGTGGGTTCAAATGGGTAGTGTTGTTAAATGGAGTTAAATGGGGTGGGTTTTAATGGGTTGGGTTTACCCAAATTAACATCACTATGTATGTTATCATCTTGTCCATCATCTTTTTTTATTTTTTCTATTTTGTTCATTGTCTTTGTTTCTTATCTTGTTCATAACCTTTTTTCTGTTGTCCATCTTATTCTTCCTCTTGATAATGGATAAATAATAGACAAAAAAAGGATGATGGACAATTTTGATGGACAAAACGAAATAAGCAGATGGTGAAGACAAAGATAGACAAGATAAAAATAAGAGTGATGGAGAAGACGAATATGGACAAGATAATGATGGACAAGACAGTGATGGAAAAGACGAAGACCACAATGAGAGTGATGGACAAGACGGTGATGGACAAGACGGTGATGGACAAAATAGAGATGAAAATGGAAAGACGGTGATAGACAACAAATGAAGAATGGTGTGATTGTTCTTTTTGGTAAATATTAGTTATTTTCATCGATGAAATTTGAAATAAAGTTATCTACAAATAAACTTGTCCATACATGTTACAAGTGGTCTATGATTGTTAGCTCCAAACAAAGTTATTTTCTAAAAAACTGGTCCAATAACTGGTCTACGATTATTAGTTTTGTCCATAGATGTCAAACTTGTCCGTCAAAATCACATAAAACCAGCTAAGGGTAATTTCACCAATTCGCTATGCATCATGCCACTAAAAAAGGGCACAAATGAAACCCAGTCCAAAAAATGGCATAAAAGAAAAGTTGAATGTTTTTTGTGGCATAATGTGTAAAATTCCCAAAGAAGAGGGAGAGGGGTTGATGAACTATGTATGGGTCAGGGTCGGGTATAACTTGACCTTGAAGTTGAAGCCCATATTTCTAGTTTTTAGCCCAATATCTCTTTGATTCAAAATATACTGATTTTTAATTTTGCTTTTTGACAGACTATATTTTGTTATATTGAAACTTGTATCAATGAGTGAGAAAAGAAAAACCATGAGGATTATAAGTTTTCTTTCATTTTTGTCTTAAAAAAAAATCATACTAATATAGAAAAAGTTGAATAATAACTCTCTCCGTGCCCCAAAGATTACATTTATTGCTCCCAGAAAAAAGGGTTGATGATATTGATATGATGTAAGAAAATGCCAAAAATATATAGAATTAAGACAAAATAGAACCGGCGTTTATAGAGATATATATAAGGATCGATATTATATTGATTGATAGATGGAGTCCATTCATGCGGCGAAACAGCCAAGGTTGCAGTTGTAAATGGGTTCAAGGGTCAGATCAAGATTGTTCCTCCTCATCGCCATTGGATCTTCTCCTTGGTACAGACCACTGAAATCAAAATCATATAGCAAATTAAAAACATAAGACAGTAATTTACATATCTCATTATTAATCACATAGTTTTGGAATTGTAGTAGTTATAAAGTCATCAACGTCTCTTAAGCCACACTTAACACAATTATTATCTCCCGTTTTGACTACCAACACTTGTTGTATATGAGAATTTAACATTATGGTAAACAAAATAGACAAAAAGAAAGAATAAATGAATCAAATACTACCATTTACCCCATATTTAGGAAATGAGATGCCTGATGAGAGATCATGTAAGGATGTGGGTGTTGATGCGGTTGCGGCGGTGATATATCGTGGCTGCGGTTCTGCTGTTCCCATTGGTTCTGTTGTATCCTTATGATACTTTCCCGCTCCTTTATCTACCGATTTAACACACCAAAAACGATAATTATCAACTTAATTAATTATATATGTATATATCATCATAAATGTTGGTACCATAAAAGCAAATAATTATAATCTTAGTTATATATATATATAGCATCACTATATAGATTCCCATTTGCATCTATTTTAGTTTATTTTGTAGTATGATATTTAGTATATTTTTGTAGCATGATATACTCAAGTAGTATAATATGCTATTCTCAAGAAACTTGCCTTAGTATATTTTTTGTAGTATAATGTTCGCAATTAGTTTCATTGTACGTTTTCTTACTTGTCAATAAACTCAAATAGAGCTCCTAGTTTTATAAAAATAAAATAAAAAAGTAGAGCTCCTAGCTAATGTGTGTGTTACATATAGACTATGCATGATTAATTATGAGAAGACATTTCAAGTTCAAATCTGGGAGACAACCTTAATACTAAACGGACAAAACCCATCTATACGTGCAGCTAGGCTCATGATTATACCAATCAAAAGAAACTATTAATTCTTCTCTTTTTCAAAAGAGTTGGTGCCGAAAGTGGAGAGGTGGTAGCTTAAGGTAGAGATCGAAGTGGAGTTCAACAGTGGAATTGTAAATAGTAAAATAGTTGTGAAACAGTTAAAAATGCAAAAAACAATGATCACCTGTTTGGCAAGCATGCTGTTTTCCTCCTGTATATCCTTCTCCTGTCATTTCCACAAAAATAAATGACACCATTGTTAATTTAACTTCTCTCTACACGCTCTTTCTATATCTATATATGCACATATACATGGTAATTAAACACTAATATACATAACATATGTATTGTTTTTATTAAAAGATTAATTTATATATCTCTAACATAAGTCACTCATATCTTGAGAGATTTTAACATAGCTACCTTTCTTTGGAGGTGGTTGAGGGACTCATACATGAGTTGATTCTGCATACAAAAAGGCCAAAGCTTATTCATTCATATATATATATATATATATATATATATATATATATATATATCCTCACAAACTCAAAGATAGTTAGGCATAAACTGTGTGTGTACTTAGAAAGGATATATTTATATACATATATACCTTTCTGGAGCGAATGTGCTTTAGAGCAATGTCAAGCTGCTGCTCTAGATTCTGGAGCTCCTTGAGGCTCATGGATTCCAAGTCTTCTCCCAGATAATGCCTGTGATTAATTTAGTTAACACCATTATTTCTTCTCATTAATTCTAAATATTGATTAATTTATATATTAAATTTCGTACCTTTGGTTCCTCTCCAAAAGCTCAATCTTAGCCTTAAGCCTGCTATACTCCATTGACCAGTTCGCCTGTGCCTTCACAATTAGTTAGTAATATGAATCAGTTTATCTCCAATGTTATCAAGTTAAAACGCATGCAAGATTTAACATATACATATATATGATTTAATATAATGGAGATAATTAAACATACATTAGCGTGGGATGAGTCAGGTGCAAGGAGCTGTCTCTCGGCGTAAGAGTATCTCTCGTAGCGTTCGAGTACCTTCTCCATGCTATAATTAAGCTTAGGATTAGTTTCTATTCACCCACTGAGCTGACATATTACATTTATATATGCGCAATTAATAACCACCAATATTTTGCATAATCAAATATCTTCTCATCTTAGCACAAGAGGCCACTTGTTTCGATAGTCACGACTGACCCAAAATATAGCAGCTAAGTTTGTAGGGTTACCTAATTAATTAGCTACGCAATTAAACATTTGCTTGTAGTATGGAAGAGAGATGATCTCTAGTTTTGTGCCTTAACCCTAGAAACAGTATACTAATATCTAGCATTTTTATATATAATCAAACAGTTGAATCATTAACCCCACAGCTCAAGACGTATTGAAGCTTACTGTGCCCCAGCTTAATTTGAGTTTCAAATTCTTCAATAATTATTGTTATTGGATATTGACAAAAACGTCATGTACGAAATAACGTAAGGTAATAAACATAAAATATTTTGTCCATTTTGGTTTATTAAAGAGGAACAGCTGTTGACGCTAAGTTTGACCATCGGTACTACGGAGAAGCTGTTAGGAAAACAAAATTATCTTCTTTTTTTTTTTTTTATATTGATCCCCAGATCGACGCCAAAGACTCCCGATATACTGAGATTACAAATCCTTATTTCAAGTTTCTCTATATCGTCTATACCTATAACACCATTTGAAAGATTTCCCTTTATAAACTCAAATAAAACTATTGTTAGACTAATTTGTTTCTGGATTGGAATTATACATATTTGTGTCCATAGATAATTCTAAGCTATTTAAAGATAGTTTAAGCAGAATGATGGTTTTCTTAAAACTGAAGGCGGAAAATAAACTGATTCTAGAACATAAACATCGGTCCTTTCCATAATTAAAATACTGAACTCAAATTAAAAATTAAAAAAAAAATATATATATATATACTGAACTCACCACTTGAAGCAAAACTACATATCCAAATTAAAGACGATACTGAATAAACCCATGCCACTATCAGTATAACCAGATCTTATTCTAGGGTTCACTAGTTAGCCCTAAAATTTTGATTTACTTTGATCATATTAAATAAAATTAAACTAATGATTTGAATAACACAACCAGTTCGTAGATCCCAAGTAATCAGATACAAAATATGTGACAAATTTTCATGAAGACTGCAGATAAGAGGAGATCCAGAAAAAGGCCTTGGTTAGAGAGGAAACACTACTAGTTAGGGCAAACAAAGGCACACTACAAATAAGAAACAAAAAAGGGGAATTATGCAATTACCAAGATTCAGAGGAGTACTCGAACAATTTCCCCTTATGGGAGAAGACAATAAGGGAAACCTCGGCATCACAAAGAACAGAGATCTCATGGGCTTTCTTCAAAAGACCAGCTCTTCTTTTCGAGAATGTCACTTGTCTATTGATCTTGTTCTCTATCCTCTTCAATTCAACCCTACCCCTTCCCATTTTCTCCTAAAATAAATTTATTGTATAAGAAAAATCCAAAATAAAAGAGAGATAACGACGAGCTTGATCTAATTAGGAAAGTTTTTCTTCTTTCCTTTATAATGATAATAAGAATGTGATCGTTCACCCTTTATTTAAAGAGGAGATTTTTTTTTGGAAATATAGCGGTTTTAAAGAAATCTAAAAAAATGGTTTTAGCCAAGGAAATAAACCAGAGTTGGTTTCTAGGATGTGTTGTCGACTTCGTATTGGTCTGATTAGACTTCCATTGCCTAATGTCGAGTCTATGTTTTCTTGTATCTTATTTATAAAAGTGAATACATATAAATTAACAGTAATTGCCTATTGACGTCTCGTGACGTGAAAATGTGTTAGCTAGACAATTGAAATATGTATGTACGGACCACTGAGCTTCCCCAAGTGTCGCCTTCGCTTTGTATTGACGGCGGAGATTTCTCTGTGGATTTCTGAAATTATAAACTTTTTTTTTTTTTTTTTTTGCTGACTATTGAATTTATATAGGTTGTTGAAATATAATTTTCCTTAAATAAAGTGGGATGTAAGTAAATACTTATAGAGTTTTAATTGCTCGGCGGTAACAGTGAAGTAGTACTTATAGATGTTTCTTGCTAGAGTTGAACACCAATTGACAATTGTGTATTTTGTTGAGTCAATAGATTTTCACATTGGATTTATGGAAACTGCAGCAGAAGAAAATTAATTATAAATGTGGGTAAACTAAGCAAATATTCAAAATATAAATATCCTAGGTAAATTATAAAGGATTTGGTGAAAATACAATAGTATTCACTATTTAGGGGTGTCAATCGTACGTGAATCCGTTTTGTCCACAAACGAAATACAGTAAATTTCTTTTCTTGCTCTGCTTATCTCTCTTTATAATATAGATTCATTAGTCATATTCTAAAAAAGATAAAGAGTAATTTCTCTGTTAATAATGTTAGTTTAGATGTTTTTTTTTCTTACCTCGTAAGTTCCTACCGTTATGCACTAATTGAGGAGAACCAAAATGATAAACTTGTATTACACAATTAATGCATGTAGTGTCCGTACGTATACCCAACGGAATGAAGAACCGGAATGAGATACGTGAGAATAATTAATAACAATAGTGAGCTTATCAAAAGCTCCCCTTAGTCACCACAAGACAATTTTAACAAAATGATGCCTTTTAATGTGGTGTGGTAGTGTAGGGATTCCCATTTATTTATAACAATACTTATATGGGAGATAAGAAGCAGAAAGCCGGAAAAAAAAAAAAAAAGATAAGAAGCAATCAACTAAAGCATTTAGAAGTACCAAAACAGAACATTTAGAGCAAAACTAAAAGAATCTAAATCTCGTGCCCTTGGCGACAGCATCCGATGATCTCCACTATCGACACCTTTCTTACATATATTGATATATAGTACCCCTTCCTTTGCCCATTAAAATATATCTTATGTATATGTATGTGTTTGAAAAGTTGCAACTACTCAACTTGGATAATTTTTCTTCATACTTTTTAAGTTTCTTGTAATAATACTAAAATAATAGCAGAGAACAAAAAATCTAGACAAAAAAAAAAAAAAAAAAAAAAAAACTGAAATGCGTAAGGAAGGTAATAATAAATTAAAAATTTAGACATCAATCTAAAGGTAGTCCGGTGGTTGAAATTCACCATGTTAATCTAGATTAATGTTTGACTATTATGAATATATTGATAAAAATCATGAGATTTTCATAGACTTCAGAAATTAGTCTGAATTTCCGATTGTTCTGTCTCAATTATCATAATAAATTAAAAACCACTTCAACAGCTTTTATTCCTCGAAAACATTAATTAATTAAACTTAACGTGCCATCTAAAACTAATATATATTCAGTTTTCCCGTCCGAGTTTTAAGAGGTGTAGCCAGTTTGGTGTACCAAACCTTCAAGGCTCCAACGCATAACGACACGAGAATTGAAAACCAAATTGTGCTTCCTCTCTTTCTCTCTAGCTATTTGGAAATAATGCATTTAGGATCAATTGGTCAACAAAGTGACCATGGTATATAATTTGTGATTCAATAGTTTTCAAATATTTTAACGTTCTGACCAATATATATTTGTGCCTCGCATTTTACATAATCATGCTATTTTATTGAATCACGCACAATCTGATAACATGATATAACAAAATTGTATGCTAATTTTTCAGACGACATTATATTTCCCCTATATAATAATAGCATGCCATTTGCGATAATAACATGTTATATATACCTTTTTAAAAAGATCTGCGCGTGTCATCCAATCCAGTCGAGTGTTGCAAATAAAAGTGCACATATTTATTTAACTAACTATTTAAAAAAATAATAATGGTTAATTAGTATTTTCCAAGGAAAAGTAATCAGTATTTAATTACCTTATTTATCTCCCGAAGAAATAGGATCAAACAATGAGGCAGAGAAATCAAATGGTATAAGCACAAATTAAGTATGATCACACCATTGAGAGAAACCATCAACGTAAGAATAAGAAATCATCTTTAGTTATCAAAAGTACGTGAATAAGATAAAAATGGCGACGGTGACCAACAAGCAAATCATATTCCCAGACTATGTGACTGGATTCCCCAAAGAATCCGATCTTAAGATAACCACAACTACCATCGATCTAAGCCTTCAAGAGGGATCCACGTCAATTTTGGTGAAAAATCTTTACTTGTCTTGCGATCCTTACATGCGCATTTGCATGGGAAAACCCGATCCCTTGGCTAACTCCCTCGTTCCAGCGTACATTCCCGGCGAGGTACCAAGGAGGATTATAATATACATATATTACCATTGTTCTTGGAAAACTGGAAATCTCCATTGAAATTTTAATCAAATTATTTTACTATATATATATTTCTTGTGTTTTTATATTGCATTGGTTACCTCTTAATGTTTTGGAACCAATGATGGATTAGAAAGTTTATATTTAGTTTCAGAAATATTATTATATATCGTAACATATGTATGTCAGTATGTAGGTTGTCTCTTCTGATGAATTTAATTTTCGATAATATTGCTACTTTTTTTTTTTTTTTTTGATAGAATATGTATTGCTACTTTTTCTTGCATGTGAAAACATTTTGAAGAATCCGGCAAGAGATTCTAATATGTTAAATATGTCAGCAACATTAAACTGGTATTAATGTTCATTACGGATAAATTGTTTTCAATGCTGTCTCAATTGCAACGTTTCTGGTGTATATATAATATGGTGTTCTCGTAGAAATGATATGTCTCTAGCAAAATTGAAATTTTCTTTGGGTTTATATTTATTTTAGTTGTTTATTCTCTGCCTCATGCTAAAGATAATTTCAATGTGGTGTACGTGCAGCCAATCATTGGGCTTGGAGTGTCTAAAGTGATAGAGTCAGGGGATCCAAATTACAAAAAGGGAGACTTACTCTGGGGACTAGTTGGATGGGAGGAGTACAGTCTTATTACTTTAAGTCTTCACTCACACTTCAAGATCGACCACACCGATGTTCCATTATCTTACTACACTGGACTTCTTGGTATAAGATCTTATCTCACTCTCAGTTTGGTAGCAAAAAAAGTCATGGCTATGTATGCTTAAATATTTGTTTTATTTATACACGAGCGAGTGTTAGCTAGGCATGGAAACATAGATCACTATCTTCTCCTCTTGGATTAATTATAATGCGTTATCACGAGTGTTGGATTGCTGACACATTTCGTAACATTTGTTCAGAACTTAGGAGATAATTGGTGTGCTAGCTTTCCTTGTTTATCGGCATTAGTGTATACGCGCTTAAGCGTTGATAATAAGTGTGTGTTTTCTGTTAAATGAACCAAAACCTATTATATGTGAATCAAAACTTCATTTGTTAAGTATAAAAACAAAACACTAAACACAAATTAAAAACTTTCTTTTGCATCTACATTTACAAAAATGAAAACATAACAAATTAAAAAATAAATATGTTACAAAAATCTTTAATTTTTAAAGAAAATCTAGAAAAATAGGAATTAGCATTTGGAAACTCAAAACCTTAGTGGTTTTAATTTGATCTGAACAGGTATGCCTGGTATGACTGCATATGCTGGATTTTTCGAAATTGGTTCACCTAAAAAAGGAGATACGGTCTTCGTGTCAGCTGCATCTGGTGCAATTGGTCAGCTCGTGGGACAATTTGCAAAGTTGATGGGTTGTTACGTCGTTGGTAGTGCCGGCAGTCAAGAAAAGGTACTTAAAACTCTACATTACTTATCAATTACTTATAAGAGAATGCATATCAAGAAACTGATTTTCTCACTATATATCCTTCTTTATGGAGCTTCTTTTAAGGTTGATCTGCTCAAGAACAAATTTGGGTTTGATGATGCTTTCAATTACAAAGAAGAGGAGGACTTTAGTGAAGCCCTAAAGAGGTCAGTAAATACATGATCTAGACTCTAGTCCTTTATACAAAGATAGATCATACATATAATATTTGGCTAAATATAAAAAAGATATAACTTATTAGGTATTTTCCGGAAGGGATCGACATATATTTTGAGAACGTGGGAGGCAAAATGTTAGATGCAGTAATCGTCAACATGAAGTTGCACGGTCGTATCGCAGTGTGTGGAATGATCTCACAGTATAATTTAGTGGATCCAGAAGGTGTACACAACCTACCCACCATCCTTTTCAAGAGGATACGAGTTCAAGGGTTTGGGGTTTCTGATTTCTACGACAAATATTCCAAGTTTTTGGATTTTGTGCTTCCTTACATTAGAGAAGGCAAGATTACATACGTCGAAGACATAGCCGAAGGACTTGAGAGTGGGCCTTCCTCTCTCTTAGGACTCTTCGAAGGTAAGAACGTCGGAAAACAACTCTTTGTGGTTGCTCGTGACTGAGACGTTGAGAGTTTGATATTGTGGTGCTGATCTTTTCCAAAAACTAGTTATGTTGATGGTTTGATTTTTTTTTTTTTGTACGGGCAAGTCAGTGACACAAGAATATAAACTAGGCATTGCTTTGACCTATTTTAAACGTTGTTAAAGGAAAAAAAACAACTATATATCCTCACCATTTGAGCTCTAGTGATAACTCCTATACATCAACTTAATTAAAATGATTAATCCATTATATAGGCCCAAAAAGCCCATTAATGTGAGATTTTTAATATGCCGTTTAAGCTTCGGCCTTCAAGTTTGATATTTATGGAGGGAATCATTTTCATTTCCCGCGACTCAATTAAAAAAAAAAAAAAAAAAAAGCGTCAAACCTCTCTCGGCGTCGCGATCTTCTTCTCCAGTGCTGCGATCTCGTATTTTTCGGAGCTTCAATGGCGAGTCCAAGAGCTGTCTCAGAAGATAGAAAGTCTGATGACATAGAAATCGTCTCCGTCGGAGCTCTCTATAGCGGCTCCTGGGACAAGAAGTACTGGAGTTCATCTAGGGTTGGTTTTTCTGCTCTGCTCTCTCTCTCTATCTATTCGTCTCTCGAAAACTCCGGTTATCTCTCAATTTCTGAGTCAACTATTTAGTTTCTTAGAAAATTAGAATTTGATTGACTTCGATTGCTGTGATTTAATCCGTTCTGAGAATTTTCGATGGTGGTGATATGACTGTAATGCAATGAATCGCGATAGTACTGTGTAGCTTGACAGTAATTGTTCAATCTCAGAACCGATGAATAGTAGATTGAACTATGATCTCTGATTTCGAACAATTTTGATTTAAATTTACGTTCAGTGATACTGCATAGGATAGATGATAGATCCTTAAGCTGTGGATGTAGATTAAGATCGAAGAAGAGAAGAAAACTTGTAATTTGAGTGTTCGCAGTTCCTGAACAACACTAGATTTTTTGGTACAACTTATGCATATGGGTGTATCCAGAAGTTTCAGTTTACTTACCTTCTTTTTTTTACCTCAGGGCAAAGATCGTTTCCCTTATCCTGTGGGATACAGAGCTGTTCGAGCTCAAAATGGGAACACATATTATATGGAGATTGAAGAAGGTGCCAAAGGACCCTTGTTTCTGGTGTGTTGCTGATTCCATCTAAATCTTACAAGGTTATGCATACTTTTTTTAGAATGCAGCAAAGTCTTACTCTTATTGATGCAGATTAGATATTTGACTGAATCATGGACGGGGCAGACCCCAGATATTGCATGGGGGAAGTTCCAGAAGACTGGCTACTCCCACTTAAAAATATGGCATGGAAAACGATTTACATGCAAGATGAATGGCATGGAGGTATATCTCAGTTTCTTTTTGTTACCTCTTTGGACCATCTTGCATGTTACTTTTATAACCAAGCCTAATCTAAAATTAAAATAGATGTTTTAAATGCCTCATTGCCTTTCCAAAAAATGCATGTATGTGTACTTGAGATGATTTGGCGAAGCTTTTGAAGAACACTTGCTGGCCACATGATCACTCTTTGTATGCTTGTGACCTTTACAGGCATGATTATTTAATCTGCATTATTTTTAAGTCATGGAACAGTATAGTATAAGTAGTGCCCTTCTAAATGGATTAGACGATACAATTAAGATGTGGGGATCTATAAGTTGTGATCATGCCTTTTTTTCTTTCTGATTAGAAGCCTCTACTGCCTTCTACTGCTCAAAAACAGCCTCTCTTTTGTCATTACGCACTGACTTTGTTATCTTTATATTTCTGACTTTTCAATTCTGAAATGATACATAATACTTGGGATATACCCACCAGACAAGTTGAGCGTACTACTTTAGCTAAAAATTCTTTAAATGTTTTGCTTTACAGTCCTTCCTTGGGTGTTGTTCACTAGTACTATCACCTGGCTTTTAGTTATTCTGATCCCACTACTGTAATCGAGCTAAATAATTGCTTGCAATCTAAGGTGACTATGAATTTTTGTTTGTTACAGTTTTTTGGCTTCAAAAACCCGTTGGTTAAGAGGTTGCTTCGGGAACTTGTAACCAATACCAATGGAATGGTAGAATCTGGCTCCAGTAGTAAGGCATCTCAAACCAGGGTCGATGATGAAAGGCCGGCCATGTGTGGAAATCCAAATTTAGTATGTTATCTGGACATGCCAGTGGCTAGAAAAAAAAGAAGCAGAAAACCTGAAATAATACACCAGAATTCACTAGTTAAAGATGGCCATAAAAAGCCAAGGTTCCAAGACTCATTATGTGGTGGTGAGATTTTAAATTCAGCACCAGTGTCAATCTGTTCAGCAAAAGGAGAAGTAGAGACACTTGGCCTGCAAGTAGCACCACCAGAGCAGTTGCATTCTAGTCATGCTACAAATGGAAATTTATATCTACCATCAGAAAATTCACCACAAGTGAAAGTAATCGTCCCTATTCAAGAAACAGACCTGCTTCCTGACAGCTGTAAATCAAAGCCATTATCCAAATTTTCTGAAGAGGTAATTCATTCAGGGCTATCTCTGTCCATAAGAGCTTCTACTATGCTTTTCTCGAAAGCTTTCTCTTTGGTTATTTTGTTGTCGTAGACTGGTTAAGTTTTTTTTCCAGGAAAGTTGTTTTGACAAAATGAGTCTTAAATGCTGCAGCTTCATGGGTTGCAAGAAAAGGAAAACAAACCCTACGATGATATTCTTCTGCATGAGAGCCAGGATATGACTGGTTGCAATCCTTGTGCACCTGATACCTTGGATTTTCTGCAAGGTATTAGCTTTTCATTCTTACTTGTTTAATACCCAAGATGGCAGCTTCTAAAAAAAGATTGTAATCATTATGGCGCATCTTTTCTTGGATTCCGTTTTGTCCAATTCTTGCAGATAACACCATAAGTTCTGCTCCAAAAATAGATGATATTACAAGTTGCGAGCAAAAAGAAGAATTGACGTTTGCTAATATGGTAGTTAGTGAAGGGCTTTTAGCTGAACCAAATACAGAAGAGTTAGCTGACTCTGGTTTGAATATGACTTCGAGAAATAATGATTCTGATTCAGCTGATCAGGAAACTGCCAAATCAATGTTGTCATTTCTACTTCCTCAAGCAATTCCACTGCTCAAGAGGGCCTCAAGCAAGAAGCCCCCGAATAAAGGTATGTCAGAAACACTGTCTTCCAGATTAAATCCTTCACACAACTGCAAAACGAGCCAACTTGATGATGCCTCAGGTACTGTTATATCTTACCCCTAGGAACTGCCTGATTTTGATTGAGATTCGCAGTATATTTGCACAAAATTTGTGATTCTTGAAGTATTCCCTTATACCTTATCCCATAGTCCATAATTCCTCTTCAAAATTTGCAGCAGTGTCACTGTCGATAAGAACATCCAGTGGAGATGATGAGATTATGCAAGTAGTTGTTCCAGATTCCATTCAGGATTCTCCAAGTAATATGTCCATTGCTCCTGACAGTTTTGATGAATCTCACTTGAATTCTCCTGGGAATTGTCATATCATCCCTTCCTCCAAGGAAGCCTATCCAGCAGATCGTCCCAAACTGCCAATAGCCGAGGAACAGGTTGCAATACTAAATGCTGATCTATCAGTTTCTGCTTTGGAGACTATTGACATCATAAACCCGTCTTCACATCATGTTAGTACTATTTTGGAAGAAAATAAACAAGACGAATATGTGAGGAAGTCCATGTCAATACCACACTGCACCAGTTCAACTAACAGGATTTTATCCCACGAATCTGAGGAACTCTGTGCAGCAGAAAGAAACTTGTTGCAAAAAGAACACCACTCTGAATCTGAGAACAATAAGCCAAGTAGTACATCTTCTTCTGCTGAAGGTAGTAGGCCAAATTTGTCAATATCACCATTTGCCTCCACCCCCAGAATGCTTTGCATAACTGTATCTGTCTACTGTCTAATATAACACAAGTTAATTGCCTGCAGGTAATTGTTCCTTGGTTGGCACTACCCCTACTGAAGTTGGTTCTATCAGAAAAGAAAAACATAAGGTGTATAGCAGGAAGAGACTCTCAACCAGTCAGCAGCGAAAAAACAGAAACTCATCCTCGGAAAGTAAAAACAGTTGCAGAAATACTGGAGATGATGATTCCGCAAGGAAAATGTCTCCTATTAAAAACCCACATACCTTGGAGCTTCAGCCTACCTTGTCTACCAACTCTCTATCAAATAGCACAAATTCACTGGGCAATGGAAGCGGTCATGTAACAGAACAATACCAGGGTCCTGAGTTGGTGAAGGAAAATAACACATTGTCCAATGTAAAAAGCAATGGAACGTGTGTGGTACCACAAGATATGAGGTCAGCTCATACTTTTGGAAATGCAAGTATACCACCATCCTCAATTCCAGCATCAAAAGTTGAGGATTTTCAAGCCAATAATGATGAAGCATTGGGCATCCAAGTCTCTGAACCACCTTGTACAACATCTCACTATAAGGAAAATACTAGCGAGAAAAGCACGTCTGTGCAGGATTTTCCAGCTAGTTCAAATGTAAAGCTCAACAGAGATGTAAAGATCAACAATGAGATGGAAAAAACTGCTGAACTGCTTGGCTGCTACTTTCATCCCATGCCTGTTTCATCAGTATTACTCAAGTCTGTTGGGAATGAAATCTATATTTGTGTGTTAAGCTTTGCTACAGAAGAGAGAGTTCGAACCCTGTTTATGTACAAGATATCAGCTAAAGCACCAAGCAAAGGATTTCCATCAGTCATTGGTCACACTCATGCCATACTCCCCATTGTGGATGACCAATTTGGTGTAAATGTAAGTTCATCAAGTTTTTCTTAGTTTCTTCTGTTAAACTGCATGATTACTACCATATCTTGTTTATCCTCTCTAGCTATCTGATTGTTGGTACATTTCCACAGAGAAAACTAGAGAGATCTTATTTGCACTTCACTCCAGATGGGGAGCATCTGATTTTTAGTGGCAGCATCAAAACACCTTATTGCAGGTTTGGACTTCTTTTTACTGTTTTATACTGTACTGGGATACAGAATAAAGATATCAGCTAAGGGACTACTCTTTTTTTTCTTTTCAGGAAGAAGGATATTGAATGCTCGTGTTTGATTTGTACATCAGCCTGCTTTGAAGAGAATGCAGTGAGGATTGTTCAGGTGAAAACTGGTCATGTTTCTCTTGTGACAAAACTTCAAGCAGATGACAGTGTGCAGTGCGTGGTGGTGTGCGATCCTAACTATCTCATCGCAGCTGTTAAAAGTGGAAATCTTATTGTCTGGGCCATGAACTCGCGTTGGAGGTGCTCTCATCAAAGTTCATTGCTCTTCTCTTAAAACAGTTTTCAGATCCTTTTTTCTGTGTGGAGCTGCAGGTTGGATCATCATTGAACTTTCTGCTAATGTTAACTTCTTCTAAATTTTCAGAGGTGTGACCGAAGAATTCGTTATAGTCGCAAATCCTTGCATATCTTCCTGCATCGTGGAACTGCAGAAGATCCCAAAATGTCCTCATCTCGTTATCGGGCATAATGGTATTGGAGAGTTTACAATATGGTATTCTGCTCCCTCTCTCTCTCTCTATCTTTAAGTTTTTTTCTTTGCCCATCTGTTTTTATAAATTACAAAACATAAATCTTGCTAGGGAATGATGAGGATCAGCAAACTTTGCTTTTACTTCTTCTTCATTTCGCCATGGTTGTAGCCTGCTAACTTTGTGTTTATTCTCTATGTAGGGATATTTCAAAGCGAAGCCTAGTATCAAGATTTGTATCTTCCAGCAATATGATCTTTGAGTTCATCCCAACCAGCTTATTTGCATGGCACCCTGTACATAGTCATTCTACAATCGAGGATCACACTGACATGATATTAGCTGCAACAAAACTGTGGTTCGCAAAAGGGATCAACAACAAAGCATTGGTTCCAGCTGAAGTTAAAGACACTGCCATCTGGCTTTTAGTCTCTACCGTTGTTGACTCAGATGCTAAAAGTGAAAGTGTAGAAAGTCCAGGTAGATGTTGGAGACTGGCTCTACTTGTGAGAAACCAAGTCATATTGGGTAGTCAATTGGATCTGAGGTATCATCACACCTCTCTTTCTTTATTTTCATATATGATTATGTTCGTCCTTAAGTTCCTCTGCTTTCTCGATGTCCGGAGAAAAGTAGTTTTGCTTTGCGGGTAAGGTGTATGAATTTTAACATTTCTAAATAATTGGTTCATTGGCTATGGATTTGTGGTTTACAGGGCTGGTGCAGTGGGCACAGTATCTGGTGATGGAGTAGCAGGCACACTTGATGGACTTGTGTATATGTGGGACTTGTCCACTGGCGATAAACTCGGCTCTCTCCATGATTTCAAAGGTAAACCACTGATTTAAAGTGTTAACTATATGTTTTCACATCCATGAAAAGAACGAAGCCAATTCTCAAAATCTCTTATTGATACTTGGATTTGGTCAGGTAAAAGAGTTCCATGCATAAGTACAGATGATTCCAGAAATATATGTATAGCAAGTGAAGACGGTCAGCTTCTGGTCTATTGCCATCGGGAAAAGGAAACCAAAAATCAAAATCAAGGATAACTTCAAAAGAGGTTTGCCATTCACACGCTCCAATTGGCTATTATAAGTTTTCAAAGCTTGTAAATTTATAACCATATAATATGGCTTTGAATACAAGTTGAGGATTTATTATTTAGTTATTAAAAAAAATGAAAGAGAGTAAATGATAAAATCATGTATATTCACATTTCTCAGTTTTTCCATGACTCAAAATAAGTGGTTAGCTTTTTCAACAATTTCTCTCCACATTTGTAATTTCAGTGAATTTTAATAGACACTAGGTGAGGCACCCGCGCAAAGCCCGGGTATAAAATGTTTTAGTTCTTTTTAAATTAATATTGTGAACATTTTTAGTTAGCTGAGTTTATTTTTGATTTAACATTTAATACCAAACAATATATAGTCTCTACATTGATTATTCATTCTAAGTCAAAAATCAAATATGAAAATAGTTGCATGATATATGGTATGTATAAGAGGAAAAATAATGATTTAGCTAGGTTTTATAGCCGAGATGTTCATAAAAATACTTCGTATATATTTGATAAATTATCACCGTCATTAGAAACTAATCAAGAGGATTAGAAAAGCTTGAAGCAACTCTTACATTGATCTGTCTCGGAAAAGTTAAGCACACAAAGATCATAATTATGAAATTATAAACACATATTATTTGTAAATTTTGACCAACTTATGCTAGGTTAGAAAAATAATTTAAACGAATAAATTAGAAAAGATAAAAAAAGAAAAGAAAAGAAAAGCATGAACGAATTAGTAATAATTACCTGTGATCTGTCTTGGCAAAATAAAAACTCAAAATTGATGCATATTCCGTCGATCTACAATATAGAAAGATAAATTAGAAACTATGAAAAAGCAAGAAACGATAGATTAATAATACAGAAAACCCATTAAATTTAAAAAACTAAACCCTAGACGACAAACTAATAATGAATAATGCGGCTTAACTTGATATTTATAGGGAGAGACACCTTAAACATAGGTCTAAGCAACTCTATATATATTAGCAGGCCTTAATTAAACTCAAAAATTTAACAAACATATATTGGGCTTTCGTGTGGAATTAAATAGAAGTGATTAAACTGATTAATATTAATTAAAAAAATTAAACCGATTGCAGTATTAAGAGACCTAATTAAACAAAACAGTGGGCCATTAAAAGGCTAAAATGTATCATTAACACCATATTTCATTAATCGCATTTCAGTAATCTTTTCTCAACTTTTAATCTGGTGAGAGATGATTTCTCTTTTAATGTTTAGTATAGATTTGACTTTTTTTTTGTTAATTTTTTTGAAATGGTATTGTTTTTTTTAATATTATTTACTAAATATCTAGAAAATTTATAATCACATACTTTATTAACTTCTAACACTAATAGACTCGTCTATTTAGAAATTTTTTTAAAAAAAAATCTAATATCATCTTGTAAAATAATCGGTAAAAATTTAAATAACCAAAAGAACCACTCATAAATTAAAACTCAAAGGTACTTTAATAGAAAAAACGTAGAGCATTCACTCCAATCATCAATCCATACTTTAAAATTGCAAAACACTTAACATGCCAACACAAAACTATGAAACTAAAAGCATTTTAAAACAATAACTAAAAATAATTAAACCCGACATGAGTAAATAATAGGTGGTTGCACTATTACATGTCATGCACCTGAGCAATTATGATTTCTATATTACTCTAGATATTGTTACATTTTCAGCATATGATAGGTAACTCATATTTACAATTAAATTTATGGCTGAAATACAAATCAAATCGGCATATTTTAAATTAAATGTATATGTATATCACTTAATCCTAACGATATTTGAGATTCGAAAAACCAGTGTATAGACATGTCTTCCTTCTTGTACAAAAAGACTCTCATTGGGAAAAAAATATATACATGTTAACAAAGTTTCAGTTTAAAATTTAAATTATTTGATAAATTAATAAAACGTTATCTTAAATTCTGCTACAACAAAATATTTTAGAAATTTAACAACTTTACTAAAAAATTCCTGCCAAAACCACTTAAAAGAACTCTTGAATAGTGTTTTTCGTAGAAAACCGTAATTCTGCAATTTTTTCAAAACCATGTTTTTGGCCAAAACCATGGAATTGTGTTTTGCGGAGACTGATCTTAGCCTTTTAATGAAGGCCTTGAAGCAATAATTCTCTTTCGAATACCACTAATTTTTGTTTCTTCGCGGTTCTCCGACTCTCAACCAATGCTTTGGCACATCAGTCATCGTTGAACAAAGCTCTAAATATCACATGAATCCAAGGGCTATGTATGCGCTCTCGCAAGTATCTCTCTCGCTTCCTTGATCAGTCATGTTCATGTTCCTCTTGATGCGAGATATGCTCGAGCTATGAGTCAATAACCCATCACAGCTTATAACTTCCCTGGTTTTGAAGCTAGCAATTAAAAAGTCTTCATCGTCAAAATCATGTAATGTTTCATAATCAAATCATCGTGTGCATAAATATATTTAAAATTTTCACACTTTGCTAGCTTGCCTTATAAGGCTTAACATAGTGATATTCAGAGTATAACTAAGAAGGAGACCTATCCTAGATGCAAAACCAGCTTGGTTCTCTGCACTTCCATTTCGCAGAACAATAGAAGTTGCAGTTAAACAAATCATGACACCCCAAAGAGTGTATCCGATCTTATAGTGAGCCAACGATTTGAGCTAGCACTTGCAAGAGTGAACCTTGTGTTCCACGGATTTTACATTAACCAGTGTGCATATACTTTTCAAAAGAAAAAAAAAAGGTCATGAGATTGAATCACTCATGTTTATTTTACTTTAGAGTCTTAGACACATGTTTGACATAAGTTAGTTGATGAAACTGGAGAAAAATATTGCCGGCTGGAACTTTGCCATAGTTTAGTTAGTATCGAGCAAAAAGGGTTTTAAGAATTCAATTGACCGGAGTTGGAGAATATCTCAAGCTGGGTTTATGAATGGCTTACTGAGGCTGGGTCTTTTCTATTGAGTATTTTGTTAGTAAAGTTCTTGGATGATTTGATCTTCAAGAGCTTTGTTGGCTCTGTTAATGTTATTGCATCCCAAAGAAGCCACTTGACCTACACAAAGACTTGTCACCAAGGGATTAATCCGTCCGCTTTTGCGAAGCCATAGGTTGTATCGTTTCGATAGGCGGAAACGGCTGAGAAAATCCGCTGACCAGATGAGGATATGACGGTGGTAGATAAGTGGGGAAAACTTTAGACGTGCCGTAAGATGCAGGAGAAGCTGCTCTATTTTTGTCTCTGCCATTTTTGTTTCAAGGATTCAAGGTTTTAGCAACTTCGGCATGTGGCAGTAGATGAGTTCGTTAATGGACGACTGGTTGTTGTCGAACAGCTCATTTAGATTATGTTAATTGAAGCAATTGACACATCAATCACCAAACCAAACAAAAGTTAAACACGCAAATACTGTATTTCCATAAGAAATCTCAAATGTTCATTTAACTTAGAGAATCTTCTTATGATCTTATCTAATGCAGCCACATTTTATTGGACAAATGATATTTATTATTAGCTTCTCATAAAATATAGAATGTAAGAGAGAAAGAGAGAAACAAATTGTGCGGTGTGTTCATATGGCAAAAGGCAAATCTTGTAATCGACATACCATATTTGCTGGTACTGCAACATCAATCATCTTCGGATACGCCAGATTCAGATCTATGTAATTCAATGAGCAAAAAACCGCGATTGTTAATCTATTGAGTGAAACCGCAGTCACTTTGAGCATAAGGAAAGAAACTTACTTACACAATGTATTTGAATGTTTCTTTATCTTTAGATAGTGAAAACAAATATGAAATAACTAAAAAGATTCCAAAAGTGGGGACCTTTGAGCGGAGACGTCCACCAAATAAATGTTGAACTAAAGTTGTTTCCTGCAATCTCAGGTCTACTTTACTCTCACCATTAATATCTCTATGAAAAAACACCAAATTAAAAGAAAACGAAGTAGAACAATATATGCGGATTAAAATCCTAATCAATTATTTTAAAATCTTCCAACTTTAAAGTTGATTTTTCTCAAAATATTTTTTCTCTCTCAGGTGTGACTATCGAACCAAAGCTCTACCGGCGTCGGACTGTCGTCTCTGTTCTGTACCTCTACTTTCTACTCTCGCCTTCTCTTGTTTTGTTGTTCTTTTTCTCTGCTAGTGTTTCTGACCACCGTGTGTGGCTGAAGACGACAGTTTCAACCGTTGAAGATATATATCTCGGATGGCTCCGGTGTGTGAGACTGTCCGATGACTTAGTTTCTGTTGTTTCTCAGCTCAGTTCTGGTGCCTCAATTTTCTCGGTGTCACACCGAAGATCCTTAGGCCCTACTCTCGTCGCCCACCAGCTCCATCAACTCTCTCAGGCACGTCTCACTCCTCTGTCTTCTCTGACATTCATCTCTGTCCTAACTTCTCAGATCTGGTTATACAAGTCTCGTCAAAGATCATCTCCTTCCCCTTCATTTCGCCTCTGATGTGTCCGGCCAGTTCGAAGACTCTTTCCGGCTCTTCACTTCCCTTCCGCCGACCAACTTTCCCAGCCTCCTTTCCTTGACGGCGGCCAAAAACCTAGGTGCATCCCTCAGTGCTCTCATTTCTGATGGACTGGGCCATACTCATGTTTTCTTCTTAACAGGCAAGGCAAGCCCAATAAGAAAGTTACATTTTAGGTTCTGTCCAAATTTAGACATTTACAGGTCTATTATGTCCAGCTCATCACGTGTGCTTAATGTTGTCGTATCTTGGCTGTTTGGGTGCCCAAATTCAGTTATTTCTCCTCCTTGGAGAGATCGATTCCCCTTTCCTCTTCGCTAGAAGAGAGATCTATCCATTTTATCTCCCTCTTTTTGAGAGGAGAATGTTTCGGGTACTTTGCTCCGGAGATTTTATATGATATTTTTGCCGCTTTGCATTCTTGTGTGAAGGTCTACACGGGACCGGAAGATGCAACGGGTCATTATGGTGAAAACCGAGGTTTTGTATGTCTCAAAGTCACATGTTAACATTGTTAAGGTGACTATCTTCAAGTCGTTTGAAAGAGTTGGATTGAAGTTTGTTTCTCTCACGATAGAGCTCATCTTTGGTCGCGACGACAACTCCTCTCACGCATTATCAAACTTTGTTAAGTGTGTATCTATCCTTCTACCGCTTTGTAGGTTCAATTGCTCTAGCTTTTTGCATTACATATTGGGTTTGTTTGATATTGCTTACCCCGCTTGTAATCGGCTAATTATGAATGGGAAGTATTCGTATTGACAAAAAAAAACACCTAATCAAAATATTTATAGGAAACAAAGATATCGATCAAGCACTACACAAAGACTTAGGAAACCCCGTACAAAGCACTTTGCTGTAATTCCATGATTCTCCTCTCAGTCCCATGAATGATATTAGATAAAAGTAGTAAGAGAGATTTAAAAGGAAAAAGATTAGATTTCAAAACATAGAGTTTATACGTTCTTCTTATTTGGATAATTAACTCTAGAATTGGAAAATAAAATAAAAACTCTACGAAACCCTGAGCTTATAAATCCAAAAGTAAGAAAACTGATATCAGATTTCCAAACACAGTTCCTAGAAGAAGAATCGATGGGAAAAATTGAATGTTGAACTATTTACCTTTCTGATGCCAGCAGAAGCCTGCATAGAACTGCGGCTTATTCGGGTTCAACATGTATATCACTGCATCAGAGTGTTATCTCTCTCTATCCAATCTCACAAACATGATATAAAAACATCAATGGATGCAAATACATTAAGCAGAGACATTTTCTAAAAAGAAAACTTTAGAAAAAATTTTAGAAACAAATACGCTAAAATACAAAGAAAGACAGATGAATACTTAAACCTTATATCTCTTATTCCTGTTTGAGAAAGAGAATACCTTGAAAATAAGAGTTATTTGATATGTTAGAAGGCAAAGAGCTTTGCCTGCAGATTTAATAGGACTAAACAATGACCACTATCCTAGTCTTAATATGCGCAGAGGATCACAATACCAATCAAAATATTATCACGAGCTGCAATTTAAGCAAACAGAGGTTGACAATATAGACTTGGTATGCACCAATGAGGTGAATCACAATGGCTGCATTTGCAATGTCAAGAAGCCAATAAGGATTATAAAACCCAAAACCAGTTAAGAGATTTCCCGGAGACATGTCTCCAAAGGCTGCATATCCCATACAACCACACAACATGTAGAACATAGTGGTTACATCGACGCTCACAAGTGTTGCCTTCTTCATCGTTTTCTCCTCTGATAGTGGTGACTTCAATGTGTCCTGTTTCAGACCAAAAAAGAAGCTTGAGGATTGAGACCTACAATTGATGATTATATTACAAAAACCAAGACTTGAAAAGAAGGTAAGAGTACCTGAATCTCGATGAGAATGATGGAATAAGAGTAAGCAAAAACAATCGAGATGTTTGACCATAAAGAAAGTTAGAGATTACCAGTTCATGAGAAGGATAGTTAGAATCATAGTCTTCTTTTTTCTTGATTGTTCCAAGCGTTTTAATGGATAAAATTGTTAATCAAACAAACAAAATCCCATCAAATTAACAAAACAATAATTAACGTGTCGAAATAATAAGAGAGTAACGATAAAAAAAAAAAAGATCAAATATAGAATTA